>CM035846.1:119862477-121062477 GCA_020510985.1 Pholidichthys leucotaenia
TTTAATTACGGACTTATCATTGGAGTCTATAGATCAGGCATTAATGTAGGATTTTTTTTAAGGGGAATGAATGAATAAACAGGGAGGATGTGTGCATCACACTGTTCAGTTTGGTTCAGTCTGAAGATTTTTATTCCATTCACATTTTCATTTTCATTAGGCATTAATGTGTTTATTTTTAGGGGAATAAATGAATGAACAGGAGTGTGCAGCATTTTATTTTTCACTGTAATTCCCCAGAGTTACAGCGGACCAGAAGCCGCACCAGATCTCCTCCTTCCCTCCCAACTGGGGCAGAGAGTCGCAAACCTCGGCAGACCCCTGCATGAGATGGGGAAGACCCTTGGTTGGAAAGCAACAGGAGAGGGAGCACTCCATCTCCCCACAGGCCAGGAACAACTCCTGCACCATCGTTATTGAAAGTTTATACAGCCATCATCCTCTTTTCCTGAAGTTTCAAACCCCTTCATGTCTGTGTGTTGCATTTGTGCACACTATATTAAACCATTCAGCTGATTTTTTTAGATCAGCATTCTTCCCCATTTGTTTGTTCTAACATAACTAACTGGGCATCAACTGTGATTGAAGTTTTCCTTATTGCAGCATTACTATCGCGTGCATTTTGGCTCACATGCATGGGCTTTGGTCAGCACAAAACCTGTCTTAAACCGCCATGATCACAGTTCACTTTAGATAATGTGCCTCTCTGCATTAAAGGGATGGGCATGAGTGCTTTGGATTACCCAAAACACACCTCTGAATAATTACACCGGCCTCTTTGCGTCACGTGCCTATCGGAAAGATCTTTTCTACTCTGCTGTGATAAGGAAATGAACTTGGAGACACACATGAACATGTTCTGCATCACTGACAACTGACTGACCGACCGTGTTGTTGTAATATGGCCCAATATGTCAGCATCTCCATCAATGTAAGCAAGGAAGTGAAGACATGAGAGCACAATACAGGGATGGATTTGATTGGTTAGACTGAAGGCGCACACATTTGAGCACTACTTAGGGACAAATTTACTTTGCAAAAATATTGGAAAATGATGACAACTGGCCAGAATTGCTGGGACATTGCAGTGGCTGGTCAAAGGTTCGCACAGAATTCGCTGTGATTGGTTAAATTCAAGTGAATTGGTGCGATCTCATCATCGCAAAATCCTGGAGGGGCTGATTTCTGTTTTCATTAAGGTGCTCCATTATGTTTTTTCTGTCAACATTTCATTATGTAGACTGCTACATTATGTTGAAACAGTGGATGTCAGGATTACATAACGTTCCTTTAAAGCAGCCTGCTGTTACGGAAATGTATAAGAATGACATTTGCCTGCTGTAGATGTAAAATGTATTGTATAATGTATGTATTGTATAATGTGTTGTTTTATTGGAATTTCAAAGATGCTGTTTGCTTCTTTTCGCTCATTAAAAAAGTCAAAGTTTAGCCGCTGTTAGTCACTGTAATATGTTTGTGATAGAGCACTACTTCTTATCATTGAACTGAAGCTAACAAAAAAAATGTACCAATAGCTAAAGATGAATATTTTTGACATTCTGGCAATTTAAAAAGTTGGCACTATGATGCAAGCACTCCTCCTTTAGTCTATTTCCTTTGACTCTTCATGGATATACTGCATTTATCTTCTCTATTCTCTATTTACATTTGAAACCAGAAGTTTACATGCACTGTATAAAAAGACACAACCTTTTTCAAGAATGCAAAAAGAAAAGGCAGAACAGGAAAACCTCAAATCAGCAATATCAGACCACTGCAAGATAACAGGACGGGGAGCAGCTCCCCGTCCACACTGTGTATGGTGCGGATGGGACACTGTTGACTTCAACTGGGGATATCGTCGGGCGGTGGAAGGAATACTTCGAGGATCTCCTCAATCCCACTGATACGCCTTCCACAGAGGAAGCAGGGTTTGGGGACGAGGGGGATGACTCGCCTATCACAGGGGCTGAGGTCGCCAAGGTGGTTAAAAATCTCCTTGGTGGCCGGGCCCCGGGGGTGGACGAGATTCGCCCCGAGTACCTCAAGGCCCTGGATGTTGTTGGGTTGTCATGGTTGACACGCCTCTGCAACATTGCGTGGAGGTCGGGGGCAGTGCCTTTGGCATGGCAAACCGGGGTGGTGGTTCCTCTCTTCAAAAAAGGGGACCGGAGGGTGTGCTCCAACTTTAGAGGGATCACACTCCTCAGCCTCCCTGGGAAGGTCTATGCCAAGGTACTGGAGAGGAGAGTCCGGCCGTTGGTCGAACCTCGGATTCAGGAGGAGCAATGTGGTTTTCGTCCTGGCCGTGGCACATCGGACCAGCTCTTTACCCTCTCGAGAATTCTTGAGGGTTCGTGGGAGTTTGCCCAACCAGTTTACATGTGTTTTGTGGACTTGGAGAAGGCATTTGACCGTGTCCCTCGTGGATTTTTGTGGGGGGTGCTTCGGGAGTATGGGGTATCGGGCTTGTTGTTACGAGCTATTCGGTCTCTGTACGACCGTTGTGAGAGTTTAGTTCGCATTGCCAACACTCGGTCGGAGTCATTCCCAGTGAGAGTTGGACTCCGCCAGGGCTGCCCTTTGTCACCAGTCCTGTTCATAATTTTTATGGACAGGATTTCTAGGCGCAGCCAGGGAATGGAGGGTGTCATGCTTGGTGACCACAGGATCTCATCTCTGTTGTTTGCAGATGATGTTGTCCTGTTGGCTTCATCCAGCAATGACCTACAGCTCTTGCTGGGACGGTTTGCCGCTGAGTGTGAAGCGGCTGGGATGAGAATCAGCACCTCCAAGTCCGAGTCCATGGTCCTCAGCCGGAAAAAGGTGGATTGTCCTCTCCGGGTTGGGGACAGGCTCCTGCCCCAAGTGGAGGAGTTTAAGTATCTTGGGGTCTTGTTCACGAGTGAGGGGAAAATGGAGCGAGAGGTCGACAGACGGATTGGAGCAGCATCTGCAGTGATGCGGACATTGTACCGGTCTGTTGTGGTGAAGAGGGAGCTTAGTTCTAAGGCAAAGCTGTCGATTTACCAGTCAATCTACGTTCCTACTCTCACCTATGGTCACGAGCTTTGGGTAATGACCGAAAGAACGAGATCGCGGATACAAGCGGCTGAAATGAGCTTTCTCCGTAGGATTGCTGGACTCACCCTCAGAGATAGGGTGAGGAGCTCAGTCATTCGGGAGAGGCTTAGAGTAGAACCGCTGCTCCTCCACATTGAAAGGAGTCAGTTGAGGTGGTATGGGCATCTGATTAGGATGCCTCCTGGACGCCTCCCACTTGAGGTGTTTCAGGCACGTCCCACTGGGAGGAGACCCCGGGGCAGACCCAGGACTCGGTGGACAGACTATGTCTCCCAGCTGGTCTGGGAACGCCTTGGTATCCCCTCTGAAGAGCTGGAGCAGGTGGCTGGGGAGAGGGAAGTCTGGGCTTCTCTGCTTGAACTGCTGCCTCCGCGACCCGGACCTCCGGAAAAGCGGTAGAAGATGGATGGATGGATGGATGCAAGATAACAACCACATCATGGACTGGAACAACTCAAAAATAACTGAATCAGAGGACAACAAACACAAACGCTGGATCAAAGAAGCAATTGAAATCTGGAAGTGAGCCCACAACACTATGAACCGAGATGATGGAGCCTTCATACTCTCGCACACCTGGGGTTCTCTTCTCCAGAGACCATTGCACAGCCGGGGGTGTGACCGACCTGGCAGATCTGTCAAATCTGTCAAGTTGGTCACGCCTACAGAAAGGACAAAACAGCTGATGTGACACGTCACGGACGTCAGATGACGCTTTCTGAAGAAGGCTGCAGAAGACAGTCAAAACTTGTCAAAGGTATGAGACATTTCTCTGCTTTGTCTTAATAGAAGAACAAGATCAATTTTGTCTTTTGCTTTTGTTCTGGGGTTGATACGCACATTTCGCACAAAGACACATTAATCTCTGGGAGACATAACCAGTCTCCTTCCTGAGCGGTATGATGGCTGGACATTCCCATGATGTTTATACTTGTGGATAATTGTTTGAACATATGGCTGTGTCACCTTCATTGTGTCCAAGCATGAATCAGACTTGTGGAGATCCACAATTATCCTCCTAATATTAGTGTTTGTAAATTTCTGACTTTGAAGAAAGTAACAAAAAAAAAATTCTCAAAAAACTAGCAAATAGAAATACTTTTGGAAATCATAATACCTCTCACACACAACTGACTGCCATCCTCCCTAAACCCATGACCAGATCTCTCAATGATCATTCATTGATCTCTCAGCGATCGCCAAGATCTCTTAATGATCCTCGGTGATCTTAATGGTCCTCAAAGTTTTGACTCATGCCCCTTTACACAGGGGTGGGGATCACTGAGAGATCATTGAGCAATATGGCCAATTTTTGATCCACCAATGATCTCAATAGTTACCATGGTCTCCTCAAAGTTTTGACTTCATCCAAAACACACAAGGATCTCCCAAACGATCTCAAAGATCAAAAACTGGCCCAATCTCTCAGTGACCTCTGTGTTGTTAAAGGGGCCCTCAGTCCAAAACAGTCTCTCAACAGTCACCAAAGGATGTCAAGGGAAGACTGAATCTGCAATAGGTAAGCAGCTTGGCGTGAAGAAATCAACTGTGGGAGCAATTATTAGAAAATGGAAGACATACAAGACCACTGATAATCTCCCTCGATCTGGGGCTCCACGCAAGATCTCACCCTGTGGGGTCAAAATGATCACGAGAACGGTGAGCAAAAATCCCAGAACCACATGGGGGGACCTAGTGAATGACCTGCAGAGAGCTGGGACCAAAGTAACAAAAGCTACACCAGAAACACACTACGCCGCCAGGGACTCAAATCCCGCAGTGCCAGACGTGTCCCCCTGCTTAAGCCAGTACATGTCCAGGCCCGTCTGAAGTTTGCTAGAGAGCATTTGGATGATCCAGAAGAGGACTGGGAGAATGTCATATGGTCAGATGAAACCAAAATAGAACTTTTTGGTAAAAACTCAACTTGTCGTGTTTGGAGGAGAAAGAACACCATACCTACTATGAAGCATGGGGGTGGAAACATCATACTTTGGGGCTGTTTTTCTGCAAAGGGACCAGGACGACTGATCCGTGTAAAGGAAAGAATGAATGGGGCCATGTATCGTGAGATTTTGAGTGAAAACCTCCTTCCACCAGCAAGGGCGCAGAAGATGAAACGTGGCTGGAGCTTTCAGCATGACAATGATCCCAAACACACCGCCCGGGCAACGAAGGAGTGGCTTCGTAAGAAGCATTTCAAGGTCCTGGAGTGGCCTAGCCAGTCTCCAAATCTCAAGCCCATAGAAAATCTTTGGAGAGAGTTGAAAGTCTGTGTTGCCCAGCGCCAGCCCCAAAACATCACTGCTCTAGAGGAGATCTGCATGGAGGAATGGGCCAAAATACCAGCAACAGTGTGTGAAAACCTTGTGAAAACTTACAGAAAACGTTTGACCTCTGTCATTGCCAACAAAGGGTATATAACAAAGTATTGAGATGAACTTTTGTTATTGACCAAATACTTATTTTACCGAGGAATTTACCAATTAATTCATTAAAAATCCTTCAATGTGATTTTCTGGATTTTTTTTCTTATTATTTTGTCTCTCATAGTTGAGGTATACCTATGATGAAAATTGGAGACCTCTCTCATCTTTTAAGTGGGAGAACTTGCACAATTGGTGGCTGACTAAATACTTTTTTACCCCACGGTAACTAGCAGAACAATAAACCACCAAAGAGACATCATAAACCAACAAACAGGGAAATAACAACACTGGACAAATACAGAAAATAATTGGAAATAAATTAAGAGCCTGAGCCCGGTGACACACCGTGCTCAGCCTCATGATTATATATACTGTACACACACACACACACACACACACACACACACACGCACACACACACACACACACACACACACACACACACACACACACACACACACACACACACACAGAGTGGTGTGAAAAGGTGTTTGTCCCCTTCCTGATTTCTCATTTTTTTGTATGTTTGTCAGACTTAAATGTTTCTGATCATTAAACAAATTTAAACATTAGAAAAAGATAACACAAATAAACACAAAATGCAGTTTATAAATGAAGGTGTTTATTATTAAGAGAAAAAAAATCTACATGGCTCTGTGTGAAAAATTGATTGCCCCCTAAACCTAATAACTGGTTGGGCCACCCTTAGCAGCAACAACTGCAATCAAACGTTTGCGATAACTGGCAACGAGTCTTTTACAGCGCTGTGGAGGAATTTTGGCTCACTCATCTTCGCAGAATTGTTGTAATTGAAGCAGAGTCGCAGTCTTACACGCCTCTCTGCAGCTCCTCTTCATCCACCACCCCTCAGCTTAGCCCCTGTCTTCCCCATCAGAGAATCGTTGTCTGCTCCCTCCAAAGTAAATACAAATATAATGTATAAGCATCCCAAAGTGATAAAGCAAAATATTGGTAAAACTCAAATTAAACATAAAGCCTCTAAATTGAATGATTTGGCCTCTGTTCCTCCTCATAATTTAAAAATTAAATGTGGTTTATTAAATATTAGGTCTCTAACTCCCAAGTCTCTGTTAGTCCATGATCTGTTAATTGATCATCAGATTGATTTAATTTCCCTTACAGAGACTTGGTTAGGGCAAGAGGATTATGTTGGTTTAAATGAATCAACTCCCTCTGGTTATTTAAACTGTCAAAATCCCAGAAGTTCTGGTCGTGGAGGAGGAGTAGCATCAATTTACCATTCCAAATTACTAGTTAATGTAAAGCAAAAAACATGTTATAATTCCTTTGAGGGCCTGGTCCTCAGTGTTGGGCACTTTAGCAATTCCAGGTTAAACCCAATTTTATTTGCCATAGTTTATCGTCCCCCATCAACCTATTCAGAATTTTTATCCGAATTTGCTGATTTCTTAGCTGATTTAGTGCTGAAATCTGATAGAATAATTATAGTAGGGGACTTTAATATACATGTGGATGTAGATAGTGACTGCCTTAATGTGGCTTTTAATTCAATATTAGACTCGATTGGGTTTTCTCAGAAAGTAGGAAATTCTACTCATTACCTCCACCATACATTGGACCTTGTTCTGACATATGGCATAGAAATAGAAAATCTTGTAGTGTCTCCTCATAACCCTGTACTGTCAGACCATTGTCTGTTAACCTTTGATTTTACTATTTCTGACTATTTGGCTCCTAAAGAAAAATATTATCACAGTAGATGCCTCTCAGATGATGCTGTTTCCAAATTTATGCAGATTGTTTCCTCTATGCCATGTGTCAACACAACGGAAATAAGCTATAGACAGCTTGCTCCTTCTGTAATTGATAACATGGTGGATAGTGTTTCAGCTTCTCTGCATCAGGCTCTAGACTTGGTGGCCCCCTTAAAAAAGAAAAAGTCTAATCAGAGATTTTTAACTCCTTGGTTCAACACAGAAACTCGTAGCTTAAAACAGAAGACTCGTCAATTAGAAAGAAAATGGCGCTCTACTAATTTAGATGAAATCTATTTAGCTTGGAGAAATCATCTTTTAATTTATAAAAAATCTCTTAGAAAAGCTAGAACGAGTTATTACTCTGCATTAATAGAAGAGAACAAGAATAATCCCAGGTTTCTTTTCAGTACTGTAGCCAGGTTGACAAAGAGTCAGGACTCTGTCAATCCTAGCATCCCCTTAGAGCTTACTAGTCAGGACTTTATGAACTTTTTCAATAATAAAATTTCATCCATCAGAGATAAAATCAATCAGATTCTTCCCACAGTTAACTTAAATACTGTAACTACTACAACTCCTTCTATTGATGTCTGTCTTGATGAGTTTACTCCAATCGACCTTTGTGAGTTAGACAAAATAGTTTCCTCATCCAAACCTTCAACTTGTCTTTTAGACCCTATTCCTACCAGGTTATTTAAAGAAGTCTTCCCACTTATTGGTAGCTTTATTCTTCATATAATCAATTCTTCATTAACTTTAGGCCATGTACCGCAGGCTTTTAAAACGGCTGTAATTAAACCCTTACTCAAAAAGCCAACGCTAGATCCAGGAGCTTTAGCTAACTATAGACCAATCTCTAATCTCCCTTTCATTTCAAAAATCTTAGAAAGAGTTGTTGCTACGCAATTATTTGACCACCTGCAGGGAAATGGTTTATTTGAGGAGTTTCAATCTGGGTTTAGAATCCATCATAGCACTGAAACAGCCTTAGCGAAGGTCACTAACGACCTCCTCATTGCATCTGATAATGGACTAGTTTCTGTACTTGTCCTTTTAGATCTTAGTGCAGCTTTTGATACTATTGATCATAATATTCTACTTGATAGATTAGAACACTATGTTGGACTTAATGGAACTTCGTTGCAGTGGTTTAGATCTTATTTATCTGATAGGTTCCAGTTTGTTCATGTAAATGATGAGTTTTCTCTCAGCACAAAGCTTAGTCATGGAGTTCCACAGGGATCTGTGCTTGGCCCTACTCTTTTTAGTTTATATATGCTTCCGTTAGGCAACATTATTAGAAAGCACTGTATACATTTTCACTGTTATGCAGATGACACACAATTATACCTGTCAATGAAGCCAGATGATACTAATCAATTAGCCAAGTTAGAAGCCTGTCTTAAGGAAATCAAAGTTTGGATGACTTGTAATTTCCTGCTATTAAATTCAGATAAGACTGAAGTCATTCTTGTTGGTCCAAAAAACCTTAGAAATTCCTTTCCAAATCAAACTTTCAGTTTGGATGCAGTTACTCTTTCTCTTAATAGCTCTGTGAGGAACCTTGGAGTTATTTTTGATCAGGATTTGTCCTTCAATTCACATATTAAATTTGTTTCTAAGACTGCCTTCTATCATTTGCGTAATATTGCCAAGATTAGGAGCATCTTGTCTCAGAGTGATGCTGAGAAGCTGATCCACGCTTTTGTTAGCTCGAGATTAGATTATTGTAATACTTTATTATCAGGCTGTCCTAAAACATCTTTAAAAAGTCTTCAGCTGATCCAAAATGCTGCAGCAAGAGTTTTAACAGGTACTAGAAAGAGAGATCATATCTCTCCGGTTCTGGCCTCCCTTCATTGGCTTCCCATAGAGTTTAGAATTAAGTTTAAAATCCTTCTTCTTACTTACAAAGCTCTAAACAATCAGGCTCCTTTTTATTTAAAAGATCTGATACTACCGTATCATCCTAACAGAGCACTACGCTCCCAAAATGCAGGTTTACTTGTAATACCTAGAATCTCCAAAAGTACAATGGGAGGCAGAGCCTTCAGTTATCAAGCTCCTCTCCTGTGGAATCAGCTGCCAATCTGGATTCGGGAGTCAGACTCGATCTCTGTTTTTAAGAATAGGGCTAAAACCTACCTTTTTGATATAGCCTACAATTAGGGAGGGATCATGTGTTTTCTGAACCCTCCCTTAGTTATGCTGCTAATAGGTTTAGTCAGCCGGGGGACCTCCAGTAATGCACTGGGCCTCACTCCTTTCCTCACTCTCTATGAAATATTTTTTTTTTTTGCTGGTCATTAACATTTGTTTGTTCTCTCCCATAGATTGAGTCCCCATCGTGCTGTTTGCTCTCTACATGTCTGTTCTTTTCTTCTTCTCTATCCCCTCACCCCCCAGCCAGTCGCAGCAGATGACTGCCCCTCCCTGAGCCTGGTTCTGCTGGAGGTTTCTTCCTGTTAAAAGGGAGTTTTTCCTCTCCACCGTCGCCAAGTGCTTGCTCACAGGGGATCGCCTGATTGCTGGGGTCTTTCTGCAACTGTGGGGGTCCTCCCTACAGTTGATAGTGCTATGAGATGACTGTTGTTGTGAAATGGCGCTATATAAATAAAGTTGAATTGAATTGAATTGAATTGAATTAATTCAGCCATATCAGAAGGTTTTCAAGCAAGAACCGCCTTTTTAAGGTCATGTCACAACATCTCAATCGGATTCACGTCAGGACTTTGACTAGGCCACTCCAAAGTCTTCATTTTGTTTTTCTTAAGCCATTCAGAGGTGGACTTGCTGGTGTGTTTTGGATCATTGTCCTGCTGCAGAACCCAAGTGCGCTTTAGCTTGAGGTCACGAACAGATGGCCAGACATTCTCGTTCAGGAGTTTTTGGTAGACAGCAGAATTCATGATTCCATTTACCACAGCAAGTCTTCCAGGTCCTGAAGCAGCAAAACAGCCCCAGACCATCACACTACCACCACCATATTTTACTCTTTGTATGATGTTCCTTTTCTGAGATGCTGTGTTACTTTTACACCAGATGTAATGGGGCACACATCTTCCAAAAAGTTCAACTTTTGCCTTGTCAGTCCACAGAGTATTTTCCCAAAAGTCTTAGGGATCATCAAGGTGTTTTCTGGCAAAACTGAGACAAGCCTTTACGTATGTTCTTTTTGCTCAGTAGTGGTTTTCATCTTGGAGCTCTGCCATGCAGGCCATTTTTGCCCAGTCTCTTTCTTATGGTGGAGTCATGAACACTGACCTTAACTGAGGCCAGCAGTTCTTTGGATGTTGTTGTGGGGTCTTTTGTGACGTCTTGGATGAGTCGTCACTGTGCTCTTGGGGTAATTTTGGTCAGCCGGCCATTCCTAGGAAGGTTCACCACTGTTCCATGTTTTCGCCATTTGTGGATAATGGCTCTCACTGTGGTTCGCTGGAGTCCCAAAACTTTAGAATGGTTTTATAACCTTTTCCAGACTGATAGATCTCAATTACTTTCTCACTTGTTCCTGAATTTCTTTGGATGATGTCTAGCTTTTGAGGATCTTTTTGTCTACTTCACTTTGTCAGGCAGGTCCTATTTAAGTGATTTCTTGATTGAGAACAAATGTGGCAGTAATCAGGCCTTGGTGTGGCTTGAGAAATTTAGCTCAGCTTTCCAAAGATGTGATAAACCACAGTTAATTTATGTTGTTTTTTTTTGGGGGGGGGGGGGTGTCAATCACTTTTTCCACACAGGGCCATGCAAATTTGGATTTTTTTACCCTTAATTGTTGTTGCTGGGGCTGCAGCAGGGGAGTCGGTCAGTAGCCGACCATTCTGTTAAGTTTCGGGTCACCGCAGCAGACTCTGGGTGGAATGACGCTGCGCTACATAGTGTCTTCCTCTGTAGTTTGAATGCCAATCTCCGCGACAAACTGGCTAACCAGGTGAATCCCTCCTCTTTGGATCAATTAGTCACACAGGCGGTGACCTTAGATAACCAGTTCCGGGAGCGCGCTAGGGAGCAGAGGACTGCTGCTTCCTCGCCTGCCCCCCTGCCGGTTCCCCCACCCTCTCACGCCGAATCCACGATGCTGCCTCTGGAACCGATGGTCCTGGCAAGGACTCATCTGACTGCAGAGGAGCACCGACACAGAGAGAAGGCGGGGGCATGCATGTATTGCGGGACCACTGATCATACCATCTCTAAATGCCCAACTCGGCCCAAAAGAACCAGACCGTCAGTAACCATGGGGAGTCTGGTGGGAGGTTCTTCTCGAAATCTCCCCAGCTGTTTTACACTTTCGGCTCTTGTCCAGTTACAAGGAACTGAGTGTAAAACCTCCACTCTGGTGGATTCCGGGGCAGAGCAAAACTTCATTCACCTGGAATTGGTTCAAAAATTTCAGAGCCCCACCAGGAACCTCCCGACACCTGTTAATATTTCTTGTTAATGTTTATCTGGCCGTAGTCTCAAGGCGGTGACCCAGCAACTGAGTCCATTTCGGTCATTTTTTCCGGTAACAATCGTGAGACAATTCAGTTTTTTGTGCTGCCACAATCTTCCACCTCCTTGATTTTGGGGTATCCGTGGCTTCACAAACATAATCCAATAATTAACTGGGCCCAGGGTTCTATCTCCTGCTGGAGTTCATTCTGTCTGTTGTCGTGTCTCTGTTCAGCTGCCTGCTCACCCTCTCTCCCTCTTTCCTCCACTTCAGCTGAGCCGACGGATCTCACCCGTGTACCCGAGGTCTACCATGACTTAAGGGAGGTCTTTACCAAGTCAAAGGCCCTATCTTTGCCACCTCATCGGTCCTATGACTGTGCTATCAACCTACTTCCGGGCACGCGGCTGCCATCCAGCAGGCTCTACAGTTTATCTGAGCCAGAGAGGGAAGCGATGGAGAGCTACATTAAAGATTCCCTTAGCGCCAGCTTAATTCATCTGTCATCTGCTTCTCTCGGCACGGGGTTCTTTTTTGTAGGTAAAAAGGATGGCACCTTGCGGCCATGCATTGATTATTGCAAGCTAAATTCCATCACCATTAAGGATAAGTACCCACTGCCGCTTATAAATTCAGCCTTTGAACTCCTCCAACAGGCACTTGTATACACTAAACTCGATCTCCGGAACGTATCATTTGGTACGTATCTGTGAGGGGGATGAATGAAAGATGGTGTTTAAAACTCATTTGGGTCATTTTGAATATCTGGTCATGCCCTTTGGCCTGACCAACACCATTGCTGTCTTCCAGCATTTGATCAATGATGTCCTCCGAGACATGGTGAACAATTTTGTTTTTGTTTACTTAGATGACATATTGATTTTTTCTTTCACGCTGGAGGAACATGTGGTCCACGTCTGGACAGTCCTGCAGCAACTGCTCGAAAATCAGCTTTTTGTGAAAGCAGGGAAGTGTGAGCTTTCCACCTGCTCCACTTCTTTCTTGGGGTTTACCGTGGACGGGGGCACGTTAAAGGCTGACTCGGAGAAGATTCAGGCGGTAGTGGGCTGGCCTACTCCCCAGACCAGGAAGGAGTGCCAACACTTCCTGGGTTTTGCCAATTTCTACCACCAGTTCATCCGTGATTATAGCAAAATCGCTCTGCCCCTTACCCAGCTGAGCGGGCTTTTGCTATCTTGGCGCAGGTAGACCCACAAGCCCAGTTCATGGTTCAGGTGGATGCTTCTGATTCGGGGGTGGGCACTGTGCTCTCACAGCGTTCTGGCTCCGACCAGAAGCTCCACCCATGCACGCTTTTCTTTCGGCGGCTGACCCCAGCAGAGAGAAATTATGACATAGGAGACCGCGAACTGCTGGCCATTAAATTGGCGCTGGTAGGAGTGGAGACACTGGTTGGAGGGAGCCAATCAGCCGGTGATGGTCTGGACTGATCACAAAAATTTAGAATATCTCAGATCAGCCAGACATTTGAATGCCCGGCAGGCTCGGTGACCCCTGTTTTTTCTTAGGTTCAACCTCTCTATCACATACCGCCCGGGGTCTTGCAATGTTAAACCTGATGCTCTCTCACACCAGTTTTCCTCCGACTCCTCCTCCACTCCTTCTCCTGCAGCCGCTGCCTCCCTCCCAGACACCATCCTGCCCTCCTCCTGTATTTTGGGTGCCCTTACTTGTAGATTGAGCAGAGAGTCCGGCAGACCCAGTCAATGGAAACCGTCCCGGAGGGAGGCCCGCCCAACAGGCTGTACGTGCCCTCCCCCCTACACAGTGACATCATCCAGTGGGGGCACACAAGTTTTTTTGCCTGTCATCCCAGCATCACCCGAACTACTGAACTCATTCAGCATGTGTTTTGGTGGCCTTCCCTCAGGAAAGATGTAAAGGACTATGTGAATGCTTGCCACACATGCGTCGCCAATAAATCTGACTCTTCTTCCTCAGCCGGTCTCCTCCATCCACTCCCCATCCCTTCCCGTCCCTGGTCCCATATTGCTATTGACTTTGTCTCGGGTCTCCCTCCATTCCAAGGTAACACCATCATTTTCACCGTTACTGATCACTTATTTAAGGTCATTCACCTGGTTCCCCTTTCTGGTCTCCCTTCTGCTGCCAAGACGGCCAACCTCCTATCCATCCATGTCATCCAGCTTCACGGCATCCCTATAGACACTGTTTTAGATCGAGGATCACAGTTTACTTCACTGGTCTGGAGAGCATTCTGTCAGTCCCTGGGCACCTCCATCAGTCTCACTTCTGGATATCATCCCCAGAGCAACGGTCCGGCCGAGCATGCAAACCAGTCTTTGGAGGCCACCCTGAGGTGTGTAGCATCCTGCATCCCGTCAACCTGGAGCTCACACCTGACCTGGGTGGAATATGCACTCAACTCTGCCGTCTCCTCCACCATGGGACTGACACCTTTTGAAGCTGCCATGGGATACATACCACCGCTTCTACCCATGATGGAGAGGGAGATCGCGGTAACTTCAGTAGAGACCCATGCTCGTCGCTGTCGCCGCCTCTGGAGGTTTACTCAGGCGGCTCTTCAATGATCGTCCGAGCGGAATCGCCTGTACGCCAATTGTTGGTGCGCAGTGGCGCCTAAATACTTCATGGGCCAGAAGGTCTGGTTATCTGCCGAGAAGGTACTGCTGAAGACGGATTCTTAGAAGCTGTCCCCTCGCTTTCTGGGTCCGTTCCCGAAATCCCTTATCATCAATGATGTCACTGTCCGGCTGAAGTTACCTCCATCTCTTCGCATCCATCCTACCGTCCACATTTCATAGATCAAACCTCTCTCCATCAGTCCCTTGTCTCCTCCTCCAGAACCACCTTCACCCCCCTGGATCATTGATGGACATACCACCTATGTTGTTCTGTGGATTCTGGATGTGTGCAATCGAGGCCAGGGGCTGCAGTATCTGGTGCATTGGAAGGGTTATGGTCCGGAGGAGAGATCATGGATTCCACAGTTCCACTTCTATGACAAGGGTATGGTCCGGGCGTTTCACCTCGCCCATCCACAAAAGCCCGGGGGTACGCCAGGAGGCGTCCCTTGAGGGGGGAGCACTGTCATGATCAGGCGAGCGTGCCTCCCCCTCTCTTCCTGTTTCTCTTTTCCTGGCTCTGGAGCTCATCAGCGCACCTGCGTGATTACACACCTGCTGCCTCCTGATTCATCAGTGTATTTAAGGGCCAGTGTGTGAAGAGCTCTCCGTTGAATCATTGGGTTTGTGCCGCCACACAATTATACTTCTTGTTGAGTGGTAAAATTAATTATTTCCCAAAACGTTGTCTTACCTCTCTTCTCTTCTCTCAGGTTTGCTGCTGCCTCCAGTGGTGCGTCTCTGGAGCTGTGTGTGTACGCTCTCCTGAACCATCTCACCTCAAAGACAACGGCTTCTCCACCCAGGTCTCTCAGCCCATCCTCTTCCTGCCCTGCAGTCTCCAGATCCCTTTCACCTTTCCTACGCTGGAGTTCATTGCTGGGCTCTCTGCCAGTATCGTAAGGCCATTATCTCAGTTGTCATTTCCCAGTGTGCCTTATCCCTCATTAATCACTCCTCTCTTCTCTTTCCTCCTATGCTTCATGTGGCTCCAGCGTGCAACTGTTTTCTTGTATATAGTGTGGCATTGTGGTTGCAGGTTTCAATAACTGTGGTGTGTGAATTTATTCCTTAAGATTAGCGCGTTTTGTATAGGATTTAGGCTTTCATTAAAGTGGTCTGCGCGGTGGCGGAGTGGTTAGCACTGCGGCAGCACAGCAACTCACCCTTGGCTGGGGGATCCTGGGTTTGATGGACCAACAGTGATCTGTGTGGAGTTTTCATGTTCTCCCCGTGTCTGCATGGGTTTACTCCGGGATTTCTCCGGTTTCCTCCCACATGCCAAAAACATGCAAGTTAGGTTAATTGGCATCAAACTGGAGATTCTAAATTTTCCTTAGGTATGACTGTGAGAGTGAATGGTTGTCTGTCTCTCTGTGTTGACCCTGCGATGGACTGGCAATCTTTCCACGGTGTACCCTGCCTCTCGCCCAAAGATGCTGGGATAGGCTCCAGCCCCCCATGACCCGAAAAGGATTAAGCGGAAGAAGATGGATGGATGGTGTAAACTTTTCATCTGCGTCTGAGTGTTCTTCTGAAGTGGTTGCCCTGCACTTAAGCCTCCTCAAAATTCCACCAAAATCATAACAGATACAAATAAAATGTTGACCTGGTTAGGGAGCTAAAATATGACCATAGTGATGCAAAATAATAGAAAGGAGATTATTTGAGCCCACATTATTCTGATCTCTGAGTGCATCACATCTTTCCTCCCTTCCCATATCCAGCCCCTTCCCCCGCCCTCCAGCAGACCTCTGTGCAACCTGTCTGACCTGTATGGTCACTGCTGCCACAGTCCCCCACCCCCCCAAGCACACCTATTCCCCACAGTCCACCCATCCACCCGAACACCCCACACCACACAGCTCCCTTCTGTTGTCACATGTGGCCTCCCTGACCCCCCTTACTCCGCAGACCCCCAACGTACATCAAATCCCTTCTCCTCTCCTTGCTCCTTGCAAAGCCCCCCCCCCCCCCCCCATGGTAACCCCCTCTGTTATCTCCCTCTCCTCCCCCTCTTCTTTTTTCAAGCACCCACCCCCTACATGTAACAACAACAGCCTCTGCAAATGCAAAAACAACCCAAACACCAACACCCCCTAGACACCTAATCCTTCTTAGCTGTTTAATCTGTTCATTCGGTTAGTTTTGACTTTTTCCTCATAACATTATACAAGTTATTAATACATATACTGGAAATATATATTTTTAAGAATCAAATTTTGCCTATGTGTCTGTGGCGTGCGCATGTGTGCTTATGTGCACATGGGTGCCAGTCTTTCCCACTCCAGATGGAGGAGCTGTGTGTACACCATGAAACTAAACCATTGTCCACAGCAGTGAGAAGAGAGAGAGAGAGGGGGAGAGAGAGATGATATGTGCCTGATATCATTTCATGCTTTTTGTTTCTTAATTTCTTTTTTTTAGGCTGGTGCTTCCTGCACACAACCTCATATCAAATCCTCCTGCATCCAATTTCTGCACAATTACACAATGCATTATCCACATTGCCTCATCACCTCCATTACAGCCTACCTACTGCATGCTATTATGGGTAGTGTACATCTGGAAAAAGCCTGCAGAGCTGGAGGAGGAAAAGGAGCAGCAGCAGCAGCAGCTAGGCAGAGATCCAGCGATGGATGTGATGTGTTGGAGCAGAGCGATGCCTCACTCTGATGAGAGGCAGAAAAAATGAGACAACCAAGAGAGAGAGGAGGAGGAGGAGGAAGAGGTGTTGGGGTCTGGGCAGGGAGATGGAGGGAGGGTCAGCCTGAGGTGGCTCTGCTCTGCATACACAGCCCGACTGATGGCTCCATTCATTGATTTTAAAGAACACCACCAAGTGGCACAGAGCAGAGATAACAGGACTCAGAAAGTTTTTTTTTTTTTTTTTTTCCTTCTTCAGTCTTCTGGGGGAGGAATTTACAGGCTGAGCTGTGAAGTGTGGGCTGGGTCACAAATGGTGAAAGCAATGCATGATGGGAGCAGGTGGTAATAGGGAGAAAAGGCTGAGCATTTTAATTTCTTTTAGCAGAGAAGAAGGCGAAGATGATTCATATTTGTTGGCACTTAGATTATTATTATTATTATCAGTTATATGATATTGATACTCTAAAATATACTATACATAATAATGTTGTACTGCCAATAACACACAATTACTGTACATATTGTATAATACTGCACACATAGTTTTAAATAATACTGTATATTAGATGATCCAGTATTGGTGTGCATGTTACTAAATAAACCTGAAATCAGATTTTTCTTCTGGTCTGCTGTGATTTTTCTTTATTGAGCTTTCCTGTGAATTATCAGCAATATCATCTTTTTAGAACTATTTTTTTTTTTTACAAATAAATAACACTTCTAATGCCCCTCTCTAAAAAACAAACAAGGAAAAGCAATCCATCTGTGGTGACGGGCTAATTAAGGGGCACAGTGATGCAGTGGATAGCACAAAGCAGTATATTCTAGCAGTGAAAAATCAATCCAGTGCAGACGTGACAAAAACTGCAGATCCCCACCACCACCACCACCACCATGTCCACTTGAGGCTGGCACAAAAAATGAATCAGTCTCCTTTAAGGTTGTGCACACAAAAATGTTTTCACTGAAACGGGGGGAAAAAATGATCTGGATGCACACGTCAGCATCACACAAACTGTGGCACATTCACATCGGACCACCCAAGGTGTGATAACTGTTGTTGGTCCAATTGCCTGGCCAGCAGGTGGCAGTGCAACTTTTTTACAGCATCACATACGACTTCCCGTCAGCCATCGATTGCCTCGAGCTAAACTTTTAAAATGGCGGTTGTTAGTGAAAAGTAAACTCATATTCAGCAGCGACACCATTTATTGTTGTCTTCAGAAACATGTTTCACTGTTTAGTTTTGAAGATATGGGATGTTCACTCCTGTTCGTGACAGACCGTCTTCAGGGGTAGGGGGTGGGGCGTGGGGGGGTGTTGACCAATGAGCTGCAGCTTGTGTGTTTTGTAATGAATGAATGTAGCAACTTTGGGGTTTTGTCAGAGTTCATAAAAGGCTGCCAAGCAGTTTGCAAACAGTTTCTAAGGTCCCAAACACTTTTTCTTTTCACAAAAAAATTCAAAAATGTGTGAATATTTTTGCCGTGTGTATTTTTCTGCAGACAGTTGCAAATGTTTGCAAACGGTTGTAAACAGTCATAGCACATGTGCAAGCAGTTGTAATGTCTGTTGCTGAAGTTCTTCTGGCTGAACAGCTAGCAACTGTTTAAGAACTTTTACAACAAAACTGGGACCTTAAAATCTGTGTGTGAACTGTTTTGCAACCTTTTACGAACCCTGAAATCCTGAAGGTTTCGTACACCCACAGAATCCTGAAGGTTCTGTGGGTGTCTTCTATGAACTCTGATCTTCAGTTCGCTCCATAGATTTTCAATTGGATTCAGGTCAGGCGACTGACTGGGCCATTCTAGAAGCTTTATTTTCTTTCTCTGGAACCAGTTGAGAGTTTCCTTGGCTGTGTGTTTGGTTGGGATCATTGTCTTGTTGAAATGTCCACCCTTGTTTCATCTTCAGCATCTTGGCAGATGGCAACAGGTTCTTATCAAAGATGTCTCTGTGCATTTGTCCATTCATCTTTCCTTCAGTTAGTCAAAAGATTCAAAGATTTTTATTTGTCAATACTTCTATACACACAAGACATACAGGAGAATTGAAATTCAATTCAATTCAATTCAACTTTATTTATATAGCGCCATTTCACAACAACAGTCATCTCATAGCACTATCAACTGTAGGGAGGACCCCCACAGTTGCAGAAAGACCCCAGCAATCAGGCGATCCCCTGTGAGCAAGCACTTGGCGACGGTGGAGAGGAAAAACTCCCTTTTAACAGGAAGAAACCTCCAGCAGAACCAGGCTCAGGGAGGGGCAGTCATCTGCTGCGACTGGCTGGGGGGTGAGGGGACAGAGAAGAAGAAAAGAACAGACATGTAGAGAGCAAACAGCACGATGGGGACTCAATCTATGGGAGAGAACAAACAAATGTTAATGACCAGCAAAAAAAAAATATTTCATAGAGAGTGAGGAAAGGAGTGAGGCCCAGTGCATTACTGGAGGTCCCCCGGCTGACTAAACCTATTAGCAGCATAACTAAGGGAGGGTTCAGAAACACATGATCCCTCCCTAATTGTAGGCTATATCAAAAAGGTAGGTTTTAGCCCTATTCTTAAAAACAGAGATCGAGTCTGACTCCCGAATCCAGATTGGCAGCTGATTCCACAGGAGAGGACAAATGAAATGCCGTTTCTCTTTTAGTGGTGTACACAATATATAAGAAAGGAAGGAATAAGGATGAAAAACAACAACAGCAGTCTATGTACAGTAATGCTACCCATAGTGCAAATAAAGATAAACAATAACACCCAGCAATCCTATATACAGAAAAATTGGAGCCGTAATACCTGTAATCATATGAAGCCTGCCTGTACCATGTGCTGAAAAATACCACCACACCATGACACTCCCACCTCCAAACTTCACTATTGGTATGGTGTTTTGGGGCTAATGTGCAGTGCCATTTATCCTCCAAACATGCTGTGTGCTATGATATCCAAAAAGTTCAATTTTGGTCTCATCGGACAAGACTATATTCTCCCAGTATTTTACTGGCTTGCCCAAATGTTGTGCAGCAAACTTTAAATGCGCTTAAACATACTTGTTCCTCAGCAATGGAGTCTTGTGAGGTGAGCGAGCATAGAGCCTGTGTCGGTTGAGTGCATTACTTTCTGTTTTCTTTGAAACTGCAGTGCTAACTCCAGGTCTTTCTGGAGCTCTCCACAAGTGGTCTTTGGCTCTTGGATAACTCTTCTGATAGTTCTTTTGACTCCTCTGTCAGAAATCTTGTGAGGAGTTCCTGGTCATGGCCGGTTTATGGTAAAATGATGTTCTTTTCACTTCCGAATGATGGCTCCAACAGTGCTCACTGGAACATTCAGCAGTTTAGAAATGTGCCTGTAACCAATGGCATTATGCTTTGCAACAATAAGGTTGCGAAAGTCTAGAGAGAGCTGTTTGCGTCTACCCATCATGAGTTCTTTGTGGTGTGACAATCTGATAATCACAGACCTTTTTAAAGGCTATCAGTCAGGACTTAACCAACTGAAATTAATTTGCACTGATGGGGAATGGGATGGCTTCCTAAATTCTGATGGATTTCAGCTGGTTTCTTGGCTTTCTTTGCCTTTTTGCACCTCTTTTTCTTCATGTGTTCAATACTTATTCCCTGTGTCATTCCACTTTATTAAATATAACTTGTTTTGTGAACACAGTTTTCTTGGTTTCTTTGTATGTATGGATTACTTGGGTTGTTACTGATATCTGATGAAAATCTCAGGTCAATGGCTCTATCAGAAATATGTTTAATGAGAAAAATGTTGATGTGTTCAATACTTATTTTCCCCACTGTACATCCCCTATAAAAACAAATCTACATTGTCTAAAATGGTATCTTATGGCCTTTTTTCTACAAAAAAACCTTTCATTGTCTTTCAGTTTCACGTCAAAATCTTTTCACTTTTCCCCACCTTCAAACACCATGATCTGTAAATAATCGCCACCCACATCCCACAAGGCTGAAAGTGGTTAGCCGCTACATTAAACCAAGTAAATCCTGTGATTAAAAAAGACTTACCGGTTGAAGGACATGCCCAGTTGTAGTGGTCCAGGGTAATGACTGAAACTATACTGATCCTTAAAAGCAGTTTAATGGTAAAGCCCATTGTTGTGTCCATAATTGAGCCAGTAACGACAGAGCATGAGCACTGTTAATGGAGCTTTATTAACAGAACTATATGACAAGACCTTACAGACTTTCGGCGCTCTCCTGCAGGCCAGGGCGTCTACTAGGCAAAGAGGACGAACCCCTTCCGCCCTTGCCCTTTATACTCTGGGTGGCGTCACTACCGGAACAGGCAGTTCGCCACCCCCATCTATTCCCCGGCCAACCCTACCACCATCTTACTAATACTACCTATTTCTATATGTAACATCCCCCCCTTTCAAAAAAATGCAAGCACACGGGTTGGCCCACCCAAATTTATCACCCAACTCACACGCTAATCACCAGACATATGTACAAAAATAAACAAACTCCTATCCATTCACACAACCAAGGCTGGGGACACTGGGTTGACTACCATCGCTCCCTACACGGCCAGGCGGATTATCCTTCCGCCATGTCCCTATCAGTCCAACAAATAAAAGAAGGCGTGTTTCTAAAAGAAAATTAATCCCAGAACAGTCACAATATATACATGAAAACAGTAAACGGTGAACAATATAATCACAAACACATCTAACCCCTTACGGCGGCCCCCATCCCAACACACACACCCCACACTTGAGTACATTTCCCTCATAATGGTGTTGGGCAGCTCCTCCATGAGCAACAATATTTCCCAATTCTTCACAAAATAACTCAAAACATTTGCATATCCAAACCAAACAACTCAGTGTTTTCTGTCCCTTTTCCAATATTCACATACTTTAATCAACCAGTGATTCTCTACTAACTGTTCTTCATTTTTTTTTTATAAAACAAATTACGCAATTTCTTTAATATAATCAACACCCCTAAAATTTATCTGTTAATAATCGGGGCCTACCCCAATAAGGCTAGCAATTATGTACAACATGACACAGGGATAAAACTTACAATATATTAACAAACACACTTCCTAGTCATTTAACACAATCTGCAGAGCGCCCTCCCCCTGGATTGCCATCTCGTGGTTCCCTCCCAGAGCACCTTCTCTTCCTGGCCTCTGGGGTTGAACTGTGGTGCCTCTTCCTCTCCACTACGTGGCACAATTCGTTGGGGTGCCTCCACGTCTCTTCAGATAGGCTTGAATGTCCATCGGCCCGAGCAGCCCTCACCTGGAGCAGCCTCTGGTCCTCGCGTCGTCCGCGGGTCCGGCGTGTCCCCCTCAGCCAAGACTCAACCCATGAGTGGACTCCATCACCGGTCCGCAGGGGAGTCCTGGCAAGCTTCCTCGGGTCACTACGGTATAAGCGAGCCTCCTCCTCGTAACTGGTCGTCTCGCGGGTCCGGTTCGCAGTCCTCTTGGAGGGCCGCTACTTGGAGCACTTTAATCCTGCGCTCTGTAGTCTCGCCCCCTCAGTCCTCAGTGCAGGTGCCTTGGGCTTATTAGCCACCCAGGGGGTCCCGTCGTGCTGTCCAGCACCCACACCAAGGGTACCATGGACACTGGCATCGGGTCCGTCCCGGGATGGCGTCGCACAGCGACGGGTGTGCTCTTCTTCAGAAACGCCAGACTAATCAGGATCCCACACTTCCTCATCCTCCACACACGGAGCAGGTCGGTTCCACAACCCACAGCCCGACCACTCCTCTCCGGTGTCGTTGACGATGGAAAAGCCCAGTCCATAAAACATGTTGCATCCCATTATGTTGGCTTCGTGGGTGGTGACAATAACATGAATGTCCGGCAGTATCACGGATTTGTACCTCACCTCCATCTCCAGAAATCCCAAGAGAGCCAGCCTATTCATGCCGTAGCCAAAATAAGGTGTAGCCCGTTTATTGATACGGTGGTGGGGAAACAGACTCCTCACTGTCGGTAGGTTTAAAACGGAGATTACCACTCCAGTATCCACCAAAAGCGGCACCTTGACGCCATCCAGCGACACAACACAACTGATCCGTCCATTCATCTCCGGTGAGACCGTATGAACTATAGTTGGAGTCTTTGGCGAAGGACCCGCCTCACATTGTCGATCCCTCCGCTCAAAATTTTTGCAAGTCCTGGCAAAATCATTTAATAAGCCACACCTCCCACAACACTTGCCCTTTGTCAGACATTCCCTGGACTTATAGCGGTGTTTAGGGGACCCACAGCTATAACATCTGGGCGTACTTGGGGCGTACCTAATCTTGACCACGGAGGCGTAATTGTCATCCCCGCTGTGCTCTTCCTCAGGGTCCAAATTCAGCGCCTTCAAGTGAGGCCTGTCTTGGGTTGGAGAAGTTCTCTCTTGGGGACCTCTCGCTATTTTCTCAGCTACCTCAAATTGCTGGGCTAGCTTGATAGCAGTGGCCAACGTCAGCTCACCTGGGTGGGTCAAAAGCCTTGACCAAGCAGCGGGACACCGAACATGCTCCGCCAGCTGGTCCTGGACCATTTCATCCTCCAGGTTTCCAAACTTGCATTCCCTCGCCAGCTCACAGAGGTCTGCAATGAATCTCCTTACGGACTCTCCAGTCCGCTGGCGGCGCTGTTGAAATTGAATGCGTCGTACAGTGATATTTTCAGGAGCATGAAAATAGCTCGCCATTAGCTCCACAACCTCGTCAACGCTATCAGCTCCTCCTAAGTTTTCCAAAATCCTCTGTCCTTCCATGCCCCAATTATGGACCAAAATTGCCTTTGTGCGAAGCTTCTCTAGCTCGCCAAGGTTCAGAGCCACCAGATAGTTAGTAAATGCGGCAAACCACTGAGACCAAGGCACAGGCGGCTCTAGTGTCTCCAAAAATGTCCGAAAATTGGCAACAAACCTCTCCATAACCGCTTTTACCTCGTCGCCAGATGTTGTGTCCATAATTGAGCCAGTAACGACAGAGCATGAGCACTGTTAATGGAGCTTTATAAACAGAACTATATGACAAGACCTTACAGACTTTCGGCACTGTGCTGCAGGCCAGGGTGCCTACTAGGCAAAGAGGACAAACCCCTTCCGCCCTTGCCCTTTATACTCTGAGTGGCGTCACTACCGGAACAGGCAGTTCGCCACCCCCATCTATTCCCCGGCCAACCCTACCACCATCTTACTACTACCTATTTCTATATGTAACACCCATCTTAATTTGGTCAAGTTTTCAAAGCAGCTGTCCAAAACTTCTACCTGACCCTGGACGGTCAGTTCAGTTAGGCCAGACAGTCCTGATCGGCTCAACACTACTGACCTGATATAGTTACACTGTGGAGAAAGGAAACAGGTGACGCAGCGAGCTGGACGACACACAAACTTTATTCTTTCTCCAACATCAAGTACAGTGAAAGAGCTCCCGGGTTTCTGTGTATTCCTCTTTTATACCTTTAATTCCATGCATTGAGACAAAGAACTTCCAACCATAATACATTGTTTGGAACAAAGACCCGTGTGGCACATTAACATGACATAACACTGGTGCCGCTATCACACCCTTCTTCTCCCAGCAGCTCTGGCATTTACTCCTCTTTCCAGGGGGCGCATAGTCCTTACTGTCCCATCTGATACCCCCCGGTGACACTTCCTCCTTTGGTCCATTGTTCCCCCCTTCCCCAGCTGCCTTCTCTGGGTGAAGAATCCCCCACCCGTACCACCACAACATCACCAAAAGCGTTCCATCTAAACCTGCCTTTTTTCAGGGGGCAGAGCTTAACTGAAACCTTAAAGCAAAAAAAAAAAAACAAAACAAAAAAAAACAAAAAACAAACATGACATTGCTCTTGATATCTCTTGGAAGTCATAAAAAACATGTTACAGATATGTTAACAAAAAAACAAACAAACTTGATTATTGGTGGAGTGTCACTTTAAAGGATTAGAAAGGGGGACATGCATGGGCTTGCAGGAGGTTTGCACTCTAGGGGTGTTTATACTGTTACCAAGGGGTGGAGCAAAAAATCGATACAGTGTAGTTGCGATACTTTGTGTCCACAATACGGTATCAATTCAGAGAAACCAGTATTTTGATACATAAAAGTATTAAAAAATGTTACAAATACAAATTCAGTTTTTGAGAATCAGAGTAATAAAAACCAATTGACTTTTCAATCCACTAGGTGGTGCTAAATGTTCACTGGCTGGTTAGGTCAGAAGAGCAAAGGAGCTACTCATGAGATCTAGCCGGGAGTTTAACAGGACAGAAATCGGAATGGGAAATCTCAAGATATGATATCTCAATACTCATCGCATCACAAGATTGTGATATTGTATTGCAGCCCAAGTATTGGGATACTGTTGTATCATGGGGCTTCTGGTGATTCCCGCCCCACTGTTGCTCAACAATATTTAGCAACGATCAGTGTCTGCGTTCCAAGGTTTATAGCATTAGCCACTATCTTAACAGTCCAGGCTCCTCTCTCATAGTCAAATACGCTTGGACCCCAAGTAGGTAACACTATGCTAATGTATGGGTGAATAACAGATCACTGGGCTTACCCCCATTCCTTCTTTCTGTGGAGTCACAGCTGTAACCGGCTGTAGTCTTGGTTGACAGAAAATAGCTGATACAAAAAAAAAAAAAAAAAAATCTTTTTTAGCATCCAAAAATTAAGCTGAAGTCATGATTCTAATAGCTTTAACTTAGCTTCTTATACTGGGTGGGAACAGGGAGATGGCTAACTTGGTTTTGACTTAAAATGACAAAATACCCATTAACAGAGCCTAAATAATAATTTACCTTTTTTCTTTTACAAGTACTAAATTCTAAGAATGAGTCTTCAATAGAAGTTATTGGCAAGACTTACTTGTGGAAATAAAAAAAAATATTGTAATGGTTTATATGTTATCAAATGTGTTTAATGCAGCTATAACAGACTTTATATTGCTTAAATGTGAGAAACAACATATTAATACTGATGTCCAACATTAGCATTAATCCAGGACTTTTTTCATAAAAAGATAAACAGTTTTAGTTACAATTTTTTTTTTCCCCAGAGATTCCGGTATGCCTCCACTGCAAGTCAAATACTCCTATACAACCATTGTTTTATAGGTTACAGTAAAATAAAAACAATTCTGAATTTTAGTTTTTACTTTACATAAGTAATACTCTTATCAGCTGTTTTCATTCCAGGTGTCCCTTTACTCATCTGACAGACTGCAGTTGCTCAATCTCCCACCAGGGGGGCCCACCCCACAGACTGGAGTTATTACTATTTATATGCTCATACAGCACAAAGTATATTGTTTATGTCAGAGTTTACCCGCTCATGAACACAGATTAATTCATGAATTAATTATTAGCCACAGAACAGGGAGAATGTTGAAATAGTAACCTCTATGACAAACCCACAAAAGGACAGTCATAATATTTGCTGCAACAACACCAGTGATGTTGATCTCATGTCTCAGGTTTTTGAGTCAGTGGGAAAAATACTCAAAAATATCAGACCCTTGGTATATAGAAGATTTAATCTTACAAATTAAGTGTCTTTAATTGGATCTATATACTGCAAAACAGAATAAAAAAACGAACAGGATGATCAGAAAAGCTTCAAACTGTTTGAAATCTGGAGACAGATTTAAGATTATTTTTAGACATGAAATTAACAAAATTTATCAGTTTGGGTTTTTTAAATGACTGTTCAGGATGAAGCAGCTGAAGCATGAAGCCTGTTTTTTCAAAGAATTTTTTTCTAGTCACAACGACCACTCAAAGCGCTTCACTAGTAGCTACACTAACCCTCTATTCTAAGGTCCTATCATAGACAGACAACTTAGAATGACCAATTAACCAAACATGCGTGCCTTTGGACTGTGGGAGGAACCGGAGTACAGCGAGAACATGGAAACTCCACACAGAAAGGGTCCCACCACCTGCCACCCTGGGGATTCACCAGTGGACCTTCTAGCTGTGAGGCAACAGTGCTAACCACTGGACCACCAATACCATAGACCTGCATACACTGACAATGATCAGTCATACACTGATTTTTTTTTTTTTTGCTTGAATATGCTTGTTTACAAACTTTTTTTTGATCCACTTGTTTCAGTTTTTAATGTATTTATTGTATTTTAGATTTTTACTCACTATATTATTATTACAGTTAATATAAATATTTACAGTTGAAAACAGAAGTTTACATACACTGCATAAAAATACACATAACCTTTTTTTTTTCTTCTCATTGTCTGACATTAACTCAGACTAAACTTTCCCTGTTTTAGGTCAGTTGGGATTACCAAAATTATTTCTATTGGCTAAATAATTTTTCAGAGAATTTTTATTACTTTCTTCAAAGTCAGACGTTTACATACATTTCTTTTATTATTTGGTATCATTGCCTATAAACTATATGACTTGGGTCAAACGTTATGGGTATCCATCCATCTATTTTGTGAAGTGCACCAGTCCCTCCTGCAGCCAAACACGCCCACAACATGATGCTGCCACCCCTCTACTTCACAGCTGGGATGGTGTTCTCAGGCTTGCAAGCTTCTCCCTTTTTTCCTCCAAATGTAACAATGGTGATTATGGCCAAACAGTTCAATTTTTGTTTCACCAGACCACAGCACATGTCTCCAAAAATTAAGGTCTTTGTCCCTGTGTGCATCTGCAAACTGTAATCTGGCTTTTTTATGTTGAGTTTGGAGTAATGGTTGATTCCTCGGTGAGTGGCTTTTCAGCCCTTGTCAGTACAGGACTCGTTTTGCTGTGAATAATGATACTCCTCTACAGTACCACCTTCAGCCAGCATCTTCACAAGGTGTTTTGCTTTTGTTCTGGGGTTGATACGCACATTTTGCACCAAAACACGTCCATCTCTGGGACACAGAACCTGTCTTCTTCCTGAGTGGCATGATGGCTGGACATTCCCATGGTGTTTATAATTGGGTGTAATTGTTTGAACAGATGAACGTGGCACCTTCAGGCATCGACTTTTGGAGGTCCATAATTCTCTTCCTGATATCTTGGCTGATTTCTTTTGATTTTCCCATAATGTCACACAAGGAAGTAGTGTTTTTGAGGTGTGCCTTAAAATACATAGACCAGTGTGCCTCCAATTAACTCAAATACTGTATTGTCAATTAGCCAATCAGATGATTGCAAAGCCATGACATCATCATCTGGATTTTCCCAAATTGTTTAAAGGCATGGTAATATTAGGGTATGTAAGCTTCTGACTTTGAAGAACTTTTTAAAAAAATCTCATTTTTAAAATCAAATATAAAAATTATTTAGCAAATAGAAATTATTCTGGTAATCCTAACTGACCTAAAACAGAAAACGTTTAGTCTGATTTAATGTCAGTGAGAAAAAAAAAAGTTATGTGTATTTTTATAGTGTATGTAAACTTCTGGTTTCAACTGTGTATGTCTAACTAAACTAACCTGGATGAAAGGGTACCTATAACAAGTGCTATTTATTTATTCTGCAGATGTGACTGACAGCATGTGTAGTGTCGCCATAATGACATCACAACAATGTGACTGGATAGCTGTGCTGATTTCTAAACCACGATAATGTACGTAATATTACACTGTATACCTAGAATTATATTTTCTACACTTATCCCACTGATATAAGATCATGCTGTGGCTGCTGATTGCTTCAGTGTTGGTATGTGTGGTTAACAGTCAGGCTCCACTACTGCACAAATCAGACATCAGAGTTGGAGATTCTTTCAATTTTTTATTAAGATTATAAATTTTTAACAAATATCTTCTTGAACAGTTTTACCCGGTGATATACAATTTATTAAGCACAAAAATACAAGAATAACAACAAAAAATATGTAGAGAATGGCTGAATACTCTCTTTATTTTGGTACACATAGTGCTCATAAAGCTAACGCATGGGTTCTCGGGTTATGGCTAAAAAAATCATGAGCTCGCCTTTTTAAAACAAAAGGACTAAAATCATATATATATATATATATGTATATATATATTTTTGTTCATTTTTTTTTTACAAAGTGAAACTCCACAAAACTGAGCTGGATTCATGAACTGCTGCGAGCAACAACCACGACTGAGAGAAAGTGTCAGACTGCCAAAAATAACTGGGACCGGACTGTTTACTATCACACACTGCAGGGGTGGAGGGGGTGGAAGTGCGTGACACCACGTGGAATAAGCCCACCCCCCCACCCAAAAACAACAACAAAAAAAAAAAGAGAGAGAAAAGTGTTACATCATTTAAGTGCTGGCACTCCCATCAGAGCGACATGAGCTGCTTCGGAGTCGTGTACCTCAAGTGCGGGCTTTGCGCAATAAGAGCGTTTGAGAGCGGACAGCAGAGACAGTCAGTCACTTCCCGGGTACTTTCAGCTCGTGACAATAGCTAGCTTGGAGTGTGCATCTGAGATTTAAGGCAAAAACAGGAAGTCGATCCATTTCGTCAGATTTTGAGCCTGCACGTGACACGCATATGGCACCATCGTCATCAACGTCAACAAGGAGGCTCTCCTCTCCCTGTCAGAAACCACCGTCCTCATTCAGTTGCTCACTTAATAAATAGCTCCCCCACCCACCCACATGCACACGCACACACACACACACACCTTTTCCTTGCAAAAATAAAGTCGATTCAGACAATGTCATAAGGTGGGAGACCGGGCTCAGCTGCTGCTTCTCCTCCAATCACAAGCACTGTTATTGATTTTGTTAGACCCCGGACTGCTGTGAGGTATGACGCTGCTGGAGATGTTGATGTTGGGCACATGGGATTTTACTATGGCTGACACCCGAGGATGGAGAAGGGTAAGTTGGAACACACGCTGACACCTTAGCAGCTTAAATGTTAAAAAGAAACGATCAGCCCAATTGTGGAGAGAACAACAACAACAAAAAATATTAAAATGTTTAAATCTTTTAGCAGTTTAGGCAAACCTTGATAGGTGAAAGAAATAAAGGTTAAGTTACATGCGATTGCCGTGTGTTGCAACTCATCCCGCATACATTTACACCAATGTATAGCACAGATTATTCATTCAGCATATCTAGTATAAACCAGGTTCTCCACTGTTTTCTGAAACGTTGTGAGGACGTTCTTTGTCTTTCCTCGTGATGTCATTCACTGAAAGTGCAAAAAACAAAAGTTCCACAAATTAATCTTTATTTCACCCCCCCCCCCCCCCGAATGTTACAGAACTGGCCTGAAACATTCAGAAAAAAGAGTTCAATTCACACAGCTACAACTGAGCCCGGTCTCTCCCTTTTACTCTTTTTTTAAATAAAGTGTCCGATTCAAAACGCCACAATCGCTCGCGTCCATGCTCCCAGGCTGGCCAGGGCTTGTTTGCTACAGATCTGCTCCAGGTCCGCCTGCCTGCTCAGCAGCCCCGAAAACCCCGAGCCGAAGATGGAGATGAGGTTGGAGATGTTGGAAGTGTCCGTGTAGTCCGGCTGCGAGAAGGAGCAGTCCTCCCGCTTCGGCCGCTTTCGCGCCGCCGTGTACTCCGACACTTCCTCCGCGTCCGGCACGCAGAAGCCGAACTCGACCTTGCGTTTCTTGGCCGGGGACTGCGCGCCTTGGCCGCACTGGAGCGCGTCACAGCAGCAGTCCTGGTGGAGGTAGCCGTTCTCCACCGTGGTCACCACATGCGTGTCCAGGTCCAGCACCGTGGTTTTGTTGCAGTGCGCGCTGCCGCCGGCGGGGAACTGATCGCAGGGCGACGCCGGGGGAGCCTCCATGCAGCAGCTCCGGTAGTAGGAAGGCTCCGCTTCTTTGCCGCCGTCCTCCAGCACGGCGCAGCCGGAGAGAGCGCTCGGCGTCCGGCAGTGCGCCGCGCCTCGATGGCACGCAGGGGCGCACGCGCTCGCCTCTTCGCCGCAGCAAGCAGCCCGCGCCTGCTCCTCGTCCTCCGCCTCCTCCGCCTCCAGGTCCAGCGGGTTGATCTCCTGGATCTCGTTGCAGACTGTCATCACCTCCTCGTACTGCTGCATCCTGTAGATCTCCGCGTACTTCTCCTTGATGTAGACCTGCCTGGCGTTCCTCAGCACGTAGGAGACCAGCAGGTTTTTGTGCAGCTTGATCCCCCCTCTCTGCGTCCTGGAGTTGTGAATCTTCATTAGCGAAATGGAGATCAGGCTCTGCGCGTCTACGGCGCACTCCATGGTGTTGATCATCGCTTCGTTCCCCCGTCCACCTCCTGCTCCTCTCCGAGAGAGGGACGCCGACTCTGAGCTATCTCAGCGGAGCTCGTTTTGTTCGAGAAGAAAGCTTCAAGTGAGCTCTGTGGAGACACATTGGACACAAAGATCCGCCTCCCTCTGAGAACCAGCAATTATTTGCAGATGCCCTGAAACCAGAATGTATATAAAGGTAGACCGACAGCCCGCCCTCTTTTGGGAGAGCCAATCAGCTGCGCGGGATCTGTTGAGTGACAAGCGGTTCCTCTGAAAATATGACGACCTCCACCAATCGGCTTCGGGCGGTTCCTCTGAACTATTCAAATTCCACCCAGGCAGCCGAACAGGAATGTCCTCATTTCAGCTGCCCGTAGCCGAGACGTCCACAATCCTTTTACTTTGTCAGTACAGACTTGTATATGTTTAAGCCTCGATTTAAAAGCAAATCAATGAAAGATTCAGTTCTTTTAAATGTCTTTAACAGATTTACTGCATGTGCTTGTTATTTTGAGCCCTTAAAACAACTGGATTATAACATCAAAAAAAAAAAAATGAATACCATCACAATCTCAAATTTGTGGTAGACCAAACAAATTCTTAATACTCACAGATTTACAGTTTCCTGTGGGCACTGGTGAGAGCGCGGAATAAATATGGTTCTGCTCTGGTGTCACTTCAGGGTGAAACCAAAGTGTTGAAAGCAGCAGTTTGTCTAGTGTTCGCTTGAGCATGTGAATCTTAAAGATGGACTCTGGTGGCTATAAATCCTCCATAACAACAAATCTGCATGGTCTAAAATGGTATCTTGTGCCCATTTTTCTTCAAAAAAATGTCACTGTCTTACAGTTTCGTGTCAAAATCTTTTCACTTTTCCTCCTTCAAATGTCAGGATCTGCGTATAGGCCCACCCACATCCCACAAAGCTAATGGTGGCTAGCGCTACATTAAGCGGAATAAATCCTGTGATAAAAAGACTTAGCGGTTGAAGGACGTGCCCAGTTGCATGCACGGTGGCCCAGGACAATGACTGAAACTGCACTGGTTCTTAAAAGCAGTTTAATCAATAGCTATTTCAAAGGATCAAATATGATACTAGTGGTTCCGTCCGGTAGTTTTCGTCATGGTTCCTTCTCAAATACGCTTAAGTTTCAAGTCACCGCTCTCTCTGTCAGTCACGGTCAGTGACTGATATCAGTGACTAATATCAGAATTTTATGTAATTCTTTACAACCATGTACAAGCAAATCTGCCCTCATATAATTTAATGAAATAAAATCCTAGTATATCAAGATTTATTCAACGTGTTCTGAAGTTACTTGACTGGGAACTTGCCTGTTCGTCAGGTCCCCTTCAGCTGCCGGTCCCCGGAGGTAACTGCGGATCATGCCATCAATGAAGGCCATTTCCACGGACGGTTTGTGCAGTGCATATTTGTGGAGCTTTTGCGCTGTTTTCAACTTGGCTCTCAACCCGCTGAGCACCTGCTGAACGTGTTTACGCGTTCGCGGTAAACACATTTACTCATCTGTGGTGAAGCCGGAAACAACAATTGTACATCGCTTCCAGCCGGCCATGGCTGCTCCCCATTGGTTTTGACCAACTGGTTTTTATGGGATAAAATTATTCAGTATACTGACTCTAGGGGGTTATTTTTACTGAATAAACACATTTTTGGTTTATAAGTAATACTTAAAGCACGATTAATGCTGTTATAATGACCAATACAGGTTTCCTTTAATGGTAAAGTCTTAATTTGGGTCAAGTTTCAAAGCAGCTGTCCAAAAATGCTAAATGACCCTGGAGGCTAACTTCAGTCAGGCCAGAGAGTCCTGACTGGCTCAACACTACCAACCTGTTATAGTGTCGTCACCAAAAACCAAACTTGACTTTTACCAAGGGGAGGAGCTTAACTGTAATTTCACAGCAAAAAAACACAGACATTTTTTTAAATTTTGATGTTGTATACTTTATTGATCCCCAGAGGGGAAATTGAGGGCATCCACCTGGATGGATGAAGCAGCCACGGTACGGCGCTATCCCTTTATCATTCACACACACATTCACACCTAGGGCCACTTTAGAGTCTCCAATTAACCTAACCTGCATGTTTTTGGCATGTGGGAGGAAACTGGAGAAATCCTGGAGTAAACCCACGCAGATACGGGGAGAACATGCAAACTCCACACAGATCACTGTTGGTCAGGGGCTGGGATCGAACCAGGGATCCCATGGCCAAGGGTGAGTTGCTGTGCTGGTGCAGTGCTAACCACTGCGTGACACATTTGAGTGATTTTGCACTTAATATGTCTTGTCAGTCATAAAAAACATGTTACAGACATGTTAACAAGACAAAAAAAACATGATTTTTGGTGGTGTCACTTTAAGTCTTAAGATCCCAAAGACTCTCATAATAAGCTGCTTAACTTCAACTAAAAACATGTTCACAAACAATTTTCACTCCTCAGGTTATTCTCCTTCCATAAAACAAATATGCAGGGAGTCATTTAATGGAACTATCTGTAAGTGAATGCACATCTAAAATAAACATGAGGTATAAACATTTAAGATAAAACAGACTTTTTCAGCAGCAGCATTACAACCCAAATTATTCCCATTTGCAAAGTTCATAATTAGCCTGGAAAGTTCTTTTATTAATTTGTGCAATCTTGTTTAGAACCAAGGCCAATCACCTTTCAACCACCACTATGCTGGATAAGAGCTGGGCAAACCTCTGTGTGAGCAAACACGGTGTGCTGCAGTCATGGAGACAAGCAAGAGAACAGGACCAGAAATCACTTCTATCCAAACTAAAAAGAACCACTTACTGTGTAAAAGTGATTGTAGCTTTCCAGTGTGTGCTATAACTCCCGTTTGTTCAGCTTTATCCTCAGCAAGGTGGCATCTGTGACTCAGGTCAGGAGATGAGGAGAGACCATGTCTTATTAGTATTACATCATGTTCCTTTTAAAGAAATAAAGAAAAAAAACATAAAGGTACTTTATGCAACTTTTGGAAACTTGAACTTTTAGAAACTCCTTGTGGTCAAAAGCGGAACTGCTTACACATTCACTCCACTCATTTCTGAGTAGGACTCCCAGTAAGATAACACCTAGTAGGGAGAGATGTAAGCATGTTGGAATGGAGTGAATTAATCTGAACTTTAGTTTATGACCACAAGGTGTCACTAAATCCCAAGTATCCAAAAGAACATACAGCAACTTTTATTTGCACCATTGTCACTGAGAGTCAAAACAGATGCAGCTGTCTTGTTCCTTGTCTGCTAGGCTCTATCGCCAGTAATTATTATCACTAAACCAGAATTCTCTACTGTGCTTTCTATTGGAGTTTTTCAGTGCAACAATCTGGAAAGTAATGTTGGGTGCCGTGTGGCTAAATGTTCTAAGAGACTACAAGGGAAATCTTTGCTACAGTTTGGTGAGTTATATTCTAGTGTTTTCTTACCATAATTTAGCACTATAAAGTGCTAAACTATAAAGTGTGTCTGCATACAGTATAGTACCAATGCACTCTACAGATTAACCTTAAAAACCTTCCATGACAACGCTAGCTGCTATAGGGCTGTCTATACATCTGGGTACTTACACAGGAATGCACAAACCTGGGAAAGCGCAGAGGTAAGAAAAACCAGCAGTTTACTATTGAAACAATACGGCATATCAATATTATCATAAGCTTTCATCGCAAGATCAGATCAGATATGATCAAAAACTTTAAATTTGTGATCTCAAAAAGTGTCCCTACCGTCTATCAGCCAGCATGTGGAACAAGGATCCAACAGAGTGTACAGAAACAATTTATTACCTCCGCCAAGGAGGTTATGTGATCATCGGCGTTCGTTTGTCTGTCTGTTTGTCTGTCTGTTTGTTTGTTTATTTGTTAGCAAGATAACTCAAAAAGTTATGGACGGATTTTCATGAAATTTTCACAGATTGTCAGAAATGGGGTATCCTACAGATGATTACATTTTGGTGGTGATCTGGATCACCGTCCAGAAGAAAACCGTCATTACGGAAAATGCCATTTTCGTCAATAACTACTGAACCACTAATCCTATCATTGTGAATCCAATTGCTAGTCATATGTTTTCATGGTCAAGGAATCTGAAAACATACACACAAACACTGTATGGGGGGAACTGTGGTGCTTGGCGGAGGTCTGCACTCTCCGAGTGCTTTTCTAGTTCTTAAATAAAATATTAAAACAAATATATTTTTATTACAATCAGTTGATATAAACAATAACCAACATTAATATAGCTTGTTGATTTTGTAACAATGAACAAATGTGCCAGTTTGGCTGTGCATTGGCAGAACACTCCAATAATAGAAAATAAATTGTACCTGCTGTGGAAATCCCCAAAAAGCCGTCATGTTTAGATTTGCAAAATTTTTCCACCGGAGCTCACAGGAAAAACAGCCTCCCGTCTACCGTACAGGAGATGCTGTTTATTTACACTTGTTCGCCCTGTTAATCCCAACACTTCGTTTCAGCTCAACAGAGCTTCGGTCCATTTGTCAGCAGGTGAGTGCCAGTCTTATTTTTATACTAGTTTAATTCCAGTGTTGATATGTTTACTCTGAGGCTGATAAACAGCTCAAATTGGAATTAATATTCCTACTGGGGCGCTGCTGAAGACATTCTATGACACGGTGGTGGCATCTGCCATCACTTTTGGAGTGGTCTGCTGGGGCAGTGGCATTACAGCAGCTGATAGGAAGAGACTGAACAAACTGATCAAGAAAGCTAGCTCTGTCCTGAGGCAACGCCTTGACCCAGTGGAGGAGATGGGAGAGAGAAGGATGGTGGCTAAACTGTCATTTCTGCTGGAGTCCGAGTCCCACCCTATGCAGGACATACTGAATGCACTGAGGAGCTCATTTAGCAAGCAGCGGACTACATCATCCTAGGTGCGCAACCGAGAGGTTTCGCAGGTCCTTCCTACCTACGGCAGTCAGACTGTATAACCTAAGTAGGGCTGCTCGCAGAGATAGCAAAAAAACGTGACGACCTAATAGTACTGAATGCAAAAGACGCAATAGACTTACACAATGGTCCCCTCCAGTATATACAACTAGGGCAGTATCGGTCGCTACGGAGGGTGACAATATGTATGGGTACATATTCATACTATGTAGGATAACTAAGTAGACGGTTATGCTGTTTATTCCATCTTGCTACAATGCGCCGCACTTTGTATATATATTTATATATTGATGTGTATGTATGTATGTATATCCACTGCTCTTATTTTTATCTTCCATATCTTCTTAATTATTGCTCTGAGTGTTGCTATCCCTGTGCTGTTGCAATCCTGGAATTTCCCCATTGTGGGACTAATAAAGGCTTATCTTATCTTATCTACTGAACTGACAAGTTTCTATGCTAATGCTATTTTAGCTATTAACTCCCATAGATGTAAATTTGGGTGTTTATCGCATGTTCGCATTAACTTTAAGTGTAGGCAAGTTATTTTTAATGATAAATAACAGTCATAGTTTGGTAAACAGACATACCTGCAGCAGGAGCAAGCTCCATTTGTGGCCAGACGGAGACGTGGGTCATATCATCCCTCAGCCAACTCACGAAAAGGCAGCCCACAAAATCCTCCTTTGGTAATCTCTGCTGGCCAATGTGAATCTAAAAAACTTGTATTCTGATTGCTATCACCATCTTTCATAAGATGGTGATGGCTACATGAGACAGCTGTGCAACATTTCAACATTTTCTTTATTTAAATTTAGCTAACATTGCCATAGAAATGCATTGAAATCGTCATTTGTTCATACCTCGACGCGCCGTTAGTGGCGTTCATGAGATTGGTGACGTAAGCGTAGACAGCCCTATGGTGTTTTTATAGGTTTTAACCTTCTGAAATGCATTTATTGTTCACGTGATTATTGAAAAAAAAATCAAAACGCTCAGTTCTCTTAAAAAAAGCACAATGCCTTAATATTGATTCTGTAGAGGATGCCTTTCACAGACGAGACTGAGTTTATTTCTCAGGATTGGTTTATTGAGAGGTCACATCCTCTATCAAGCACAGAATCTCAAAAGAGGCAGAACAGTCATCTTCCACAGCTCTTATACTCTCCAAAGTCACAAACTCCCAAAGTAAGACAAAATTTATAGTCTTTAACAACCATCACAACAATCCAGTACCCAAACTCAGTGTAAATGGTGTAGAGATTGAAAGGGTATCTGAAACTAAATTCCTTGGAGTAATAATTGATAACAAACTGTGTTGGAAGTCACATATTAATTATATTAAAGGTAAAGTTTCCAAATCAATTGCAATATTACACAGAGTGAAATATTTGCTGAATCAACCCACACTATACACCTTGTATCATTCATTAATACTCCCATACATGACATATTGTAATGAAGTATGGGGAAATACATACAAAACAAACATATATCCACTCTTTATGCTTCAAAAGAGAGCTATTAGAATAATAAACAAAGCAGCTTACAGGGAACCAACAAACCCACTTTTTCTTAAACAAAAAACTCTCAAGTTGAAAGATCTGGTTGACTTTAAAACCGCAATAATAATGTTCAAAGTGAAGAATTTATCACTGCCCGCAAATATCCAAAAGTTGTTCCAAACAAGGGAGAAACGATATCACTTCAGAGGAACATGTATATTTCAAAAGCCTACAGTGAGAACAACCACCAAGCAACACTGTATTTCAGTGCAAGGAGTCAGATTATGGAACGATTATGGACCTGAATTAAAATCATGTACAACGCTTGGACAATTTAAACAAAAACTAAAGGAAGAAATACTCCAAACATATTTACAAGACGACATGTAAACTCACATAAGGATTGACATATCCAGCCTGTGTTGTGTTGTAGCTTAGTTTTTTTTTTTCTCTCTGTGACATTCTGTCTTAGATTTGTCTTGAATAGTAACCGCTTAACTTAGCTTAGCTTAGTTTTCTTTTTTTTTTTTTCTCTCAGTCACACTTTGTCTTAGCTTTGTTCTAAATTGTAATCACTCTTGTCTTGTTTACTATTTTTTCTTTGAATTCTTGGATGGAATATGGGTGGGCAATATAAGCTGTGGCTTCAGCCATCACCCATTTCGGATAACTCACGTGGAATTGTTTAGTAGAAGGAGTCTTTGTCTAATTTGACCTTGTTGTTATATTATACAGTTTCTTTTAACCTGTACTGTATTATCCGAAATAAATTCATTCATTCATTCAAATTCATTCATTCATTCATTCATTCATTCACATCAAATGACACACCCCCAACCCACAGTCCTTTAGTAAACATACAGCCCCCGAGACTCCTTGGCGTCTCCATTGTCTCTTATCCTTCTAGCCTCCGGGGCTCCTGCTGGGACAATCTCTCCAACTTCCCATCTCCTGCAAGACCAACTTCACACCTTCCGTAGGTCTCTGCAGGGTCAGGTCCTCTTTGTCCATTAAGACGTGAAGCTTCCAGAATATGCACCGTCATGCCTACTAGGTATAAGTGGGGAATATGGATACAATATATGCACCCTAAATATGCGCCATATAACCCCCCCCCCCCCAAACGTCTAAATAAGGACAAAGTACACCCCAATATGCATAGAATCATGTCATATCACACAGAACAGCAAAATGGCACAACATATCACACTTACGACTGCTTGGGCTTCAACCTCCTGCCATATCTGCTGTAAGCAGGTTTCGATCTGCCTGTAGCCGTTTCTTGCATCTGTGGATTAGAGTTGTTAGCACATCCTTGTGAAGGCTTAGGACAGTGTCTCCCCGGCGGCCTGCCGCGACGGGGGGCCCTGGCTAACTGCACTTGCTCATCGGCCAAAACAAAAGCGGGTTTGAGTCTGTTAATGCAGACTAATTCCCTCCTGTCACCCAAATCGAGCAAAAAATGTTTTTCCCCAGTTTCCAACACTCTGAACGGTCCATCATAAGGCGGTCTTAAACCTGGCCTCTGAGCGTCGTGTCTGACAAAGACAAATTCTGCGTTGTTTACGGTTTTAGGCACAAAAACGCGTGGGAAACTGTGATGAACTGGGCCGGGGATAGTGTTTGATCCCGTGTCGCTCTGCAGCAGCTGAGCGGGGGGGGCGATTTGGTGCGGGGTTCTCTGGAAGGAATTCGCCCGGTAACCGGAGGGGTTGGGCAAAAACTAGCTCAGCCGGAGAGGCTTGCAAATCTTCCTTAGGTGCCGAACGCAACCCTAATTAAACCCATGGAAGTTTATCAACCCAATTTGTGTCCGTGAGAGCCACTCTGAGGGCTGCTTTCAATGAACGGTGAAAGCGTTCGCACAAACCGTTGGCCTGGGGGTTATATGCGGTAGTGCGGTGAATTTTCACCCCCAGACTGAGTGCCATGGCTGACCAGAGCTCGGAAACGAATTGGGGACCTCTGTCAGACATTATGTCTGACGGGACTCCAAAACGCGCAACCCAAGCCGTTAAAAACGTGCGTGCAACGTCTACTGCTGTAGTTGACGCCGGGGGACCGCTTCTGGCCAGCGCGTGGTGCGGTCCACCATGGTTAGAAGGTGTGTGAACCCCTGCGACAGCGGGAGGGGTCCCACCAAGTCGATATGCACGTGGTCGAAGCGTTTGTCCGGGATGTGAAAAGGTTCTAGAGGGGCCCGCGTGTGCTTGTGTATCTTTGCTCTTTGACATGCTGCGCAGGCTGCGGCCCATTCTTTGACCTGTTTACGCAGGCCCGGCCAAACGAATTTTTCTCCCACCATTTTGATCGATGCGCAAACCTCCGGATGTGCCAGCGAATGGATTAAATCAAAAACGTGGCAGCGCCACGCAGGGGGCATACCTGTCTGATGCAACCAGTGCTCCAGCCTTAGCCCTGTTGGCCCAGACTGGAGCGCGTGCACATCCGCATCGCTAACCTGCTCGGCGGCCATGGCTGTGTAATCTAAGCCCACGCAGACAGGGGCTGCGAGTGCTTCCGCGCCGCAAGCCTGGCCCGCGTCCACGGCCACCGTGTCTGCCCCCTGGGGGCCTGGCGTTGCAACTGCGCACGAGAGGCAATCTGCCACTACATTGTGTTTGCCCGCCACGTGTTGAATGTCGGTGGTAAACTCCGAAATCGCGGCCAGCTGTCTCTGCTGTCGGCCCGACCAAGGCTCTGAAATCTTCGCCATTGCAAATGTTAATGGTTTGTGGTCTACAAACGCGGTGAAACGGCGCCCTTCCAGCCAGAACTGGAAGTGGCGGATGGCCAAATGCAGGGCTAAAAGCTCCCTATCGAACGCGCTGTATTTCCGCTCGTTATCGCGCAATGTTTTGCTGATAAACGCAAGCGGTTGCCAGCTCCCTGCTACCAGTTGCTCGACAACTGCCCCAACTGCTACGTCGGAAGCGTCCGTGGTTAGCGCCATGCGAGCTGCTGGCACCGGGTGTTCCAGCAACACAGCGTTCGCCAGGGCCGACTTGACCTGGGAGAAAGCGCGCTCCCATTCCAGGGACCACTCGACCTTATTTGCAGGTTTTTGTTTCTTTAGTGCCGCGTACAGTGGGTGCATGAGCTGTGCCGCGCTGGGAAGGAAACGGTTATAAAAATTGACCATCCCCCAAAATTCTTGCAATGCTTTAACTGTCTGCGGTTGGGGAAACTCCGTTATCGCGCGTACTTTATCGGGCAGCGGGACCGCTCCTTCAGGAGAAACGCGGTGCCCCAAAAAATCGATTTGCGCTACCCCGAACTGGCATTTCGCTGGGTTAATTATTAACCCATGCTCTGTCAGCCTCTGAAAAACTGCTGTGAGGTGGCGTTCGTGTTCGTCCTCGGATGTACTGGCTACTAAAATATCATCCAAGTAGACGAACACGAAAGGGAGGCCGCGCAACACCGCATCCATCATGCGTTGGAACGTCTGTGCAGAGCCCTTGAGGCCGAAAGGCATGCACAAAAATTCAAAAAGCCCAAAGGGGGTTATTACTGCCGTTTTGGGTATGTCTTGAGCGCGGACTGGAACTTGGTGATAACCGCGCACCAAATCTATTTTGGAAAAGATGCGCGCCCTCGCCAAATGTGCCGAAAAATCCTGGATGTGCGGAATCGGGTAGCGGTCGTGTGCTGAAGCATTATTTAACCTGCGGAAATCACCGCAAGGCCGCCACGAGCCGTCGGCCTTAGGAACCATGTGCAGCGGTGAAGACCAAGGGCTGTTAGAGCGCCTAATGATGCCCAGTTTTTCCAAGTTGGCGAATTCCTCACGCGCGATGGCCAGTTTAGCTGGGTCCAAGCGCCGAGCTTTCGCAAAAACAGGGGGGCCAGAGGTAGTTATGAAGTGCTCGACCCCGTGTTTGGCTACTGACGCTGAAAATGTTGGGACCGTGAATGCTGGGAACTGATTGAGTAGTGCATGAAACTTACCACCCGCAGCTGTGACATTGGGATGTGCAGAAGGCGGGGCCACCCGAGCTGTACAGGAGATAGAGTGGAAAGACAGTGCATTAACCATACGTCTATTAGTAAGATCAACTAATAAACCATTTGAGCATAAAAAATCAGCACCTAGCATGTTGTTGCTAACTGCAGCTACAACGAAAGTCCACTCGAAGGTGCGACCGTGGAAGGATAGGAGGAGCGTCTTCTCCCCATAGGTCTTGATCGTCGAGCTGTTTGCCGCTAGCACCAGGGGTCCACTGGAAGGCGCCAGCAGGTCCGCGTAGGACGGCTTGATGAAACTCAGCTGGGAGCCTGTGTCCACCAGGAAATCCTTCCCCGAATTCACGTCCGTCACGAAAAGCAGCTTGTTCTTCGCGCCGAGAGCAGCAGCTGCTACCGACTCTCGGTCTTGGCGTTTCCCTGGTGCTTGTATCGGCACGGAGGGATGCATCTGTGCGCCCTCTCGGCGAAACGTCGATGGTAAAAGCAGAGGGTGCCGTCCGCTCCACTTCTCCTGGCCTCTGCCGCTGCTGACGTCAGTGGGTCCGGTGCTGCGGCCTCTGGTTCCCCCTCGTCTCGCGGGGATGCGTTCAGCTCCGTTGCCGCCGTCGTGGCTGCGTGTCGTCTATGGGCGTCGACGAGCCGCTGCGCCTCCTGGCCCAGCCCGTGGTAGTCACGGTTGTTGAGCAGCTGTGAGCTGGCCAGGGTGACTCTCACTGCTGGCGGTAGTGTTCTGAGAAAGAGGTGGGTGAAGATAAAATTGTCGTCATCTTCGCCTCTCAGGCTCATCATCCTCGCCATCAGATCTGTCGGCCTGTCTGCTTCGCCTCCTGTTAGTGCCAGAAGCTTCTCTGCTCGCTCTCCCTGCGAGGGGGTGAAGGCTCGAATGAGGGCGGCTTTCAGTGCGCCATACTTGTTGTCCTGGGGTGGGTGGTTGGTCAGGCTCTCCACCCGCTGCACTGTGAGGCTGTCCAGCTTCGCGACGACATGGTAGAACCTCGTTGCGTCCGCTGAGATTCCCCGAAGGTGGAACTGCGCCTCCACAGTGGTAAACCAGGAGCGCGGGTTATGTTGCCAGAAATAGGGCAGCTGTAGTGTGGTAGCTGCGTTAACCCGGTTGGCTCCTGAAGAGTCCGGTGCGGGAAGATTGTCGCCACCGGCCATAATTTGTCGTAGGTCACCAGTGTAGAGGATGCCTTTCACAGACGAGACTGAGTTTATTTCTCAGGATTTGTTTATTGAGAGGTCACATCCTCTATCAAGCACAGAATCTCAAAAGAGGCAGAACAGTCATCTTCCACAACTCTTATACTCTCCAAAGTCACAAACCCCCAACATCAAATGACACCCCCCCAACCCACAGTCCTTTAGTAAACATACAGCCCCCGAGACTCCTTGGCGTCTCCATTGTCTCTTATCCTTCTAGCCTCCGGGTCTCCTGCTGGGACAATCTCTCCAACTTCCCATCTCCTGCAAGACCAACTTCACACCTTCCATAGGTCTCTGCAGGGTCAGGTCCTCTTTGTACATTAAGACGTGAAGCTTCCAGAATATGCACCGTCATGCCTACTAGGTATAAGTGGGGAATATGGATACAATATATGTGCCCTAAATATGCGCCATAATTCTCTCTTTGTGCAGCCAGTTTGACGCTTCCAGTTTTTTTTTGGTACATCATGAAATGTAAACCCAGCCTTGATACCCGCCCACTGTTCTCTTATTGGCCAGCTGAGCTGTCTGTCTGCAAGCAGGATGAGCGGGGAGCCAAAGGCATTAGCTTCAGAGCTAACAGTGCTACTGGGAGTTAGCTTACCAAGCGGGGTTTATATAGCTCATTCCTTTAGATTTGGTTCACTAATCCACAGTTGATAATATATCTCACATCATTCTGGCTTATTTTGTCATATTTTTTCCGTGAAGCTACATCAGACCACTAGCATTAGCTTAGCTAGGTGGTTGGTATTGGTCAGCCTAATCGCACTACAGCTTGCCTCATTGGGGAGAGGTTGACAGACAGGCCACATTGCACTAGCTTAACTGTCAATCCAATTGATTTTGATCGCTACTTTCTATAAATTCTATTCACCCCCACTGGAATCCTTATTCATCTAAGAACACTTGGCCATATACATCATTCTTTGATGTTATTTTAGCTTAGTTATTTTCTCTAACCAAGACCCAAGGCGGCTAGCTGAAACTAGCAGTTTAAACACTCATTCACCAATGTTTCTGTGCTTATTGTACTCTAGGGACCGGTCATTCATTATCGACCACTGAAACCACACACCCCTGTCCTTCAGTGATGCTTCATTTCATTCTTTGAGACAAATTTACATTAGTTGGGTCAGGCTCGCTTCCCGAGCTAAGAGCTAGACAGCTAAGATTAGCAATAGTGATGTAAGGGGAGGGTGGAGTTAGCTGCAGCTCTTAAGGGCCATCCACACCAAGCACAATAAGGATAATGATATTAATTAACAGCTCTAAAGCTAAAGATGCGAGCATCCACAATGATGAACAATATTGCTCTGTAACAGCAGAACCAAACATGAGCTGCACGCTCCAGACACCGGCTTCACACCACACCAATGTTTCTCCTGCTGCAGGATGAGACAGTTTATGCTGCTGCTCAGTGACGTGCAGTCGGGGGAGGCAGGTGAAGCTGAAAATCACAGTCAAAGGCTGCACAGTACCATTGCCCCAATGACAGGAGGCGTGCTTGAGCACCATAAGCACAGTTTTGTTTTGTTTTTTTTAAATGAAGCAAGATAAGGACATTTCTTTAACAAAGTCACAGTGATTTTTGTCCAGAAGGACAGGCAAATTTACTTCATTTACAAGTAAAGGTAAGACCTTACATGCATACTAATAATTGTAATAATGAGTGTAAATTGTAGAGCTGCAACATACAGAGAGATGCAGCGCTCTGAACCACTATAATTTAATTATTCCATGGCCAAAAACAAAGTATAATGAATTTTGTGGCCAAAAAAGTTGTTTGTAAAATAACTTAATACATTATACTTGTGTAACCAAGGGTGTTTGCACATTGCCTATAGTCAGGACAGTTCTCAAATTAAAACATGGACTTTTATTGCTGGCTTTTCTGTGTGTTCCATTAAGAGGTAATTCAATAAAATACCTCACACTGGTTTTGTTAAAATTATTTATAAAATCTGATTTGTAAATTTGACCCTGAAAACATTACAGTCTCACCAGCAATGAAACTGACCACATGTCACTGCTGCAATCACAGAATTTTAAAGAATATTTTTTACTAGACCTGTACCTTGGGCAAAGAAAGAAATTATTATATTCTTGAAATTGTTCAGCTCTAGAGCTTCCGCGGACTCACACAGGTAGGATGAAGTGAGCGGATAGTGCAAAGCTAGGGGCAGTGCTGGCCTAATGGTTAGGGATGTGGACTGGTGAGCGGAGGGTCGCCGGTTCAATCCCAGCCCGCTAGGATCATGTGGATGGGACAGATAATGTACTGTAGCAGTGTTTGCGCCACCTTCCTAAACACCACCGTGGTGCCCTGGGGCAAGGCCCTTAACCCCAACTGCTCCAGTGGAGCTGCTCAGTGGCCACAGGTCAGTGTGTGGTTGTACCGGGCAGCTTCCTGGTGTGAATGTGAACACACATTCCTCCCCCTGCTGCAAACTCAGCCTCCAGTCTGAGAGCAGGCAGGTAAATGTTTCCAGTTTTATTTCAGCCCTGCTGTCAAAACAGGTGAATATTTTAATATATAATTTTGAATATAACTTTGTAGTTATCGTTATCTTTATCATGCTTGGTGTGAATGGCCCTTCAGGCATTTAAAGAGACATTCACTGAAATGAAAAGATGATACAATGATACAAAAGGTGATCCACAATGATGCTGCAATAATTAAATAATTAGGCAATTATTTATTATTTGCCTTTTATTATTTAGGCAATAATAAAAGGCAATTTGACCAAAATATTTCACAAACATTTCAGTAAGACATGTGGGATCTGTCAGCATGTGGGAAAAGTGCAGTAAACTCCAATTTTAAGAATATGCTACATACTTTTTTCTAAATATGGTTCCTTCTGGCTACAAAAAAAAAAAAAAAAAAAGCAATAATTGAGGCTTCCAAAAGTGTAGATATGAAACTAATACACCACAGTGGCTACATACAGTGGGGCAAAAAAGTATTTAGTCAGCCACCAATTGTGCAAGTTCTCCCACTTAAAAGATGAGAGAGGTCTCTAATTTTCATCATAGGTATACTTCAACTATGAGAGATAAAATGAGAAAAAAAAAAATCCAGAAAATCACATTGAAGGATTTTTAATGAATTAATTGGTAAATTCCTCGGTAAAATAAGTATTTGGTCACCTACAAACAAGCAAGATTTCTGGCTCTCGCAGACCTGTAACTTCTTCTTTAAGAGGCTCCTCTGTCCTCCACTCGTTACCTGTATTAATGGCACATGTTTGAACTCGTTATCAGTATAAAAGACACCTGTCCACAACCTCAAACAGTCAGACTCCAAACTCCACTATGGCCAAGACCAAAGAGCTGTCAAAGGACACCAGAAACAAAATTGTAGACCTGCACCAGGCTGGGAAGACTGAATCTGCAACAGGTAAGCAGCTTTGGTGTGAAGAAATCAACTGTGGGAGCAATTATTAGAAAATGGAAGACATACAAAACCACTGATAATCTCCCTTGATCTGGGGCTCTACGCAAGATCTCACCCCGTGGGGTCAAAATGATCATGAGAACAGTGAGCAAAAATCCCAGAACCACATGGGGGGACCTAGTGAATGACCTGCAGAGAGCTGGGACCAAAGTAACAAAGGCTACCATCAGTAACACACTACGCCGCCAGGGACTCAAATCCTGCAGTGCCAGACGTGTCCCCCTGCTTAAGCCAGTACATGTCCAGGCCCATCTGAAGTTTGCGAGAGAGCATTTGGATGATCCAGAAGAGGACTGGGAGAATGTCATATGGTCAGATGAAACCAAAATAGAACTTTATTGTAAAAACTCAACTTGGTGTGTTTGGAGGAGAACAAACACCATACCTACTGTGAAGCATGGGGGTGGAAACATCATGCTTTGGGGCTGTTTTTCTGCAAAGGGACCAGGACGACTGATCCGTGTAAAGGAAAGAATGAATAGGGCCATGTATCGTGAGATTTTGAGTGAAAACCTCCTTCCATCAGCAAGGGCATTGAAGATGAAACGTGGCTGGGTCTTTCAGCATGACAATGATCCCAAACACACCGCCCGGGCAACGAAGGAGTGGCTTCGTAAGAAGCATTTCAAGGTCCTGGAGTGGCCTAGCCAGTCTCCAGATCTCAACCCCATAGAAAATCTTTGGAGAGAGTTGAAAGTCCACGTTGCCCAGCGACAGCCCCAAAACATCACTGCTCTAGAGGAGATCTGCATGGAGGAATGGGCCAAAATACCAGCAACAGTGTGTGAAAACCTTGTGAAGACTTACAGAAAACGTTTGACCTCTGTCATTGCCAACAAAGGGTATATAACAAAGTATTGAGGTGAACTTTTGTTATTGACCAAATACTTATTTTACCAAGGAATTTACCAATTAATTCATTAAAAATCCTTCAATGTGATTTTCTGGATTTTTTTTCCCTCATTTTGTCTCTCATAGTTGAGGTATACCTATGATGAAAATTGGAGACCTCTCTCATCTTTTAAGTGGGAGAACTTGCACAATTGGTGGATGACTAAATACTTTTTTGCCCCACTGTAATTCTGTTGAAACATTTAATATAAGTGGTCAAAGACATCAGTTCACCAGTTTGAATCCCTTGATTTGGTAAAATACTTATTTGTAACCATTAAGAATTTGATTTATATTATGAAACCAGGCAAAACAAGCATACTGTGTTTTCTGTAGGAACTTTGCAAGCAGTTTCATGAAATGGTCAGTCAGAAAGCAACTCATACCGGCTCAGACGTCACCTGGGTTAACAAGGCCAGGAGTTTCTGGCAGTGGAAGAAGAAGGACAGAGCTGCGTGGAGGAATCTGATCAGACGTAAATGAAACAGTCATTGTCGCCCCCGACAGACTGCTATGATGATGATGATGATGATGATACAGTCATGTGAAAAAATTAGGACACCCCATTAAATTTTCAGTTCTTTATTAAGAAATGTTCACATATCTGTGTCTAACCTTGTTTTTGTTTTTATTTGCATTTTCTTAACATTTATTTTAGTCATTCTAAGTGGGAATGAATGTGGGGGTGTCCTAAAAAAGATGGTGGGAGCCCTAATTTATTCCTCACTATTTGTTTAGAATTATATTTTACAGAAAATTTGAAAAAGTCTTTGATTCATTTTTAATTGTTTAGTTTTATTACATGAATCTCCCAGTATTTTAAACACTGATATTAAATATCCACATGTCCAAATATGCTAAAAAAAACCCAAACAGGCTTATACAGGGTGTCCTAATTTTTTCACATGACTAAGTTCCTTCTGTGATTTAACTACCGCTTGTCAATTGTATGCATCTATTTTTTTGAGGTGGCTTCAATTTTCCTGTCCTAAACTGACCAGTCAGAAAATGCATGTGGTTTTAGGCTCATGTTGATGTTCTTGTAACAACTGAGACATCCATCCATCCATCCATCTTCTTCCGCTTAATCCTTTTCGGGTCACGGGGGGGGGGGGGGGGAGAGGGGCTGGAGCCTATCCCAGCATCTCTGGGAGAGAGGCAGGGTACACCCTGGACAGATCGCCAGTCCATCGCAGGGCCAACACAGAGAGACAGACAACTATTCACTCTCACAGTCATACCTAGATTTAATTCCATATTTGCATAAAGTTAGATGAAATGTGCTTAAAAACATGTACACTACCAGTCAAAAGTTGGGCACACCTCCACATTCATTTTCAGTGGGTAGATGTGTCCAGACTTTTGACAGGTAAATTATTATTCTAACCATTTATTTTATTTTATCTTCAGCACCCTCTAAGGTAGAACTGCAGACAATTTCAGTTCAGTGGAAATATTAGCACAAAACTACATAGAATACTTTGGTAAAAAGTACCCAAAAATGTATTCAGAAAGCACATCAGACTTGAGTCAAGTCAACTTTATTGTTAATACCGTGGTACATAAGCTAGTATCTAATGGAGTGGCAAATGCTGACAAATGTTGCAATTTTTGGTTTTGCCGACTTTTCTGATGAATATTGTGGGGTTTTCCCCTACAGTTTGATAGTGCTATGAGATGACTGTTGTGAAATGGTGCTATATAAATAAAGTTGAATTGAATTGTTTGCAAAAATCAGGGTTCGCCTCTGTCATTATCGACATTTAGCAAAAAATTAGCAACATTTGCCCAAATGTTTACAAAAGACAGTTGGCGAACATTAATGAACATTAGCAAATGTTAGCAACAGTGTTTATGATGATTAGCAACTATTTGCCACTCTTTTGCCACTGTTTGAGAACATTTCGGACCTATTGCCATCTCCAGATAAAGAACCAGTGAATATCAGGTGAATTTTGGATCCAACCCAATAAAAAGGGTGAGTAAGCCCTGGCCAGCATTCAGATTTCAAGGGCTCATAAAGCTTCTTAACCAGTTGCTAGCGTTCACTACTTGGCAAACCAAAAACAACTTTAGCAAAATGTGTTACAACTGCTTACAACTATTTTGCAAATGTTTGCAACTGTTTGCCACTTTAAAGACTGTTGGCAAACTGTTTTGGAATCTTTTACAAACCCTGAAATACTTTGCAAGCAGTTTCATGAAATGGTCAATCAGAAAGCAACTCATACCGGCTCGGACGTCGCCCGGGTTAACAAGGACAGGAGTTCCTGGCAGTGGAAGGTGAAGGACAGAGCTGCGTGGCGGAATCTGATCAGACCTAAATGAAACAGTCATTGTCGCCCTCGACAGACAGCTATGATGATGATGATGATAACAAACCTTGACAAAACCCAAAAATCGTAACTTCATCAGCTTTTGTGTTTCCGGAGATACTAGCTTTATAGGAAAGCATTTAAATACTGTTCCACCGGCACATGGTGCATAAACATAATTATTAGAAACAAATAAGAGAATTATGAAGCATTAAAAAAACACATTTGAGGACTTAAATATATATACAGCAAAAAACTTTAAGATCTAATATATATACAGTAGTTACAAACATAGGGTTTTGTTTTTCATTCAAAGAATTTCAATCTAAAAGTAGAACCAGCATGTTTAGAATAGATGAGCTTTTTGTCATATTTATAGAGCAGGGGTGGAATAGTGGGTCTGTGTACGAGGCTGAGATGAGACTCTCAGACAGGATGAGGAATGTGGGGGGTGGAGGGCGGAGGGGGGCTGAAGTCATCCTCTGTTGTGGGTTTCACTGACGAGGAAACGCTCGGCGTATCAGCGCTGCATGAGCCTTAAGTGCAAACTTTGGGTGCTGAGAGGGAGAAAAGCCTCCTTTAGTCAGTTTACCCACATGCAAACATTTTATCTCTCACCTCTCCATGCAGATGGCACAGTTTTACTGTTCATTTGGTGCTGGCATCTCCACTATAAACTGTTAGACTTGTGAATGTGATTACAGATTCAAAATATGTTTTCAATCCAGTAAAGCACACACAGATTTTATATACAAAATTATTGAAGGGTAAACCTCTTCAGGCTGCACCTCTGGTCCCTCTGCTGTTTTGGGATGGAGCTGATTTTTTTTTCTTAAACTCTGCTGCACAAATCCTGTTTCAATGGTGGATGTTCATAATGGTGGATGTTCATATCTAAGATGGTCAAACTTAATGTATGCACAAATAACTCCAATGATCAAATAAAGCTTCAGGCTGCTCTAAACACCCGGTTTGCTCTTTGACATTATGACCTACGCATACGTAAGGTCATACCCAACACTGAAGCCTGACCCAACTCCTGTCCATACCGTCCGTGAGAGGCAGCCAATCAGAAGAAAACACGCTTAAGTAAAGCCAGTATGAGATTAGTAAGAATTATTCTGAACACTGAATTATGCAAGGCTGTAGAGTCCAAACATAAATGCAACACAGGAAATGCGCTTAATTGCTCCATTTTTTTCCACAAATAGGACACCATTATGAAATTCCACATGCAATAAAGAGACATTTGGATATTTTTGGCCCATAAGACTGCAGCGAGTTTGTGCTTCTAAACTGAAGGCACACAGTTGGGTTTAGTCATTATGAGTAGGCAGATAAAGGAGCAGAACACAGGCTCAGACGCAGCTCTGTACCTCTGACTCAAGCTTGTTTGTCACATTTATTCTAGACAAATGCATTTCTATGCGACAAATGCAGTGAACGCACGCAAGCGGACGGCACTGAATATGTCTTAAAGGGGTCATTGACTGCACTTTTTCTACATTTTAATAGCTCACACATGTCTTAATGAAATGTTTGTGACATATTTTGTTCACATTTTCTGTAATCTTTTTAATTATTGAAGCAAATTAGCTTTGTACTTCTCCTCACTTTCTATAAGCACTCTGATTTAAGGCCTGTCACTTTAAGAACCATCCTTCGCAGTTTCAACTCCGCCCTCTCTTTTATGTAAGTTAGCCATTATAGCTGACTAGCTTTTAGCCTCCCAGCTCAGTTGAGCAGCACTCTGGTTCACTGATCCACAGTCAGTGGTGTAGCTCGCATCAGTCCGGTCTATTTCCCAATAAATTTTGCCCTGATTCCACAACAAATTGCTAGCACCGTGCGCTGGACAATCACCGCAACCCGAGGCGAGCTACCGAGCCAAGGGATCTCAAAGGGCAGTGTGGCTCTGTGTGACTCCACTCTGCTTTCACAGCCAGCTGAAAGCTGGAGCGACTACGCTGCCCGTGAGAGCAGAGCGGATCCACGGAGGACGGTGGGGTTGCTGGGCGTGAGAGCCAGCAGCATCTGGTCCCGGGACATTTTGATTGTAGGGAGCCGGAGGTGTCAAAGTGATTCCACGGCTGATCACCTGTATCTTGGGCTTGTGGCTTGCACGGCCAGCTAAAGGCAGCCTATTAGCCCCTGAGCTAGTGGCCCACGAGCTAACACTGTTACCAGGACACTCGCTGTAAGTGTGGCTTATATTGTTATTTTCTTCAGATCTTAGTCACCTTAATAGCCATCCCTGTTATCACCTGGTTCGGTGGTGTGCCTTGTGTCACCACGCCCCATCTCTCTATAGTTTCATCGTGATTTCGCGGTGGATCGCATGTCCCCTGGATTGGTGGGGGAGTTATCGGCATAACACTGGTGGTCCCAGGCCATAAAAGTGACCAGTGTGCCGTGGCGGGCGATCCGCCGCAAAATCACGATGAAACCACTCGGAGATGGGCCAGAGTGAACCAGGTGATAACAGGGATGACTAGTAGGGTGACTAAGATCTGAAGAAAATAATATAAGCCATGCTTGGTTTGAGCTTCCTGGTATTAGCTTGTGGTAGCTTGGAGGCTACCTTTAGCCACCACTTCGATACATGATGGACAGCTAGGTGGGCCAATAATAAAGCAGCAGGCGGGTCTCAAGGATGGCAGTGTGTTGGCTTTTTCGAAACTTGACATATCCGATTTACCCAGAAGAGTCAAAAAACATTTTTGGGAGTTTCTCTGAGAGAAATACGAGATAAAGGCAGTGTGCTTTTTGCAGATAGTTGACTTTTTGGAAAATTTTTGACTAATTACATGACCAGTTGACACATTTAAGACACTTAAAAACCTACAAACACACCAGTTTTCATTCAATGACCCCTTTAAAAAGTAGCTGTGATGCATGCATACTCGACGGCCACTAGATGGTGGCTATCTAAATTCTCCCAGCTGCACAGGAGTTGTGTCAACAGAGCCGCGGCTCTTCTCTCTGGAATTAGAAAGCGGGACCTCCTCTTCAAGGCGCCTTTCTGTAGGAAGTTCAGCCTTCTCTTTCTAGTGGACATTTTAAAGCGAAATGTGACAGTATGCTTAATAATGAATATTGTGCTCTGATCACTTCTAGTTTTCTCCTCGAAACTGTAAGAACCTGAGATAAATTTGGACAAAGAAGAGAGAATTAAAATATCTGCCCCTTGGGATTTTCACCAGTGTTCTGATTTAATAAAAACTGATAAATTAATGGATCGGATAACTGATGATCGGATCTGAAAGCGAAGTAGCCCGGCTGCTGCACGCACAGCCCTGCTCAGCCTCAGCCACACGGAGCCGGAAACCAGCCTCCGCTGCGGCCCCTCCACATTAATTACAGGTTCAAATGGCTGCCATGTGAGTGCAATAACCTGTATTGAACCTGTAGAGGCCAGTGCAGCACTAGTTTTCTGCCCTGTGTGATTAGTGTTTTGTTACTCCTTCTAAACCCCCCCCCACCCCCACCCCCACCCCCCCCTCTGTGGGGTGGGACGGCTGCTCCCATCGCCCACGGAGAGCAACACGCTGCTTATTGTCAGACGGGGCTGCATTAAAGTGTGGCGCTCCTCTTCTGAATGACACCGGGACCACACTGAGGGAGGCCTGCTTGATGAATGCCGAGCATGAAACATGCACAGGCACGGACACACACACACACACACACACACACACACACACTGTGTCATACTTTCTTCCAGAGGAGGTAGCTGTTTGCAAAGAGGAGTGTGCCCCCAAAGGCTCTGCAGCCCTGGGATAGAGGGAAAAAGGTGTCTTTCAGTTTAACAGCAATGATCAGATAACTCTGGAAGTGCTGAGCACGTGATGACAAGATCTTTGTTAGGTGCCCTCATTTAATGGGAACAGTTCAGAAAACAAATGAATGAAAAATCTAACGACAGATTTAAAAAAAAAAAAGAAACCTAAATTACAAGGCACTTCAACACTGAAATCACACGCTTTCAAACAAGGCGTGAGCAGTTTGTCGTTCATCCCCGCCTGACGTTCTACTGGGGTACGTGAGGTGTTTGGAAGAAGGGAACACTGGGACGCTGTAGCTAATGCGGGAGGTGATCAGGCGAGTCGGTTAATCTGTGCTTTCACTGCAAGATGTCCACAGGAATGAAAATGAATTATTTCTTCTAATCATTAATGTTACAGTTGTATATCACAGGTTCACTATTGGGTTCCACAGCCACCGTCACTGGCTGATGCAAACTGCAGCCTGACCACTCCTCTCTCCTCACACTAATCTGAATAATGAGCGTTATAAATATCCTCATAAAAACAGCACGGTGAAACAGCGAAGAAATGTGATCTTTAGACCTCGGCTAAATGATTTTTAAATTATCTTAAAGGCAACAGAGAAATCAGTGTCCACATTATTTATGGTGGTTAAAACATTTTTTTTTTTTTGGCAGTAGAAATGGAAGTATGTCAATATTGGTGCAGACAAACAGGAGGAAGATTTCCTGTGGTGAGATGAGCACCAGCATCTGTTTGATGTAATGGAGGAAGCCTGAGCTACCACAGTGAAAAGGAAAAATACTTTCTTTGTTAGGCAAGGCAGAGAAGAAAAGAAAACTTTTTATGTCTTATGCTCTGTCCCCTTTATGTTGGAGATCAAAAACTGGATGTTGGAATGACGTCACATCCAGGCAGACCATCAATGTTGCCAGACATATGATAATTATTGTATTTGCACTCTAGTTTTGCCCTCTGTACGATGTGCGACCAATAATTCCCAAAATCCCATAATATATGATAATTTGACCCCTTCATTACATGGCGAAGTTAATACATTAGCAGATGTAACGGATGCCAACTAGTACTGTTCGGCGTAGAACGTTAGTAAAACCTCCCTCCCAAAGCCTCATACAGTATCGGTAGCGCTGAGCTATCGGTCGGACCTTTAGCTCAGCGCGATCGTGCTGTGTCTCCCATGCTCGAACTGTGTAGTTGACTGAGAGGTCGCGAGTTCGTGTCCCGTGTGGGGCGAACTGCGCAGGATGATCTCTGTCACACTGGTGCCGTGACCCGGATGGGAGTGAGGTTTAAGGGGGAGAGTGTAACGGATGCCAACTAGTACTGTTCGGCGTAGAACGTTAGTAAAACCTCCCTCCCAAAGCCTCATACAGTATCGGTAGCGCTGAGCTATCGGTCGGACCTTTAGCTCAGCGCGATCGTGCTGTGTCTCCCATGCTCGAACTGTGTAGTTGACTGAGAGGTCGCGAGTTCGTGTCCCGTGTGGGGCGAACTGCGCAGGATGATCTCTGTCACACAGACACAATCAGGATACAGATCCTGCGCATACATACTATGCTTGTTTTACGCATCGTCTCACGTGCGTGGGCTGCGTGGAAGAGAAGACGGAAGACTCGTGCTGAGGTAGCAGAGAGGCAGCCTCAGATGGAGGCTAGTGATAGGATCCTCAGTTCACTGAAACGTACTGTACTGAGTCAAGATAAAAAAGATCCTTTAGAAAGAGTTGTACACCGAATCACTCAGTGCTGTACTGGAGCTCCAACTGTTCACCACTCACTGAACTGAGAGCAGCAGGGTTTGTTTGCTGCTCAGGAGGGTGATTCAGCTGATCCCTGACTCCCAGTACAGTTCCGGTGAGTGATTCAGTACAGTACGTTCACCCCCAAAAAACTAGTACACTCAATCGAATCATTAGCATATGTTACAGCACTAATGCAGGCACAGCAGACTCAAGGCAACATCGCCAGCAAGTTGAGAAATGAACTGGGGGGGGGAAACAGACCCCAGTTTTACTGGGTGGTTCAAACCTGTTGTTGACATAAGCACTAAAGCTTTCTGTCGCTGCTGCAATGTGCAAATGTCTGCAAAAATGCCACTAGATTGTGGTTCTCCATAAAACTGTTCTGTTCTTCATGATGGTAGATTCAGGTTTTGTGGCAATGTCACAAAATCACATTGTGATGTATGGATGTGTGCACGCTCATGTAAGTGACACCAGCACGTTCGGTTGTGTTGGTGGTGCAGTACAGCGCCACAGTTCAGTCTTGTTTGGTGTTGAAGCTAATAAAAGCTAGAATAAGTACATGGTCGTTTGCCTATTTTTCAGACATAACACTGGTGATGAAGATAATGGAAACGCTGCTGACACTTCTACAACCGTTCCTCGCTCTGCCCGGTGAGCCGCCTATCCCTTGGTTGAGATGGTAAAAGTCATTTGAGATGTTTTTGTCCGTCACCGACTTGGCTAAAGCTAGCAATGCTAGGCTATGAGCTATGCTAATCCATAGCCTGGGCAACAAGGGACAGCATATCTTCCAAACTCTTGGACCTGTGGACACGTATGATGACTGTGTGAATTTATTGACTGAATATTTCGCTGATAAATGGAACATGACAACCCAGTTGCTTACTTTTCTTAATCAGGAACAACAAACAGAGGAGTTGGTCCAGCAGTACATAACTAATCTCCACTGTTTAGCTAGTGCATGTGACTTTGGCAATGGGGAGGAAAAGATGATATGGGGCCAGTTAGCAAAATACACTATGAATTCGAAGCTGCAGGAGAAGCTGCTAATGGAGTCAGTTGACTTACCGCTGGCTAGGGCGGTGAAAATAGCATCCCAACTGGAAACGACCACTCAGTTAGCATTGCAGCTAGTGGGCCATGATCCAGCCTCCTCACATTCAGCACCATCAGTACAGGCCATGGCCCCAGCAACTAAGCTCTCCAACCTCACGTCCCCTCACAGTGACCCAGAGACAGACGTTGCAGGACAACAAAGCACTACAACACGCCAACCTGGCGGTAACTGTGGCTCCTCCTCACACCTCACCTCGGTTCTGGTAAGCCTGCTGCCTCACCCACCCATCCAACTCGACCCAGCCACCATCCACTCGGTGGGCGCCAACAATTGGCTGTTCAAATGGTGCACAGTGGAGCTCGACGGCATTGGTCTGCCGCTGCTGCTGGACACAGCCGCCTCGAGATCTCTGTTAAATGAGTCTACAGTTAGAAAACAATTTCCCCGGAAGACGATTAAAGCAAATGCGGAGGACCTGTTTGGCTACGGGCATGTTTAGTTTAGTTTATTGGTTTATTTGACAGGGACCATGTACAGCAAAACATTAAACACAGGGTAATGATGCTCTGTACCAGATTATAGAGTTCTCACTAATTTCCATCTGTAGACCCTGAGACATGCAGGAACATCCATCCATCCATCCATCCATCGTCTACCGCTTTTCCGGAGGTCCGGGTCGCGGAGGCAGCAGTTCAAGCAGAGAAGCCCAGACTTCCCTCTCCCCAGCCACCTGCTCCAGCTCTTCAGAGGGGATACCAAGGCGTTCCCAGACTAGCTGGGAGACATAGTCTCTCCACCGAGTCCTGGGTCTGCCCCGGGGTCTCCTCCCAGTGGGACGTGCCTGAAACACCTCAAGTGGGAGGCGTCCAGGAGGCATCCTAATCAGATGCCCATACCACCTCAACTGACTCCTTTCAATGTGGAGGAGCAGCGGTTCTACTCTGAGCCTCTCCCGGATGACTGAGCTCCTCACCCTATCTCTGAGGGTGAGTCCAGCAATCCTACGGAGAAAGCTCATTTCAGCCGCTTGTATCCGCGATCTCGTTCTTTCGGTCATTACCCAAAGCTCGTGACCATAGGTGAGAGTAGGAACGTAGATTGACTGGTAAATCGACAGCTTTGCCTTAGAACTAAGCTCCCTCTTCACCACAACAGACCGGTACAACGTCCGCATCACTGCAGATGCTGCTCCAATCCGTCTGTCGATCTCTCGCTCCATTTTCCCCTCACTCGTGAACAAGACCCCAAGATACTTAAACTCCTCCACTTGGGGCAGGAGCCTGTCCCCAACCCGGAGAGGACAATCCACCTTTTTCCGGCTGAGGACCATGGACTCGGACTTGGAGGTGCTGATTCTCATCCCAGCCGCTTCACACTCAGCGGCAAACCGTCCCAGCAAGAGCTGTAGGTCATTGCTGGATGAAGCCAACAGGACAACATCATCTGCAAACAACAGAGATGAGATCCTGTGGTCACCAAGCATGACACCCTCCATTCCCTGGCTGCGCCTAGAAATCCTGTCCATAAAAATTATGAACAGGACCGGTGACAAAGGGCAGCCCTGGCGGAGTCCAACTCTCACTGGGAATGACTCCGACCGAGTGTTGGCACGTGGAATGCAGGAACATATTAAAAGAAAAAACAGCACATATAGAAAGCAATTCGGGTCGGGTTTCAGAAACTGTTGACCCTGAAACAAGCAGGGAGTAAGTTTGAAAGGTAAAGAGATAAGAGAAATGGCAAACATAAAAACACTTTAAGAGTACAGTTTCAAATCCTATTTAAGGGAGAGTCAATGCTGACAGTCGTGATTACTTAAAATCAATTTTTTAGTCTCTGTGGTAAAGTTTCTGTAATTTGTTCTGGTCTTCAAAGCAGTGGGGAGCTTGTTCCATTCCGTTATAGCTTTGTATGAGAAAGCTGATTGTCCAAAAGCAGTTTTAGGGGGATGCAACAATGCCACCTAGAGGAAGTCCTTGTTACTCTGGTATTTTGTTCAAAAGTCAGGCACACACCATGCTGTTAAAATCAGCATGGTGGAAACAGTCACCTTGTCAGTACGCTGTGGCCCCAGAGTCCTCCCTGTGTTCAAATTCCAAGTGACTCGCCAAGATTCAAGAGTCAAAGATTCAAAGATTTTATTTGTCAATACTACTATACGTACAGGACATACAGGAGAACTGAAATAGCATTTCTCTCTCTCTTCAGTGGTGTGCACAATATAAAGAAGAAAAAGGACTTAGGCTGGAGGAACAGCAACAGCAGTCTATGTACAGTAATGCTACCCGTAATGCAAATGGTGACAAAAGATAGACCCAGACCTCCCATAGTGCAAATAAAGATAAATGATAAATGATGAGACCCAGCAATCTTATACACAGAAAAGTAAAGCAGTAATATTCTTAGTACCAAGTTCAATGCGGTAGTGTAGGTGCAGACAGTGACAGATAGGACTGCACACGATCAGTATTGCAATGACAGACAGACAGCAGCCGATATGGCATTTGTTCAAATGGTTGCAGTAAAGTGCAGAGACATACAGCAGCAAATGTATTACTGTTGGTGTGTCAATCTTTCTGTGCCAACAGCTGAGGTGGTTATTGTGCAGGTGAGTGCGTTAGGGTCTGGGGCGTAGGGGGTGGGGTGGACAGAGTTCAGGGTTCTGATGGTCTGATGAACAAAGCTGTTTAGCAGTCTTGTGGAGTGGGCCCGAAGGCTCCGGTACCTTTTCCCCGAAGGCAGGGGGCTGAAGAGGGCAGTGTGAGGGGTGGGAGGGCAGTGTGAGGGGTGGGAGGGCGGGTGAGGTAGATGTCTGAGAGGGGGGGCAGGGGAGCACAATGATCTTGCTGGCTGCTTTCACTGTGCATTGTAGTGTCTTCTGGCAGGAGGCGATGCAGCTTCCATACCATACAGTGATGCAGCTGGTGAGGATGCTCTCAATGATGCCCCGGTAGAATGAGCGCATGATGGGGGTGGGACTCATACTCTCCTCAGTTTGGACCAAGGCACCAATCTTCTGGGCATCGACCTAATTAACGAACTGGGTTTCTACATTACAGACCCCACAGGCTCTGTCGTGTTGATGGTCACCACAACTTGGCAACATCGCTGGCTGGCACTCTTCATGGGCCTGGGCTGCCTCACCACCTTAAACCACCAGCCACTCATCGACCCACCGGTGTCTTCTGTCATCCAACCCCTTCATTGGCTGCCCCTTGCCCTACGAGATGAGGTAACAGCGGAGCTGCAGAAACTCTTGGACGCGGGCATCATCGAACAAGTCAACGTGTCCCCCTGGATCTCCAACTTGGTAGTAGCGAAGAAAAATCAGGTCGTCTACAGCCCTGCATAAGCCTCAGAATAGTAAAGAAGGCAGTAATTCCGACAAATACCCCCTGCCCATGATGGCGTTGCTAGCTGCCACGTTCCATGGCTCGAACGTCTTCTCCAGACAGGATCTCCACCAAGGATGCAGTGGTGTGAAAAAGTGTTTGCCCCTTCCTGATTTCTCATTTTTTTGTATGTTTGTCACACTTAAATGTTTTAGATCAGTGATTCTCAACTGGTAGGTCGGACCTGTTTTCAGTGGGTCGCGGGCCTTTGCCTGGGCAAATAAAATAGCAAGAAATAAATCAACATAGTGTCATTCACACTCCTTAACAGTAGATGGCAGTAGGTGGCGAGCGACACCATATTTTGCACCATAGAAGAAGACTCGCAACGTTTGTTTGTATATGCTAATTGAGCATGGTGAAACGGACTGGATACGCGATCCCTTTGGAATCGACATGGAAAGCGTTACGTTGCCAAGCAACGAAGAGAGTCACCTGGTGGAGCTATCATGTGACCGCACGCTGAAAAAGAGGTTCACGGAGGTAAGCCCCTAGCAGTTCTGGTGTAGCGCTGTGATGAGCGAGTATCCTTCTCTTGCCATTCGAGCAGTAAAAACCCTCCTACCTTTCTTACCTATCTCTGTGAGTGTGGCTTCTCAGCTCTGGTTCAGTTGAAGACAAAACAGAGAAACAGACTGGACATTGAGCATGACCTCAGAGTCGCTTTGTCTAATATAACTCCAGACATTGAGACTCTTGTCAAGAGCAAAAAACATCCCCAGTTCTCCCATTAATTCCTCCAGACTCAGGTCTATGATGTCACTATTACAGGTTTTAGTGAGTGTTCCTTCATTTTCTTCAAAGCACATAACCTTATCAGTAGGTAAATACTGAAAAAACAATCAGAAGAAAAGTCAATTTTGAGACTTGAATTCTTTTGATTTGCACTTTTTGTTTAATTTTTAATTTAAAATGCAGCTGATTCAGCATTAAAGGGAATTGTTCCCTCTGTTGTATTGCCACTTACTGGTAATTTTGGTTAATCATTAAATTTGTTTTGTGTTTGTATACTGTGATATTCTGTTCTTCCACCTCATGTTCAAAATGCACAATCTTTACATTCAATAAATTTGAGAATTTGAAAATCTTTGATTTGGGTCGCGGCTTGTCATTGAGGGGTGATGGCAGGTCCCAAAGCCAGACCAGTTGAGAACCACTGTTTTAGATCATCAAACAAATTTAAATATTAGACAAAGATAACACAAATAAACACAAAATGCAGTTTTTAAATGAAGATGTTTATTATTAAGGGTAAAAAAATCCAAACCTACATGGCCCTGTGTGAAAAAATGATTGCCCCCCAATCCTGTTAAAACATAAATTAACTGTGGTTTATCACATCTTTGGAAAGCTGAGTTCAATTTCTTTAGCCACACCCAGGCCTGATTTCTGCCACGTCTGTTCTCAATCAAGAAATCACTTAAATAGGACCTGCCTGACAAAGTGAAGTACACCAAAAGATCCTCAAAAGCTAGACATCATGCATCATCCAAAGAAATTCAGGAACAAATGAGAAACAAAGTAATTGAGCTCTATCAGTCTGGAAAAGGTTCAAAAGCCATTTCTAGGGCTTTGGAACTCCAGCGAACCACAGTGAGAGCCCTTATCCACAAATGGCAAAAACATGGAACAGTGGTGAACCTTCCCAGGAGTGGCCAGCCAACCAAAATTACCCCAAGAGCACAGCGATGACTCATCCAAGAGGTCACAAAAGACCCCACAACAACATCCAAAGAACTGCAGGCCTCACTTGCCTCAGTTAAGGTCAGTGTTCATCACTCCATCATAAGAAACAGTCTGGGCAACAATGGCCTGCATGGCAGAGTTCCAAGATGAAAACCACTGCTGAGCAAAAAGAACATAAAGGCTCATCACAGTTTTGCCAGAAAACATCTTGATGTCAACAAGACTTTTGAGGAAATACTCTGTGGACTAACGAGACAAAAGTTGAACTTTTTGGAAGAGGCGTGTCCCATTACATTTGGTGTAAAAGTAACATAGCATTTCAGAAAAGGAACATCATGCCAACAGTAAAATATGGTGGTGATAGTGTGATGGTCTGGGGCTGTTTTGCTGCTTCAGGACCTGGAAGACTTGCTGTAGTAAATGGAACCATGAATTCTGCATCTGTGGCCGACACATATTGTGGGCTCACGCTGCCACAGAGACAGGACTGAATGTGTATTGTGGAGTGTCACGTCTGCAAGGACTAAGGACTCGAATCTACAGGAGGTAACAAGGAAGTGTGAGATTTGTCTCTTTGTCCCACAGAAGACGCCCCGGAGGGTATTCCTGTTCATCAAGAAATGAGAGACAATGGTGAAGCTTCAAAGGGATGCTTTGTAACTGTATGTTGACTGAAGACACCATGTGGCTTGAATTCTGATGCTGGAAATGTATAAAAGGGGGTTGAAGTATGATTCTTTCTCTTTCCTGCTTTGAGAATGCTAGAAGCTGCGTTCTGTCAAATAAAGCTGGTTTTATGACTGAAACTCAGCCTCATTATTTGAGCATGCTTCTACACTGGTGACCTACGACGGAGAATGAGCAGACAGAATTCTCCCGAGAATTGAATTGCATTGAAGGACGCGCTGATCAGCCATTTCACCCCCTCTGTGGAAGCCAGCCTGATGGCCGCCTCCACGATCCGGCTGCCCGATTTCTGGCAGCACAGCCCGCGCTCATGGTTTAGCGCAAACGAGGCGCAGTTCAACCTCCGGAGAATCTCCAACGATGACACAAGATTCTACCACGTGGTAGCGAAGCTGGACAGCAACACGGTCCAGAGAGTGGAAGATCTGGTTAATCATCCACCAGACAGCGACAAGTACAGCGCATTGAAGGACGCGCTGATCAGCCATTTCACCCCCTCAGTCCAACAACGAGCAGAGGGGCTCCTGGCGCTGACGGAGGCCGAAAACGATAGACCTGCGGACCTGATGGTGAAGATGCTGCAGCTCAAAGCCTCTGAGGATGGCGAATTCATTTTCGCCCACCTTTTCCTTCGAACCCTACCACCAGCAGTGAGAGTGGCCCTGGCAGAGTCACCCCGATTGGCCAAGCGAGACTACCATGGGTTGAGCAAGGAGGCGCAGAGGTTGGTCGACGCCCACAAGCGGAGCGCGGTCTCGGCCGCGGTGGCCAGTCCAGGAACGGCGTCCGGAGACAGTGCGGGTCCAGCGGCCGCGGCGCCAGACGCACCAACGACGGCGGCGACAGGAGCCAGACGACGCGGAGCGGAGAACGGCTCGTGCTTCTACCACCGCCGTTTTGCAGAGAGAGCGCACAGGTGCGTCCCACCGTGCAATTTTAAGCGCCAGGGAAACGCCAAGACCGAGGGCCGGTAGCAGCTGCGACCCTCGGCAACGAGAACAGGCTGCTTTACCTGACGGATGCACGCTCGGGGAAACAGTTCCTCGTGGACACGGGCTCTCAGCTGAGTTTCGTCACACCCACCTACGCGGAACGGCTGTCGCCTTCTAAAGCCCCCTGGGTGTCAGTGTCAGCAGCGAACGGCTCCACGATTAAAACGTTTGGTGAGAGGACCATGCTTCTGTCCTTACAGGGCCGTTCATTTGAGTGGACATTTATTGTAGCAGCAGTCAGTTTCAACATGTTAGGGGCTGATTTTTTGTGCTCACATGGTTTATTGGTTGACCTTGCTAATAGACGTCTGATTAATGCACTGTCCTTTCATTCTATTCCCTGCACAGCTCGGGTGGCCCCGCCAACTGCACATGCCAGCGTCTCAGCTGCGGGTGGTAAGTTTCACACTCTGCTTGCTCAGTTTCCAGCACTCACAGTCCCCACGTTTTCAGCAACGGTGGCCAAACATGGGGTAGAACATTTCATAACGACCACAGGCCCTCCCGTGTTTGCAAAGGCTCGGCGCTTGGACCCAGCTAAACTGGCCATCGCGCGCGAGGAGTTCACTAATCTGGAAAAACTGGGCATTGTTAGACGTTCCAAGAGCTCTTGGGCTTCGCCGTTACACATGGTCCCAAAAGCTGACGGCTCGTGGCGACCTTGCGGTGATTTCCGCAGGTTGAACAACGTTTCAGCTCATGACCGCTACCCGATTCCGCACATTCAGGATTTTTCTGTCCATTTGGCGGGGGCGCGCATTTTTTCTAAAATAGACTTGGTGCGCGGCTATCACCAGGTGCCAGTGCGCGCGCAGGATGTACCCAAAACAGCGGTCATAACGCCTTTCGGCCTTTTTGAGTTCTTGCGCATGCCTTTTGGCCTCAAGGGGGCCGCGCAGACTTTCCAACGCATGATGGATGCAGTTTTACGCGACCTGCCTTTCGTGTTCGTTTATTTGGACGATATTTTGGTAGCCAGCGCGTCCGAAGGCGAACATGAAAAACACCTCACAGCAGTTTTCCAGAGGTTGGCAGAGCACGGGTTAATAGTTAACCCAGCGAAGTGTCAGTTTGGGGTGGCGCAGATTGATTTTTTGGGACATCGCGTTTCGGCAGAGGGAGCAGTTCCCCTTCCAAATAAAGTGCGTGCCATAACGGATTTTCCGCAACCTCAAACGGTCAAGGCGCTTCAGGAGTTTCTAGGGATGGTTAATTTTTACAACCGTTTCCTCCCAAGCGCAGCACGACTCATGCAGCCATTGTACACCGCGTTAAAAAAACAAAAGCCCGCAAATAAAGTTGAATGGTCTCCGGAGCGGGAGCGCGCTTTTGCCCAGGTCAAATCAGCCCTGGCAAACGCAGTTTTGTTAGCGCACCCAGTTCCAACGGCCCGCATGGCGCTCACCACTGACGCTTCCGATGTAGCGGTGGGGGCGGTAGTTGAACAGTTTGTGGCAGGTACCTGGCAACCCCTCGCGTTTTTCAGCAGGACCTTGCGCGATAGTGAACGGAAATACAGCGCGTTTGACAGGGAGCTTTTGGCCCTACATTTGGCCATCCGTCATTTTCAGTTCTGGTTAGAGGGGCGACGTTTCACCGCTTTTGTGGATCATAAACCGCTAACGTTTGCGATGGCCAAAATTTCAGAACCCTGGTCAGGCCGGCAACAAAGGCAACTAGCCGCAATATCGGAGTTCACGACTGATATTCAGCATGTCGCGGGTAAACACAATGTTGTGGCAGACTGCCTCTCGCGTGCAGTAGCACCGCCAAGCCCCATAGGGGCAGACTCTGTAGCCATGGCCGCGGGCCCGGGCAGCGACGCGGGAGCGCGCGCAGCCCCAGTCTGTGTTGGGTTAGATTATGCAGCTATGGCTGCGGAGCAGGTTAACGACGCGGATGTGCGCGCGCTCCAGTCTGGACCAACAGGGTTAAGGCTGGAGCACAGGGTGCAACAAAATGGTATGCCCCCGCTAATCTGCGATGTCTCCACGGGACGGCCCCGCCCTGTGGTGCCAACCGCGTGGCGTCGCCGTGTTTTTGACTTGGTCCATTCTCTCGCGCACCCGGGGGTGCGCGCATCGATTAAGTTGGTGGGGGAGAAATTTGTTTGGCCCAGGTTGCGCAAACAGGTCAAGGAATGGGCAGCAGCCTGCGTAGCGTGTCAGCGAGCTAAAATACACAGACACACTAAGGCCCCGTTAGAACCTTTCCACATCCCCGCTAAGCGTTTTGATCACGTGCATATTGACCTGGTCGGGCCGCTTCCGTTATCACACGGGCACACACACCTTTTGACGATGGTAGACCGCACCACGCGCTGGCCAGAGGCGGTTCCTCTGGCATCAACCACAGCGGAAGAAGTTGCGCGAGCATTTTTAGCAGCATGGGTTGCGCGTTTTGGTGTACCGTCGGACATAACATCCGACAGAGGTCCCCAATTTATTTCCGAGCTGTGGTCATCGACGGCCCGCAGCTTGGGGGTGAAGATTCATCGCACCACCGCGTATAACCCCCAGGCTAATGGTTTATGCGAACGCTTTCACAGGTCATTGAAAGCAGCCCTCAGAGCGTCGCTAACGGATACAAATTGGGTAGACAAACTTCCATGGGTGTTATTAGGGTTGCGTTCTGCACCTAAGGAAGATTTGCACGCTTCCCCGGCTGAATTAGTTTTCGCCCAACCGCTTCGTTTGCCCGGGGAATTTCTTCCTGATAATCCCGCACCTAGTGGCCCCCCCGCTCAGCCGTGGCAGAGCGGCTCAGGAGCAAACACACTTCCTGGCCCAATCCATCACAGTTTCCCACACGTTTTTGTACCCAAAGCTTTAAAAAATGCAGAGTTCGTTTTTGTTAAACATGACGCCCAGCGTCCAAGTTTGCGGCCGTTTTACGACGGACCGTTTCGAGTGCTGGAGACCGGGCAGAAGCATTTTCTGCTAGATTTAGGGGGCAGACGGGAGCTGATTTGCATTAACAGACTCAAACCCGCTTTTGTTCTGGCTGACGAGGAGGTGCAGCTCGCGAGGCCCCCCCGCCGGGGCAGGCCACCGAGGGGACATTCTCCAAAGTCTTCACAGAGAGGTGCTAACGGCTTTAATCCACAGGTGCAGAGAGATGTTGCAGGTGCAGCCAAGCCAGGTTGCAGCAGATTCGGCAGAAGATTAAAACCTAGGCAGTTGGTGGATTGATTAGCGATGTATGGAGTGCTTTGTGTTTTTCTTTTTGTTATGCCATGCAGATTTTGCCTTACTAGACGTGTGGGGGGGGTAGTGTGGCCGACACATATTGTGGGCTCACGCTGCCACAGAGACAGGACTGAATGTGTATTGTGGAGTGTCACGTCTGCAAGGACTAAGGACTGGAATCTACAGGAGGTAACAAGGAAGTGTGAGATTTGTCTCTTTGTCCCACAGAAGACGCCCCGGAGGGTATTCCTGTTCATCAAGAAATGAGAGACAATGGTGAAGCTTCAAAGGGATGCTTTGTAACTGTATGTTGACTGAAGACACCATGTGGCTTGAATTCTGATGCTGGAAATGTATAAAAGGGGGTTGAAGTATGATTCTTTCTCTTTCCTGCTTTGAGAATGCTAGAAGCTGCGTTCTGTCAAATAAAGCTGGTTTTATGACTGAAACTCAGCCTCATTATTTGAGCATGCTTCTACACATCTACCAAAAAATCCTGAAGGAGAATGTCCGGCTATCTGTTCGTGACCTCAAGCTGAAGCGCACTTGGGTTCTGCAGCAGGACAATGATCCAAAACACACCAGCAAGTCCACCGCTGAGTGGCTTAAAAAAAAGCAAAATGAAGACTTTGTAGTGACCTAGTCAAAGTCCTGACCTGAATCCAATTAAGATGCTGTGGCATGACCTTTAAAAGGCGGTTCATGCTCAAAAACCCTCCAATGTGGCTGAATTACAACAATTCTGCAAAGATGAGTGGGCCAAAATTCTTCCACAGCGCTGACTCATTGTTAGTTATCGCAAATGCTTGATTGCAGTTATTGCTGCTAAGGGTGGCCCAACCAGTTTTAGGTTTAGGGGGCAATCACTTTTTCACACAAGGCCATGTAGGTTTGGATTTTTTTCCCCCTTAATAATAAACACCTTCATTTAAAAACTGCATTTTATGTTTACTTGTGTTATCTTTGTCTAATATTTAAATTTGTTTGATGATCTGAAACATTTAAGTGTGACAAACATACAAAAAATGAGAAATCAGGAAGGGGGCAAACACTTTTTCCACACCACTGATATCTTCAGGTTCCCCTACAGCCAGACAGCCGCGACCTCACGGCCTTCATGACCCACATGGGGGGGGGGGGGGGGAGGGTGTTGCTACACTCGCATGCTTTTTGGCCTCAGCTCTGCACCTAGCTGTTTCCAGAAGATCATGGCCACCATCTTTGCTGGTCTTCCAGGCGTGGTAGTGTACTTGGATGACATTGTGGTGCATGGGGAAACAACATCTTCACATGACGCCCGCCTCTCCAAGGTGATGGAGGTGCTGGCCACTGATGTCATTTGGGAAAATGCTTACAGAAGTATTCTTATGAGGATTATTTGTTATAAATAGATCAATAAGTGTAGATTTTTCTGGGCACTTAGAATTTGGGCGAGTAGGGAAGTTGATTAATTGTGTAAAATTCATTGAAACACAGTATGATTTAAATTCATCAGATGATGATGACAGCCAGTTCCAGTTTAGATCACCACAGAAAACTAATTCATTGTTAGGCAATTCAGAAATAATATTAGAGAGTGATGTATGGATGTGTGCACACTCATGTAAGTGACGTCAGCATGTTCGGTTGTGTTGGTGGCGCAGTACAGCGCCACAGTTCAGTCTTGTTTTGGTGTTGAAGCTCGTAAAAGCTAGAATAAGCACATGGCTGTCATCCGCCTATTTTTCTGACATAACACACATGACGTTCTGTTTATTGTACCATATTAGGCAAGCTGTAAATCTACACATAGTACTATAAATGTGTTTGGCTAGCTTAGTGGTATAAATTTAAACTCTGACCATGGTCACTAAATGTGTGGTGATAGATTGACATAATAGGCAAGATAAAGCCACAGTCTTTTTAATGTTTACCATCAGATCCAGTTCATAGAGCAAAGTGGGTAGCAGAAGTCAGACGAGAGCGTTGGCAGACTTCCAGCACAAGTCGGATCTGCAGCGATCATTTCATCAATGGTTAATGCATGTGTGAACACATAGACCTAGGCTACGAATGATGACCCGGGGATAGCGATGGTTAGTCTCAGACTTATATTTGGTGTTTTATGTGTATGGAAACCCAGACTATGTTTCCTTGCTGTTTAAACATACAGATTCACTTCAAAAAAGAAACGCAAGACTGACCCTGGATATTTTTCATAGATGGGCATCAAAATGGGGGAGGTGATTAGGGCTGAAACGATTAGTCGATGTTGTCGATAACGTCGACAATAAAAATTTGTCAACAAATATTTTTATTATTGACAAATCATTTAATTATAAAGTCTATATGCATGTCGCAGAAATGTTCACTTGTAACTGCAATGCACGACTGAAACTGCAATGCATGACCGGAACTGCAATGCACGACTGGAACTTCTGTGGGCAGTAGCGCCTCTGTTGTCCGGCATGCATGAACAATTTCCAGCGAAGAAGAAGAGGAGCACACCATGGAGAAGTGGAAGGATAAACATATAGAAAGCGGAGCTAAAAAAAGCAGACCCAAACTTTCAGCAGTATGGGAACATTTCACAGAAAACCAAAAACTGAAACAAGTAAAATGCAGACTTTGCAAGGCAGACCTTTCGTATCATGGCAGCACTACAATGATGCATGAGCATCTGAAACAACGGCACCCAGGAGCCGCAACATTAATGGCTGCTTGGTAAGTTTTAGCAAGTAAAGAAAGTTAGCGCCACTTATTTTCAATGGCCAACTGTTTCAGGCTTTAGAAAAATGACAATACTGTTAGTACATGCTGTTTATGTTAGCTTACCTGTTTGACAATAAGCTCTCTGGTAGTTGAGGGCTGAGCTGTCATGGCTATGCAGTAAATGAATGCAGTAAATGACTGAATTACAGGAGTCGCTATCTCTTTTTCATCTTCGTTATTATTAGCCCTCATTCTGAATATTAGTGCATCTGGGTTAATTAGAATATCCCATTATGTAATTTAATAAATAAAAACCTATAACCACAATCATCAAAATTAAATCAAACGACTTGAAATATCACTCTTAAGTGCAGTGAATACTGAATATGAAGGTTTACCTTTCTGAATTATATTGTTAAAAATGCACTTATAGAAAACTTCCACTTAACGTTGGTTTGTGGGTTGGAGCAGATCAGTAATTCAGTTGTAAGATATTTAATCAGTTGTTTAACTGACATTAGGCATTATGCTGTCTGTGATAAACCGATATATAACCTTCAGTTATATTATATTCATTCATACAACCTTCAGTTTCAAATGTGTGTTTCATGGGTAATTTTATTTTGCTCTGGAAACTGCTTATAAAAAGCTACATTAAAGCAGGGACTGACAAGTTGAATTTCACAGGTGTGCAGGCTTAAACAGTGGGTGAGGTAAAATATGCACTAGAGCCCCAACAGGAAGCAGAGATTGTGGATATGAAAAAAAATAATTGCGATTAGTCGACTAATCAAAGAAATAGTGGTTAGATTAGTCGACTACCAAAATAATCGTTAGTTGCAGCCCTAGAGGCGATTAGGCAGGTTATTGTATTGTTTTGGAATTTAGTGGAGTTAATTGTTTAAAGAGCACTAAAAAGCTATACAGAAGAAAGAAGAATAAGGACTTGAATTGGACTCCCTTGACTAAAAGTACTTTGTGCTTTACGTTTTAATTATTTTCAATCACCACATGTAGTACTATTAATAATTGAAGATATAATTGAATATATTGATGTACTGCATAGCTGGCTTCTTTCAAGAAGCAATAAAACTGGTAAATGCTTCACCTGGAACACAATAGCCCTCATTTATCAAAAGTGGGGAAAAATTGGCAGACATTTGGGTGTACATATGATCATACAAAAAGGTCAGACCAGTCTCACAAAAAAAAGTAAATTTCTCCCTCTGAGAAAATGTACATATACACAGAAAAAGCATTTTTCACGTACAGTGGATATGTGGCGTTTACAGCTTTAAGAAACACGTCTACCTCAACATTTGCCAGTTTCTTTTCCTTTCACTTTCTTTCTCTCTCACCATCAGAGGTGGCACCTCACCAGCCACCCTAACCACTACAGGAGGTGACGTCTAAACCTAACCTTTCATTAGTGGAGTGAAAAACAAATGAATAAAAAAGTCACTCAAAGGTCAGTGTGGGACTTGAACTCACATGTTGTTGGTCTCGTTGCTTGAAACTAACTGTCTGCCACCCCCACCAACTGAATAAGTGTTAGAAGACTACCTAAAACAGGTGTTGTTCTGCTCATGTGCAGTGAGGACTTTTTTTTTTTTTCTTGTTGTGTGCATTTGTGCATGCACAGTGAGTGAAGGCAGTGAGAAAAGGTCTATGTGGTATTTATGAAATTGTGTGTCAATGTCTTCGTATGATCGTTTTCTCACTGATAAATCTGATGCATGGAACCAGGCGTTATTTGAATTCCACACCTATGTCTCGTCCCCAGAATTTACGACACAGCAAAACATGAGATGCCAAAAAGAGAAGCTTTTCTGAAGTAGAAGTTGACATTAAAATAACTGAACATAATAACATAGTATAGCCTGTCAACCTCAAAAATCACTTTAAATGCAAAAGAACCACGTTATTGGGGAGATTGGTGCTGCGTAACACGTTGGTTTGATCAGCTGATCTCCAGATGAGGATTAATATACATCTGTAACCTATTGTTTGACTTAGATGACCGTTTCACTAAATGCTGTCCATTTTGTCATTTTAAAGCATACTTGTCAAACATGAGAATTTATTTACTTTTTAGAAGTACAGAAAGACGTCCCCTCTCCAGAACAGCTGTCTGATCCGCATTGTGCGCACTGGCTCAGCTCAGCCCCAACTTTCTGTCATTTCTCAGTAATGTGTAGAAACGCACAGAGCAAAATAAAAATAATTTCCCCACATCTCTGCTAATCCAAATTTTTGGATTTGCCAATCCGGAGCAGTATTGTTTTTAACCCCGATGCAGCAGATCACTTCGGCCAGGCACTTCTGCGTGTAAAGCGCTGTTGTGGTTAAGTTAATGGATTATTTGTAAGGGATAACTATCATGAGATACTGTACGACATAACAGAAAACTTAGTCAAAGAAATACTTTTTAGATTATTTTAACTCCTTACAGTACAGATATAGAAATACAGTAATAAAACAACAACTGAAAAAGCCCTGCAGCTCAACTGCAATTGAAAAAAGTATTTCAGAAACTAAACTGAATTTTATACATTTCATTAGATAACTAGTTTTTTTGAAAATCTGTTTTAATATTTACAACATATTTTGTCTTTAAAGTAAATCATCAAAACTCTCATCTAAATAAAACACAAGGCAAACATAGCACCTTAGTGCGAGCTTCCTAGTACCACTATTAACTCGAAAGCTAACAGATTTTGCTCCCCATCCATCCACTGTACATGTCAGACAGTTAAGGCCTGTACATACTGTGCAAGAATAGAGAAATTTATTCTTTTTCTTGAGGTGGCAAGAACAAGATCAAAGTTCTTTCTGGCCAGGACATTTCATACTTCACAAGAAACTCAAGAACTCCTGGGAAATTCAAATTTCTGACCAATCACACAATAGTACTTGGACACCACACAAGAAAAAAGTTCTGCCATGAAGATGTGTCAAGAACAAGCTGCAAGAATTCCCAAACCAGGGCTGCAAGAAAAAAAGATATTTTTTCTTGCAGCCCTGGGAACAAGAACAAATTTCTCTGTTTTTGTAGAGTATGTATAGGCCTTTAGGCTGGCCAATAATAAAGTAGCGGGCAGGTATCAAGGCTAGTGATGTTTACCTTTTAGTGACGTTTCCCATTTCTTGACATAGAGGAAAATCTCAGAGAGAGTCAAAATGGCTTCTTGGAGAGAGAAACGAAATAAAGACAGTGTGAGTGTTTTCATGTTTTTTCAATAATCATGTGGCCAACAGACCCATTTCAGAAGGTTAAAACTTACAAAAATACTTTTTTTTTTCAGTCATTGACCCCTTTAAGGAAATTATTAAGGACAGGGCTAGGACAAGCTGTGAAACTAGTTTCTGTCATGTTTTTCATGTCATTGTTTCCACAACCACTACAGGTTGCTAAATGTTAATGTCAAAACGTACCTGCTGGTAAAAAAATGTATTCAATGGGGTGTTCACATCCAAATTGGATGAACCAGAGCCATTTCCTGGTTTTGGGGGGACCTATGCAAGATTGCACTCTGGGGCCCCCAGTGCATCACTCTGGTTACAAGAAGAAAACGTACGTTTATGCATGTAAATGCAGTTTCATGAATGAGGGTGAACCTGTAACCACGTGACACTGATCCTCGGGGTAGGAGCATTATACCAAATTAACCACACCTGTGGATGCACATCCTATATATACCCCCTGCATCCACTCCCTCTTCCTCTTTCTGATGACTGGGAGGAGCTTGCCTCCACCAACGAAGGACACTGAATGGTTACAGGTTCACTTTCATTCATAAAACCGTGTTTACATGCGTAAACGTACATTTTATTTCATTTCAGTGCACCTGTAATCACGTGACAACCATATACCAAATGAGTCCTGAGGAACAATGGAGAGGGTGACACAGACAGGTCGAAGGGGCACAATCATAGCACAGTCAGATTTGCGTAGCTCCTTTATTGCACTCACCTGAGTACGTACAAGTCAAGCCGGTTCCTACCAATAACTGGACCTGAAACAAATGTCTTTGAGTATGCGGCACACATGCCAGCTCACATAAGGGAGACTAAGACACAACTTAGGAACCTGTTGCGATCCCCAGAACAGAGGAGTTGATTCCTTTATCGTACTCAACTGGATACCTACAAGTTAAGCCAGTTCCAACAGGCAACCAGAGCTGAAACAACCCTCTTCGAGTGCAAGACCCACATGCCAGCTCACATGAGGGAGACTAAGATACAACTTAAGAATCTGCTGCGACCTCCAGACAGATGAGTTCGACTCCTTATTGCATCCAACTGGATACCTACAAGTCAAGGTGGTCCCTCCAGGAAACCAGAGCTGAACAAAAAAAACATTCCGAGCACAAGGCACACCTGCTGGCTCAGCGAGGGAAAAATTAAGACATAACTAAGGATCTGTTGTGACCCCTAGAACAGATGAGGGGTTGACTGATGAGGCCACATTGAGCCTATAGAAGCGTGTGAACGTTGAGGAAGAGGCCAGCCAGCAGCTGTGCATATATCCTCCGGGGGTGCACCCCTGAACAACGCCCATGTAGTGGCCATTCCTCGAGTCGAGTGAGCCACCAGCCTGTCTGGTGGTTCTGCTCCAACCTGTACATATGCAAAAGCAATCAAGTCAACTATTCAATGGGACAGGCACTGCTTAAAGATAGGCCTGCCCAACGTGGAGTCCCCATAGGAAGCAAAAAGCTTATCTGAAGAACGGACAGACCTCGTATGGTCAACATAAACTTAAGGGCCCCACTGGACACAATTATGAAGCTTCTCATCCTCTGAAGAGGTGTGCGAGGTGGGTAGAAGGCCTCCAGCACAAGAAGGCAGGAAACAACCCATTAGCCAGCACCCTGGGCTGGAAGCTGGGTTTGGCCACAGGCAAACCACCTAAGGCATGCTGCGTCCACAGAGAGCACATTCAGTTCACTGACCCTCTTGACTGAGACAATTGCCAAGAGAAAAGCCATCTTCCAGGAGAACAGACGAAGGTCAGCACTGGGGAGTGGCTCAAAAAAGGGGGTAAACATAGAGCCCTAATAACTGTCTGGAGATCCCAAGTGGGCAGCAACGGACGTCGAGATGGATGGCTCCATTCCACGCCTCTCACAACTGCTTAGCCAAGGGATGCACTCCATGAGATAAGCCATCACATTTCTCATGGACAGTTGACACCGCCACCATGTAGCCCCTGGTAGTCGACTCCACCCAACCAAGGCCGAAGAAGTACTGGCGGTAAGACAAGATGACAGAGATGTGGCATGACAAGGGATCCTTCCCCTTGGTCCACCACTAGTTCAAAACACTCTCCACTACCCACTGCATCACAGCTGGGTATATGGGTCCCATCAAGCCTGCGCAGTGTCTATGACCTCCTTCTCCAAGCCTGTCCAAGGGCCATACATGAGACCTCAGGAGCTGGAAATCCAGATGCCAGCTTTCACTCTGTGCTTTCGAGAGTATATCCCGTCTGGTTGGGAGAGGCCAAGGATGGCCCCCCCAACACCTCGTGGGTCTCTGCCATCCATGGTCTTGTGGCAAATTCGGGCCATCAGAATTACTTAGCAGTCTTGCCTCCATGAGGAAAGCTGGCAGAAGAGGCAGTAGTGGAAATACAAACAGTTCACTGGAGACCAGGCATGCTCAGAGCATCAGTAGCTAGTGGACCTGGCAGGCTCAAGGCCACGAGCAGATGACACACCCTCACATGGAGAGGGGGACCCCAGTTCATCCTGCTGGTTGATGTACAATACCACAGCCGTGCTGTCCATCTGTACCAGAATTTCTCTGCCTTGAATGGCTGGAAGAAAAGGCCCCAGAGCCAAACGCACTGCTTCCATCTTGGGATGGTTCATATGCCAAGACTGCTGTGCCAGAGGCCAGTGTCCCCGAACAACCTGCCCTCCCAGACTGCACCCCAGCCTGCTTGGGAGGTGTCGGTTATAATGGTTACCCTGCGGCCTTCTTTGCCCAGGGGAACACCATCCCGGACTGCTGCACTGACACAGCCCTCTGTGAGATGCAGCTCTTGATGCATTCCCAGACAGCATGCCTCTTCTTCCGAGTCAGGGATGCCCTCACGACAACTGAATCCAGGGTAAGCCTCAAGTACTTGACAACCCTGGTTGGAACAGGAAGCTCTTTTCTGCATTCAAATGCAACCCAAACGCCGACAGGTGAGCCAGTATGGCCTCCCTGTGGCTCCTTGCTATTGGTTCTGATGGTACACAAACCAGCCAATCATCCAGATAATCCAACTCGACCGCCCCTCTGCCACAGTGGGTGAATACAGCATCCCTGCACTTGGCGAATGTCCGAGGATAGGGACAGGCCGAAAGACAGGGCGTCATAACCGAAGGCTGTTCTGAAGGAACCCTGAGTAACTTCCTGTGGGCGGATCTATGGAAATATGGACTCAGCATTGCAAAGGTCCATTGCTGTGAACCAATCGCCTGGCCCGACGGCCTGAATAATGTCCTCTGCCTGAGCACCGGACAAGGGAGCGCCTTGAGACACCTGCTCAACCGTCTCAGGTCCAAAAACTGGACAGAGACCCCCAGCTTGTTTAGTTAGTTAGTAATTCTCTCCCACAGCACATGGGACACCATACAGTGTATAGGGCGGTGCTTATCCCATTCCTCTGGCCTTGGGAAAAACAGCCACTGTAAGTAGTGAAACTACAGTGGGGGGTCAGTCCTCCGGTAGCGCTGTGTGTCATGCACCAATCCGCTTGGGAACAAGGAATAAGCAGTGTAAAAGCCTCGCTCCTCTTCTCCTGCAGACAGAGACCATATCACGCTCTCTCCCAGCAGGGCAGACACCTCGCTGCCCAGAACTGCGGAAGAGAGTCCTTCTTACTTCTGCTTCAAATCCCTTGATGTTGGGAAAAGAGATCTCAATTGTACCAACGCCAACTCATGAGGTGCACTGTGGAAAATGTTGACATCAGGGGAAGCGTACCGTCAGGGATGTTGGCAGGGCTTGGCAGAACCACGACCTACACGCTCCCGAGAGCACAGACGTGAGTGCTGCAGAATCTGCACCTGCTGCCGAGAGACCCTTTGCTTTAGGTGGCCCGAGCTTTGCAAGGAACCTGGCTCTGTAACAGAAGCCGTTGTGGGTTTTCACACACCTCAAGAGGTCTCCGAACACTCGACCTGGGTGGTCCTGGCGGAAGAAAGGACTGCGCACGCAGTCTTGTCTTCTGCACCTCACCAAACACTGCTTCTGCTGCGGGCCCTGTCCATATCCACCAATCGAGGCTGGCTCAGTTACATATGCCACCGGCCATGACCAGCTGGCCAAGGAATTCCCAAGAGCTGCAGCTTGAAAGCTAGCTACTTGAATCACAGCGTCCACAATCCTTACCAAATCTGGACTTTTGACTGTAGTTCCCTTATCAGACCCTCTAAATACACCAGAAAGAAGTGTATTAGCTTTTGCCAGCCTCAAGGCCATAGTGAGCTAGTCATAAGGCAACACAGAAATATCAGATTTCAGTTCCCACCTGAATGCAGTACCACTCCCCCACAAAAGGTGGCGAGAGTGCACCAAGCACAGGAGCGCTCAGTACCAAGACAAAGAAGATGTCTCCTTTTCCTTTTTTTTTAAGAAGACGACTGTCAGCCGAGAAAAAAAGAAACAATACAGAATTAACGGCAAATTACATCATGCTGTTAACTGTTAAGTAATTCCTCCTTGATGAAGGCATAATTATATCACATATCTCAAGCAGATAACATATTGCGTGTTGTAATGTTGTAAAAACAGTTCTTCTGCCTGAAGAGAAGGCACAACAATTTTATGATACAGCGCGTAGGGGTACCAAGCAAAGGCAGCCCACACAGCACACAAACACAATATTAAACAGATTGGTATAAGCTCTTACCGTACCAGGAGGAAACAAAGAAGAAAAAGGGGAGTGGATGCAGGGGGTATATATAGGATGTGCATCCACAGGTTTGGTTAATTTGGTATAATGCTCCTACCCCGGGGATCGGTGTGACGTGGTTACAGGTTCACTGAAATGAAATAAAACAGCTTTCCCATTTCCCAGCACCCCTTGCGGGTGATGGGACATGTTAAATGTTGGAAAATAGGCATCATCTCCTTGTATCTTTGTCCAAGGTATTGATGCTGTGATAACTGAGTTAACATTCATGCACCATTGTAACTTTGCTGCACCATGGGGATCAATAAAGTATACAAAATCAAATCAAATCATAAATATACGTTTTTGTGGATTTCTTTTGTTTAGAGCCTTAAGATGGTCTGTTTCAGGGTAAATCTAGGATGATGAGCAGGACAAGAATAATGATAATAATAATGATAATGATCAGTCTGTAGAAGAGCTGGAAATAACGAGGCGGTTTTGTATCATAAAAGCAGTCTTTAATGAATAACTCTTCTATCTTGTCTCATCTGGTGCAGAGCTTGGCAGAAGGCAAAGAGGAAGAATTCTGCCCAGCTCGCTGGTTAAATACAGGCACACATCCAAGACATGCAAAACACAAGCTGAAATCCCCCGTTATCTAAATCCCCCATTAGTCCTGTTAACTCCTCCCTTCGTCTTGGGAGGTGATGGGAAAACCTCTCCTCGCCTTAGGGGGTGAAGTTGTGAAGTCTGTTACCGCCGCGTCCTGTGACGTCGTTGGTCTTCACACGGCGGTGAGATTCCTTTGTCCCTTTCAGAGGTGTGAAGTTCCTTTGTATATTCTGTCCCAAACATTTCCACATGCTCTAACAAATGTAGGTAGGGAATATATGAGTAATATATACCACAGGCCCCCCAAACAACTATGAAAAGACACAGAAAGATTCACAGTCTAGGGTAATTACTAAGACATACTACGTGTTACAGCTGTTGCCACAGAAGAACTTTTAAGCAGCCATGCTCCTAAGAGAGTTCATTGAAAACATAACAGCATAGTATAATCACAAGTCAGTCCTAAACTGTTGCGGCACAATTAGTGAAAAAAAAAATAAAATTGCAGAGTGGTGTAATCAGTCCTTGCGCAGTCTGGGTTTCAATCTTCTCCCAAAGCTGCTGTAGTTTGGTTTAGGCGTCCTGCTGGGACCTTCTTGTGAGGAATCTGCAGTGTGGGAAGGAGAGAGATTATCTGTTCCCTGCCTGGGGGCTGAGACTTTTTCCTTGGGGGGTCTACCTCGCCGAGGTGCTCGAGCCAGCTGTGCAGGTTCGTCTCTCAACAAGAAGGCAGGTTTGAGTCTGTCAATGCTGACCGTTTCATTTCTATCCCCATAATCAAGCACAAAGTGTTTGTCACCATTTTCCAGCACTCTGAACGGGCCATCGTATACTGGGCGTAACGTTGGTTTAAGGGCTTCATGCTTAACAAAAACAAACTCGGCGTTTTTTAAAGTTTGAGGAACAAAAACTCGTGGAAAGGAGTGATGAACTGGACCGTGGAGAGAGTCCTGTCTGTTACTGCCTAAAAACCTTGGGACTGGGAGATGCCCTGGTTCCGGGTTTTCTGGTAAAAATTCACCTGGTAGTCTAATAGGCTGAGCAAAGACTAATTCTGCAGGGGAAGCATCTAAATCCTCTTTAGGTGCCGCACGCAACCCCAATAAAACCCAGGGAAGTTTATTTACCCAATTTGTGTCCGTTAATGAGGCTCTGAGGGCGGCCTTTAGGGACCTGTGAAAACGCTCGCATAACCCATTAGCCTGAGGGTGATAAGCGGTGGTACGGTGAATTGTTGCCCCTAAACTGTTGGACATGGCTGACCAGAGCTCTGAGACAAATTGAGGTCCCCTATCTGACGTGATGTCTGATGGGACGCCGAAACGTGCCACCCAATTAGTTAGAAAAACGCGAGCGACTTCCTCCGCTGTAGTTGCCGCTAGAGGGACTGCCTCTGGCCAGCGCGTGGTGCGGTCTATCATTGTTAGCAGGTGTGTGAAACCCTGGGAGGAAGGCAGCGGCCCCACGAGGTCGACATGAATGTGGTCGAACCTTCTAGCAGGGATGGGAAAAGGCTCCAGAGGGGCTTTTGTGTGTTTGTGTACTTTGGCGCGCTGACAAGGAATGCAAGTTTTTGCCCATTCTTTTACGTTTTTGCGCAGGCCTGGCCACACAAACTTTTCGGCAACCATTTTGACCGAGGCGCGCACACCTGGATGCGCGAGGGAGTGAATTGCGTCGAAAATACGGCGGCGCCAAGCAGCCGGTACTAACGGGCGAGGTCGGCCGGTTGAAACATCGCATATTAGGGGGGGCACGCCGTCGCGCAACCCTTTTTCCTCCAGCCTTAACCCTGTTGGTCCAGACAGGAGCGCGCGCACGTCCGCATCACTACCTTGTTCTTCCGCCATGGCTGCATAATCTATCCCTTCATGGATAGGTGCTGCCTATGTGTTTGCGTTAGAGAAAAGCTCAGCTGCTGAGGCAGTGTAATCTGTCTCCTCGCGCTCTGGCGGTGCCACAGCGCGAGAGAGACAGTCCGCTGCTACGTTAAGTTTGCCCGCAACATGTCGAATGTCTGTGGTGAACTCTGAAATCGCAGCTAGCTGTCTTTGTTGTCTGCCCGACCAAGGTTCTGAAATTTTAGCCATAGCGAAAGTGAGCGGTTTATGGTCCACAAAAGCCGTGAAACTCCGCCCTTCTAACCAAAACTGGAAGTGGCGGATGGACAAATGGAGCGCCAGCAGCTCCCTGTCAAAAGTGCTGTATTTGCGTTCCGTCGGGTTTAGCGATTTGCTAAAGAATGCTAAAGGTTGCCAGACCCCCTTGACAAGTTGCTCTACAACTGCCCCTATGGCCAAGTCTGAAGCATCTGTGGTTAGAGCAATGCGGGCCGAGGGATCTGGATGGACTAACATTGTGGCGTTAGCTAGGGCGTTTTTAACTTCCGCAAAAGCGCGTTCGCGTTCTGGGGTCCATTCGACCGCGTTGGAAGCTTTCTTTTTTTTGAGCGCGTCATACAGGGGCTGCATGAGCTGAGCTGCATGAGGGAGGAAACGGTTGTAAAAATTAACCATCCCCAAAAATTCCTGTAGCGATTTGACCGTTTGGGGCCGTGGAAAACCTTCTATCGCATGAATTTTGTCTGGAAGCGGAACTGCCCCTTTCGGGGAGACTCTGTGTCCCAAAAAATCAATTTGCGATACGCCGAACATTTGGCTGGATTAATTATTAATCCGTGTTCTTCTAGCCTCTGAAAAACGGTAGTGAGATGCTGCTCGTGCTCTTCCTCAGATGAGCTGGCTACCAGCATGTCATCGAGGTAGACGAAAATAAAGGGGAGGTCGCGTAAGACTGCGTCCATCATACGTTGAAAAGTCTGAGCAGCACCTTTGAGGCCGAAAGGCATTCGCAGGAATTCAAAAAGGCCGAAAGGGGTTATAACCGCTGTTTTAGGAATGTCTTCAGCCCGGACTGGGACTTGGTGATAACCGCGGACTAAGTCTATTTTTGAAAAAATGCGCGCACCCGCTAAATGTAGTGAAAAATCCTGTATGTGAGGGATTGGGTAGCGGTCATGCGCTGTAGCGTTGTTTAATCTGCGGTAATCTCCGCACGGTCTCCAAGAACCGTCGGATTTCGGAACCATGTGAAGCGGCGAAGCCCAAGGGCTTTTCGAGCGTTTAACAATACCCAATGTTTCGAGAGCCGCAAACTCGTCCCTTGCTATGTTGAGCTTGGCCGCGTCTAAGCGGCGAGCTTTGGCAAAAAGGGGAGGTCCCGTTGTAGGAAGGAAGTGTTTAACCCTGTGTTTGGCTACAGTGGCTGAAAATTTGGGGGTTGTGAGTGCTGGAAATTGGGTGAGGAGTTGCTCAAACTTACCTCCTGCCGTGGTGACGTTTGCCTGCACAGGTGGTGGAGAGACTCGAGCTGAGCATGGAATAGAAGCAAAGGAAAGTGCATTAACCAGGCGCCTATTTGCCAGATCAACTAATAACCCATGTGCACACAGAAAATCAGTGCCTAACAAGTTAAAACTCACCGCCGCTACAACAAATGTCCATCTGTAGCTGCGGCCGTGAATGAGGAGGTGCAGGCTCTTTTCCCCAAACGTGTCGATGTCAGAACCGTTGGCTGCCACTGCTCCATTGCCCCGGGTGCCCATTGCTCGATCTGCGTGGGAGGGCATGACGAAACTCAGCTGAGCTCCCGTGTCGATGAGGAACTGCTTGCCTGTGTGTCCATCCGTCACGTATAACAGCTTGTTTTTCTCGCCGAGAACCGCTGCCGTTAACGGCTCTCGGCTTTGGCGTTTTCCCGACATCGTAAACTTGCAGGGAGGAACACATTTTCGGGCTTTCTCGGCGAAGCGGTGGTGATAGATGATGCAGTTATGTGACCTTAATCTGCAAATATAATTTGAAAGAAGACCAAACATTCATAACCATATACTCATATTTCATAAAGTACAGAATTTTTTTTTCAGTTGACTGTGAATAAGTAAGAGATACTTGCATAGTTGATGTCCTTGCAGTGTAGTGTTTGAATAGATGTGATTAGAAGAAGAGACATTACATTTTTTTTTTTTTTTTTTTTTTTCTCTCGGCGCCACACCAGTCGGCTGCCTTTTGCAACAGCGGCTCGATTCCGAGTCTTTTTCCCTTCCTCTCTCTTTTGATCCGTCTTTTTTTTTCACCCCACTTATATCACGGACACACAGATCGTCCTAAATGTCTCCTGAGCCGGTGGACGGAGCCACTGTTTATAGCAGGATACGATACAGCAGAGAACAGCTGCTAGCATTCAACCGCCACCCGGTCCCATTGGAAAAACTCGACATACCGAGAGAACTAAGGCGAAAACGCCGCGGCTGCCGGGCTGGAGTAAGGCGGAGGACAAAAAATATAAGGTACAGACCCTCCCTTCCATCTGTTGTCATGGGAAATGTACGGTCGATACTGGGAAAGTTAGATGAGCTAGCGGCTATCTCCCGTTATGATAGCACATACCGGGAGTGCTCTCTCCTTTTGTTTACTGAGACGTGGCTAACTGAACTAGCAGCAGATGCTAACATTGAGCTGGAGGGTTTTCACATGATACGAGCTGACCGAACACCAGACAGTGGCAAGGCTAGGGGCGGTGGAGTGATAATGTATGTTAACAACAACTGGTGCAGACCGGGACATATCACTGTTAAACAACGACACTGCAGCAAAGACATTGAGTTGCTAGCTGTTAGCATGAGGCCTACATATCTCCCGAGAGAACACTCACACGTGATCTGCATTGTTGTTTATGCAAATCCGACGGCGAACGCTGGGACAGCACGTGACGTCATCCATTCAGTAACCAGCAGGCTGCAGACAGAACACCCAGATGCTCTTCTCCTCATCTCAGGCGATTTCAACCATGTTTCACTGTCTCCCATTCTACCCACGTTCACCCAGTATGTCACATGCCACACTAGAGACAATAAAACACTGGATTTATTCTACGCAAACACTAAGGAGGCGTACACCTCATCACAACTCCCCCCACTCGGGAGATCGGATCACAACTTGGTTCATCTCCGGCCGGTGTACAAACCCCTAGTGCACAGACAACCTCCGGCCATGCACACTGTGGAGTTATGGTCTGAGGAGACAATGGACACCCTAAAGGGCTGTTTTGAAGCCACCGCCTGGAAGCAGCTCTGCGATCCACATGGTGAGGACATCGATGGCCTCATTCACACCTTCACGGGCTACCTCAGCTTCTGTGTGGACAAATCCGTTCCCACCAAGACCATACGGCGTCACTCAAACAACAAACCCTGGATCAACCCTGAGATAAAAACACTTCTGAGAGAGAAGAAGAGGATCTTCAGGTCTGGGAACAGGGAGATGCTGAAGTCCGTACAGAGGGAGCTGAGGAGAAAGATCAGAGAAGGCAAGGACAGTTTCAGGAAGAAGATGGAGGACAAGCTGCAACAGAGCGACATCAGCGGGGTCTGGAGAAACCTCAAAACCATCTCGGGGCTCCAGAATACCTCCCCCCAGGCCACAGGGGGCAGGGAGTGGGCGAACAACCTGAATCTGTTTTTCAATAGATTTGACCAACCGCCCTCCCCCCTGACTGCACAACAACCACTGCTGCCTCTAAAGAAATCAAGTCCTGCTGCCCACTCCCCACTCCACCAACACCCCCCCACTCCCAACACACAGCCCCCCATCCTGACCCTGACCAGGACCCAGGTGAGGACGGAGCTGAGGAAGATCAAGGCGAGGAAGGCGCCGGGACCGGACGGCATCAGCGCAAAGCTCCTCAAGTCCTGTGCAGACCAGCTGTGTGGGATTGTGACGTATATCTTCAACATGAGCCTGAAACTGGGGAGGGTACCACAGCTGTGGAAAACATCTTGTGTGGTACCTGTACCAAAAACTTCCCACCCCAAAGACCTGAACAGCTACAGACCGGTGGCCTTGACGTCCCACTTGATGAAGACCCTGGAGAGACTGCTCCTTGCTCACCTCCGCCCCCTGGTGGAACCAGCGATGGATCCACTCCAGTTCGCCTACCAGCATGGCATTGGGGTGGAGGATGCGGTGATCTTCCTCCTTCACCGTTCTCTGTCCCACCTGGAGAAGCCCGGGAATATGGTGAGGATCATGTTCTTTGACTTCTCCAGTGCTTTCAACACCATCCAACCGATGATCCTGAAGGACAAGCTGCTGCGCGCAGGGGTGGACCAGCACCTGTCATCATGGATCCTGGACTACCTCACGAACCGGCCTCAGTTTGTGAGAACCCGGGACTGTGTGTCCGACACGATCATCAGTAGCACGGGGGCCCCCCAGGGAACGGTGCTGGCTCCCTTCCTGTTCACTCTTTATACTGCGGACTTCTCACACAACACAACACACTGCCATCTACAGAAGTTCTCTGATGACTCTGCGATCGTTGGCCTCATCTCCAATGGAGATGAAGCTGAGTACAGAGGGCTTATCCAGGACTTCGTGGACTGGTGCCATCGGAACTGCCTCCAGATCAACGCGAGGAAAACTAAGGAGCTGGTGGTGGACTGCCGCAGGCATGGGCAGCCCCTCACAGTACCAGTAAATATACAGGGAACAGACATCGAGATGGTGACATCCTATAAGTACCTGGGTATTCATCTGAACAATAAACTAGACTGGTCACACAATACTGATGCACTCTACAAGAAGGGACAGCGCAGGCTGTTCCTGCTGAGGAGACTCAGGTCTTTTGGTGTACAAGGGGCGCTGCTGAAGTCATTCTATGACACGGTGGTGGCATCAGCCATCACTTTTGGAGTGGTCTGCTGGGGCAGTGGCATTACTGCAGCCGATAGGAAGAGACTGAACAAACTGATTAAGAAAGCTAGCTCTGTCCTGGGGCAGCGCCTTGATCCGATGGAGGAGATAGGAGAGAGAAGGACGGTGGCTAAACTGTCATCTCTGCTGGAGTCCGAGTTCCACCCTATGCAGGACATACTGAATGCACTGAGGAGCTCATTTAGCAGCAGACTACATCATCCCAGGTGCACAACCGAGAGGTTTCGTAGGTCCTTCCTACCAGCGGCTGTCAGACTGTACAACCTAAGCAGGGCTGCTCGCAGAGATAGCAAAAAGACGTAACAAACTAATAGTTTTTTGAATGCAAAAGATGCAATAGACTTACACAATGGTCCCCTCCGGCATACAACTAGGAACTTACCGGTCGCTATGGAGGGTGAGAATATGTATGGGCACATAATCATACCATGTAGGATAACTAAGTAGACGGTTATGCTGTTTCATTCCATCTAGCAACAATGCTCTGCACTGTGTGTGTTTATATATTTACATATTTATTCCATCTAGCTACAATGCTCAGCACTGGGTGTGTTTATATATTTATATATCTACATATTATTCCATCTAGCTACATTGCTCCGCACTGTGTGTGTTTATATACTTGCATATTTATTCCACCTAGCTGCAATGCTCCGTACTGTGGGTGTTTATATATTTACATATTTATTCCATCTAGCTACAATGCTCTGCACTGTGTGTCCATATATTCATATATTTATTCCATCCAGCTACAATGCTCTGCACTGTGTGTGTGTGTGTGTGTGTATATATATATATTTTATAGTAATACGTACATATGTATATTAGCTGCTCTTGCTTGCTTGTTTTTTTTTGTTTTTTTTTTCTTGCCTTCTGATTGTTGCTCTGAGTGTTGCTATCCCTGTGCTGTTGCAATCCTGGAATTTCCCCGTTGTGGGACTAATAAAGGCTTATCTTATCTTATCTTATCTTATCTTATAATAACAGACGTCATTCTGTTTGTTGCGCTTGGGCCGTGCCGCTGTCACCGTGGGTTGAGTCTGCTCCGTGGGTTGTGGCTCTCCCAGGCTCGGGGCGTCGGTCTTGAGGTCTGTGGATGCCGCTGTGGGTGTCAGTTTTCTGCAGGCGTTGACGAGCCGATAAGCCTCGTTGGCCAGTGTGCGGAAGTCCTGATGATTGTTGCACTTCATACTGGCGACTGTCCCTCTCGTGTGTGGTGGTAGCGTGCTGAGAAAAATGAATTGGAAAAGGAAATTATCATTATCCTCCTCCTTGAGCTGCAGCAAGTCCTCCATGAGGGCCTTTGGATTGCCCCCTCTGTGGCCGTAGACCGCCAGGATCTTTTCGGCTCTTTCCTCCGCTGATGGGACATAATTCGCCACGATGGTCGCCTTGAGTGTCTCATACTTGTCCCGGGCCGGTGGTTGCTGGATCAAGCTCCGCACACACCTCGAAGTGGCGGAGTTGAGTTTGGAGACGATGTGGCAAAATTTAGTATCATCTGTCGTGATGCCCGCCAGTATGAACTGGGCTTCAGCTTGATGAAACCAGGAGGCCGGGTCTTCTCACCAGAAATCTGGCAGTTTGACAGCGACGGCGTTCGTACACATCATCACTGTTGTGCCCGCCGGGTGAGAGTGCGTTGCCTGGGCTCTCACGGCGGTGCTGGAGGTCGGTTGAGCTCTCTCAGTGCCCTCTGCCGGGGGAAACAGCTGTCCGCTTGTTCCCTCGTCTGCGTTGTCGGTGGCGTATGCCAGAGTCGCCACGGATGAGTCGCTTGAAGAACGCCTCATGTCCATACTCGCGTCAAGGTCACCAGTGTAGAAGAGCTGGAAATAACGAGGCGGTTTTGTATCATAAAAGCAGAGTCTTTAATGAATAACTCTTCTATCTTGTCTCATCTGGTGCAGAGCTTGGCAGAAGGCAAAGAGGAAGAATTCTGCCCAGCTCGCTGGTTAAATACAGGCACACATCCAAGACATGCAAAACACAAGCTGAAATCCCCCGTTATCTAAATCCCTCATTAGTCCTGTTAACTCCTCCCTTCGTCTTGGGAGGTGATGGGAAAACCTCTCCTCGCCTTAGGGGGTGAAGGTGTGAAGTCTGTTACCGCCGCGTCCTGTGACGTCGTTGGTCTTCACACGGCGGTGAGATTCCTTTGTCCCTTTCAGAGGTGTGAAGTTCCTTTGTATATTCTGTCCCAAACATTTCCACATGCTCTAACAAATGTAGGTATGGAATATATGAGTAATATATACCACAAGTCCAACAAAGAACATAAAACATGGAGATCAATAATCATAATCAGATAAAGCTTGTCCAGATCACTACAGCATGTTGGGGGCTCACAGCAACAGTTTCCAAATGCAACACCTGGAATAAACTTCAGACCTTTTGCCTGCTTTACTGACGATGGATGAATGAGGGACTAGCCCATGAAATAGCTTTTAAGTCAACTGTTTATTACTTTTAAGTGCCTGAAATAGGAGACTTTGTATAAAAACGGATGCAATTCCCAAATCACAACTCCAATTTGGATGTGAATACCCTCAACTTAAGCTGAGAATCTAAACTTTTAGCCCATATTGATTATATAACTATATCTTGAATATGTTTTGATAAACAGCTAAAATAACAAAACTTTTGTCACTGTTCCCAGACGACCCTAGGGTAACATCAGTAAGATGAAAAATAAGAAAAGCCAAAAACCCTCACAGGGTGGGTGGTAGGGGAAAAGATCAGGTGGGCCAAAACAAATTGACCCCCCCCCACACACCCACAGCAAAGTCCAAAGCCAACACTGTTCATGGGCCAAATAAAGTTCAAGGCCCCAAGACCCAAAACAAAGCGGATCGGGGGGTCTACCAAAGTCCAAAGGCCCTTGAACCAGAGAACGACATGGGTTGGGGGGGGGGGTCTACCCCAGTCCATGGACCACAGGATCTCAAAACATAATCAGTCGGGTGGTCTCCTGACTTCTGGAACATCGGTTGGAGGTCTCCTGACTTCCGGAACATCGGCTGGAGGTCTCCCGACCCCTGAAGCCACGCTGGAGGTCTTCTGACCTCAGGGACAATGGCTGGAGCATGGTCCTCCTGCGACCCCATCCTCAACACGGTCACCTCGGACGATGGAGGGAACCAGGAGGTCAGTGAGGCGACATCATAGTCATTTGCAACAGAGACTGGTGGAGAGGACTCAGCAGCTGGTGGAACATGCGCTTGGGTCCCCCCCACTAGAAGCAAAACAAGTCTTTTCAGAAATGGTGTTTAAACATAAATGAAAAGGTACTTGCCTTAACTCCTTGTCTCCAGCTACCGGGGTGACCTCCTCAGGATCAGGAGCTGGAATGACGGGCTCTGGGTGAGCTATAGGTGGAACGGGTACTGGAGCTGGGAGGCGCCGTGGAGCAGGTACTGGAGCTGGGAGGCACTGTGGAGCACTGACCTTTGAATGAGACGGCTGAGGAACGCTGACCTCAGGATGAGACGGTCACTGTGGCTGAAGTACATACAGATAGATAGATAGATAGATAGATAGATATGTAGATAGATGTACTTTATTGATCCCAAACTAGGAAATAACAGTGTAACAGCAGCATGGCACAGACAACCCAACCAACCGAAAACCACACAGTATAATAGAAAGGAATTACCCCCGGAAGTAAAGTAAAAATGTTTAGATAACTTTATATACAGTGCATCCGGAAAGTATTCACAGCACTTCACTTTTTCCACATTTTGTCATATTACAGCCTTATTCCAAAATGGATTAAATTAATTTTTTTCCTTATAATTCTACACACAATACCCCATAATAACAATGTGAAAAAAAGTTTTTTTTTTTTTTTTTTTTTAGATTTTTGCAAATTTAAGAAATCCCATGTACATAAGTATTCACAGCCTTTGCAATGAAGCTAAAAATTGAGCTCAGGTGCATCCTGTTTAGACTGATCATCCTTGAGATGTTTCAACAGCCTAATTGGAGTCCACCTGTGGTAAATTCAGTTGATTGGACATGATTTGGAAAGGCACACACCTGTCTACATAAGGTCCCACAGTTGACAGTGCATGTCAGAGCACAAATCAAGCATGAAGTCAAAGGAATTGTCTGTAGACCTCCGAGACAGGATTGTCTCGAGGCACAAATCTGGGGAAGGGTACAGATAAAATTTCTGCTACTTTGCCGGTCCGAATGAGCACAGTGGCCTGCATTATCCGTAAATGGAAGAAGTTCGGAACCACCAGGACTCTTCCTAGAGCTGGCTGGCCATCTAAACTGAGCGATCGGGGGAGAAGGGCCTTAGTCAAGGAGGTGACCAAGAATCCAATGGTCACTCTGTCAGAGCTCCAGTGTTCCTCTGTGGAGAGAGGTGAACCTTCCAGAAGGACAGCCATCTCTGCAACAATCCACCAATCAGGCCTGTATAGTAGAGTGGCCAGTTGGAAGCCACTCCTTAGCAAAAGGCACATGGCAACCCACCTCGTCGTCGGCCTCCGTTGGTCTATGATGACCCTGGAAGAGAATCCTAAACGTCTACTCTGCTGGAACAGCACCGCCTGTGGCTGAACAGGCCGATGCGCACCGGTGTTCTACCTTCCAGCGTTGGGCGTTGGTAGGATTCAAGCCTGGGCAGAAAGATATGGAGGACAAGATGTTACCCATGCAGCATGTCCCCCCTCTCCACGTCACTGATGAATCCAAAGGAACAGCAGGGCTGCTATAGTTTGGCACCAGCGCCGTCGCAGGAGCTGTCAGAACGATGTTGAGCACAACAGAGAACTGCCTTAGGGGCTCCGACTCAGGATTTTTCCTCAGGGTTGACTCCCGAAGCCTTTCCCGTGACCGGGTGTGCCGCAAGGCAGCGGAGGTTTGAAATCAGGGTGTACCTTCCCCTAGATGGGCTACCTTCCCAGGTTGATGAGCCACCATCTACCCGAAGCATCTGGTTTTAAGGCGCCAGAGATCCGCCCTCGCCCCTACTCCTATTAGTAAAAGCAGTTCCACCGGGCTTAGAGACTAAACCACACGGGCAGGCTAGGAGTTGGACTTAGTTGTCAGAGGCTTTTCGAGATGCACGCCGTAAGGAGCATTTTATGAGCACTGGGAGCTTAACCCCAGTGCCGCTCCTGGCTATGACAACAGGAGCGGCACTGGGGTTAAGCTCCCAGTGCTCATAAAGCAACCCACTCCAGTGCCTGGAGCAACCCACCTGGAGTTTGCCAAAAGGCACCTGAAGGACTCTCATATCATGTGAAACAAAATTCTCTGGTCTGATGAGACAAAGCTGTAACTCTTTGGCATGAATGCCAGGTGTCATGTTTGGAGGAAACCAGGCACCGCTCATCACCAGGCCAATACCGCCCCTACAGTGAAGCATGATGGTGGCAGCATCATGCTGTGGGGATGTTTTTCAGTGACAGGAACTAGGAGACTAGTCAGGATAGAGAGAAAGATGAATGCAGCAATGTACAGAGACATCCTGGATGAAAACCTGCTCCAGAGTGCTCTTGACCTCAGACTGGGGCAACGGTTCATCTTTCAGCAGGAAAATGACCCAAAGCAAACAGCCAAGATATCAAAAGAACGACCTCAGGACAACTCTGTGAATGTCAGTGAGTGGCCCAGCCAGAGCCCAGACTTGAATCCAATTGAACATCTCTGGAGAGGTCTGAAAATGGCTGTTCACCAACGCTTCCCATCTAACCTGATGGAGCTTGAGAGGTACTGTAAAGAGGAATGGGCGAAACTGCCATAGATAGGTGTGCCAAGCTTGTGGCATCATATTCCAAAAGACTTGAGGCTGTAATTGCTGCCAAAGGTGCATCAACAAAGTACTGAGCAAAGGCTGTGAATACTTATGTGTCATAAGCTCTCCGTGCGCTTTTCCACAGCACACAGAGGAGGGGAAAAGGACAAATGGATTTACATGCAGGCTCACCAAACACACATTTATTGACACCCAAAGTGAAAATACAAAAAAGACATAGACAGCTCGGTTACACTTAAGAGTCCGTCAGGACACCCAACACACACTGGTGGAACATACTGGGCAATCAGCCAAAGCGTAGCGGCACAGCGGCAAACAGAAACGCTTACAGTACTCACAGTGAGGGGGCAGTCTGAGTAGTCACAGCGTTTACCAGCGAGCACACATAACAACAGTCCTTTAGAAGACGTGACGGTTAGGTGGCGAAGGAAAACCATCTAACTCATACATAATGGTCCTGCGGTGTTTGTGTAACAAGGAGCCGCTTAAATACAAACACCGCTGGCCTCACAAATTGGGAACACCTGGGCAAGGCGCGGGAAAGATAATTACCGGGGCAAACAGCTGACTGTCAGAGAAAGAGGGGGCGTGGCCGGACAGGCCAGAGTGGCAGCTACAGGCAGGAACAGAAAGAGAACACAGACATGAAAACGACAAGAAATCAAAGCATAACACCACATAATAAACCCACTGCCTGAGCCACCAGGAACGATCAGAACCGAGCCCACAGGAAACACGGGCTTGGTTCATGACAGAGCCCCTCCTTCTAGGGGTGGATACCAGACACCCACGGTAACATCATAAGAAAAGAACCCCCCCACACCACCACCACCAACCCCAACGGGCACAACAATAACACACGAACCCGGGTGGGAGGTAGGGGGAACAGGAAAGGAGTGAACACAATATCCCATCCAGGGTCCACAATTAACCCCCCCAAGTCCAAAGATGTGGAGGCATGGGAGGCCGCCCTGAGTCCCAGACCCAGCAGGCAGTTCGGCAAACCCAGTCTGGTGGCCTGCCAGAAAACACGGGCCATCTGGCCCAGAGACTCAGTCCCTCAGGTGGTTGACCAGCATTGTTAATCCACCAGGGCCAATGGGGTGAGGCAGGAGGCGGCCTGCCCACCGGGAAGCTCGCTGGTGGATGACCGGACCGAAGGGAGGGAACCCCCATGGTGTAGGACCGGGAGGAGAAGGGGACCACAGCGTCCTTATGGCGATCCGCAGTGCCCTCGGGGATCCCGGCTTGGGACCCAGCTGCATCCGCTGGGGACCCCGACCGGGCCAGCTCTGCTGCACCCACGATGGCCCCCGACCGGGCCGGCTCCGCTGCACCCACGATGGCCCCCGACCAGGCCGGCTCCGCTGCACCCATGATGGACTCCAGCGGGAGCCTTGCTTCACCTGCGGTGACCTCCGGCTGAGGCTCTGCAATACCCGCGTTGACCTCTGGCTGAGGCTCAGCTGCACTCACGGTGACCTCCGGCTGAGGCTCAGCTGCATCCGCAGGGGACCCCGATTGGGCCAAAGCTGCACCCACGGTGAATGGGCTAACCCGCAGGAGCACCAGGCTGAGGAGACGATCGATGAGAGGAGCCCTGACGACCCTGGCAGGAGGGGCTGGAGCAGTGATGTCCCTCCAGGACATCCGCAGGACCGGACCCTTGGCGACCTCCGGCAGTGACACATCCTCTCCGGCGACCCTAGGGGAAGGCTCAGGGGAAGCAGGAGAAGAAAGATGGTTAGGGTCACCGGCAGCGGCGGAGCCTGGCGAAAGAAGCTGCACCCAACTCTCCTCACCCAGAGCCAGACAAGATCTCTCTAGAACTGTCATAAGAAAAACAAGAGAGAAAACTTGCCTGAGCTCGAGCTCCACCGCTGTCCAGGACTCTGTCGATCCTGGCGATGAACTCTCGGGCCTGGCCTCCAAGAGGGCCAGCTCAGGCTCCCAGTCCGCAGCAGATGCCTCCGCAGATGGCAAGATGGTGATTGCAGTCCTACTAACCTCCTGCAGCAGCTCCCACACAGGGGATTCAACCGGCGTGGCTGCAGGGGGACCTCTCCGTGCTGGCTCTGGGAAGGGATCGTCCGGAACCACCGGCTCCTCCACCGTCTGGCGGCTCGGTTCCAAGACTGGCAGGCACTCAGGGATTAAGGGAGGATATACAGAGGGAGTAGGGGATGAGTTCACAGCTGCAGCCGTAGGAGAGGACCCAGCAGACTGCTGAGACTGGGCCTCTCCCTTGGGAGACAGACAAGGGTTTTTATGGGTTAATTGAGTTAAATGAAAACACACTTGCCTGTCATCCTGGCCTTTGTTTTTCTTGGCTGTAGCAGGCGGGTTGTTGTCCCTCTCCATGTCCACGGAGTTTTTGGCCCCTTCCCACGGTGCCGATGACTCCCTCAGCGTGGCTGCAGGGGACTGGCTCCGTGCTGGCCCCGGAGCAAAATCCTCCAGGGCCCCCATCTCCTCCATCGTCTGGTGGTGGCTCTGCTCACTCTCAGGAATCGATGGGGGAGACACAGAAGAGACAAGAAAATGGTTTACCTCCGCAGCTGGAGGGGAGGACCCAGCAGACTGCCAAAGCTGGGCCTCTCTTCCGGGAGACAGTGTTTATCATTATTATGTTGAATAGAACAAAAACACACTTGCCTGTTCTCCCAGTGCTCATTGTTCACTAGCTGCTGAGAGCCGGCAGTCATCCTCTCTTCCATCTGCGCTGGCTCTGGCTCCCCCTCTGGACGATGAAAGAGCCGGCTCGGGCGATGCAGAAATGGGCATGACCCGGGGAACCATGGCCCTCTCGGCGGCTGGAAGGACGTCGACAGCCGAAGGAGAGGAAGGCTTCTCCCGGCGTTTCCTCACCAGATGATGCCATTGTCTGCTTTCTGGGACCGACCGTGCTGGAGACAGAGGAAGGTCGGGTGAAGAGTCCCGAAGAATGAAGGCCTGCTGATCTCTGGGTCTCTGTCTCAGCACTGTGAGGAACGTCAACCCGGGGAAGGAGTGCTGGAGCGAACTCACTGTTGTCAGCAGGTCGGTGAACTCGGGGTAGTCCCATAAGCTGGGATATGTCTCCAAAACCTCCACAGCTCCTTCCAGGCACTCCAGCTTCCTCTTCGGTCCCCGGGCGGCGAGGTCCTCATTGACGAAGGTCCGGATATATTTGGCCCATCCCTCTTCAATTGTAGGCAACTCCGCTGCAACAGCCTCCACAGCAGGTGAGATGGTAGTATCAGTCCGATGCTCCTCCTGCAGCGGCTCCAATGCTGGGAAATCCTCCGGCGTGGCTGCAGGGTAACCTCTCCATGCTGGCTCCGGGAAAGGATCATCCCAGGCCACTGGCTCCTCCACCGTCTGATGGCCCTGACCTTGGGCCAACAGGCCCTCAGGGAGAATAGGAGGAGACACGGAGAGGGGAAAAAGTGAATTAATATTTGCGGCCGGAGGAGAGGACCCAGTGGACTGCTGAAACTGGGCCTCTCCCTCGGAAGACAGACAAAGTTTGCAATTAGATTGAGTGGAATGGAAAAACACTTGCCTGTCATCCCGGTTCCCGATGTTGATGGCTGCAGACAGTTGGGAGTCACCCTTCTCCATGTCACTGACCCCTTCAAAGGCTTGTGGAGGAGCCGGCTCCGATGAAGCGGAGGTGGGTGTAGCTGGGACAATCTTGGAGGCCCTCTCGGCGACTGGAGCGATGACGGCTGACGAAGATGCGGGGGGGGGGGGGGGGCTTCCTCCAGTGAGGCTTCCTTCTCCTCGCGGGCAGTTCAAGCACCAGGTAGTCCGGGATTCTGATCACGCCACCCGGCTGCAAGTAATCGAGGCCGATGAACTCCAGAATATCAGGAAACGAAGGCGGTGTAGCCGCGGGGGGCTCGAGCGCTGGGAGCTCCTCACCCAACCCCTCGCATGGCACAGCGAAAAGCTCCCGGAGAATCTTGGTCGCCTCCAGATGGTCTCACAGGCTTTCCCAATTCATCACTCTCACCGCCGCGTCCCGAGCCCATCGAGCTGTCTCGGATAAACAGGGATCCAGCATCCGTGAAAGTATGTCCTCCAGTAGACATAGCGAGCCCAGCTCCCTCTCCAGCAGCTCAGCCATTGTGCCCGGAAAGCAGGTGGGTGAAAACGAGACAGTCCCAAAAAATGAAAAAATGATTAGTGTGGGTGAACCTGCTAAATCCTTTTTACCGGCTGGACCATTCTGTCATAAGCTCCCCGAGCGCTTTTCCACAGCACGGAGGAGGGGAAAAGGACAAATGGATTTACGCGCAGGTTCACCAAACACACATTTATTGACACCCAAAGTGAAAATACAAAAAGACATAGACAGCTCAGTTACACTTAAGAGTCCTTCAGGACGCCCAACACACACCGGTGGAACATACTGGGCAATCAGTCAAAGCATAGTGGCACAGCGGCGAACAGAAACGCTAACAGTACTCACAGTGATGGGGCAGTCCTAGTAGTCACAGCGTTTACCAGCAAGCACACACAACAGTCCTTTAGAAGACGTGACGGTTAGGTGGCGAAGGAAAACCATCTAACTCGTACATAAAGGTCCAGCGGTGTTTGTGTAGCAAGGAGCCGCTTAAATACAAACACCGCTGGCCTCACAAATTGGGAACACCAGGGCGAGGCGCGGGAAAGATAATTACCGGGGCGAACAGCTGACTGTCAGAGAAAGAGGGGGCGTGGCCGGACAGGTCAGAGTGGCAGCTACAGGCAGGTACAGAAAGAGAACACAGACATGAAAACGACAAGAAATCAAAGCATAACACCACATAATAAACCCACTGCCTGAGCCACCAGGAACAATCAGAACCGAGCCCACAGGAAACACGGGCTTGGTTCCTGACACTTATGTACATGTCATTTCTTAGTTTTTTTATTTTTAATAAACCTAAAAAAAACCCAAACTTTTTCCACGTTCTCATTATGGGGTATTGTGTGTAGAATTTTGAGGAAAATAATGAATTTAATCCATTTTGGAATAAGGCTGTAACATAACAAAATGTAGAAAAGGTGAAGTACTGTGAACACTTTCCGGATAACCTGTACAACATAGGCTACTACTAGGTTAAATAGATGATGATCCTTATGAGTCAATGGATAGTACTGACTGTACAGAGAAGGACTATAAGGCACAGGGTGAAACACAAGATACCAATTATACTGTAAGGTGCAGTATGGCAACATTGCTATGACCAAATTCAACATCAGAGTGAATTATTGTACAGTGAAATGGCATGTGGCAGAAAAGATTACCTGTGCCTAACCATTCGGCAGCAAAGCTGTAGCAGTCTGCTGGAGAAAGTGCTCCACTGACTGTCCAGTGTGTGGTGGTGGTGGTGGTGGGGTGATCAGGATTGTCTATGATGGATTCAGTGTCCTCCTCTCCACCACAGATTCAAAGGTTTCCAGCCTGAGACCAATTCCAGAGCCAGCCTTCTTGATAATCTTGTCAAGTCTATTGGTGTCGCTGGCTCTGATACTGCTACTCCAACAGACAGCAGCAAAGAAGATGGTGCTGGCAACAACGGCCTGGTAGAAAAGCTCCAACATCTTGCTGCACACGTTGAAGGATCTCACCTTCCTCAGAAAGTAGTCTGCTCATCCCCTTCTTGTACACAGCATCGGTGTTGGATTTCCAGTCCAGTCCACTGCTGATCGTGACACCCAGGTATTTGTAGTCCTCCACTACCTCCACAACCTCCCCCCCAATCCGCAATGGCTGTGAAGGCATCCTCTTCTTCCTGAAGTCAATCACCATCTCTCTGGTCTTGCTGACATTCAGTCTCAGGTGATTCTGCTCGGTCCAGTCCACACATCTGTCTACCGGTGCCCTGTACTCCCCCTCCTCTCTCACTCTTATACACCCAACAACAGCTGAGTCATCAGAGAATTTCTGCAGGTGGCATGAATCGGTGTTGTACTGAAAGTCGGTGGTGTGAAAGGTGAAGAGAAAAGGAGAAAGCACTATGGAGCTCCCGCATCACTAACCACCACATCAGACAAAACACTGCCCAGCCGGACAAACTGTGGCCTGCATGTCAGGTAGTCGGTAATCCAGGAGATCACAGAGCTGTCGACCCCCATCACCCACAGCTTCTCACCCAGCAGCAGTGGTTGAATGGTGTTAAATCCACTGGAAAAATCAAAGAATGTGTTTCTCACAGTGTCTCATCCTTCATCCAGGTGCAAGTGAGCTCGCTGCAGCAGGTAGATGACGGTGTCTTCAACTCCTAAATGGGGCTGATATGCAAAATGCAGAGGGTCCAGCCACGTCTTCACCTGCAGCCTCAGGTGGGCTAAAACAAGGACCTTCATCACATGTGACGTGAGGGCAACTGGTCAATAGTCATTCAGGTCCAATGGTGAGGATTTCTTGGGGACAGGAACCAGGCAGGATGTCTTCCACAGCACTGGTACTCTCTCCAGACTCAGGCTCAGGTTGTTCAGATGTTTCAGTATTGGAGCTAGCTGGTTGGCACAGGTCCTCAGGATCAGGATGTAGTCACAGTGATGTGGAGGTTGGTGCTGACATCATCAGTGGGAAGGAGGGGGGCTGAGGGGAGAGGGAGGTGCTGCACAGGTGAGTGAGGGCGGAGGGCTTGTGGGGGTCTGGCTGTGTTGTGGGAGTGACGGACGGTGATTTGAACCTATTAAAAAACAGATTCAGCTCACTGGCGCTCTCCTGGCTCCCCGCTGCCTGTCTGTCCCTCCCCTTACATCTGGTGATGTTTTTCATTCCAGGCCACATCTCTCTCATATTCCTCCCCTGTAGTTTATCCTCCAACTTCCTCCTGTAATTGTCTTTACACATCCTCAGCATCTCTCTGAGTTCACCCTGCACTCTCCTTGGTTCCCCCTGTCTCTAGACCTAAAAGCCATCTTCTTTTTTTAAGAAGTGCTTTCAGGTCACTGGTGATCCATGGTTTGTTGTTGGGGAAACAACGCATGGTCTGAGCTGGCATGGCTGTGTTTTCACAGAATCTGATGTATTGTGTGATGCAGTCAGTCATGTTATCTATGTCCTCCTCTGGCCCACAAAGTACATCCCAGTCCATTGTCTCGAAGCAGACCTGTCGTGCATCAGCAGCCTCCTGTGTCCACCTCCTCACAGTCCGTGTGTGAGTAAGTTGCCTTTTGCACAAGTGGAATGTACTTGGGTGATAACAGAACCAGGTTGTGATCCGATCTGCCCAGGGGGTGCAGAGCTGTGGCGCTGTATGCATCTCTGACATTGGCATACAGTAGATCGAGTGTTTTATTTTTTCTGGTGGGACAGTCAACAAACTGGTGGAAGTTTGGTAGTGTTTTGGTCATTGAGACGTGGTTAAAATCTCCCGTGATGGCCATGAATGTGTCAGGATGCTGGGCCAATAGAGTGGCAGCAGTGGAGCTGATGACATCACATGCTGCTGCTGCATCAGCTGACGGATGAATGTAAACAGCGATTAAAATGGCACATGTCAGCTCTCTCGGCATGTAATAGGGTCGCATACAGCTAGCAGTTCAATGTCCGGGTTGCAGAGACGTTCCTTCACATAAATATGTCCGGGATTGCACCATTTTTCATTCATAAAAAGCACAATTCCTCCTCCCTTCCTTTTACCGCTCCCCTATAGTGTCCCTGTCCGCCCGGATAGTCTTGAAGCCGGGCAGCGCGATGTTGTTGTCAGAACTGTATGAGCGAAGCCACATCTCTGTAAAACACTTGATGCTGCACTCCGGGTATTCTCTCTGCGTCCTGATCAGCGCTGTGAGCTCGTCTGTCTTATTTCCCAGAGACCTAACATTCCCCGTGATTAACACCGGTATGGTTGGTTTAAACTTTCTCCTCCTCATTGTAACCTTTCTTCCAGCTCTTCGCCCCCAGCGACTCCTCCTGAGCTCGTCCGGGATAAGGGGCTTAACTCTGGGTAGTCCATTCAGTGTAATCAGGTGGTTGCATGTGTAAACAATTCTTTTTACTCCACCATTCTCCATAGCCACGAGGGAGAAAAATTGCAGGAAAACCAGGAGAAAAAAATAGTAAAACTTGGTTCAGTCGTTACTCGAGTCTTATTACCCAGCCTTGATAAGAAAGAACACACTAGAGACAGAATACACTAAATAAAGACACAAAGTTCTGAAAAACATTAACAGGAGCTGCTGTTACTGACCGCCATCTTCTGGTGCTGGAAAACTCAGTGTAGCTGACACCGTAGCTGTAGGTGCCCCGGAATAATCCCTCTCCGAAGCAGCCACCTCAGACAGGGAGGAAATGGTACAGGTTGGAAAAGGGGCCACACAATAACAACCAGAAGAGCTTGGCGGGGAGAACTCAGAAGCAGATGGAAGCTGCAACTCAGTCTCCCTACCAGGAACGAGACAAGCCCTTTTTAAAATGATTGTTAAAAAAATAATAAAGAGGACCTGCCTTAACTCCTGCTCCTCTGCTGGCGAGAATCCCAGTGGCTCCGCTGTTGGCATGGAAGTGACGGCCTCAGAGTGAACTGCCAGGGTACTGGCCTCAGGATGAGCTGCCAAAACGGTGGCCTCAGGATGAGCTGTGGGAAAAACAGCAGGCGAAGCAGTCAGGGGAGGAGCAGCAGGTGAGGCAGCCGTAGGAGAAACAGCTGGTGAGGCGACTGTGAGAGACGCAGCAAATGAAGCGGCTGAGAGAAAGGCAGCAGGTGAGATGACCATGAGCAAAGCAGCAGTGGGTGGAGCTCTCTAGAGAGAGGAAGCAGCAGCTGGAACTCTGGGGATGAGGAGGTGCAGCTGCTGGAGCTCTCCGGGGAGCAATGAAGCCGGACTGGAGAGGAGGCGAGGGTGGAGCTGGAATAGAACTCGGAGTGGAGCGGCATCTCTCGGAGTCCTCCTTCCACCCAGGTCCCCCACGTGCCAGCCCACTGCCATAAAAAAAACTCCCTCCGCTACGCAGGAGTAAACACAAGTGGGCAGTCGGCTGGATCCGGCGAGGAGGAGGTCAGCAGTGCTGGTAGGGCTGGGAGAGGAAGCCACTGCACCCAGGGAAGGGAGCGCAGGCTCGGGCGGGCTTCCAGGATTTTAGCGACCGCCCCCCAACAGTCTTCAGCGTCCTCTAGAGAGAGTGAGCTGCGGGCTGAAGAGATGAGGTCCTGCAGAGCCTCTGGGATTGGCAGCTCTCCCCTCCTCCTTCTGCGGTCGCCCGCTGAGTCCATTTTTGACAGTGTGCTTCTGTCATAAGTGGCCGTCCAGAGCGAAATGAAGGACTCACATGCAGGGCCACCTTTAAACGTGATTTATTGAGCAGAACCTGTTTTTGCAGGTAAAATGCTAATTTTAATCATATTTTGGAAAGTTCAACAAGAAGCGATTCTGCATATTTCACTGTAAAACAACTCTTTTTGAACAATCATAGAACAAGTGACTTAAAAAGTATAATTTGCACTAGTCTTATTTCCATAGCATCCTTTATCATATTTAAAAAGTACACCATTTTACACTAACAGCATTTGTCGATGATTGGAGAAATGAGCCTTGAAATATTTACCATATTTATTTACATTAAAGTAATTAATATTCACTGAACAAATTCCATTTCTATATGACAGTTTTGGGGTTTGGGGTAGTGAGGTTTCCATTATCTAGCAAAAAAAAACTTTTTTTTTTTTTCCAGACACACATGAATTGTATGTTTGAATTGAAGAGGAATCGGTGGCCCCATGGTACAATATTATCTCTATATTTGGGCAACAGTATATTATCATATCTTGTGATACGTTAAGTATTGCAAATATGAAATTTGGTAGTTTGTGATATTGTGAAATTTCTTTTTCAGTGTCGTGTACCTTAAACTTCACATTAGGTGGGAATCACGAGGGACCTGCTTGGGTCATGATACAATCCTATCACGATTCAACGATAATCACAATATCGAGTATCACAATCTCATATATTTCAAATGTTTTTCATCTTATTCAACCTCAAATCATTTCCCAAAGTAAAACTGTTGACATCTCTTTCATATAAAGTATTTTCGGGGCTTCATTTTCCACGGAGACTCATCTCTGCACACTGGGAGGGTGGTGGACAGTGTTTGTTTGGGATAGATTCCCACTCCAGCTATGGTTTTCTGACTCTGTGGACTGTTTTAAAAAGCAGCTGAAAACTTTTTTGTTTAAGGAGGTTTTCCACTGAGTTTCAATTCAACTGCTTTTTAATAAGTCTGATATTTTTAAATTATTTTCATCTTGTGTTTTAACTTGTTTTTGTATTTTTTAAATTATTTTTATCTATCAAATTCCTTTTATTGTATTTTATTGTACAGTGCTTTGTGACTATATGTCTCTGTAAAGCACTTCATTAATAAACATTGCCTACCTTTTCTCAAGTGCTGCTCGCAAGCTCCGTGCCAGTGCCTGGTGTGTTTTTAACTTAGCCGTTACTAATGCTGCGCTGAGACGTGTGCTGGCCTGCATGTTGAGTTTTTTTTTCGTGCAGCGCTTCTTGCATATTGTGTGTTATGTCAAGATCTTTCCTTCCATCTTTGTTATAACATCTTTGTTATAAAAATCCATTGATGTTATAAAAAAAAAGGCCCTACATTTGAGCTAACTGCTTCCTAACTTTCACAGCTGGTTGCAAATCTCATGAGACAAGATATGACTTCACTTGACTGGGTGCTTGTTTTGTGCCATCTAGTGGACTGAAAATGCAATTGGTTGAATGCCCATGAGAGTATGCCACTTTTAAATGAATGTATATAATTAATAAATAAAAAAAATCAATCCATGCCTTTAGGGATCGTACATTGTTGTTAATGTCAAGTATCAAAATCCATCGCTGAATTGACCTTTTGTCCCACCACTATATCACATACAACAACTATCTTGAATATTGTATTAATTATCATACATATATACAGTGGTGTGAGAAAGTGTTTGCCCCCTTTCTGATTTCTCATTTTTTGTATGATTGTCACACTTAAATGTTTCAGATCATCAAACGAATTTAAATATTAGACAAAGATAACTCAAGTAAACACAAAATGCAGTTTTCAAATGAAGGTGTTTATTATTAAGGGTAAAAAAAAAATCCAAACCTACATGGCCCTGTGTGAAAAAGTGATTGCCCCCCTGTTAAAACACAAGTTAACTGTGGTTTATCACATCTTTGGAAAGCTGAGTTCAATTTCTCTAGCCACACCCACGTTTGATTACTGCCACACCTGTTCTCAATCAAGAAATCACTTAAATAGGACCTGCCTGACAAAGTGAAGTAGACCAAAAGATCCTCAAAAGCTAGACATCATGCTGCGATCCAAAGAAATTCAGGAGCAAATGAGAAACAAAGTAATTGAGATCTATCGGTCTGGAAAAGGTTATAAAGCCATTTCTAAAGCGTTGGGACTCCAGCAAGCCACAGTGAGAGCCATTATCCACAAATGGCAAAAACATGGAACAGTGGCGAACCTTGCCAGGAGTGACCGGCCGACCAAAACTACCCCAAGAGCGCAGAAACGACTCATCCAAGAGGTCCCAAAAGACCCCACAACAACATCCAAAGAACTGCAGGCCTCACTTGCCTCAGTTAAGGTCAGTGTTCATGACTCCATCATAAGAAAGAGACTGGGCAAAAATGGCCTGCATGGCAGAGTTCCAAGACGAAAGCCACTGCTGAGCAAAAGGAACATAAAGGCTCACCTCAGTTTTGCCAGAAAGCATCTTGATAATCCCCAAGACTTTTGGGAAAATACTCTGTGGACTGACGAGACAAAAGTTGAACTTTTTGGAAGGTGTGTGTCTCATTACATCTGGTGTAAAAGTAACAGCATTTCAGAAAAGGAACATCATACCAACAGTAAAATACGGTGGTGGTAGTGTGATGGTCTGGGGCTGTTTTGCTGCTTCAGGACCTGGAAGACTTGCTGTGGTAAATGGAACCATGAATTCTGCTGTCTATCAAAAATTCCTGAAGGAGAATGTCCGGCCATCTGTTCGTGACCTCAAGCTGAAGTATACTTGGGTTCTGCAACAGGACAATGATCCAAAACACACCAGCAAGTCCACCTCTGAATAGCTTAAAAAAGACAAAATGAAGACCTTGGAGTGGCGTAGTCAAAGTCCTGACCTGAATCTGATTGAGATGCTGTGGCGTGACTTTAAAAAGGCGGTTCATGCTCGAAAACCCTCCAATGTGGCTGAATTACAACAATTCTGCAAAATGAGTGGGCCAAAATTCCTCCACAGTGCTGTAAAAGATTCATTGCCAGTGACTGCAAACGCTTGATTTCAGTTGTTGCTGCTAAGGGTGTCCCAGCCAGTTATTAGGTTTAGGGGGCAATCACTTTTTCACACAGGGCCATGTAGGTTTGGATTTTATTTTTCCTTAATAATAAACACCTTCATTTAAAAACTGTGTTTTGTGTTTACTTGTGTTATCTTTGTGTAATATTTAAATTTGTTTGATGATCTGAAACATTTAAGTGTGGCAAACATACAAAAAAATGAGAAATCAGAAAGGGGGCAAACATTTTTTCACACCACTGTAATTTGGGGTTGACAGTTAAGTGATTCTTAGTATTTTGTAGTCAGTAATGCCGCTTTTCCACTAGCACAGCTCGCCTTGCCTCGCCTCGTTTTGCTACTACTCGGTTCGGCCTCGGTTTTGTCTCCATAGCAGCCGGGTGAAGCGGGGTTAAGCTGGGGTGGGCGAGATTTTTTTTACAGCAAGGCGGCGCCACACTCCCGTGACGTAAAACACGCGACCCAAGCAAAACATAACATGGCGGCTGTACAAGGCGACTCCTCGGTCTGTGGCTTTTTTCACCCTAAATGCCAAAAAGGACCGCCAGACAAGGGTACAGGCAGCGAGACCAAACACTCTGGAATAGTTCTGCAGCTTCTGGGAGAGCTGAAGATGTGAGGATACAAACTAGGTCATATATGACGGTAAGCTAATGGTTGCTAATGCTAGTTTGCTATAAGTATGTCATACTACACTGTAATGTCTGCAAGTTATCGCTGTTAGGTACTAAAATATGTATGCTGTGTGTGTTTCAGATGGCTCTGTTGTGGGAAAATTACCGCTTCAAACGGTCGGTCTGGGCGTTCAACACAGCCTGTCAGTGATGTCAACACAGCCTGTCACTGATGTCACCCCAGCTTCACCAACGATCAGTAGTTATAGAGCTTAAGAATGTTTGTAGAAACGTTTATTTCCTGTGCAACAAATTGCTCTGATCTGTGTGAAAATCATGGAGAGACTGTTGAGACATCATGGGACGTACAGTACCTGCTCCAGCAGCACCGAGTCTGAGGTGGTGTCATAGCAAAAAATGATCAGCTGACACAACTTGATCGCCAGGTTAATAACTATATTAGCCACAAAATATATATTCAAAAAGTAAACAGTACTGAGTTAGGTATAATTAGATATATTTGACAGTTATGATGCATTTTAGGCCAAAACAAACTTGATCTAGGATTAAAAGCAATTAAAATAATGCAGTAACAAGGTTACATGGAAAATACTTGATTTACTAGATGCATATACTGTAGAAATATATATTCTCTGCATCAACAATGTACTATACATGTATTCATGCAATATTGCACTGGAAATTGCACTGACAATAAACCTCTGAAGTTTTTGCAGATGTCTCTTTTTTATATGTGAAGGTTACCACCATGTGGCACAAATTAAATACTAAAAGACTGGAAAAGCTGTCTAAGAACAATCCAGCAGTTAGAGAAATCACTTTTGGTTTTGGTGTAAGTCTGTCAACAGAATTATGAACCATAAAGCAGTTTGTGTTAAAATGTTAAATCCCATTAAACCCTAACCTGAGGGCTTCCAATCATGTGTCATGGAGGACCAAGACCCTGCAGGTTCTCTCTTCTACCCAGTCTCTTCAGCAGGTGTTCTGACTGATCAGCAGTCAGTGGAAGAAGTTCAGTGGAATCTGCTGTTGAAGTCACTGGTTGGAGGTAAAGCCTGCAGGGTCTTGGCCCTCCATGGCATATGATTAGACACCCCCGCCCAAACCCATTATGATGAAGAGCACATGCTAATATGACCCAGAATTCCTCCATATACTGGTACTGCCACTAAAGTATGCAGGGTCTTCTGCGGTGGCACATCCAACAATACAGTCTTCAGTTAATAAAATAATTGTTTTGGTTACTTTTTTCTTAAAAATGAGACATTATTTTCAAGGTCACCGATACATGCTTTGTACTGTTGACTCTTTTCCCACTGGTGTCTTAACAGACAAAATAGAAAATCATGATGCAAACACATAAGTCGCTAAATTGTTTATTACAATCAGCAGCAAATTCCAGATTATTCAGAATGTGCAAAATTCAAACTGTAAAAAAAAAAAAAAAAAAGAAACTGGAATGGGTCACACACGCCAGCCACGCTGCCTCACTGAGAAGCAACTGGATCGGCCCCTCGTACTGGTCCTGGTTCAGCAGATCTTCAGCCTGCATCTCTGTAAATAGTGAGGCAAGGTCCAGTTGGGGTGGACAGTTTCCTTCTTGCCTAGACAAAAGACAGAAATGGGTGGTGTTTAATTAAAGCAAGTTTAAGACATATTTGGGAAATACACTTGTTGCTAAAAGCCAGTGGTGGAATGTGAATGAATGAATGAATCTTTATTTTGGATAGATTAAAAGTAAAGATTAAAAGAAAATAGAATAACATAACAAAGGAGAAAAAAATCTAACAAGGTCAACTTAAACAATAACTCCTCTGATTATACAGTTCAACATAGGTTATCTGAAATGGGTGATGGCTGAAGCTGCAGCTTATATTGCCCACCATATTCCATCCAAGAATTCAAAAGAAAAACAAAACAGGAGCGATTACAATTTGGATGTGACAATAAAGTACTTCGTTGTTGTATTTAACCACAATTTTCATGTAGCTGCACTTCAGTAGATTTTACAAGGGCTGGGTTACATTTAAAATCATCTGTTTTTACTGTGGCCTCAGCAATCAGATTGAATTAATACATTCACTTGAATGGAATCTAGTACTTTAACTGAAGGTGTGCATCACCGAGTATGGAGTCGCTCAGTCAAAATATGGAGTTTTTATCAATAAAAGTTTGTCTTGTCTGTAAAAGTGTCTCTCTTCTTGCCCTGGCTTCAAGTGTGGGCGGTGTTTTGTACTTGTATTGCTAAAATATAAAAGGATGCACTACAATGGGTCTCAAATATTTGTAATGTGTCCTGTTACTGCATAAGTTTATTGATGATAGACTATAAACTACACATATATAAAGTAAATTATACTGACGACTGAACAACTCCCATTCCCCAAAACATACAGTTATGAACATAACTCACAAAGGATCACACAAGTGATCTGACAAAAAAATAAATACATTAACAAGTGGTTTATTTTACAGTTGATGTGCCAGTCATTTTCAGTTATTCTGTAATTAATATTCACACAGTCAAATAAATCTCAGTTCAGTCCCTTTTATATTAAGTGGAAATTGTGCTACTTTGGTTTTGACACTTTACCTATAAAAGCAAAGGATTTCAGTACGTTCCACAGTGGCGAGGTCCGTTGTGGGGCGGCTGCTTTCCTCTTGCCTAGACGAACGACAGAAATGGATGGTGGTTAGTTTCAAGCAAGTTCAACACTTATACGGGTACATCTCAAAAATTAGAATATCATGAAAAAGTTCAATATTTTTTTCACTCATTTCAGAAAGTGAAACCCATATATAGATTCATTACAGGGACAGTGATATATTGCAAGTGTTTATTTTAATATTGATGATTACGGCTACAGCCCATATTAACCAACACCTCAGCGGCCAACATTTATATTTAAAAACTATTTTTTAAAGTTAATTTTATGTAATATTCTAATTTTTTGCCAAATTGAATTTGGGGTTTTCAGGGGCTGTAAGCCATAATCATCCAAATTAAAATAAATAAACACTTGAAATATATCACTGTCTGTGTAATGAATCTATATAATATATGGATTTCACTTTCTGAAATGAGTGACAAAAAATATTGAATTTTTTCATGACATTCTAATTTTTGGAGATGTACCTGTGTTAGGGAAATACACTTGTGAAAGTCAGTGGTGGGATGTGACAAAAATGCTTCGTTTCCCTGACAAGCACTACAGGATCCACTCTGTACATCTGCAAGTACATTATCAATCCAGGGATTTATGGTGGAACAGCACAACAACACTGTTCCAACACCTTTTATGGAAAATCCACAATTATTATACAGAAAATTATATGAATGACTTCATAAATCACTGGTTTGAAAGAGCACTTTTAATATGTCGAGATTTCGGCTCCTGGGCTCCATTGATCTGTATCCACAATACAAACACTGAGGGAGGCTAACCCCTGGCATGTGGAAACACATTCTATATAGCATTAAATTGCACACAATTTAATGCGCAGCACCAAAGTGCAGCACGTACACAAACCAGGACTTTAACCAGGATTAACATATTTCATCATTTTGCTCTCACAAGCGAATACTTCAGACAAAACAAGCACGAATCAGCAGTTGGCTACTAGCTAGCTAGCTACTAGCTAACACTCGTTAGCCAGCACAGGACGGCGCTGTATGGCTCAAAAAAAGTGAGCTTACCACCAACAGGATAAATAAGCGAACAGATGCACATTATTACAAATCACTCACCATCGATGGTTCTCTCACGTTCGTCTTTTGCTTGTCCGTAGTCCGGTTCTATGCTGGGCTGCATCTGTATCGGTCCGGGTCGCTCCTCTCACTGTGGATCTGCCACCAAGCAGAGAAAACTCCACACCTCTTCGTTGGACCACGGTGTAGATTTCCGCAAAACCTACAACGCTGTCTGTATTAGTATCGTATTTACTCCGTGACCGAGTTAGTCCGTGAAATATTGCAAATGGCGGTCGTGTAAATTCCACTGAAGACGGACGCTTTCGTGACGTTACGCACTGACCAATCAGTGGCTCGCAGTCTGTTGACGTCACATCTCGGCTCGACTCAGCACGGTTGTACCCTGCCCTCGATCAGGCACGAAAATAGCGCCTGTTAACCCGTGCTAGGTACAGTGGAAAAAGCTAGAAAGCGAGTCGAGTAGAAGTGAGTAAGGCCAAAGCGATACTAGTGGAAAAGGGCCATAAGGGGTAGGTTGTGGTGACACTAAACACAGCAGGGAGACATTCCTCTGGGATTTTCTCCTGGAGCTTTCTTCACACCCAGCAGCAGGGCTGGAAGAAGCAGAGGACAATTTACATGCAGACGGGGAACCACAGGAAGTAGTCAGACGGGACTGTATGCATACGTCCTCGAGCAAACCAATGTCATGCTAATCATGTGTATTGACCGATGTGTATTAGATGACAATTGATATGCTAATGTTCCATGCATTCTCTGTCTGTATCACTGTATAAAAGAGCTGACTTTACATGCCTCACTAATGCACTCACAGCGCACTGACAACAGTGCACACACAGCACACAATACTGTAGTGGGTCTCATGATGATGGAGGAATAAAACTCTTAAACCTTCAGCTCGCCGTGTCTCGCCTGAACTTATTTTGTTCCTCCACAAGGTAAAAGAAGATTCTCTTCTTCCTGCTCGTTTTTGCTCATGTGCTGCCAAACAAAGTAAACAGAATGGGTTTCTTTTGAATGTTGGTCTTATTATTGATCTTTGATTTTATTTATTTGTCTGTGTTATGCAGTGCATGAACAAATAAACAAAGAAAAAGATTAAATGAAGAATTTGTTTGCAAAAACCGATAAATGCCACTTCCAAGAAAATTTCCCTCTTTACATCAAACAACTGTTAACATTACCTACTTATAGAAGTTCAAATTGTTTTTTCTCAAAATCCGACATGTTCTATGTGATAGACGCAACAAATTCATGGTTTTTTTTTTCTAAAAGCCGATAAACGCTGGAAGAATTTTTTTTTTTTTTTTTTACAAAAACAGGTAACTCCACACAGCAAATTAGCGCTTGGTATTTGGGTCACATGACTCATCTTGGCGGTCTTCCCGGTCTGCTCGCTCTGACTGATTTCCCTGGCTGTGTTCGGAATGTTCACTCACTCCCTCCCTCCCTACTCGCTATATAGTAAATTTAGATATAGTGGATTATACAGTAAACCCAATATAACAATAAAATTAACCACTTTCAGACACTACTGGGCTTGTTTTCGCGGCACGGTTAATGACGTCATCACGTGAGACAGTAAAACGTAACACACTAACGGTGGTTAAAAAAATGAATACCTACATGTAATTTGTAGTAAATATGTATTAAATCAAATCGTTTTTGCTGATTTATTAAATATAAATACCTTAAGGTAGTTTATGTTGTGATGTGAAACTCTTCTCTGCTCCGTTGGCTGAGCATTCACTATATAGTACACTATATGGTGATGGAGTGAGCATTTCGAACACAGCACCTGCTTGCTGTGAGTGATTTCCCCGCCAGTTTTTTTTTTTTTTTTTTACAATTTTGTTGCATTTTATGTCAAATTTGCATAATTTTGATGGAAGCAGATGAACCAGTGATGCATTCACCAGTAGGGCGCAAACGAGGTTGGAACAGCAAACAACATTCAGAATTCCTGCTGCTTTTATCTTCTATTATCAGAATTCTTGATACTTTGCTGCTGTATGTCTCTGCACATTAACATTAACCGCAACCATTTGCACAAATGCCATATCTGCTGCCCTCTGTCTGTCTGTCTGTCACTGCAATACTGAGCACTTGCAGCCCTATCTGCACCTACACTACCACGTTGAACTGCAACTAAAGGTATTACATCTCTAATTGTCTGTATATAGGATTGCTGGATTTTATCATCGTTAATCGTTTATCTCAATTTTGCAGTATGGGAGGTCTGGGTCTTTCTTGTCGCCATTTGCACCACGGGTTGCATTACTGTACATATTGTATATTAGACTGCTGTTGTTTTCTTTTTTCCAGCCTTATTCCTTTTCTTTTTATACTGTGCACACCAATGAAGAGAGAGAGAAAAACGCTATTTCAATTCTGCTGTATGTCCTGCACATATAGTAGTATTGACAATAAAATCTTTGAATCTTGAATTATAGTGATAATTATAGCTATATTATACCATTTGAACTGAGTGGATATGCCTAAACCAATGTGTCAGTCATACTACATTGATGTTTATAGACATAACATGTTTTTGGCAAATGTAATGCCAAAAACATGCAGGTTAGGTTAATTGGAGACTCTAAAGTGGCCCTAGGTGTGAATGTGTGTGTGAATGGTTAAGGGATAGCGCTGTATCGTGGCTGCTTCATCCATCCAGGTGGTGGATGACCCTCAATTTCCCCTCTGGAGATCAATAAAGTATACTAAATCTAAAAAAAAAAAAAAAAAAAATGTAAGCATGTTCCAGACAAACTAGCATGGTTTTCGGGACATATCTGTTTTTGCAAAAGAATGGCTTGTGGACTTATCTGTTTTCGCGAAAAAAAGTACTAATAAATTGCCAAAAAGCAACTATGAGTTGATGTTCGATTTTTTGCTTTATTATGTCTGAGATACTCATATTTCAAGTGACCATGTCTTAGAAGCTGAATTGGAAATACTAACACCTATAAATGGTTAAGGGATAGCGCCGTATCGTGGCTGCTTCATCCATCCAGGTGGTGGATGACCCTCAATTTCCCCTCTGGGGATCAATAAAGTATACTAAATCTAAATCTAAAAAAAACCAAGGGATGAAAATGTTGTTTTTCTCATTATTAAACCAATTGGACTTCTTCTTCTCCATCAAAAAAACAAACTCATAAGACTGCAGAAATACTGCATGTCCAAACAACTAGCAACCAATTTAGCATTATTACACCAGTTGTTATTTGTGTAAATGCACACAACACCCAGCCAGATTTACCAGTCAGTTCCCAGCTTATGTCTAACTGGAAAGTTGTTAGCCCCTATCGACGCATCTACTGGAACAGAACTCTTAGCAATTACCATAGTTACACAGCACTGACTAGCAATAACATGTGTCAGCTCCAGCCTGTTCATAGCAAAACACAACAATCACACACAACACCCAGCCACAGCAGTCTCTCACCTTCTTTTCTGATGCAAGTTCCAGTAGTAGATAGTCCAGTTTGTTTTCTAGTAAGGGGACATTCACAAACAGCATTGATGGAAGCAGTGTTTGCCCGGGGTTAGCCTTTAGCTTAGCTGTTAGTTTGTTTCATGTCAGCTTTTCATGGCACAACACTGGTAACGTGACTGTATTGTAACGATGACAACACCAAGCTTCACTGTTTGGATCAAGGAGCATCTTTCATCTTTTAAGAGAAAAACCACCGGACCAGCGCCATCCACGACCTAGAAACCAACCCTGGAACCTCCAGCCTTAAACAGCCTAGGGCCCACCAAGGGGTGCAACAGCCTCTCCTCTGTCACCCACTTCTCTCATCTCAGGTCCGAATTGTGCATTGATAGGGTCCAAATGTCTGCATAACGTGACAGAGATACTCTAGCAAACTGATTTGAACACCCCTAATTAAATAAAATGAGGAGTTTGTGGGCTTCACACTTCTATTTTGAGTTGTGCCATATACACTGTTTGACTGCAACAGTACCAACGTTTAAAAGTTCCACTTTTTTGTTCTACCGATTAATCGTGAGCCTTCTTCTCCTTCTTCTGGCTGCTTCCTGTCATCTGTCTCCATCTCACCATATCCCTTGCATCATAATCATGAAATTAAAAAAAATGTTTGTGATCAACGGGGCATTGTTATTATGTAGTTATTGTTCATATATATTGTTATACGGTTAGAGCTCTTATTTGTGTGGCACGGGGTGGTGGCTCCACCTTCCGGTTCCGCCAATCCCGTGGGCATATAAAGGACTGCTGGTAGAGGGACAGGCTTTTCTGCCTTACCTCTGCCAGCAGCTGCATGCACGGCAGGTGCACTGAGATCAGCTGTACAAAAAAGAAGTGTTCAGCTCCACTCCTGGCATCATCCTTGTCAACGAGTTACGACATAACATTTGGCAATGACAGGTAAATGCATGGAGGCATGTGGAACACCTATTCAGCCACTCCTGGAGCTCCCGGGGAACCGCCAGTACTGTGGCCTTGGTGGTACGAGGCTTTTCAGACATACATGGTGGCATTGAACCTGAGACGAATGGAGAAGCTGAGGGCTCGTGCGTTGTTGGTACACAACCTGGGAACGGAGGGACAGAGAATTTTGGGCATGCTTGGAGACGCGGACAATTATGAACAAGTGGTCAAGTTAAGGGCCCACCATTTTAGGGCGCCGGACAATGTCATCATCAGACGGATTAAGTTCAGACAGCGCCACCAACAGGTAGGTGAACCGATCCAGCGGTTTGTTTTGGACTTAAGGCAGTTGGCCGCTGAGTGCCGGTTCAGGCCGTTGGAGAAAGAAATCGTTTGCGACCAGTTGGCGGAACACACCAACTGTGCTGAGGTCTGCTCCAAGCTGCTCTCATTCCTGGGTGAGTTGACGCTGACTAGGGCTGTTGAGTTGGCGCTACAGCTGGAAGCAGCGGATAAGGTAACTCGGGAGCTAAGCGAGCGCCTTTCACCAGAAAATTCAAGATCCCCCATGTCCGCACAGGTAGTGGACCTGGACAGCGATGGGAGTGTCGAGGACGACGTGGAGGAAGCCAGTGCTGCACGGATGAGGTCTGCCCTGGGGAAGGCCAGGTGTATGGGTTGTGGGTCCACGAATCACCGCTATAAGGCTAGAAAGTGTGCGGCAAGAGAGAAGTGCTGTGGAAAATGTGGCCGTCCACACCACTTCACAAGAGTATGCCAGTCAGCAGAGCAGGAGATCTTGCGCAGGAATTCAACTCCCCCCGCCCCAACGTTGATACGTACGGTGTCCCAGAGTACCTGTGGGCACACATGCTGCACAATGGCTCTGGATGGAGTTCCGGTACCGATGCTGGTTGACACGGTAGCGGAGAGTTCGGTGCTGAACTGGGCTATGGTTAGAGAATGTTTTCCCCACTACAGAATTGGATGTTTCTGAGCACCACTTTGCGGCTATGGAGGAGGACGGTTGGCCACGGTGGGTACCATCACACTGACAGCTCAGTACAAATTGGTGGAGATGGCCGATGTGGAGTTCGTCGTGACGGCCTATGGTTCTAACATCATGGGCTGCAACCTGTTTTATGGCCTTGGATTTTCCATCAAGAGTGGCGCTGGGGAAGAGTAGTTGGGCTGAGGACTGTGGGACCGACCGGTTCCGAGATTTAGGGATGATGCTGTGTGGGATGAACAGTTGCTGGACACTCCGGAAAGTGGACAGGCCATGTCGCACTCAGGGTCACCGCGGGAGGGCCCCGGTGCCAGTGTCCGAGCTGCTCTGGTTGTGGGCACCGGCGGCATGGGGGACAATCTGCGGCGGTGAGTGTTGCCCAAACGATGGTCTCAGGTGTCCCCGGAGCACGGCCGTTTAGGACTGGTGAACACGGGACCACAGGGGCAGGGTCAGCAGCAGATCTACAAGTGGTCGGGGCAGGACAGAGTGGCACTGGAGGAGCGAGTGCCAGGCGGAAACACTGCAGGCCGTGCAAGGTCCCGCTTGGAGTCATGGACTGGGTTCAGGCTGGGGCGGAGGCGAGGTCCAGGCGGGTGAGGGAAAAGCGGAAGATGGAGTGGTACCAGGGTTGGCTGCAGGAGATGGATGTGCGGCATGATGGCTATCTTCTGCTGTCGGATGGTTCGTGGCGCCATCGTAATCAGCTACGGTGTGTCCCGAGGAAGGCGGGAAGGCATTGCCCCAGACGGATGGAGCGCTCTGAGGCATGGTCGAAAAGACGCTTCGAGACTGAGGCGACCAGCTGTGGTTCGGGAAGCAGACTGCCTCCAGGGGTGGACTGATGGTGAAGGGTCTGGTAGGGGGCCACGGGTCATCCTCACTGAGTCATGGATGTGCTCTGATTGTTTAATCTTGTTCTGTGTTAATAGTTTTGGGGATTATTTTAGTATTGTATTTTATATAGGAGACATGACAGTAGTTTTTTTTTATTGGACTGTTATACAACATAGGCGGCAGAATAACCTGCCTCGCCGTGTGGGGGGAAGGACGGCAGTCTACCCATCCCCCCTAATTTTAGTTCCTTTGGTATGAATGCCATAGGCCCCTTTTGGTGATTTTGGTTTAATTATGCTTAGCGGATGATTCGGGTTTCAAATTGGGTGGGCTGATTGTGTGTGTGTTTTGGATTTTTCTACGGGGTGAACATTATTTAGTTATTGTTCATATATATTGTTATACGGTTGGAGCTCTTATTTGTGTGGCACGGGGTGGTGGCTCCGCCTTCCGGTTCCGCCAACCCCAGACTGCTGGTAGAGGGACGGGCTCTTCCGCCTTACCTCTGCCAGCGACTGCATGCACGGCAGGTGCACTGAGATCAGCTGTATAATAAAGAAGTGTTCAGCTCCACTCCTGGCGTCATCCTTGTCTATGAGTTATGACATAACAGTTGTGTTATGTGAAAACATGTTCATTTTCCCATCACTAATATATATAGCTTAGTTTCACTAAAAGCATGTTGCCTGTTTAAAAGACAGTCTGGACAGCATCATTATGGAGAAAAATGGAATGACTTTATCAAAAGGTTATGCTGATATAAGTCTACCATAAAGGTTTGTGTGTTTATATAACTTTAAGTTGGCCTGCTTAATCAGCTTGGAAAGAAACTGTGTTGGAAGACACTTTTATTTAAAAAATATCCTCATTACAAAATGATTTCATAAAAGGATTAGAGTAAAATGCTTATGCAGATGACAACTAAGAAAATGAATGAGAAAATGAGAATTTCTTAATCTCATTTAAGGCGCATTTATGATGATCCAAACCATCCCTTTTTATCATAATGACCTTATCCAGCTCCCACATCAGAATAAAGCATCACTCTTTTTATTTTCCTCTTGGAAGAGTAGAACAAAAAAAAATGAACTGTTTCTTCATGACAAAATTGATATCTGTATCATATATATAGATATACAGTGCCTATAAAAAGTATTCACCCCCACACTGGTTGTTTTATTTTTCACTTGCTTTTATAAATGGAATCACACTCAACTGCACCATCCATTATACATTTTTATTGAACTACCATTACTTTGTTGAAATCTGTTTGCACTTTGACAGCTAACAGTAGTTTTTTCTGCCATGATTCCATTTATAAACTCTACCTTTTATACATATGGCATCTTTTCAGAGCCTTTAAAGCACACATGCAGTTTATATTAGTACATTCTCACGAGAACTACTGCTTTCATTCCATAACCATGCTGCCTTCTCTCCCCACATTCTTGCATTATACTGCGGTCTCTTTCTATTTTCAGTCTGTCCTCGTTGCATCTGCACTCCCCCTGCTTACAGCCATCCTCCCACCCTCGCCCATCTCCTCCGTTTATGTTCTCCCCTCATCTTTTCAGCCTCACTGCTCCATACTCTCTGGCTCCTTTCACTGCTCCTCTGCTCTGCTCCCTTATTTTCTCGCCCCTCTGTTTCTTCCCAAGCATGTTTATTTCTCTCACGGTGAAGCAGTGCAGCACTGCAGCACAGTCGCAGGTGTCAGCAAAGTAGATGGAGTTTTCTTCTCAGCTTCCTTTGCATGCATGGTCAGCACAGCAGCACCGTAGACCATCTCACAAGTATAGTCGGTGCTGCTGCCACGTTTCTGCCTCCATACATACGCTTATTACTCCATCCCTCTTTGTTGAAATGTCTCAACATGTAGCTTTTCTACAGTAGCTACCGAGTGCCTAATTACTGTCTTCAGTCACAGCTACTGTTGGAGCAGATCTCTGAGAAATTAGATTTCAGGGAAGTATTCCAAAGGAGAAGGCAATAAACTGTGAAAATGGAGGATGATGATTTATTGATGAAGACTTGCGTCATATTCTCCTACGCTGAAGCTTAGCAGGGATGATTACGCCAAGATTTCCCCACCCAGTTCTTCGTGTCCATCATTGCATAAAATATATCAGATGCTAGTGATTGGATTTTAACGAAGCTCTCGAGAATGATATGTGTCTCATAGTAGCCTGGGGGTAAAAACAACAACAACAAACAAAAAAAACAATGTTTGATTGACTGAGTATGGAAGAAATACACAACAAAAAAGATTCTTGTTGTCTAGCATTTGTAATATTTTCTGCTTAGTGTAACACTGTAGCATTCTAATAGTGGATGACAAACTTGTTTGGTGCGTAACAGTGAATTAAATCCTGAAAACCAATGCAGTGCATTAAGGTACCATTCACTGCACCTTTCCCACATGTTGACAGCTTCCACAGGTCTTAATGAAAATGTCTGTGACATATTTTGGCCAAGCTACCTTAAATTATTTAATTATTGCAGCATCACTGTGAATCATCTTTTGCAGCCTTTCTCAGTGCATGTCTCTTTTAAAACCACTAGGAGAGCATTTAACTGCACCCTCCCTCTTATGAGGGGGCTGAAAAGTTCATAGGCTGAAAAGCTTATAGTGGTCAAATTTGACCAAATGTGATTTATTTTTCAACATAGTCTTCCCTTCGGTCCATATACTTCTTCCATCGGTGTTGCAGCGCTTGGATCTCTGTAGTTGAAAAATAAACCACATTGGTCAAATGTGACCAAATTTCAAGTTTTCAGCCCCCCTCCCCCATATATCACTATAGCTAATCTTAACTGGCTAGCTCCTATGTCAGATCAAGCCTGAGCCACCTAACGTAATTTGTCTTAAAAAAGAATGAATGAAACAATGCATCACTGGTGGACAAGGGTGTGTGGTTTTTTTTTTGGTCGATAGAATATGACCACTCTCTGGAGTACAATAAGCACAGAAACATTCGTGAATGAGTGGCTAAACTGCTAGCTTCAGCTAGCTACCTTTGGTCCTGGATGGAGATTAAAGAAAAATAAGCTAAAATAGCATCTAAGAAGGACACATGGTCAAATGTGTAGATGAACAATAGGGGTGGGTTCAAAAGATCGATTCTCCGATTCAAATCGATTCACATTTGACTGAGCCAATATTGATCCACAAAATTCGTGGATCGATCTTTTAATATAATGCTTTTACTGTACATCTATGGAACAAAATGGATACAATCCTTGGGCCAGCTGAACTCTTGCGTGATGATCATGAGTTACTGACATGTGTGATAACATCTCTTAATATATCAACAATAGTCACCACTAAAGACTGTGCTCAACAGTTTCCAAATATTTTTCATAAAGCAAGGATAAATTGTTTTGTACTACGTGCAGTATTGTGTTGGAATGTAAACAAAAGTTGACGATTGATAAACGCCCAGAGAAAGGCTGAAACTCGTGCACAACAGACGAGACAGAGAGGGAGACTGTTGGAGCTGCTGAGAGTAAGTAAAATTTCATTGTTGTTTTTTTACATTTGTGTCATAAATTAATAATTCAACCAGCATGATGGTGTTTTCTTTTACAAACTGTGGATACAGTAGTTAACTGTTAATCCCAGAGAGAAATTCATGGGCATCCATGGGGTGGCACCAATACCTTCACTATTCACACATATATTCAACACTTAGGGCCACTTTAGAGTCTCCAGTTAATGGAACTTGCATGTTTTCAGAATGTGGGAGGAAACCCATGCAAGCATGTGGAGAACATGCAAACCCCACACAGACAGGCTCTGCTGACTGGTGGATTTGAATCCATGACCTTCTTACTGTGAGGCAATAGTGCTTACCGCTACACCACCATGCTGCCCACCATGCTTGGCGGGATTTACTTTCATCCCCATATGCTGCTAGTTTGTCAGTCCTTGTGCTTGCGCCAGTCACAAGTGATATTGCTGCTAAGACTTGGTGGTGGTGACACAGTCAGAAGGTAGGAATCCTTAATGCTTAAATGCAGTTGTGACATTGGGATGACGTCAACAACTGGTGCAGGACTATGTCATGTTGTCAATAAAAGCACTCATGCTTGGCTAGCCAAGTGGTTTGACTCTACTGATAAGTATAGGGTCAAGGGAGTCAGTAGAGTGTTGCACTCTGGTGCAGGTAGCTGCGAGTTTGATTCCTGTTACATGCCGTTGACATCCAGTGTGTGCTAATTCACGGGTTTGGTGCTGCCATCTTGCAGTGGTGACGTTATTTGCAGCCTGCGCATTGAGGGCCTGGAAGTGAAGCCACTGTGTTGAGTTCCTGTGTGTGGCCAAGGGGACGGGCCGTAAAGCCCAACTGGTGATGTCCAACCGGGACCTTCAACTCACAACCTCCCGCTCTGGAGTCCAGCACTCTACTTGTGTCACCAAGACGGTTGACCCACTTGGTAAGTGTGGTGTAATTGAGTTATTTGGAAAAGAACTACAAAGTCGCGCAAGAACGACGTCAGGGAGGCAACTGGCGGGAGAGTGACAGACTAGCAGCGAGGTTGACATTTGGTGCAATAAAAAGTGACGTTAAAAACTACAATTGGACTCACGCAGTGTTTTAATAACACGACAGTAAGCCAAGTAGGAATGCATTTATTGCCTCCATTACATATGCATGCAGCTGCCAAATCTGTGCATCTGCCCAACTTCACTGAGTTCTGGCCTCACCCTTTTAATATAGCATGACAAAAAATTAAAACTGAACTAATCAAAAAAAAAATTATTTAAACATAAATCAGTGTGATTAGAAATACTACCTATGAGGACAGAATCCATCTACTGGAGCTGGGACCTTTTTTAGTCATCATTTTGGCAAGTGCTGCAGACAATGATAGGGTGAGAGGGACATAAAACTTTACTGCAGCCAGCCATCAGAGTGAGATAGAGATGTATGAACATCACCTTCAGAAAGCTCTCACTTTTCCAATCTTCATTTACAGTTTGTGTATATGAGGTGAACCCCAGTTGGGGGAGGGCATCCCTATGAATATGTACCATGTGACATTTAGACCAGTTTCATTTAATCATTGTATTTCATGTCTGATGACAGTTGTCTTTCTGAATTATACAGATCGTGTTTCTCCTCTTCCTTGTTGTGGAAGGACGCTTGCTGTTTTGCTGTTCCCTCTGCTTGCACTCTTCTGTCAATATTCTTATTTTCCTCTGCAAGAAATTTATGGGCAGTGCCTCCCAGATACTCATAAATCACTTGGACTATATTTCTAACACTTTTTTGGATCTTATCAGCGCTACGTGAGCATGGCCTACAAGCAGCTGAAGCTTGATCCACGACTGACAAGCTAAAGTTAAATAATAACAAAATGCTCCCCTTTCTACAGATGACTACCACAAACTTCTCCAAAAGATTACCATGAAACTAAAATCCAGCAGCTGAAAGTGAATAGACCTTGTGGAAATGATACAACCCTGCCAGTGAGTAAATACAGGGTCTATAAGAGACAGATACCTAGGGACAATTTAGAATGACCAATTAACCTAACATGCATGTCTTTGGAAGGAAACCAAAGCTCCTGCATCTTTAATCACGTTATGGTAAAGCACTATATCGCTCAAAGCGCGCGCATGAGACATGTCTATGATCACGCTCTATAGCGCACACCTGACAAAGCAGACATATACTGTATATTAATCACGTTATGTTAAAGCACTATATCGTTCAAAGTGCACAAGTGTGCGCTTTGCGCACGCTCCAGCGAATCACGGTTTGAATTTTGTCATGGTTCGAATTTTTATCAAGCGCACGCTTGATAAAGCTGATATATATATATTTATCACGCTGTGATAAAGTTCTATATCGCTCAAACGCACGCTTGAGCGTGTGTTTGAGCGATATAGCGTGCGCTCGAGTGTCTCTCCGCTCCGCGAGTGTCTCTCCGCTTTGAGTGTCTCAAGCGTGTGCTTGAGGAAGCATTATTTTAAGGTGAAACTTATATATTGTTGATTTACTTACAATAGAATGCTCAAACACAAAAAATTGTCTACAAGCATGATGGGCACTGAACTGATAAACATGGACTCTCAGCTACATAAAGCAATTTCTCTGTTGCTTTCTCAGACTGCGGGTTGAACGTCCATAAGCAGTGCTCCAAAGTCGTTCCAAATGACTGCCAGCCAGATCTTCGACATGTCAAGCCAAGCGTGCGCTTTGAGCGGTATAGTGCTTTATCATAACGTGATTAATACATATGTCAGCTTTATCAGGCGTGCGCTATAGTGCGTGATCATAGACATGTCTCATGCGCGCACTTTGAGCGATATAGTGCTTTATCATAACGTGATTAATACATATGTCAGCTTTATCAGGCGTGTGCTATAGCGCGTGATCACAGACACTCAGAGTGACGGAAATGTGGCTGCCAATCCGCGCCAACGGCCTCTCCGGCCACCACCGAGCATTTAAACATTCTTACACATTCATACTCAGTGTTATGGGCACTGGAGGCAATGCGGGTGAAGGGTCTTGCCCAGGGACACAACGGCAGGATATCTGGGGAGAGCGTGATGCGAACCGCCAACCATCGGGTTATTAGACGACCTGCTCTACCTCCTGAGCCGCTGCCGCCCCACTTTTTCCTCAACTTTCCCTCTTTAGGAAAGCTATGGAGGCTTACCCCGCTCTCTTTATTTCCCTTTGATTGGAAATTACATCCAAAAGCCGCGCAATGTGGCATTTTCACTGACAAATGGCAGTAGTTAGTAGCTTTGCTTCTTGGCTTGTATAAGACAGAAAAAAACGGCTGCAACCATTCTACGTCACTACCCAGAATGCATTGCGACGTAAACAAAAATGGCGATTTACATCGTAATAAAGTTTTTTAAAAATATATAAAACTGGGAATTATTTTCAAAAAAATTATATTATAGTTATGTTACTAACATAAAAATAAAGCATATAGAGCTAACATGCCAATATAATCTGGGTTCCTTTAAAAAAAACCCTCCTCCTCAGCAACCAAACATGCCACTTCAGAACTGATTTGCACTGCTACTGCAGGATCCTGGATCTTCATTCGATGATGTGGATAAAATCTCCTCTTTACACAGCAAGGTAAATCGAAACAACTCAGAAGGTAAAAGGCTACAGGGAAAGCTAACAGCTGGGCTTGAAGCTCTGATTGCTGGTGACTCTGCTGTGAAACATGTGAGAAACATATATGGTAAACACAAAAATAATGTGTTTTCCCAGAGATATGGTGTTTGATGTGAGAGGCAAATTATGGCTGAACATCCAACAGTGAATAGTCTCATATTACATGTAGGCTTAAATGATGTTGTGAAACAGCAGTCTGAGGTACTGAAACAGGACTTTAAGGAACTGCTCAATACAATCAGCTGTCTGGATGCTTTAGTGTATATTAGTGGCCCCCTACCACCAGTCAAAGGAGGGGTTGAGAGATTCAGCAGACTGTTTAACCCAAATGGATGGCTATCAGGAGCGTGCATAAAAAAATTCACTCCATTTTATTGACAATTTCAACTTTTTCTGGGACTGCAGACACTTTTGTGAGGCTGTTTGCTTCCATTCTATTCTATTTTCTACATCACCATTCTGTTTCCCAGGACAAGGACAAGAGACAACAGGATAAGATACAGCCCAGCAGAAACTGTGAGATAAAGTTTCCTCAGCCCCTGCCTGCACAGACCCTTCTTTCACCAAAAGCCACCAGTGGGGGCCCACCTCTTTTACCACCCCATGCACCCTCCAGGTCACGCTTCCCTTCAGTTTCCTCATCCCCTTCCTTCCCACTCCTCAGTTTCAATGACTAGGTTAAGGAGCTGGTCACTGTGGCCACAAATTTCACACAACTTAAGTTTTATAAGTGAACCTAGGCTGGATAAGAAAGGAGGATGAGTTGCTGTTTTGTTTAATGATTCCCTTCAATGCAAGCAGATGTCTTATGATAACTTGAGTACTTTTATCATGTTTATAGTCAGCTTCATGTGTGCCTGTGTTTGTGTTCATGTTGAATGTAATTGTGGTTTGTAAATATGGATGTCACCTGACTGCAAAACAAATCTACCTACGGGTACAAATAAAGTAACCTGAACATGAACCTTTACTCCATATGACTATATGGCTCTTCAGCTGAAATCCTCCTCCCGTGTCTTGTTTCTGTTTACAGACCACCTAAATACCATACAACCTTTTTTGATTACTTTACTAAGCTGCTGTCTATCATTTGTGTTGACTTTGACTGTCTGGTTATTGTTGGTGATTTTAACATTCATGTTGACAACCCCCAGGACAGAGGGACCAAATAATTGTGTTGTGTTCTTGATAACTTTGGACTGACTCAGAAAAGGATTAAGCGGAAGAAGATGGATGGAAGACGGATGACTCAGCATGTGAGGAAATAAAACTCTCAACAGAGGACACAGTCTGGACTTGGTTATCTCCAAAGGTCTGAACATCTATAAGCTTATGGTGATGGACGTTGCTCTGTCTGACCATTCTTGTGTTTCCTTTGAGAGTGCTTTTAATATCAACAGAAATGTCCAGACAGAGGTCATCAAAAAATGGTACATCAGTGAATATACCAGTGAAATATTCATCCAAGCCCCCTCCCCCTTTCACTTTCAGTTAATGAGCTTGTGGAAAATTTCAATGATAAAATTACAAATATTATCGATGTTATTGCTCAAACCAAGGTGAAGATAGTCTCTTCTAAGAAGAAACCTCCAAGGACAAAAGACCAGTGTTGGGCAAGTTACTAAAAATTAGTAACTACTTACAGTTACTAGTTACTTCTTTTCAAAAGTAATTGAGTTACTTTACCAACTAGAAAAGCACTCGGAGAGCGCAGACCTCCGCCAAGCGCCACAGTTCCCCCCATACAGTGTTTGTGTGTACGTTTTCAGATTCCTTGACCATGAAAACATATGACTAGCAATTGGATTCACAATGATAGGATTAGTGGTTCAGTAGTAAAAGCATTACCTCCTTGGCGGAGGTAATAAACTGAAGTGTTGCTGTTGTGTCCATCTCCAAACACCTAGGCTGCGGGCGTTGCAGTTCATCGCACAACCGCATACAACTCACAGGCCAATGGGTTATGCAAGCGTTTTCATAGATCATTGAAAGCAGCACTCAGGGCTTCACTGACGGATGCAAATTGGGTAGACAGGTTGCCGTGGGTTTCATATTGAGGTTGCGCTCCGCGGCAAAAGAGGATTTGGAAGCTTCCCCGGCAGAGAGCTTGTTTTTGCGCAGCCCCTATGGCTGCCTGGGGAATTTCTCCCAAATAATCCCGCGCCGGACAGCTGCCCGTCTCAGCTTTTGCAGCGTAGCGCAAACACAGGCATGCTGCCGGGCCCGGCCCACCACTGTTTTCCGCGTGCTTTTGTGCCTAAAACTTTGAAGAATGCGGAGTTCGTGTTTGTCAGACACGATGACCACCGCCCTCCATTGCGCCTGCACACATGTTGAAAATGGCCGTATCTCACAATGTTAAAGAATCCTTTAAAAAAATTCCTGTATCCAGACGGTGATGCGGATCATCCCCAAAATTTAATCAGTTCTTCCTTGTACCATTTCCAACAACGCCTGAAAGTTTCATGGAAATCCGTCCAAAACTTTTTGAGTTATCTTGCTAACCAACAGACAGACAGACAAACAGACAAACGCTGGCAAAAACAGAACCTCCTGCGGCCTGCGGCCTGGCGGAGGTAATTACTGCATGATTAAAGTAATTAGTTACTTGGAAAAGTTACTTTCATGTTACTTTTAAATGCATACTTAAATCATCTTGCACACATAGCAAGATAATTTAATTAATAGATTACATTACAGGTTTATTAATGGCAGGCTGAAAACAGACTGTTTCAGGCAGAACTTCACAGACAGTTTTTTTAATGTTGGTGTTGCTGCACATGTGTCATGTGTGGGACATGAAGGCTGTCCATGTTTATTATGGATTAATCCAGGGGGTGCCCAACCTGGGGCTCCTGGAACGTTCAGGTTTCTGTGGGAAATTTTCTCATTTCACTTCTTAATTGGTCAAAAGATTTGCAAAAAAATTGCTGTTGTTGTGCATGGGTGCAAGGGTGCCTACAGAACACATGCACAACAATGACAGATCACAGCGCCCCTGGATTAATCTGATGTGCAGTGATCCAAAGAAAATGTTCATTATCCACAGTCCAAACATCTGTTGTGACAGAGATATGATCCAGTCTCTCAAATGCCTTTTGAAGATCAAAATCCATTTTTGAAGAATCTTTATCCAGGTAGCAGGTAAATGTGTTTTAATTTCAGTGGATCACAGTCCAGCTGTCTGATGGAAATTCAGTTGATATCATGTCTTCGTTCTGTAACAACGTTTCTGGCAATCACTCGTTTAATTCTTGCTGGGTCACAAACTGTCCAGATGCATACCTGTGATTGAAATCCAGCTGTGGGTGTTCAGATAAGAGTATTTTCATTTTACATCCTGCTGTAGGTGTCATAACTCTGGCTCTCACGAGCCAGAAAAGAGATACGAGGGCGACCAGTGAGTTGGCGTAATTTATTAATACAAACACTCACACTACACTAAATAACAAACAGCAAAGTAAAGAGCCACGTGGGGCTAAAATACACACAGAACTAAAGATGACATACAACCCAAGGAGAAAGGCTAGAGAGGCGGCGAGGGAAAAAACACTCGCCGAGTCGCAGCACTTACATTGGGGAAGGCGCCGAGGTAACGGCGAACTGTAGCTAGACGGAGGAGCTAACAGTCGTGGAAACACAAGACACGTCTTTCCAAAGCGAGGTCGCAGCGACGTTTGACTCTCGGCTGCTCGCTTAAGTGGAGGAGGTGATTGATGATAGGAGACAGCTGTCCCAGCGCAGCTGAACTAGACAGCTGGCAATCAGCTGGGCGCTGTCAAAGAACGGGCCTTGGAAGACCCGGCACGGACTACCACGGAGCAGGAGCGACACTGGACAACCTGAACGCAGAGAAAGAGCGTTCAGGTCGTGACAGTACTCCTCCCCCGAGCCGCGCCTCCTGGAGCGGCCTACCCCCCCCCCGAGGGAAGACCAGGGAGGGCGGTGGGGGCCAGATCTGGGAGAAAGGGAGGGACCAGGAAAAGGAGGCAGGGAAGAAGAAAAAAAAAAAAACCTAGGTACAGTATAGGATCAGATACCATAATAATTTCAAAAACAGGAAGAAAAACCATCACCCCCACCTCTGCAGAGGCCAGACAGTCTGTGCAGGTGACCACAGGAGGTGGGGAGAACAAGCCGCAGAACTATAGCGACATAGTCACGGAAAAAAAAAAAAAAGGTTCACAATAACAATGCAAAACTCAGTGAATATAAGGTCAAAGAAGATTACCCATGTAACCCCGGCCAAGACAGAATATACAAAAAAAAAGGTAATCCGGGCACAAGCCCTGAAAATAGAGCCTGGAGCTACCGATTGGCATATAAACACAAAAGAAACCACTCCTCGATCATGAATTAGTACAACAGATATCACCAAACAGTGTGGAGGAGGATAAAAATGCAGATAAACCAGGCTACTCTGAATGAGGCCAGGCAAAGTGAAGCAAATGCTACTTAAGGGACAAATTAGAATAAGGATCCATACAGGGATCGTAAAACATAGAAAATTGTCTAAGGAAAATTCTTGGTTGAAATGACATCAAAATAAGGACTCTAGCACAGAAAGTTCCTTGATGTCCTGAATGAAATTAAATAATGGAGGGCATACAAAATACAAGGCTATATACAGTCAGTAACCCTTTCAGGAACGACAGCAGGTGGAGCAGGCGATGACAGCTTGTCCGGCGGGCGGCCCGAACTCCACCAGGCCAGGAACCACAACACCAGTTCGGGTGGCCTACCCGAGTCCCAGGCTAGGAGACACAGTTTCTCCGGAGGCCGACCCAGATCACCGAACCAGCCAGATGGCTCCCCAGGCGGTCGTCCCGTGACCTCATACCACGGAGAGCTGAGGGAGAAGTCTTGGCGCAGCTTCCTCCCTGAGGGAAACGGCAGGAGGAAACTGACCCAGGTGAGAAATACCCCAACAGTAGTAGGGGGAGAGGAGATGGAGGCAAGGGGCAAAGTCAGCCTGCCATCTAATGATATGGGCAGGGGGAAACTGGCCCGGGTGAGAGGAACCCCAACAGCGGCAGGAGGAGAGATGATGGAGGCAAGGGACGAAGTCAGCCTGATGTCAGGCGAACACAATCCTCCAGCTCCCTCACCGACCTTTACCCGGACCGGCGCAGCACCCCCGGTGGACCCAGATCGGGCCAGCGCAGCACCCCCGGTGGACTCCAGCTGGGCCGGCGAAACACTCCCGGTGGACTCCAGCTGGACCGGGACAGCATCTGAGGTGAACACCGTGCAGAGAACCGGAACCTCCGAGATGGCACCCAGAGCAGGTTCGTCTCCGGTGACCCTGGGGAGAGGCTCAGAGGGACAAAAGGAACCGGGATCAGGATCACCGGCAGAGCCCGGCGGGACAGGCTCGAGCGCAGCAGACGGCTGCACCAGGCCCGCCCCCCCGAGAGACAGGCAATAATGCTCCAGAATAGAGAAGAGAAAGACAAAATAGAGCACGTGCCTGATCTCGGGTTCTACCGCCATCCAGGACTTCGATGCTCCGGGCTCAGCGTGCAGGACTCCGTCCTCCGGCCCCAACTCGACTGCGAATGGCTCCGCAGCCGGCATGATGGTTTCCACAGTCAAACGACCTCCAAATGCCGAAGACCGTGTCGACAGCCCGCCTGGCGTGGAGGCAGGAGATCTGGACTCTGCTGGGCCGAACCATTCCTCCGTGGAGACCCGGGGACGCTTAACCGTCGGCGCTGGCTCCAACAGGCAGTTCGACCTTCTCCTCTGCCCATGACGTGGCTGCGGGGCTGGGGCAAAACCCTCCAGGGCCGCAGGCCGCCTCCTCCTCGCGCGGCGGTGTACACCTGGCACCGGGGCACACTCAGGGGGAAGAGACACAGAGGACGCAGGTTCATATTCAATTCTTGCAGCGGGAGGAGAGAGCTCAGGGGACTGTGAACCCTGAACTCCTCCCCCAGGAATCAAACAAGGCAATTCACTCATAATGGGAGGAGAATGAAAGGACACTTGCCTGATTCCCGGAGGGCCGGTGGAATCCGCTACAAGGGACTTGAGTCTCTCTTCTCCCAACCGGATAGAAGTGGAGGACCCCCCGGACAGATGAGGTGGTGCTACCCGCACCGGATCGGGACCGGGAACACCTGGGGATGAATTTGCGCCATTCCCAGCAGCCGGAGTGAATGACGAAGAGGGAGGTGAAACAGCTGAGGAGAGCCGGGGGCCCAAAGCTGACGGGACAGCGGGGAGAGCGGGCCCAGGAGCGGGAGCAGCTGATTCACTTCTTCGGCAAGACACGGGAGCTACAGCAGGCTGGGAGGCGGAATTCGTGTGGTTTCCTGGAGCAGGATCCGGACGGGACTCTCGCTGAGATGAGCGGGGAATTTGGGAGCGACGTCTTCTGAATGTGAGATCGGGAAAACGCCGCTCCTGTGCGGTGAGCGAAGCCAACAGGTCAGCGTATTCCGGATAATCGTTCAGCTCTGGGTTCTTCTCGACCAGCCTGACCGCTGCAATCACGTTCTTCATGGCTACGGGGGGAACGGCGGCGGAACAAGCGGCTGCCACTCGGTCCGCAATGCGCATCGCTGTCACTCTCATCTTCTCCGGGGGAAACCCGGTTGACGTCACTCTATCCTGGGGATCACCCTTGGGTGAGGCGAACTCCTGGACTGGATCGGCGGCAGGAGTGGGATTCCGAAGCGAGGAGCGATGGCGTCCTGTCTTCGGCTTCCTGCCGGAGTTCTCCTCCAGCCTACGGAGTCTCTCCCAGGCCACAGAGATGTCTGCCCTCCTCGCCTTAACCTCGGGGAGAAGGAAGTAGCGAGAAAAGTTGTTAATCATACCCTCGGCAAGCTCCAAGCGCCAGCGTATCTCGCTGGGAGAATCGTAGAGGTCCGTGGTGAACAACGTTCCGTCCACAAGGTCCAGAGCCTCCGAGAGATCGTGGCCTGGGTGCCGCATGCGTCTCCTGGAGGGAGACATGATACAGGCCTGCCTGCACCCAGAGGAAGGAAAAAGAAAACGTCGAGTCCTACAGCAAACTCACGGTCGTGGCCGTCTCAGTCTGGCTGCGACCTACTGTCATAACTCTGGCTCTCACGAGCCAGAAAAGAGATACGAGGGCGACCAGTGAGTTGGCGCAATTTATTAATACAAACACTCACACTACACTAAATAACAAACAGCAAAGTAAAGAGCCACGTGGGGCTAAAATACACACAGAACTAAAGATGACATACAACCCAAGGAGAAAGGCTAGAGAGGCGGCGAGGGAAAAAACACTCGCCGAGTCGCAGCACTTACATTGGGGAAGGCGCCGAGGTAACGGCGAACTGTAGCTAGACGGAGGAGCTAACAGTCGTGGAAACACAAGACACGTCTTTCCAAAGCGAGGTCGCAGCGACGAGTGACTCTCGGCTGCTCGCTTAAGTGGAGGAGGTGATTGATGATAGGAGACAGCTGTCCCAGCGCAGCTGAACTAGACAGCTGGCAATCAGCTGGGCGCTGTCAAAGAACGGGCCTTGGAAGACCCGGCACGGACTACCACGGAGCAGGAGCGACACTGGACAACCTGAACGCAGAGAAAGAGCGTTCAGGTCGTGACAGTAGGTGTTCAGATATAGTAGATCAACTTCACAGTGTTAGTTGTTAGCATAGCTAGCAGGTATTTAGCGCTAGCTTTATCAGAGCTTGTTGCTGTTTTGAGGCACTTCTGAAGACTGCAGTAGGACTTCATCGGCACTTAGCTTGCAACCCACCAATTTGTCCTTAACCGCAACAAAGGAAAAATAATCTGTGTATGTCCACAAAAACAAAGTAGCTTCATCTCTTCCTCTGCTCAGTAGTAAAGACTCAAGCTGTTTGCAACAGGTCACGTTGACTGATGACTCATCTCAGCTACAGTAGGGTCAGTTTGTATATTCATTTATTTGCACTAAAAATATCTATTCATATTAATCAAATGAGTAATGCATCTGATCAAATTTCAGTAACTGTAATGCATTACTGAATTTTTAAAGTGATTTTGTTACACAGCATGTGACTGCAAAAGTAGTGTTTTTACTCCCAACACTGAAAGTGACACTGGTTAGACCTAAAAGAAGTGTCGAAAAGCTGAACGCGCTTGGCGAAAAACTAAATTACAGGTTTACTATGAAATCTGTAATGAGAGATTGAGCATTTATAATTTGGAGCTGAAAATGCAAGGCAATCATATCTTTTCTGACATCATTGCTAAAAACAACAATAATGTACGCACATTGTTCACTACTATTGACAGGCTAACAAATCTCCCTGTGTCAATAGCTCCTGAACTTCTATCACACCGTGCCTGTAATGGCTTTGCCTTTTTCTTTACTGACAAAATTCAGAAAATTAGACAGTCAGTCAGTGCTTCTTTGCCAGGTGCAGGACATGTGTTTCCTCTGTGTCCACGTAGAGAAGATGTAAACATCATGGAACAATTTTTTTTCCATTAATCATAAAAACTTGGATGACACGGGCCTCCCCGTGCACTTTTACGCAGCGCATGGAGGAGGTGAAGGAAGAATGGATTTAAACGTGGTTTACACCACAAACACATTTATTAACACAAAGGACGGCAGTACCAAAATAACAGCATACAAAAAGGTAACAGGGTGCACTAAAGGGCATCACATGGTGACGTGCAGCAGGCAGACCACAGCACACAGTGGCTGTGAAACAGACAATACAAATAACGTTCAAGCTCGGGATGACTCAGAGTCCACCAGGACGCTCTACTGAAACAGGAGAAAGTAAATGGGCAACGTGCCAAAGTGTAGCAGCTCCACTGTAGGAGGAAACGCTAACAGTTAGTACTCACAGGCAGGAGCAGTCCGAGTAGTCCAAGAATATACTGCAAGCACACACACAACCAGAAACCACCCTGAGGGGAGTAGCAGCAGAGCAGCTTCTGACTTCCTCATAGACGGTACACACATACAGCAATTCACGTCCGTATGATACTACACAATGGTCCAGCAATGCTTGACTGGCAAAGGTCACCTAAGTACAAGCACTGCTGGACAACAGATTCTGCACACCTGGGCGAGGCGCAGGAAAGACAATTACCAGCTGTCAAGGGAGAGGGGGTGTGGTCAGACCAGCGAGTGTTAGACAATGCCCACACGAATGTAGGTCAAAGAGGCTGCCTAACAGCTGCTGGCCAAAGCAGTGGCTACAGGCACAGAAAAAAAAGGAACAAAGACATAAACACAACAAGAACTCAAAAGATAACACAATACATAAATAATCCGATACCCGAGCCACAGAGAACAGTCAGAACCGAGCCTAAAGGACAAGACCGGCTTGGTTCATGACAGAGCCCCCCTTCTAGTGATGGATTCCAGACACCCACGGTAACATCATAAGGAAAGAACCCCCACCCCCACCCCCAACAAGAACCACAACACGGACCCAGGTGGAAGGTAGGGGGAACAGGAAAGGAGGGAACACGATACACCCCGCCCAGGGCCCAGAATTAACCCCCCCAAGTCCAAAGGCATGGAGGCTCAGGAGGCCACCCAGAGTCCCGGGCCCAGCAGGCAGTCCGGCGAACAGAGTCCGGTGGCCTGCCGGAAAACACGGGCCACCTGGCCCAGAGATTCAGTCCCTCCGGTGGTCGGCCAGCATTGTTAAGCCACCAGGATCGAAGGGATGAAGCAGGAGGTGGCCTGCCCACTGGGAGGCTCACTGGTGGGTGACTGGACCGTAGGGAGGGAACCCCCACAGTGTCAGACAGGGAGGAGAAGGGGTTCATGGCGTCCTCAGGCTGACCTGCAGCACCCTTGGTGGTCCCGGCTTGGGACCCCGACTGGGCCAACACTGCACCCGCGGTGGACCCTGACCAGGCCAACGCTGCACTCGCGGTGGACTCCGGCTGGAGCTCTGCAGCACCCGCGGTGGCTCCCGGCTGGAAAACCTAAGGTCTACTGCACATTAGTTTTTAAAGCAGCACTATGTAACATTTTTGTCCCTTTTAGGAACACTGAAAAGGCCACAAATACGGCAAACATGACCCCATTCCCAACAGCCAACCACAGGGCTTTTTGTTGTTGCTGGCTAAAGTCGTCCCCTGTGATTTGCTGCTGGGACCGAGGCCACACTCTCTGCTCAGTAATGACACCAAAAAAAGAGTTGTTGGAGGCAATGTGGGAGCACTCAGGCTATCGATGAAGTGACAGTCACTCAGTCAAATCTTGGTGTACCATCAAAATAATTTTGCAAAAATTATCTTGAGGCAAAAATCTAACATAGTGCTGCTTTAAAATGCACAGCAGAGCTATACTGTACTTCAGTTGTTGTTTAGAAGAATAAGACCTCCCTGGTAAGGTTCAAACCCATGACATCCTGCTTTCCAAGTACTCACCATAACCATAACACAACTGCTTTAGTTTTCACGCTTTCTTAAATGATTAATGTTCAGTTGAAAGTATTCCCAGCAGCAGTAGTACAGCATTTAAGGCTTAATGCGCTCTATATATGGTGGTTCCTGCAAATTTTAAACATGCAGTAATGAAACCTTTGCTAAAGAAACCTGGTCTTGATCAAACTGTGTTGGCTAATTTTAGGCCTATTTCAAAGCTACCTTTTCTCTCAAAAATATTGGGGAAAATTGTTTATCTTCAGTTAAAGGCTTTTTTGGATGAGAATGGTGTCTGGGAGGTGTTTCAGTCTGGATTTAAAATCCTCCATAGCACAGAGTCGGCTTTGTTAGGGGTCTTTAATGACATCCTCCTGGCATCGGATTCTGGTGATTTTGTGATTCTTGTCCTGCTTGACCTAACTGCTGCCTTTAATACAGTGGACCATGACATTTTAATATCCCGTCTACAGCATCTTGTGGGGATTTCTGGTACTGTGTTGGAATGGTCCAGGTCCTATTTGGCAGATGGAACCATGTCTGTAAGTCTGGCTGGTTTTGAATCTTCCTCGGCTTCCCTGTCAGGTGGAGTCCCACAGGGCTCAATTTTAGGGCCCTTGCTTTTCTCCCTGTACTTACTTCCACTGGTTTCAATCCCTAGAAACCATGGTATTCCCTTCCACTATTATGCTGATGACAGTCAGATTTATGTACCATTAAAGTGCTGATGACATGATTTTGACTTCCTCTAATTTTTCAACACATAATACAATATGACGAAATAGGTTGGTCTGTGCAGTTCTAAGTCAAACAGCCTTTTTTTCATGCGAATATCCGACGTTTTCATGAGCGCCGTGTCACCCATTGCGTCAGTGGCTGGAAACCCCCCCGGCCATGTTGTAACATCATCGACGGAACACAGCGCTTGGCTGCCCTTTGTACACACTGGATGGAAGCGGTTGAAAACATCGACAATGGTTCCAGCACTTGTAGTCTGGAATTGGTTTGTGTTGTCCAATCTTCAGATGATTATAGTTCCAAAGAACGGGGTGACAATGAAGAATCTGCGGGCATCAAACCGTATAGGTTTGAGCCGTGCCAAGTGGGCATTGTGCCTAGCGAGTCAGACGCAGTGACAGTCAGCTGTTCACGTTTTGTGTGCATCATCTGCCGTGTTATCAGCCAGCCAATATTGCCAACACTTTCACAATGTGTTAGCCACTCCACACAGCCGTGGTTCTATTGCGGCCCTTGTAGCGATGTCGGCTCTGGAGCGCAACCGTGGTTAACACGTCTCCTCTCCACGTTCGCTGGGCAATGTTAGCCCCGAATGCCTACTGTTTGTGTTTCTGTGTATTTTTGTAAGTCTTCACCTTTTGGGATCAGTCTTTATGTTCAATACATGTGCTGTGGTGAATCCTACGTGTAAATCCTCATTATTTACATGTAAATCCTCCCTCTCCGTGGGCTCTTACGCAGGGCATGGAGAGGGAGCATGAAATAACAAGGATTTACATGCGGGGTTCACCACAGTACATTTAATATAGAATGACAGACAATTCCTAAAAAGGTGAAGACGTACAAAAAACACAAACACACTTGCTGATGGCATTCAGGGGCCGGCATTGCCCAGAGAACGAATGAGAGGAGACGTGTTAGCCACAGGTGTGCCCCAGAGGCAACATCACTTCAAGGACGCATGAGAACCACAGCGAACATGGAGTGACTAACGTCGTGAGAGTGCTAAAAATACTGGCAGACTAACAGCACAGATGACAAAACTATTGACCAGCAGTGCGTTACTGGCAAACAGCCGTGAAGTACATGCATTGCTGGTGATGGTGTGATGAGAAGCACCTGGGCGAGGACTGGGAAACATGATCAGCAGGAGTTTGAATCAGCTGGTGATAATGAGAGCGGGGATGTGGCCGGACCAGTGAGATGTCAGCATGGGATCACAGAAAGTAGGTCAAAGCTGCGCGTAAATCCATTAATCCCTCCCCTCCTCATGCACTCCTCCTGCCTAAAAGTGCACGAGAAGCACACAAGGAGGCTTATGACAGTTGGAGCTGAAGCGTGTGATGTGGTCTTCCATGGCCTGCTGTTTATCTGAGTCTGCAACATAATACGAAGGCATAGCCGTAAAATTAAAACAAGAAACCGGAGAAACTGTGAGCTACAAAGCTGCTGTCATTCTAGTTAACAACACCGGAGTCCATTCTGTCGATTATGTCATTGGGGTGCCACCCTTAATTTGGTGGGCGGCACCACAGTCCAGTCAGCAGCTGCGTTTTTTTGATGATAACTAGTTTATGCAGGTGCTGTTGTAAATATTATATTGATCATAGACAATGACTTTTGGGTTTACACAACATGCTAAAAAATGTCAAAAACGTGTCATCAACACTTTAGCCAAAACAAGCCAAAGGAGGCTTTCTCAATTACTAACTACTAACTAACTAACCTGCACTTATATAGCGCTTTTCTAGTCACAAAGACCACTCAAAGCGCTTTCATTAATACTAACCCTCTATTCTAAGGGCCTATACGAAACAGATATCTAGGGACAATTTAGAACAGCCAATTAACCTAACATGCATGTTTTTGGCATGTGGGAGGAAACCGGAGAAATCCCGGAGTAAACCCACGCAACACGGGGAGAACATGCAAACTCCACACAGATCACTGTTGGTCGGGGGCTGGGATCGAACCCACGATCCCACGATCCCCACAATCCCCCGGCCAAGGGTAAACTGTGCTGCCGCAGTGCTAACCACTGCGCCACCGTGCATTAAACCACTTCTTGCATGTCTTGATGACACTAAAGCTCAGATGGCTTTAAACTTTTTAAATTTTAATGAAAAGAAGACTAAAGTGATGGTGTTTGGACCCAGTGGCTCCTGTGAGCCCCCCCCCTTCCTGGTTGACTTGGGCCCCTCGGCTCAGTCTGTTAAGACAACTGCTACTAATCTGGGTTTTAAGATGGACAGTGATTTTAGATTAAATTGTCAAATTGGTGCAGTAGTCAAATCCACCTTTTTTCATTTGAGGCAGCTGGCAAAGGTTCCATCATCGTCGGCCTCCGTCGGTCTATGATGACCATGGAAGAGAATCCTAAACGTCTACTCTGCTGGAACAGCACCGCCTGTGGCTGAACAGGCCGATGCGCGAATGGCAGTCCCTGTCACACAGGTCACACTTGTGGGTGGTCTCCGTGCTGCTGGGTCTGTGGCGGTTCTTCCTGCGGGTCCTTTTTTCATCTGCTGCAGCAGTCAGTCTCTCTTCACCCCCCTTGAGCTGTCTGGTCAGGGTGCCTCTCCATTTGGAGCGGTCCGTTGCAAGGTCCTCCCAGCGCTCTGTGTTGATCTCCAGGGCTTTCATGTCTCTCTTGCAGACGTCTCTAAAGCGCAATTGTGGGCGGCCAACGTCTCTCCTGCCAGTCGCCAGTTCTCTGTAGAGGACGTCTTTGGGGATTCTGCCATCCTCCATACGGTGAACGTGGCCTAGCCAGTGGAGCCTGCGCTGCCTGAGTAGAGTGAACATGGAGGGAAGGCCGGCGCGGGACAGAACTTCTGTGTTGGGCACTTTGTCCTGCCAGGATATGTCCAGGATGTGGCGAATGCCGTGTAAGTGGAAGGAGTTCAGTCTTTTTTCCTGCTGGGCGTATGTTGTCCACATCTCACTCCCATAGAGCAGTGTGCTGATGACGCAGGCGTTGTACACTGCCATCTTCGGCTTGACAGAGAGTTTGGGATTCTCCCACACTCGTGTGGTGAGGCAAGCGAGTGTGAAGGCTGATTTTCCAATCCTCTTGTCGATCTCTGTATCAAGGGAGAGGTTGTTGCTGATCGTGGACCCCAGGTACGTGAACTGATTCACGACCTCCAGCTCGTAGTCGTCGATAGTGATAGTTGGTGGTGCTTCCGTGCCTTGCACCAAGACGTTAGTCTTCTTCAGGCTGATGGTAAGCCCGAAGTCCTTGCATGCCTGGGAGAAGCGGTCCATCAGTGTCTGAAGCTCCTGCTGTGTGTGAGTTGCGACTGCAGCATTGTCTGCGAACAGCATGTCTCTGATTAGAGCCTCGTGTACTTTGGTTTTGGCTTTCAGGCGGGCGAGGTTGAAAAGCCTGCCGTCAGATCTTGTGTGCAGGTAGATTCCCTCTGTTGCTGTGCTGAAGGCATGCCTCAGGAGCATAGCAAAGAAAATCCCAAAGAGGGTTGGCGCAAGTACACAGCCCTGTTTCACTCCGCTGCGTATGTTGAATGGCTCTGAGACGTTGTCGTCGTGCTGCACTATCCCCTGCATGTTGGTGTGAAACGATTCGATGAGGCTTTGCAACTTTGGTGGGCATCCTATCTTTGGCAGGATCTTGAAAAGGCCCTCTCTGCTGACCAGATCGAACGCTTTGGTGAGGTCGATGAAGGTGACGTACAGGGGCATGTTCTGTTCTCTGCATTTCTCCTGGAGTTGGCAGATGGAGAATACCATGTCTACCGTCGATTGCTCAACGCGGAAGCCACACTGAGACTCGGGGTAGACACGTTCGGCAAGCTTCTGTAGACGAACGAGAACAACTCGTGCATAGACTTTGCCGACAACGCTGAGGAGGGAGATGCCCCTGTAGTTGTTGCAGTTGCTTCTCTCCCCTTTGTTTTTGTAGAGGGTGATGATCTTGGCATCCCTCATGTCCTGTGGTACGGCACCTTCCTTCCAGCACTGGCAGAAGATGTCATGCAATGGCAGCAGTAGGGTGGTCTTGCAGTGCTTGATCAGGTCAGGGGGTATGTCGTCGTTGCCGGGTGCTTTGCCAGCGGCCAAGCTATCAATGGCCTTGCTGAGTTTGTCGATGGTTGGCTCGGCGTCAAGTTCGTCCATGGATGGCAGGCAATCGATGGCATCAAGGGCTGACTGTGTCACGGTGTTCTGTCTGGAGTAGAGGTCGGAGTAGTGTTCCACCCATCTCTCCATCTGCTTGTTCTTTTCTGTGATCATCTCCCCAGTGGAGGATTTGAGGGGAGCTGTCTTGCTCTGAGTCGGACCAAGTGCTTTCTTGATGCCATCGAACATACCACAGATGTTCCCTGTTATGGCAGCGGTTTGAATGTCTTGGCTGAGCTGAGTCCAGTACTCGTTGGCACAGCACCGAGCAGTCTGCTGAACTTTGCTTCTCGCAGCCCTGAGAATCTGGAGATTCTTCTCGTTTGGGTACTTCTTGTACTCAGCAAATGCTGAGCGCTTGGCTTCAATGACGGGGGTCATCTCAGTCAACTTGGCATCAAACCAGTCCTGTGACTTCGAGGTCTTCCTCCCAAAGGTAGCCAAGGCTGTGCGGTGGATGGTGTTTTGCAGCTCTTCCCACTTCTGCTTTGCAGATTCTCCTTCTTGTGGTACACCAAGTTCCTTCTCAAAGGTGGAGGCAAACTGCTCAACAAGTTCTGGTTGGGCCATCTTGCTGGTGTCAATCCGTGACTTTCCAGGCTGTCTAGCACGATGGAATTTCTTCAGCTGCAGCTTGACCTTGCAACACACCAATGAATGGTCTGTGTCGCAATCTGCACTCTGGAACGAACGGGTGATTAGCACGTTCTTCAGTGAGGTGCGCCTGGTCAGGATCAAGTCCAGTTGGTGCCAGTGCTTTGAGCGTGGATGTCGCCAGGAAACCTTGTGTTGGGGCTTGGTCTTGAAGAACGAGTTTGTGATGCACAGATCGTGATATGTGCAGAACTCGAGCAGCCGCTGTCCGTTGTCGTTCATTCTGCCCATGCCAAATGGTCCAAGACAGGAGGGCCAGGCGTCGTGGTCAGCACCCACTCTGGCATTGAAGTCTCCAAGGAGAATGAATTGTTCAGAGTTGGGGATGATCCTGACAGTTGTTGCGAGATTCTCGTAGAACTCATCTTTTGCCTCTGGTGTAGCTGTCAGTGTTGGGGCATACACACTGACGAGGGTGACTGGGCCTTCAGTGGTGTTCAGGCGGAGGGTGAGGAGTCGTGCAGAGCCAGTGCTGCCCGGTTCCACCATCTTCAGCAAAGTGTTCTTCACTGCGAAGCCCACTCCGTGTTCCCTGTGTTCGTCACTGCCCTTTCCCTGCCAGTAGAACGTGTAGTCCTTCTCTCTCAGTGTGCCTGCATCAGCCAACCGTGTTTCCTGGAGAGTGGCGATATCCACTCCCAGTCTCTTCAGCTCATTATTGATGATGGCAGTCTTCCTGGTGTCGTTGATGTCCTTGAGGTTAGCATCGAGTCCTGTCATCATAGTGCGGACGTTCCAATTTCCCAGTTTTACAGTTGGTCTCTTTTGTTTTGTTGTCTTGCCTGGTGCGAAGGTTCTCAGCCTGCTGTTCGGACTTCTCCTCATCCCCATGCACCCAATGAGGAAAGCAAGCTGTGGCGGGACAACACCTTATTGGCTGGGGTCTTCCCAGCTTGAGGCGGGCGGTAGCTGTCCAGTGAGATCCGATGATCCCTCCCACCGTCGGGAACAACCCCTGGCGCCGCACTCTACGCCAATTGAGTGGTGGCTTATAACCGGTAACTGTCATTCCCCATGTTTTGTCTACGCCAAAGGCGAAGCTGGAGTGTCCTCTCCAGTGATCCGGTGTTCTACCTTCCAGCGTTGGGCATTGGTAGGATTCAAGCCTGGGCAGGAAGTTATGGAGGACAAGATGTTGCCCATGCAGCATGTCCCCCCTCTCCACGTCACTGATGAATCCAAAGGAACAGCAGGGCTGCTACAGTTTGGCACCAGCGCCGTCGCAGGAGCTGCCAGAATGATGTTGAGCACAACAGAGAACTGCCTTAGGGGCTCCGACTCCGGATTTTTCCTCAGGGTTGACTCCTGAAGCCTTTCCCGTGACCGGGTGTGCCGCAAGGCAGCGGAGGTTTGAAATCAGGGTTTACCTTCCCCTAGATGGGCTACCTTCCCAGGTTGACGAGCCACCATCTACCCGAAGCATCTGGTTTTAAGGCACCAGAGATCCGCCCTCGCCCCTTCTCCTATTAGTAAAAGCAGTTCCGCCGGGCTTAGAGACTAAACCACACTAGCAGGCTAGGAGTTGGACTTAGTTGTCAGAGGCTTTTCGAGACGCACGCCATAAGAAGCATTTTATGAGCACTGGGAGCTTAACCCGAGTGCCGCTCCTGGCTATGACAACCTTGGAACCAGTTAAACCCATGCTTTTAAGACAGCACTTTGAAAACGGTAATCCATGCCTTCGTCACATCTCGGCTGGATTACTGTAACACACTTTATTTTGGAATCAGTCAGTCTTCCCTCTCACATCTCCAGTTGGTTCAAAATGCTGCTGCATGTCTTTTAAGAGGGGCCACATTACACCCATTTTAGCTTCCCTCTACTGGCTGTCTGTACACTTTAGGGTTCATTTTAAAATTCTTTTATTTGTTTTTAAATCATTAAATAGCCTTGCTCCCCCCCCCCCCCCCCCACACCTCTCTGAGCTGCTTCACCCTTACACCCCTGCTCGGTCACTCAGGTCAGCTGATCAGCTGCTCCTGGAGATACCAAAATTAAGATAAGATAAGATAAGATAAGCCTTTATTAGTCCCACAACGGGGAAATTCCAGGATTGCAACAGCACAGGGATAGCAACACTCAGAGCAACAATCAGAAGGCAAGAAAAAAAACAAGCAAGCAAGAGCAGCTAATAAACATATGTACGTATTACTATAAAATATATATATATACACACACACACAGACACACAGTGCAGAGCATTGTAGCTGGATGGAATAAATATATGAATATATGAACACACAGTGCAGAGCATTGTAGCTAGATGGAATAAATATGTAAATATATAAACACCCACAGTACGGAGCATTGCAGCTAGGTGGAATAAATATGCAAGTATATAAACACACACAGTGCGGAGCAATGTAGCTAGATGGAATAATATGTAGATATATAAATATATAAACACCCACAGTACGGAGCATTGTAGCTAGATGGAATAAATATGCAAATATATAAACACACACAGTGCAGAGCATTGTTGCTAGATGGAATGAAACAGCATAACCGTCTACTTAGTTATCCTACATGGTATGATTATGTGCCCATACATATTCTCACCCTCCATAGCGACCGGTATGTTCCTAGTTGTATGCCGGAGAGGACCATTGTGTAAGTCTATTGCATCTTTTGCATTCAAAAAACTATTAGTTTGTTACGTCTTTTTGCTATCTCTGCGAGCAGCCCTGCTTAGGTTGTACAGTCTGACAGCCGTTGGTAGGAAGGACCTACGAAACCTCTCGGTTGTGCACCTGGGATGATGTAGTCTGCTGCTAAATGAGCTCCTCAGTGCATTCAGTATGTCCTGCATAGGGTGGAACTCGGACTCCAGCAGAGATGACAGTTTAGCCACCGTCCTTCTCTCTCCTATCTCCTCCATCGGATCAAGGCGCTGCCCCAGGACAGAACTAGCTTTCTTAATCAGTTTGTTCAGTCTCTTCCTATCGGCTGCAGTAATGCCACTGCCCCAGCAGACCACTCCAAAAGTGATGGCTGATGCCACCACCGTGTCATAGAATGACTTCAGCAGCGCCCCTTGTACACCAAAAGACCTGAGTCTCCTCAGCAGGAACAGCCTGCGCTGTCCCTTCTTGTAGAGTGCATCAGTATTGTGTGACCAGTCTAGTTTATTGTTCAGATGAATACCCAGGTACTTATAGGATGTCACCATCTCGATGTCTGTTCCCTGTATATTTACTGGTACTGTGAGGGGCTGCCCATGCCTGCGGCAGTCCACCACCAGCTCCTTAGTTTTCCTCGCGTTGATCTGGAGGCAGTTCCGATGGCACCAGTCCACGAAGTCCTGGATAAGCCCTCTGTACTCAGCTTCATCTCCATTGGAGATGAGGCCAACGATCGCAGAGTCATCAGAGAACTTCTGTAGATGGCAGTGTGTTGTGTTGTGTGAGAAGTCCGCAGTATAAAGAGTGAACAGGAAGGGAGCCAGCACCGTTCCCTGGGGGGCCCCCGTGCTACTGATGATCGTGTCGGACACACAGTCCCGGGTTCTCACAAACTGAGGCCGGTTCGTGAGGTAGTCCAGGATCCATGATGACAGGTGCTGGTCCACCCCTGCGCGCAGCAGCTTGTCCTTCAGGATCATCGGTTGGATGGTGTTGAAAGCACTGGAGAAGTCAAAGAACATGATCCTCACCATATTCCCGGGCTTCTCCAGGTGGGACAGAGAACGGTGAAGGAGGAAGATCACCGCATCCTCCACCCCAATGCCATGCTGGTAGGCGAACTGGAGTGGATCCATCGCTGGTTCCACCAGGGGGCGGAGGTGAGCAAGGAGCAGTCTCTCCAGGGTCTTCATCAAGTGGGACGTCAAGGCCACCGGTCTGTAGCTGTTCAGGTCTTTGGGGTGGGAAGTTTTTGGTACAGGTACCACACAAGATGTTTTCCACAGCTGTGGTACCCTCCCCAGTTTCAGGCTCATGTTGAAGATATACGTCACAATCCCACACAGCTGGTCTGCACAGGACATGAGGAGCTTTGCGCTGATGCCGTCCGGTCCCGGCGCCTTCCTCGCCTTGATCTTCCTCAGCTCCGTCCTCACCTGGGTCCTGGTCAGGGTCAGGATGGGGGGCTGTGTGTTGGGAGTGGGGGGGTGTTGGTAGAGTGGGGAGTGGGCAGCAGGACTTGATTTCTTTAGAGGCAGCAGTGGTTGTTGTGCAGTCAGGGGGGAGGGCGGTTGGTCAAATCTATTGAAAAACAGATTCAGGTTGTTCGCCCACTCCCTGCCCCCTGTGGCCTGGGGAGAGGTATTCTGGAGCCCCGAGATGGTTTTGAGGTTTCTCCAGACCCCGCTGATGTCGCTCTGTTGCAGCTTGTCCTCCATCTTCTTCCTGAAGCTGTCCTTGCCTTCTCTGATCTTTCTCCTCAGCTCCCTCTGTACGGACTTCAGCATCTCCCTGTTCCCCGACCTGAAGATCCTCTTCTTCTCTCTCAGAAGTGTTTTTATCTCAGGGTTGATCCAGGGTTTGTTGTTTGAGTGACGCCGTATGGTCTTGGTGGGAACGGATTTGTCCACACAGAAGCTGAGGTAGCCCGTGAAGGTGTGAATGAGGCCATCGATGTCCTCACCATGTGGATCGCAGAGCTGCTTCCAGGCGGTGGCTTCAAAACAGCCCTTTAGGGTGTCCATTGTCTCCTCAGACCATAACTCCACAGTGTACATGGCCGGAGGTTGTCTGTGCACTAGGGGTTTGTACACCGGCCGGAGATGAACCAAGTTGTGATCCGATCTCCCGAGTGGGGGTAGTTGTGATGAGGTGTACGCCTCCTTAGTGTTTGCGTAGAATAAATCCAGTGTTTTATTGTCTCTAGTGTGGCATGTGACATACTGGGTGAACGTGGGTAGAATGGGAGACAGTGAAACATGGTTGAAATCGCCTGAGATGAGGAGAAGAGCATCTGGGTGTTCTGTCTGCAGCCTGCTGGTTACTGAATGGATGACGTCACGTGCTGTCCCAGCGTTCGCCGTCGGATTTGCATAAACAACAATGCAGATCACGTGTGAGTGTTCTCTCGGGAGATATGTAGGCCTCATGCTAACAGCTAGCAACTCAATGTCTTTGCTGCAGTGTCGTTGTTTAACAGTGATATGTCCCGGTCTGCACCAGTTGTTGTTAACATACATTATCACTCCACCGCCCCTAGCCTTGCCACTGTCTGGTGTTCGGTCAGCTCGTATCATGTGAAAACCCTCCAGCTCAATGTTAGCATCTGCTGCTAGTTCAGTTAGCCACGTCTCAGTAAACAAAAGGAGAGAGCACTCCCGGTATGTGCTATCATAACGGGAGATAGCCGCTAGCTCATCTAACTTTCCCAGTATCGACCGTACATTTCCCATGACAACAGATGGAAGGGAGGGTCTGTACCTTATATTTTTTGTCCTCCGCCTTACTCCAGCCCGGCAGCCGCGGCGTTTTCGCCTCAGTTCTCTCGGTATGTCGAGTTTTTCCAATGGGACCGGGTGGCGGTTGAATGCTAGCAGCTGTTCTCTGCTGTATCGTATCCTGCTATAGACAGTGGCTCCGTCCACCGGCTCAGGAGACATTTAGGACGATCTGTGTGTCCGTGATATAAGTGGGGTGAAAAAAAAAGACGGATCAAAAGAGAGAGGAAGGGAAAAAAAACTCGGAATCGAGCCGCTGTTGCAAAAGGCAGCCGACTGGTGTGGCGCCGAGAGGAGAAAAAAAAAAAAAAAAAAAAAAAAAAAAAAAAAAAAATTGAAGAGGAAGCTCAGAGGGGAGAGAGCTTTTTCTGTTGCTGCTCCTAAACTGTGGAACAATCTGCCTTTGTCCATCAGACAGGCCCCTCAGACAGGGTTCAGTTTTAAAACCCATTTTTATTCTTTGGCTTATGACCCAGTTTGAGACATTGATTTTACTTGTTTACTTGTTTACTTGTTTTTGTTGCGTTTATTGTACAACTACTGTTTATTTGTGCTGTACTGTATTTTTAAGTTGTAGTTTATTGTTTTTATATTTTATCTGTTGTTGATGTACAGCACTTTGTGTCAGCTGTGGTTGTCTTTAAAGTGTTTTATAAATAAAGGTGGATTGGATAAATTGTTTGCAAATGCACAGAAGAGATGTTGCACTTTCAAAGACTGACACATTACCAGAAAGATTTGAACTCCTGCATGACAGAGGAGTATCTTAACATCTACACCACACTACTGCTTTGGGTTGTACAGTGGGGTAAAAAAGTATTTAGTCAGCCACCAATTGTGCAAGTTCTCCCACTTAAAAGATGAGAGAGGTCTCCAATTTTCATCATAGGTATACCTCAACTATGAGAGACAAAATAAGAAAAAAAAAATCCAGAAAATCACATTGAAGGATTTTTAATGAATTAATTGGTAAATTCCTCAGTAAAATAAGTATTTGGTCAATAACAAAAGTTCATCTCAATACTTTGTTATATACCCTTTGTTGGCAATGACAGAGGTCAAACGTTTTCTGTAAGTTTTCACAAGGTTTTCACACACTGTTGCTGGTATTTTGTCCCATTCCTCTATGCAGATCTCCTCTAGAGCAATGATGTTTTGGGGCTGTCGCTGGGAAACACAGACTTTCAACTCCCTCCAAAGATTTTCTATGGGGTTGAGATCTGGAGACTGGCTAGGCCACTCCAGGACCTTGAAATGCTTCTTACGAAGCCACTCCTTCGTTGCCCGGGCAGTGTGTTTGGGATCATGGTCATGCTGAAAGACCCAGCCACGTTTCATCTTCAATGCCCTTGCTGGTGGAAGGAGGTTTTCACTCAAAATCTCACGATACATGGCCCCATTCATTCTTTCCTTTACACGGATCAGTCGTCCTGGTCCCTTTGCAGAAAAACAGCCCCAAAGTATGATGTTTCCACCCCCATGCTTCACAGTAGGTAGGGTGTTTTTTCTCCTCCAAACACGACAAGTTGAGTTTTTACCAAAAAGTTCTATTTTGGTTTCATCTGACCATATGACATTCTCCCAATCCTTTTCTGGATCATCCAAATGCTCTCTAGCAAACTTCAGACGGGCCTGGACATGTACTGGCTTAAGCAGGGGGACACGTCTGGCACTGCAGGGTTTGAGTTCCTGGCGGCGTAGTGTGTTTCTGATTCTTTGTTACTTTGGTCCCAGCTCTCTGCAGGTCATTCACTAGGTCCCCCCATGTGGTTCTGGGATTTTTGCTCACCGTTCTCGTGATAATTTTGACCCCACAGGGTGAGATCTTGCGTGGAGCCCCTGATCGAGGGAGATTATCAGTGGTCTTGTATGTCTTCCATTTTTCCATAATTGCTCCCACAGTTGATTGCTTCACACCAAGCTGCTTACCTATTGCAGATTCAGTCTTCCCAGCCTGGTGCAGGTCTACAATTTTGTTTCTGGTGTCCTTTGACAGCTCTTTGGTCTTGGCCATAGTGGAGTTTGGAGTCTGACTGTTTGAGGTTGTGGACAGGTGTCTTTTATACTGATAACGAGTTCAAACAAGTGCCATTAATACAGGTAACGAGTGGAGGACAGAGGAGCCACTTAAAGAAAAAGTTACAGGTCTGTGGGAGCCAGAAATCTTGCTTGTTTGTAGGTGACCAAATACTTATTTTACTGAGGAATTTACCAATTAATTCATTAAAAATCCTTCAGTGTGATTTTCTGGATTTTTTTTTTCTCATTTTGTCTCTCATAGTTGAGGTATACCTATGATGAAAATTGGAGACCTCTCTCATCTTTTAAGTGGGAGAACATGCACATTTGGTGGCTGACTAAATACTTTTTTGCCCCACTGTACATTAAAAAAATCCACTGACAAGACAAAATGGCTGACAGACATTTCATGAACATGCTTTTTTGAACATTAACAGAATTGCATGAAATTTGGTAGTTAGCTGAAGAATACTGTTGATTGTGAGTCTGAAGTTTCATCAAATTTGTATTAGTATGTCTGGAGTTAAACCAGTGGGGGTGGGTGATATTTTTTTTGGGGGGGGGTACAATTGGATGTGATTAGTGCAATTATCTAAGGACCCTCACAGACCAGAGCAAAACACACAAATATAAAATCATATTCTTCAAACCATTCCCCCTGAAGCAACGTGGCACTGACCAGGTGGTCTGAAAATACAAAGCGTTCCCTGGTCTGTCCTAGAACGGTATCACAGACCTACGGGCACAGGGAGATTTTTTTAAAATGATGTTGAGAAAAAAAATGGCCAAATTTATAGAGCTACGGGCAACAGCTAAGTTTTTAAAAGGGAAATTAAAGTTACTCTCAAGTAAAAAACTTTTATTCAATTAAAAAGTTATTTCACAAGCCTTCACCTGGATCAAATGTGAAAATGTGAATGCTATTGATTAAGACTACCCAACAAAACCTGCTGCAATATAAAGAGAAATCACATTATTAACAAAGGATTTCATATATAACAGTTACTGTGTATAACCACTAGAGTGCAGGAGTGCTTGAATGGGCTGGCTACTCGTGAAAAAATAGAAAAATACAAGGAAACAATCAGAAATATGAAAAAAAATATAAACGTAAGTTTCAAATTTATGACTAAAATGTTACAGATTAATGAAAAACCACAAAATGAGGGACTTCCGGTGGAGAACGGAATCGAGTATATGTGCATTCTAGGCTCTCCCGCATTGACCTGAAAATTACAGCTTATTGAACCCATATTTTACTCGAGTTATAGGCAAAAATAAGTAACATGCACAGCAGACACCATAGCTTCTGGAACCAAACAGGCGAAGGAAAAAGACACTAAAACAGACGACATGTCTGCCACTGCTAATCAGGTTAGCATGTCTGCCCTGACTAGCTTGCTGGAGGAGCATCGTCAAACCATAAACGCTGTCTATCTAAACGCTGTCTCAATTCAGCTTTCACCTCTCTCAAAGCTAAAATAGATAAAGTGTAAGCCACAGTGACTGATTTCGGGGAAAGAATCACAAGTCTAGAGTCAAATGCCAACTTAGCGGAGGAACGCATCCAGGCCCTTGAGGCATCACGCGCTGCTTTAGCAGAGGCCTATGTGAAACTTAAAGCTAAAACCATCGACTTGGAGGGACGGAGCAGAAGGAACAACGTCAGGATTATTGGACTACCAGAGTCTATTGAAGGTCCCCGGCCCACAAGTTTTTTCTCTAAGGTTCTGGTGGAGATACTCAGGGAACAAGTACTACCAACCCTGCCGGAGCTAGATTGTGCCCACCGTACATTGGCCACTAAGCCACGACAAGGGGACAAGCCCAGGCCAGTGATCGTCAGCTTCCACCAGCACCAAATCAAAGAATTGGTTATCTGGGAAGCCCACAAGCAGAAGAATGACTTGAGGTACCAGGACATGACAGTTCACATCTATGAAGATAATTGCCCTGATGTTTTGGAGCAGCAAGCGGCCTACCGGGGTGTCATGGCTGAGTTATACAATTTGAGACTCAGACCAACGCTACTGTACCTAGCAAAGCTTCAGATCACCAATAAAAACAGTAATAAGAAACGCTTTTTCACAGTTGAAGAGGCAGCAGACTTCGTGAAGTCGGCATCTACTACTACGGAATGAAGCCAATTCTATTACCCTGATTTTGTATTGGGTCACAAGTTAACTGACTGATAGCCAAGACTGGCGTTGTCACCGGTAAGAGGGCTTTAACATGATGGTATTCAATACATATTGAATCTGAAAACTCACTGATGCCACATAGAGATAATAGAACTTTCTATTTTATATATAACTTTGTTTGGGCTCGTCTGAGCTGGTGCTCCATCTGGATTCTACTTTTGTTTGTTTTGGCTAAACTGTCTTTTATAATTTTACTGGCCAAATTTATATTTTTTATTTTTGAAGGCAATCCCAAGTCTTAAATACTGGATTTGGAGAGATCTGTTGTACATTTAGGAGAGACTAAAGGCCCGATGTGAATACACAATATAGGGTTACTCCATCAGTTAGCAGTTTGAGTCTTATATTAAATCACAATACACAGAATGTTGCCACTTTATAAGCGTATACAAGGTTACAGTGTCTCCATTTGTTTTACCGTATAAGAGTAAGGGGATTGAAAATTATATTTCTTACTTTTTCTTGTATTCTATTTTTCACTGTTGCAAGGATGGCCATAACGTAAGGGCCACACTTTTATTGTATAATTTTTGATTTAGACACGACAGAATAGGAGAATTTATGCGAAGTTATGGACATTAGCGAGCATAGAACTGGAAGCTATATATTATTCCTCTGGGGTTTTTTTTTTTTTTGGTTTATTGTTTTTTTGTTTTTTTTCCGTTCATTTGTTTTCAGCCCCCCCGGCATAAAGACATCATTTTTGTACCCCTTTGATTAAAAACGGGTGAGTAATGGCCAATATACCTCAAAGCAGGTTTATTTCTTGGAATGTTAGGGGAGTCAATGGTATAATTAAAAGGAACAAAGTGCTTTCACATCTGAGGCATCTTAAAGGGGATATTTATTTTCTTCAGTCATCTTAGTGAGTGCTTATGCCCCTGTTTGGGATGATGACAAATTTATATTGCACCTTTTCTCTTCTCTCTGTCATGATTGCCAAGTGGTCAAGGCACACCAGAGAACAGCGAGACTTCCAAAAGTTTGCAACAAGCAGTTTTCCATTTATTCCAAATAATTCACAGGCAACAACTTACATGAACATCCGACACCCAACCCAAAAACCAAATGAACAACCCCTGTTAATATACTTAGTGAGATAACTAGACTAATTGGAACATACCAAAATCCCAGGTAAGATAATACATATTCCATATTCCCACATATACCCAATAGTATCTAAAAGAGTCATAAATACATAAATAATTTCCCGCATATTTAAAGAATACGTAAACACCATAAATAACACCATAAATAATACAATAAATAGTTTAAACCCTTATTTACATATTAAATCCCCCTCTATTCAACCATCATATACTTCCTCCCCTTGGCATCCTTTAAAGGGCACTCAAACCCCTGAGGAGTCTTTTGCCCGGACACCACCAGGAAGCATGCTGGCAAAGGTACGTGGTCTTAAGATTATCCAGTTGCCTCACCCAGTTAACATAATTAACCTTAACATTTATCTCACAAATGGAATTCAATTCACTCAAAACAGATCTCAAATTATATGTGCATTTTATCCAATACATGTTAACATTTGCAAATTATAAATCCTTTTACACATATAATATTCAATTACAGAGGACCATAACAGCGGCAACACTCCGTCGTCACACTCTTCCTGATATAGATAGTCATTACCCGATTATAGGAGGCGATTTTAACCTTGTTTTGGACCCTAAATTGGATAGGTCTTCCTCCAAGTCTTTTACAATGTCTAATGTTGCTACAACAATGAAATCCTTTATGGATCACCTTGGCTTATGTGACCCATGGAGTCTTTAATCCAGCCGCCAAAGCTTTTTCATTTTTTTCACAAGTCAATCGCACGTATTCGAGGATTGATTTTTTTAACATAACAGATTACCACCTTGGGCCAGTGACACCAACTACCATAGTATAGTTATTTCAGATCACACACCGACATTGATAGACTTGAACTTCCCCAACAATACCTCTTCACATACTCAATGGAGGCTCACTCATTTTTTATTAATTAACCCGCAATTTAAAAAATTCTTTTTTGAGGAAATTGTTAATTTTTTTTAATGTAAACGATACTCCTGATATTTCAAGAGGTATTCTTTGGGAGACATGTAAGGCATATCTGAGGGGACAAGCCATCTCTTTTGCTTCCCAGTAGAAAAGGGTGGATATGGAGAGGATAAACCGGCTTTCAGATCAATCGCTAGAAATTGATACACAGTATGCTAGTAACCCTACCCTTATTCTTTATAACCAACGTCTCAAAGTTCAAGTGGAGTTTGAACTTTTGTTTACATCCAAAGTTGAAATACAGTTGTTAAAAATAAGACAACAGTATTTTGAAATGGGAGATAAGGTGGGTAAATTGCTCCTGCATCAGGTTAGAGCCACAGCCTTATCTAGGTTGGTCCCCAGAATAAAATTACAATCCAGGGCAATAATTACTGATCCAAAGTCTATAAACGAGGCATTTTTAAATTTCTATTCGAATCTTTACACCTCAGAGTATTCATCAGAAACTTGGAAGAGTAAGAATCCCCTAGAGGAGATCCCATACCCCCAGATTGATACTGATCTGGCTGAGAGATTAGGCGGGCCAATTACACAGGCTGAAGTACGTGAGGCAATTGGACAACTACAAAATGGAAAATCCCCTGGTCCAGATGGATTTGTAGTAGAATTTTATAAGGCATATTCCAATCTCATCATCCCATATCTTGTCAGTTTCCAATGAATCATTTGATAGGGTAGGAGGTAATCTATCTCTATCTGAAGCAAATATATATCTTTTACTAAAAAAAGATAAAGACCCACTTGAATGCAATAATTATAGACCAGTGTCACTTTTGAATGTGGATCAAAAATTTTTTGCCGATGTTCTAGCCACACGCTTGCAATTGGCCCTTCCCATTTTGATCTCTCCAGACCAGACAGGTTTTATGGCTGGGAGGAATTCTTTATTCAACACTAGATGACTTTTGAACATCATACGTTCCCCCAACCTGGTCATACGTGAAGTGGTGATTTCTCTAGAGCGTTCGACAGAGTTGAATGGGAATACTTGTATTACGTCTTAACAAAATTTGTTTTCAGCTCTAATTTTATTGCATGGATCAGACTCTTATATGACTCTCCCACTGGCCATATTTTTACAAATGGTGTGAGATCACCCCCATTCGCTCTCCGTCACAGTACTAGACAACGATGCCCCCTCTCTCCTCTACTATTTGCTTTAGCTATCGAACCATTGGCTATCTGGCTTCGAGAAGAGAGGGGAGTCGAAGGCATCACTAGAAACGGCATTACCCATAAGCTATCCTTATAAGCGGATGATTTGTTACTTGTAACTTAGATTTTTATTCATTTTTCATCATATATAATGCATTCAGATCACATTCTACATTTAAAAAACAAAGGGGTTAGGGTAGGGAAAAATAAAAAAAAATAAACAAAATAAAAATAAAAAATAAAAAATAAAAGGGGGGGGGGGGGACAAATGTTGGAGCATCAAGTTTTTAGTTTCCATCTCTTAATTCTTCTGGTTTTTTCAGTGTCTTTGGTTATTCTTTCAATTTCTGCCTCGTTGTTGCACTTTGTAGTGTATCCATTTCCGCCATTTTTTCTCCCATATTCCTTCTTGCATTCTTCGTCGATATGTTAGTTTTTCCATCATACGTATGTCCTCAACAATGTCAGTCCATTGTTCTTGGTCAGGAAGAACTTCTGATCGCCATTTTTTTGTGATAGTTTTTTTACATGCAATCAACAAGATTTTAACTAGATATCTGTCCTCAGCCTGTATAACACTGTCTTTTTTAAGATCACATAAGTACATCAGGTTACAGTTCATTGGTATATTATATCCTAATATCCTCTGTATTGTCACATGCATAGATTTCCAAAATGATGATATTTTGTAGCATTTCCAAAACATATGTGAGTGGTCTGCATTTTGAGCCCCACATCCCCTCCAGCATAAAGATTGGGTATTTGAATATTTTCCTTGAATCTGTGGTGTAATGAAAAAGCGAATCAGGTTTTTCCATCCAAATTCCCTCCATGCCCTTGAATTTGTTGATGTGTGTTGTGTTTTCCATATTTCCTGCCAGCTTTCTTCTGTTATGTTTAAATTGAGCTCTTTCTCCCATTTCTCCTTTATATAGTTACTTGTATGATTGTTTGTCATAAGTTTCTGATATAGTTTTGAAATAATTCTTATTTTATTTCCTGCATATGAGCTTAAAATAAGTTGTATAATCTCGTTCACATCTGTTTGGAGGTTATGCCTAATCTTCTTCATATAGTAATCTCTCATCTGCAGATATCTGAAAAATTCCGATCTTTCTAATTTAAATTTTCTCCTGATATTTACAAAGCTCCCGAGATCTTTTTTTCCGATATTGCCCCATGCTGTGATTCCCTTGTTCACCAGATTTTTGTATCCCCTATCTTGTTTTGCCGGTTCAAACTGACTGTCAAATGCTACCCATTTCAATAGTTTTATGTCTTCCCTTATATTATATTTTTGTACTATTTTATACCACAGTTCTAAAGTAAATTTAGTGATTGGGTCTATTTGTTTGATTTGCTTATATGCATCTTTATCCCCTATTATGCTTTGTACTGGGAGTCCCTCAATTTCCTTTTCCATTTCTTTCCATTTTGCCTCATATCCCTCGTCGCACCAACATATGATATATCTTATTTGTGCTGAGTAGTAATATTCCTTTAGACTCGGTAGGCCCATGCCTCCTTTCTCTTTTGGTAATTGGAGGGTTTTATATTTCACTCTTGGTTTTTTACCTCCCCAAACAAATCTCGATATCATCCTGTCCCACTTTGAGAATTGGGCATCTGGAATCTCTGTTGGTATAGCCTGGAAGAGGTAAAGTAATCTAGGTTGTATGCTGATTTTGACTGTCTCAATTTTTGAATTCAGATCCATATTTAAGATTGACCATCTATCAATATCTTTTTTTATTTCTTGTTCCAACCTATCATAGTTTGCTTTATATATTTTGCTTAGGTCTTTAGGTATGTTCACTCCAAGGTATTTTATTTCTTTTTGCTTCCAGTTTAGTTTGATCTTATCAGTTATCTGGTTTAGAGGGTTATAGTGGAATGTCAGTATTTGTGTTTTTGTTATGTTTATCTTGTATCCTGATAATTTTCCAAAATTTTCTATCAAGTTCATCATTTCCATTATTGATTTATCTGGTTGTTCAAGGTAAACTATAATATTGTCTGCAAATAGCCCAATCTTGTGTTCCGCCCCCTTTATTGTTACACCTTTTAATTTCTTATTTTGTCGTATTGCTTGAGCCAATGGTTCTATGAACAGAGCAAACAAGGTGGGCGATAAGCAGCATCCCTGCCTAGTTGATCTTTGTATATTTACTTTGTCTGTTAAGCTACCGTTTATCTTGATTCTTGCCACAGGTTCTTGATACAGCGTCCTTATGCATTGTACTGATTTTTCGTTAAATCCAAAGCGCTCCAGTACACTATATAGGAATTTCCAGTTAACCCTGTCAAATGCTTTTTCTGCGTCTAAACTCATTATTACTGCGCTTTTCTTTTCTTTATGTATTTGGTTAATTAAATGTATTGTTCTCCTGATATTGTCATGTGTTTGGCGTCCCTCTATGAATCCAGTTTGATCATCTTCTATCAATTCCGTCAAGAATGTCTTTATTCGTTTACATATAATTGTTGTGTATATTTTATAATCTACATTTAATAAAGAGATTGGTCTATAGTTTCCGCATTGTTCTTTATCTTTCCCTGGTTTTAAAATAACTGAAATGATTGCTTCGTTCCATGTTGGAGGTATTTTGTTGTTGTTCAGCGTCCAATTAAATGACTTTAGGAGTTGTGGCGTGAGTTCTTCTATAAACAGTTTATAAAACTCAGACGGGTATCCATCACTACCTGGTGATTTACCGTTTTTAAGTGACTTAATCACATCTCTGATCTCTTGTGTTGTTATTTCTGCTGTTAGTTTTTCATTTTGTTGATTTCCTATTGATGGCAAGTCCAATGTGTCTAGAAATTTTTTGATATCTTTAGTATTTGTTTCTTCAGGTTGCGAGTAGCCCAGCAGAGGCCCAGCAGAGGATGCAGCAGAGGATGTTCTTCCTGCGGCAGCTGAGGAAGCTCAAGCTACCCACCAAGATGTTAGTGCAGTTCTACACAGCCATCATCGAGTCCATCCTCACCACCTCCATAACCGTGTGGTACGCAGGAGCCACTGCCAGGGACAGACTAAGGCTGCAGCGCGTCGTGCGCACTGCTGAGAAGGTGATCGGCTGCAAGCTCCCATCTCTCCAGGATCTGTACATCTCCAGGACCCGGAGGCGTGCTGGCCGGATCATAGCCGATCCCTCACACCCTGGTCACGTACTGTTTGCCCCCCCTCCCCTCTGGTAGAAGACTTCGGTCCATCCAGACTAAAACCTCCCGTCACATGAACAGCTTCTTCCCCTCTGCCATTAGACTGCTGACACTAAGTGACTCTCGTGCACCATGTACAGCAGCTCAACCAGACTCATGTCAATCATCACTGTTTTCTTCCTGCATTACCGACTGCACTATATAGTTCTCCACAGTATCTGCTGCTGGCTAATATATATTTTAACTGTTGACCAGTATCACTTAATCTTATCCTACACTTTATTACATGTATAGTTTATTTCTCTTATCTTATCATGTTTAATGTTGCAGCATTGTACCGAGACAAATTCCTAGTTTGTGTACTACATGAACAATGGCAATAAACCTGATTCTGATTCTGATTCTGATTCTGAGTATAGTTCTTGGTAGAAATTATGGAAAATTTCTTCGATGTTTTCTGGGTTAACTGTGGTTTTATTTGTGGTGGGGTCTTTAATCTTGTATACATTATTCATTGTTTGTTGTTTTCTTAACCGTTTTGCCAGCAGTTTTGTGGCTTTTGGCCCCGTTTCATAATATCTTTGCTTTAGATATCTATTTTTCCTTTCAATTTCATCCATTTGTGTTTCTTTTATCTTTGTTTTTTCTTCTTTAATTTCTTGATATATTTTTGGATCATTTGTGCTTTGATGTTTACGTTCTAATTCCCTCAGTCTCTCACATCTTTGTTCATACGCTTCCAGTTTAGTCTTATTTGCTTTTCCTGTTTCAACAATTAATTTACCCCTTAACACGGCTTTTAATGCGTCCCATAGTATTGTTGGGTCCACTTCTTCATTGTCATTCTCTTGGATATATTCGTTTATGTTTATTTTTATTCTTTCTTTCATTTTCTCATCATTTAACAGTCCTACGTTAAGTTTCCATGTTGTTTGTCGTTTTCTATTGTTTAAATATATTTCCATGTATATAGGATATGATCTGATATTTCTGCCCCTCCAATCCAACAATTTCTCACCCTGTGTCTGTCACCTTCATTCATAAGGAAGTAATCTATTCTAGAGTGTACTTTATGGGCTGCTGAATAATGTGTATAGTCTTTTTCGAGTGGGTGTAGGTCCCTCCATATGTCTACCATACCCATTTCTGCCAGTGAGGTTCTTATGAACTTTGTTACATGTTTTTTTGTCTTCTTAACACTTGTTGTGTCAACTTCATGATCCATGACAGCATTTAAGTCTCCTCCACAAATTAGGACTCCTTCACTGTGTGTTGCTATGAGATCAAACAGATGTTGAAAAAAACCCTTGTCACTTTCTGGTGGGGCATAGATTTTTTTTTTTTTTTTTTTTTTTTTTTTTTTTTTTTTGTTACTTATTTGTACCCGTAGGTAGATTTGGTTTGCAGTCTGGTGACAAGCCACCGGCTGCTGGTCGCTGCGTGCGCGAGCGCCCTAAACCTACATGTTTTTGGTATGCGGGAGGAAACCGGAGAAATCCCGGAGTAAACCCACGCAACACGGGGAGAACATGCAAACTCCACACAGCTCACTGTTGGTCAGGGGCTGGGATCGAACCCACGACCTCATGATCCCCGCGATCCCCCGGCCAAGGGTAAAACTGTGCTGCCACAGTGCTAAACCACTGCGCCACCGTGCAGCCCCTAATGTAATCTGCATACCATCTATTCTTCCCTTTATTATTACATACCTGCCTTCTTTATCCTGGATTTCCTGTTCACTTTCAAACTGTATTTTGTTTGAGATTAGTATCATAACCCCCCTTTTAGTTCCTCCCTTAAATGAACTGTAGTAGGAGTTCTTATAGCCAAATCTCTTTAGTTTCACATGTTCTGCCTTGCTCAAATGTGTCTCTTGCATAAATATAATTTCAGCTTTTTCCTTCTTGAATTTTCTTATTATTCTTTCCCTTTTAACAGGTGAGTTCAGACCATTCACGTTTAGTGTCATTATCTTAAGATTTTTACCCATATTCATGTTTTTCCATTTTTTTAACTTGTGCTCCTAGCCCCTTTAACAACAAAAATAACACATATTTATATAAAAACACATTAAAAAAACTCGACCTCCGTACTTTGGGCCTTTCTTCTGCCCACTGGTCCCTGTTGGTGGGTGGGGGGTTTGTCTTCATAGAGTGAAGGGCCCTCCCTAGACTTCTAATTACTATCAAAGTAATAGTCATAAGTCTAGAAATGTCCAACAAATATCACTTAAACCTCTCCTAGCCGTCTGTTTCTCTTTTACCTTGTCTTCTTGGCCTTCATTTCTTCTGTGCCTTTCTTAATCTTTGTTATGATCTAGGCTTTCAGTTGAAAGCCTTGTAGCTTGTCCTGGGCCCGCTGCTCTACGTCTCTCCCCCTTCTTCCGCCGTTCACTCGTCTCCACTCCGTCTGTCATGGTGCGTTCAGGGCCGCCGCTGCTCCAGCCGTCTCCTTCGGCACGCTCACCTCAAGGCCCGCTCCATCATATCCCGCGCTGCCTCTTCGGCCGTGTTGTAGGTTCTTGTGCCTTCCTCCCAATGAATCCTCATTTTCGTTAGCGGCGTTTGGAATCTAATTTTTTTCTCTTTCAGCGTTTTTTTAATATTGGCATATTTCTTCCGCTGCTGCACGATTTCTGTCGGGTAGTCATGGTCAAAAAATACCTGTTTGTCGCCGATTCGTATCTTTTTTTTCCATGCTTGCGTCAGGATTCTTTCCTTTATGTCATATTTCACAAAGTTTACCACAACTGACCTGGGTGGAGAGTTTGTTTTCGGGTTCTGTGCCCGGTGTTCTGTGCGCCCGTTGAATCTGCAGATCCGTTTCTCCGGGTATTTCCAGTTCTTTTTTTAAGAACTGATCCGTGAATTTTGTCATCGAGTTGCCTTCAATGCCCTCCGGAATTCCAAAGATGCGCATATTGCTTCGTCGGGATCTGCTCTCCAAGTCGTTTATTTTCTCCTGCATCCTCTGCGTTTGCGTCGTCAGGGTCTGTAGTTGTTCGTTTGCCTCGCTTTTCCAATCTTCTAGTTCCGAAATTCGGGTCTGCGCTTCTGTCATACACGCCCGCTGGGAGCGCAGCTCCTCCATGTTTTCCGTTAATTTACGCTCCATTTCTCTTCGGAGGTCCATGATTTCCTCCTTAATTTCTTTTTTCAGTTCCTCCTTAAGAGCCGCTAAATCCTGTTGTAGCTGTCGCTTGAATTCTCTCAACTCTTCACCCAAACTGGCGATGCCAGCGTTCATGTTGTCGAGTCTGGTGTCCTCCATTTTCTCTGCTGTGGACATCTCGTTTTTTTGGGCTTTGCGTAGGGCGGTTTTTCCTGCGTTGTTGGAGAGGAATTCTTCAATTTTACCCTGTTTTTGTCCTTGTGCCCGGTTCCTTCGTGTTTTCATCCCTTAGTTTATTGATTCGTTTATGTCGAGTTGGCCATTTACCGATGATTTTTAATCCGGCTAGGGAGAGCTCTTTGTTTAAGTGTTATGTCTCTCCGCCATCTTCCCGGAAGTCCATGATTTGTTACTATATGTGGCGAATCCGACCTCGACCATCCCTCGTATTACAGATATTTTAACTCAATTTCGTAGATATTCTGGTTACAAACTGAACTTCAATAAAAGTGAATTTCTCCCTATTAATCATTTAGCAAGGACCATCTTCCTACCCATTCATAGCATTCTCAGGGATTTCAGTATTTAGGAGTTCTTATTACAACTTCGTTTGATGATCTTTTTAATAGAAATTTTCACCCCCTTGTGGATAAATGTAAACTGGACATGACCCGCTGGTCTTCTCTCCCTCTTTCTCTATCGGGCAGTTAACCTCATAAAGATGGTGATACTACCTAAATTTCTTTACTTGTTCCAACACAGCCCACTATTTATGAAAAAGTTTTTCTAACGTCAGTTAGACCAGATAATATCAGCGTTTTTATGGTCAGGTAAACCCCCTCAAATTAAAAAAAAATTATGCTACAACTTCCCAAAAAATTGGGTGGTCTTGCGCTACCTAATTTTATTCAATAGTATTGGGCTTGTGATATTACCAAACTTACTCATTGGCTTGATAACAAAGCTGAAACCTGCCCTTCATGGGCCCAAATAGAGCTATGGTCCTCGAGGTTTTCCTTACAATCGCTCCTTGCTACACAACTCCCTCTGAAGATGCACAATGTGCCACAGAACCCAGTCATTGTTAATTCACTGAAGATTTGGATACAATTTTGAAAACATTATGGCTTGAGAGAACCCTAAGCTTTGGCTCTGATTTTCAAAAACCATTCATTTCCCCCCTCTTTGTCTGACCCTACATTTCGTATTTGGCATGATAAGGGCCTAGTTTTTATTAAGGACCTTTATAAAGAAAATATTTTTTTAGATTTTGCAGAACTTGTAACCAAGTGTAAGCTACCTCACTCTAATTTTTTTGTTACTTACAAATTAGACATTTTGTCCAAACTACTTACCCTCATTTTCCTAGCCACCCACCTGGGTCCCTAATTGATTCATTGCTTACACTTGATCCAGCTCAAAGACAAGGTACTTCTAAGATTTACAATATCACTGACTCCCTTAATTCCAGTTGTCTGACCCGTCTGAAACAGACCTGGGAAAAGGAAACAGGAGATCCGATTTCTGAGGACCGGTGGGACCAAGTTCTTAACTTAGATCACACACATCCTCCCTATGTGCCAGACACGGTTTATTACAATGTAAAGTACTTTTTAGAGTACATTATACAAATGTCCAGCTGGCAAAAATTTATCCAGGCACCAATGACAGTTGCAACAGGTGTAAGCAGTCACCTGCTAATCATACCCATACAATTTGGTCTTGCCCGGACCTCCAAAATTTTTGGCATCAAATTTTTGAAACACTTGCATCAGTGTTGGACATGGAACTTGGTCCTGAGCCTTACACAGCTCTGTTTGTGGATCCCACCACTTACAACACCTAACCTCGCACTAAGAAAATGTCGTGTTTTGGCATTTACAACTTTACTAGCCAGATGCCTTATTTTGTTCAAATGGAAACATGTTTCCTCCCCCTCACACAACAGTTGGCTTAGGGAGGTTTTAACACATATCAAACTGGAAAACGCTTAGATTTTCACTTGCAGGTGCCAGTAAAATTTTTAATAAAACCTGGCAGCCCTTCATAGAATACTTACAGAATACCACTATTCACCCCAGAAACAATTAAATATTGCCAACACCTCCCCACACCCTCCTTCACTCCTATTTTCCCCCCTTTTCTTCCTTTATCTTTTTCTCCTTCTGTTTTTTTTCCTTTTTTTTGTTTTGTTCTTGGAAAGGGATAAAAGGTGTGAATGTTCCTACAAATTGTCATGACGTATTAAGTTTTGACAGCTCACGTGCACGATGCCAAACACAGGAAGGAACCACACAGAAGGGCACGTTTGACAATTTTATTAATAGCAAAATCCAAGGCGCACAGTTACGGAAACAGTCACTCGCCAGAGGAAAGGACCTGTGGAGAGAAGACAAGAGCCGTGAGCTGAGGAGTGGAGTAAGGGGAAATGGGCGAGCCAAATTGCCACTTATCTGAGAAATCCAGAGAGGGCCGGCAGGACCCAGCGGGGAATAGATGAACCAGTAAGGTAAGGGGGGAAAGGTGAGCTGATGGTGCCTGACCGGGTGGATGAGATTGCTGAAGGACAGTGTGGTGGGGCAGAGGAGTGCACGCAGTCCCGGTGACACACCTACACGGTGGCAGCAACCTGAGGAAGAGAGGAGAATAAAGGTTAACAACGTGTTAATGTTTAAACTTGTAAATTAGCTTGCCTGAACACGGGCAGTACACCCAGACGAGCCAGTGTTAACTGTGCGGTGGATACCTCCTTAAGTACGCTGGCTGATGAGCGGGCGCAGGTGTGTCTTCTGCCTGAGGTGCAGTGATGAGTTAGAGCAGGTGAGGCCAGAGGGAAGGGGTGCGCTCTCGCCACCCATGACAGCGCCACCCCTTCTAGGAATGCCTCCTCACGGTCCGAAGGGCTTGTCCGGGTGAGCATGGTGAAAAGCCCAGAGCATCACTTTGTCCAGTATCAGTGATGACAGAGTCCAGGATTGTTCCTCTGGCCCGTAACCCTCCCAGTCGACGAGGTACTGTAAGCCCTGGCCCCCGCGGCGAACATCCAGAATCCACCGAACCATGTGGGCGGGGTGGCTGTTGATATTGCAGGGAGAAGGAGGTGGCTTTGGGAAGGGGGGGGGGCAAAGAGGACTGGCCGAGAAGGGCTTGATGTGACTGACGTAGAAAGTTGGGTTCACCCGTAGGGATAGGAGCAGCTTGAGCTGGACCGACGTGTCGTTAATCACCTGGGAGATGGGATAAGGCCCAAAGAAGCGGGGGGACAGTTCCTTTGACTTCTCCTTGAGAGGAATCTGGCTAGCCGCCAGCCAGACTCGCTCAACCACGACATACTTGGGGGCCAGAACCCGCTTCCGGTCAGCAGCGGCCCGGGTATATTCCGTGGCGTGGGCCAGGGCAGCCCGAGTAGATCTTCAGACACGCAGGCAGCGCCGGGCATGGGCCCCTACGGATGGGACCGAAACCTTCCTCTCAGCCATAGGGAAAAGAGGTGGTGTGTACCCCAACGATGCCTTAAACGGGGTCAGTCCGGTGGCGGAGGATACCGCAGTGTTCATGGAATACTCCACCCAGGTCAGGTGTGCGCTCCAGGATGAGGGATTATTGGCTGCTACGCACCGCAAGGCAGCCTCCAGGGACTGGTTGGTGCACTCTGCCTGCCCATTACTCTGGCGATGATTCCCGGACGAGAGGCTCACAGTAGTTCCCAGAGCCCGGCAAAAGGCCCTCTAGACCTGGGACGTAAATTGTGGACCCCAGTCAGACACAATGTCAATAGGGATGCCGTGGATCTGGATGACATGATCTGAGAGGAGGACTGCTGTCTCCAAGGCCTACGGGAGTTTAGGGAGGGCCACCAGATGGACCGCATTGGAGAAGCAATCCACAATGCTCAGAATAACCATTTTGCAGTGGGAGGAGGGCAACCCGGTCACAAAGTCCATGGCAATGTGGGACCACAGCCAACCAGGGATGGGGAGGGAGTGGAGGAGACCCGATGGGGGGGAGGAGTCCGATTTCCCCCGGACGCAGGTCTGACAGGCCTTCACATATTCTTGTACGTCCTGCCGCAGCATGGGCCACCAGAACGCTCGCCGGACGACGTCCACAGTTCGAGCAATGCCCGGATGGCATGCAAAGCAACTGGTGTGATCCCACTGGATGACATTACTGCGGAGGGCGGCCGGGACATACAGACGGTTCTGGGGGCAACTTACTGGCACAGGCTCCCGGGACTGGGCCTGGTGAACCCTCCGCTCGATATTCCAAGTAAGGGCTCCAAGGACGCATGAAGGTGGCACGATGGTTGGGGGGGGGGGGGGCTACATCCCCAGAATCAAACTGGCACGAGAGCGTGTCCGGTTTGGTATTCCGGGTGCCAGGCCGGTAAGTGATGGTGAAGTTAAATTGCTGAAGAATAACGACCAGCGAGCCTGCCTGGCATTCAGTCGGCGGGCCGACCGCAAGTACTCGAGGTTCTTGTGGTCAGTCCACACGATGATAGGGTGAATGGCCCCCTCTAACCAGTGTCCCCACTCCTCTAATCCCAACTTAATGGCCAGCAGCTCTCTGTCCCCTACGTCATAGTTCCTCTCAGCCGGCGTGAGCCGCCGAGACAAACATGCTCATGGGCGAAGCTTCTGATCGGGGGGCATGCGCTGCAACAGTACAGCGCCAACCCCCGAATCAGATGCATCCACCTCGAGGACAAATGGAAGCTGTGCGTCGACCTGAGCCAAGATTGGTTTCTCTGTGAACTGATGATTTAATTTGTTAAACACCAGTTCAGCTGCTTCAGTCCACCAAAAGGGGACTTTAACGGAGGTCAGCTGCATCAAAGGCAGTGCGATCCCACTATAATGCCTGATGAACCTGCGATAGAAGTTCGCAAACCCGAGGAAGTGTTGGAGCTCCCTGCGGGAGTGGGGTGTTGGCCAATCTAACACTGCCTTTAGGTCGGGTCGGCAATCAGCTCTCCCTCAGTCACAATAAAGCCCAAGAAGGTGGTGGATGTTGTGGATAACACACTTCTCAGCTTTAACGTAAAGCTGGTTCTCCAAGAGCCATTGTAAAACAGCCCTTACGTGGACCTCATGTTCCTCTGGCAAGCGGGAGAAAATGAGAACATCATCAAGATAGACAAACACAAATTGATAGAGCATATCGCGGGGGACGTCATTTATTAACCGCTGGAAGACGGCGGGGGCGTTAGCGAGCCCGAATAGCATCACTAAGTATTCGAATTGGCCCTGGTGTGTTTTAAAGGCTGTCTTCCGCTCATCGCCCTCGCGAATGTGGACCACATGATACGGGTTCCTAAGGTCTGACTTGGTGAAAACCCATGAGCGCTGAAGGAGCTCGTTACTGATGGGCCGCGTCTTTTGGCCACTGGCGGCACTCGTCCAGACTGTGGTTTAGAAAAGCCACAGTACATGCACGTGCCAGATCTCCGCCTTCGCCAGTGCTCATCATTGGTCGGGCTCCAAGAGAGCTCCATCAGTTCAGGTGAAGAGCCGGCGCCGCCAGTGCCAGTAACCACAGCGGATACACGCTCGGCACGCGGGCGAGGGGTGGGGCCACGCTCCTTCGCACGCTCACGGTACCAATTGTCCAGCCCTACTGCCTGATTTATGAGGCCATTGAGTGTCTCCGGGACAGGATGAACCGCCAGATCGTCACGGAGTTGGTCGTTCAATCCGTGGGGGAACGCGCTGTGTAACATAGGATCGTTCCACCCCAACTCGGACACCACAACCCAGATCTCCACTGAGTAGTAGGCCGCAGACCGTGTACCCTGGTGGAGGGTCATTAGGCAGCTCATTACATTGCCCTGACTCTCGGTCCGGCCAAACGCGCAAGTGAAAGCGACCACAAATTGGTCAAATGTATAACGGCGCCCTTCGGGGTTGTCTAGAGTGGACTGAACCCACTCCAGGGCTCGATCCCTGAGCAACAGGGTGAAAAACTGGATCCTAGTGACATCCCCCGGATACTCCTCCCCAACCTGCTCTAGGTGCATTTGCACTTGGAGAAGAAAAGCCTTACATTTCCCCACCTCCCCCGCGTACGGGGAAGGCATGGGAATGGAGGTGGTACGGTGCACCGTAGTGCGCAGAGCAGGCTGAGGGAGCGCACCTGTGGGATGCGCTGTGGACCACAACGTCATCATGTTGGATACCTGTTGCATCAGTGCAGCGAGCTGCTGCTCGGTTGCCACTAGACAATCCATAGTGGACTGCTCCTGTGGTGAGGCACCGGCTGAGCTACTGTCCTGGCTGGCTCGTTCTGTCATGACGTATTAAGTTTTGACAGCTCACGTGCATGATGCCAAACACAGGAAGGAACCACACAGAAGGGTACGTTTGACAATTCTATTAATAGCAAAATCCAAAGCATACAGTTACGGAAACAGTCACTCGCCAGGGGAAAGGACCTGTGGAGAGAAGACTAGAGCCGTGAGCTGAGGAGTGGAGTAAGGGGAAATGGGCGAGCCAAATTGCCACTTACTTGGGAAATCCAGAGAGGACTGGCAGGACCCAGCGGGGAATAGATGAACCAGTAGGGTAAGGGGGGAAAGGTGAGCTGATGGTGCCTGACCGGGTGGATGAGGTCGCTGAAGGACAGTGTGGTGGGGCAGGAGAGCGCGCACAGTCCCGGTGACACAACTACACGGTGGCAGCAACCTGAGGAAGAAAGGAGAATAAAGGTTAACCATGTGTTAACGTTTAAACTTGTAAATTAGCTTGCCTGAACACGGGCAGTATATCCAGACGAGCCAGCGTTGACTGCGCGGAGGAGACCTCCTTAAGTACGCTGACTGATGAGCGGGTGCAGGTGTGTCTTCTGCCTCAGGAATGATGATCATAAATAGAGACAGACAATGATGAGTTAGAGACAGTGAGGACGGAGGGGAGGGGCGCACTCCCGCAGCCCATGACCAAGAACTGTTTAGCTTTAAATATGCCGACGCTAATGTGAGTACTTTGTTTTTGTCTACCTGCTAATGGAAGCCTTTGGCAGCATGGTTTTGTAAATGTTGCTTTGTGTGAACTGAAAAAATTAAAAAAAAGATTTGAAAAAAAAAACAAAAAAAACCACAAAATACATGAGTCACAATTTTTAAAACCCCCACTAAAATCAGTGAGTGTAAAGTTCTTACTACTTATCTACATATCAGAAGATACTCATATTTAAGTATTTTTTGGTAACTATCTCATACTTAAGTTATTAATATAACACTAATTTTATTTTAGTACAATTTCTGGTTACTATACTTACCTCTGCTTGTATTCCAGCTAGGTTTACAGATTGTACTTGCTTAAATGATGCATTTTACAGTTTGTATCTTCTCAAACCAAGGAGATTTGGTTCCTGTCAAACTAAAGTAGAGCTCTCTTTTAAAGGTTTTGCTTGTAGTTTTGGTTTATATTGAAAAAGTATGATTTCTGAATTCAAAATAAACTTTTTTTTTTTTAGAAAAATACTACATCTATTGCACTTAGAGACACAGAGAAGCCTCTTCTTTAACTTGTATTATTTCTATAGTTTTAAATTCCTTGGATCAACTTGTGATTGTTAATTTGAATTTTATATTCACAATTCAAACCATTTTTTTCTTAACTTTCTACAACACAAACTCACCTCTGCAGCAATCCTTTTATGGTTCTGAGTGAAGCTCCTTGTTCTAATTGGCTTCAGGGCACCCAGATATGCGTCTCAGAATCGAGTTTTGGATGGCCAATGAAAAATGGCTCCTGCTCACATGGGGAGAAAAGTTTGTTGGCTTCATTCATTCATTCATTCATTCATCTTCTTCCGCTTAATCCTTTTCGGGTCGCGGGGGGGTGGGGGGTGGGCTGGAGCCTATCCCAGCATCTTTGGGTGAGAGGCAGGGTACACCCTGGACAGATCACCAGTCCATCGCAGGGCCAACACAGAGAGACAGACAACCATTCACTCTCACAGTCATACCTAAGGACAATTTAGAATCCCCAGTTTATTGCCAATTAACCTAACTTGCATGTTTTTAGCATGTGGGAGGAAACCGGAGAAATCCTGGAGTAAACCCATGCGGCTTCAGTGATGATAAATTAGACCGGCGCCCCTAAAATGGCTGCTGCTGCTACAGAATTACATATCAACTGCAGAAGGACATGCTATATCTCATTTATTTTGCATATCACGATTGATTTAGATAGATAGATAGATAGATAGATAGATGCTTTATTTTGAACAAAAAAAAGTATAACAAAAACAAACAAATGACAAATGCAATAAAGTAACAGTATACACTGTTCGAAAGGGAGAAGGAAGAAGTGAACACTTATTAATTCCATCTCCTCTTTTCCATAAATACACCCATGTGAATTATATACAAATTACCACCTTTAAGAACCCAAGTAAACAATTTACTGTATTTTTTACAAATCAGCATTAACACCCATCCATCCTAACATACATTGATGTCCATACATCAAAACCAGCCTCAAACAACACAGATATACACAGTGCTGTCCCACCCACCATTCCATAGTGTCCCATAATGTCCCAGAGTGAACATAATGAATCGTACATATAAATACTACCCTTCTAACATATATCCTTTCAGCAAATAGTGTTTATACCTCTTTTTGAAATGATTTCTGTTTGTACATAGTTTCAGTTCCGGCTCCAGACTGTTCCACAAATCCACCCCACAGACAGATATGCACATACTTTTCTTGGTTGTTCGTATCTTGGGTTTTGTAAAGTTTAAGTCTCCTCTCAAATTATGATCATTGTCTCTTTTTTTAAATATTTTTTGTATATTAGTTGGGAGTTGATTATTAATTGCCCTGTACATTACTTGTGCTGTCTTAAATTTAACTAAATCGATGAACTTTATGACATGTGACTTTAAAAACAACGAATTGGTATGGTCTCTATATCCTACATTGTGTCATGCACTGGCCCTCGCGAGCCAGCTAGAGACGCACACAGTCACCAGTGAGTTTACAGTGAGTTTTTATTTACGGTGAAAGGTTAACAACACAAGATGCAGGGGCAATGACACATGAGTCTCCACACTTCTGGAGGCGTGAGGCTAGACAGCTCACTACGAGTCCAAAGGAGGAGACAGTCAAACACAGGCAAAGGTTGATTAACTAATCAGCTACACAGGCTGCTAAAGGAAAGACACACAAAGGTCCACTCTCACCGGGAGGAGCAAGGCTAACAGCTAACTTACTGGTGCCGGAGAGGCGACGGTCAATCACAAGCATGCGAGGTAGATACAGATCCAAGTCGTCCGTAGTTCAGACGTATAGCGACTTACACTGCTGCGTCATACCGTCGCCAATGCTGGCTTAAATAGCGAACTAACGACGGTAATGACGCTCAGCTGGCCGACCATTGACAGGCGGAAACCCCACCGAGCACCTTCACAATAAGAGCCCGGTGAGGCCAGAATACAGCCCGCAGCTGTCAAGGTCGGCAGCGGGACATAACTTTAACCCGAGCGCGATCAGAACCGGCGCTCGGGTCATAACAGTACCCTCCCTCCACGGGCGGACTCTGAACGCCCCAAGGAACCACCCTGCCCCCCCCGCCCCCCCCCAGGGTGGGAGGTGGGAGGACAGGTGCAGAGGGAGAGAAACCAACCCCTGAACAAGACCATGACCAGACGAAACCAAAAATAATACATGACAATACCTGGAAACAAACAAAATCCTCATACAATAGCTTCTCAATAAAGGAGGGGAGAACAAAACAAAGACAAGACTTGACCAAACTAAGAATACAAAAAACCAACCCCTGAACAAGACCATGACCAGACCAAAAAAAAAACCATACGAAACCAAAAATAAATACATGAAAAATACCTGGAAACACACAAAATCCTCATACAATAGCCCCTCAAAAAAGGAGGGGAGAACAAAACAAAGACAAGACTTGACCAAACTAAGAGTACAAAACACAAAAGGCAATATAGATAGCTTTACCTGACTCTGGTTTTCAAAACACGAACAAAACAAACAAACAAATACATACCAACACACAGGGAAGCAATCTAAAATTGCTTTGCTATGACGAATGCGTTTACAAGAAAAACAAGAGTCAATCTAAAATTGCTACAGACTAGACTGTGACTAAGACTGTGACTTTGGCTTACAAAAAAAAAACAAGAGGCAATCTAAAAAATTGCTCAGACATGACTAAGACCATGACTTTGGGAAACAAGAAAACAAGAGGCAATCTAAAATTGCTCAGACCTGACTAAGACTATGGCTTACAAGAAAACAAGAGGCAATCAAAAAAAATTGCTCAGACCTGACTAAGACTATGACTTGGGAAACAGAAAACAAGAGGCAATCTAAAAAATCTGCTCAGACTTGACTAAGACTAAAGACTTTGGCTACAGAAACAAAGAGGCAATCTAAAATTGCTCAGACTAGACTGTGACTAAGACTGAGACTTAGGCCTTACAAAAACAACAACAAAAAAAAAAATGTCAAGACCTGAAACTTCACAAGACTCAGGCCCCCGTATGGGCCCACAGATAGTCACACAGTGCATAATAATCAGTCAGGTGGCCTGCCCCAGTCCCATGCCCCCAGGAATACGTCCTCTGGTGGCCGAACCAGGTCACCCCGTAACACACACAGTTTATTGGGTGGCCAACCCAAGACGCCGAATGCTCCAAGCAGTTCCTCAGGTGGCCGACCTGTATCCCACAACCACCAGGACCGTGGAGGGATTGCATGCAGCCGCTCACCTGAACAGAACAAAACAGGGGAGCGCCAGACCGCCAAACAGAGCCTTCTCACGGACCCCAGCTGGTGGCTTCTGAGAGGGGAACAACCAAAACCTTGGGCCCCCTCGAATCCTGATTGGGTCACAGCCGCACCTGCGCTGGACCCCCACTGGACCTCGTCGGACCCCGATTGGGTAATTGCTGCACCCACGTTGGACCCCGACTGGGTCACCTCAGCCCATGCGTCGGACCCCGACTGGGTCAGGACGGGCCCCGATTGGGTCACTGCTGCACCCACGTTGGACCCCGACTGGGTCTCCTCGGACCACGTGTCGGACCCCGACCGGGTCACCTTGGCCCAAACGACGGACCCCGACTGGGTCACCTCGGCCCACATGTCGGACCCCGACTGGGTCACCTCGGCCCACACGTCGGACCCCGACCGGGTCACCTCGGCCCACACGTCGGACCCCGACTGGGTCAGGACTGCTCCGGCGACGACCTCCATCTCCGAACCTGGAACCCCCGGTTCCGTGACCCTGACTGGCTCCGGACCGGCAACGCTGTGGAGGTGCTCAGAAAACAAGGGAGAACCGGGATCAGTTCCACCGGCAGCGCCAGAGCCCAGCGAGACGAGCTCGGGTGCAGCGGCCGGCTGCCCCTCACTCGCCTCCCCATGAGGCAGGCAAAAATGCTCTAACACACCATACAGGAAAACAAGAAAGAGCACTTGCCTGCACTTGGGCTCTGGAGCCGTCCAGGACTTTCGCCGCTCCAGGTTCAAGAAGTGCAGCTCGTCGTCGGGCTCCCACTCGGCTGCGTTGGGTTCCACAGCCGGCCTGATGGTCTCTGCAGCTGGATTCCTCACGCGCTGGCATCCACGCCAATCAACCCGCATGGCGTGGGGGAGAGGACCCTGGACCTGCTGACTCGGGCTGCATCCTGAGGAACCCTGGGGACGCTCTCTCGTCGGCTCTGGCTCCTCACTGCAGCCGTTTCTTCTCTGTCCAAGGTTAGGCTGCAGGGCGGGAATATCTCCCAGAGCTGCAGGCCTCCCCCTCGTATCGAATGGCGTGGGACTGACGCCGAGGACCACTCCACAGGAGGAGACACAGAGGGCAGCAGGTTTAATAACAATGGCTACAGCTGGGGAAAGAACACAGGGAGCTGCAATCCCCGAGCTTCACCCCCAGGAGGTCAGACAAGACCAGATCACTATGATCGATAGGTAAGTGAACTTGAACTTGCCTGTCTCCCGGGGGTGGATGTATCAGCTGTAGCGGACATCGCCCCTTCCCTCGCTCGCTGGGTGGTAAAAACGGACCCATGGACGGAGCCCACCGGTACAGGACTCAGCTCACTCACAGCAGCCGGCTGGTTGAGGGGGTCATCCCGGCGTCCCGGAACTGGATCCGGAGCAGGAGCTTGCCGAGGATGCGCCCGGCCGCGGCGCCGACGCCTTCGCCGGCCCCCAGACGGTGCGAACTCCCGGAACGGATCGAGGAAAGGATCAGGATCCATGAGCAAAGAGCAGGAGTGCCTCTTCTCCTGCTTCACGCCACGTTCCTCCTCCATCATCAGGTAGATTTCACGTTGCGCAGCGATGTCCTCCCTCCTCGCGTCGACTTCCGGGTGGTCAGCGTAGCGGGGAGAGAGATGACAAAGTATATCCTCGGCCGCGTCCAGGTACCAGTGTATGCCGTGGTCAAAATCTAGCAGAGAAGCGGAGATGAGAAGCTCATCCACCACTTCCAGCACATCAGTCAGCTCGTGGCTCGGACTCCACACACGGTTCCTCCACGACGGCATTCTTCACATACACGGCACCCAGACAGGAAAAAGCAAATGTCCAAAAAAAACTCAAACTCACTGGTGAATAGCGTCTCGTGTTGGCGTCACCGTAACGCTGTTTTGGCAGCAGTGTACTGTCATGCACTGGCCCTCGTGAGCCAGCTAGAGACGCACACAGTCACCAGTGAGTTTACAGTGAGTTTTTATTTACGGTGAAAGGTTAACAACACAAGATGCAGGGGCAATGACACATGAGTCTCCACACTTCTGGAGGCGTGAGGCTAGACAGCTCACTACGAGTCCAAAGGAGGAGACAGTCAAACACAGGCAAAGGTTGATTAACTAATCAGCTACACAGGCTGCTAAAGGAAAGACACACAAAGGTCCACTCTCACCGGGAGGAGCAAGGCTAACAGCTAACTTACTGGTGCCGGAGAGGCGACGGTCAATCACAAGCATGCGAGGTAGATACAGATCCAAGTCGTCCGTAGTTCAGACGTATAGCGACTTACACTGCTGCGTCATACCATCGTCAATGCTGGCTTAAATAGCGAACTAACGACGGTAATGACGCTCAGCTGGCCGACCATTGACAGGCGGAAACCCCACCGAGCACCTTCACAATAAGAGCCCGGTGAGGCCAGAATACAGCCCGCAGCTGTCAAGGCCGGCAGCGGGACATAACTTTAACCCGAGCGCGATCAGAACCGGCGCTCGGGTCATAACACATTGTTTATTATCCTTATAGCTCTTTTTTGTAATGTGCATATTGACTGTAGGTTGGTCTTGTAGGTGTTTCCCCAGACTTCTACACAATAGTTATGATAAGGTAAAAACAGTGAATTGTACAATAAATAAGACCAATGATTTATAGTCCAAGATGTGTCTTGTCTTCCCCAGTATGCCTATACATTTTGCTAACTTGGCCCGGATGTGACTGATGTGAGGTTTCCAGCAGATTTTATTGTCTACCGTCACCCCCAGAAACTTATTTTCCTGTACTGTTTCTGTTCTGGTATCATCTATCGTTACCATTATTTCATGATTTATTTTATAATTTCCAAACAACATAATTGTTTTTTTTAGATTTAGAGATAATTTATTTTTGTTGAACCACTGCGTTAACTTTTTCATTTCAGTTGTGACCACCTCTAAAACCTGCTGCAAATTCTCACCAGTGCAAAGGATATTTGTGTCATCCGCAAACAAAATAAATTTCAGAATTTTTGATACTTGGCATATGTCATTTATATACAAAATAAAGAGTTTGGGTCCCAAAACTGATCCCTGGGGCACACCACAAGTGATGTCCATGAAGGGTGATTTGTGCTCACCAATTTGTACAAATTGTTGTCTGTTACTTAAATAACTTTCCACCCAACTCAGTCCTACCCTTCTTATCCCATACCTTTCCAGTTTCCTTAGTAGTATTCTGTGGTCAATGGTGTCAAAAGCTTTCTTTAAATCTATAAATACTCCTACAGCAACCTTTTTTTATCTATACAACTAGTAATTTCTTCTATAAGTTCGATCAGTGCCAAAGATGTAGATTTATCTGCTCTAAAACCATACTGGCTATCTGTAAGGAGGTTGTGTTTTTCAATGAAATCATCCAGTCTCTTAGTGAAGATTTTTTCAAGTATTTTGGAGAATTGCGAGAGTAAAGAGACTGGCCTGTAATTTGTGAAGCGATGACTGTCTCCTGTTTTGTATAGAGGTATTACTTTTGCTATTTTCATTTTGTCTGGAAATGTACCAGTTTGAAATGACAGGTTACAGATGTGGGTGAGTGGTTTAACAATTCCTTCAATTACTTTTTTCACTATTGTCATGTCAATTTCATTCCAGTCCGTTGATTTTTTGTTCTTAAATTTACTCACAGTCTCGATAATTTCCTTTTCAGTAACTGCACCCAAAAAGATTGTGTTTGGATTTCTATCTTCTATTTCATTCACAGAACCATTGTTGTTTGTTTCTGGTGTCACTATTCATTTTGCTAATTCAGGACCAACGTTTACAAAAAATTTATTGAAACCACTGACCACATCTTCCATATTATTTATCAAATTGCCATTTTCAATAAAATATTCTGGATTTTTTTTTTTTTTTTCTCTCGGCGCCACACGAGTCGGCTGCCTTTTGCAACAGCGGCTCGATTCCGAGTCTTTTTCCCTTCCTCTCTCTTTTGATCTGTCTTTTTTTTTCACCCCACTTATATCACGGACACACAGATCGTCCTAAATGTCTCCTGAGCCGGTGGACGGAGCCACTGTCTATAGCAGGATACGATACAGCAGAGAACAGCTGCTAGCATTCAACCGCCACCCAGGTACCATTGGAAAAACTCGACATACCGAGTGAACTGAGGCGAAAACGCCGCGGCTGCCGGGCTGGAGTAAGGCGGAGGACAAAAAATATAAGGTACAGACCCTCCCTTCCATCTGTTGTCATGGGAAATGTACGGTCGATACTGGGAAAGTTAGATGAGCTAGCGGCTATCTCCCGTTATGATAGCACATACCGGGAGTGCTCTCTCCTTTTGTTTACTGAGACGTGGCTAACTGAACTAGCAGCAGATGCTAACATGAGCTGGAGGGTTTTCACATGATACGAGCTGACCGAACACCAGACAGTGGCAAGGCTAGGGGCGGTGGAGTGATCATGTATGTTAACAACAACTGGTGCAGGACCGGGACATATCACTGTTAAACAACGACACTGCAGCAAAGACATTGAGTTGCTAGCTGTTAGCATGAGGCCTACATATCTCCCGAGAGAACACTCACACGTGATCTGCATTGTTGTTTATGCAAATCCGACGGCGAACGCTGGGACAGCACGTGACGTCATCCATTCAGTAACCAGCAGGCTGCAGACAGAACACCCAGATGCTCTTCTCCTCATCTCAGGCGATTTCAACCATGTTTCACTGTCTCCCATTCTACCCACGTTCACCCAGTATGTCACATGCCACACTAGAGACAATAAAACACTGGATTTATTCTACGCAAACACTAAGGAGGCGTACACCTCATCACAACTACCCCCACTCGGGAGATCGGATCACAACTTGGTTCATCTCCGGCCGGTGTACAAACCCCTAGTGCACAGACAACCTCCGGCCATGCACACTGTGGAGTTATGGTCTGAGGAGACAATGGACACCCTAAAGGGCTGTTTTGAAGCCACCGCCTGGAAGCAGCTCTGCGATCCACATGGTGAGGACATCGATGGCCTCATTCACACCTTCACGGGCTACCTCAGCTTCTGTGTGGACAAATCCGTTCCCACCAAGACCATACGGCGTCACTCAAACAACAAACCCTGGATCAACCCTGAGATAAAAACACTTCTGAGAGAGAAGAAGAGGATCTTCAGGTCGGGGAACAGGGAGATGCTGAAGTCCGTACAGAGGGAGCTGAGGAGAAAGATCAGAGAAGGCAAGGACAGCTTCAGGAAGAAGATGGAGGACAAGCTGCAACAGAGCGACATCAGCGGGGTCTGGAGAAACCTCAAAACCATCTCGGGGCTCCAGAATACCTCCCCCCAGGCCACAGGGGGCAGGGAGTGGGGCGAACAACCTGAATCTGTTTTTCAATAGATTTGACCAACCGCCCTCCCCCCTGACTGCACAACAACCACTGCTGCCTCTAAAGAAATCAAGTCCTGCTGCCCACTCCCCACTCTACCAACACCCCCCCACTCCAACACACAGCCCCCCATCCTGACCCTGACCAGGACCCAGGTGAGGACGGAGCTGAGGAAGATCAAGGCGAGGAAGGCGCCGGGACCGGACGGCATCAGCGCAAAGCTCCTCAAGTCCTGTGCAGACCAGCTGTGTGGGATTGTGACGTATATCTTCAACATGAGCCTGAAACTGGGGAGGGTACCACTGCTGTGGAAAACATCTTGTGTGGTACCTGTACCAAAAACTTCCCACCCCAAAGACCTGAACAGCTACAGACCGGTGGCCTTGACGTCCCACTTGATGAAGACCCTGGAGAGACTGCTCCTTGCTCACCTCCGCCCCCTGGTGGAACCAGCGATGGATCCACTCCAGTTCGCCTACCAGCATGGCATTGGGGTGGAGGATGCGGTGATCTTCCTCCTTCACCGTTCTCTGTCCCACCTGGAGAAGCCCGGGAATATGGTGAGGATCATGTTCTTTGACTTCTCCAGTGCTTTCAACACCATCCAACCGATGATCCTGAAGGACAAGCTGCTGCGCGCAGGGGTGGACCAGCACCTGTCATCATGGATCCTGGACTACCTCATGAACCGGCCTCAGTTTGTGAGAACCCGGGGACTGTGTGTCCGACACGATCATCAGTAGCACGGGGGCCCCCCAGGGAACGGTGCTGGCTCCCTTCCTGTTCACTCTTTATACTGCGGACTTCTCACACAACACAACACACTGCCATCTACAGAAGTTCTCTGATGACTCTGCGATCGTTGGCCTCATCTCCAATGGAGATGAAGCTGAGTACAGAGGGCTTATCCAGGACTTCGTGGACTGGTGCCATCGGAACTGCCTCCAGATCAACGCGAGGAAAACTAAGGAGCTGGTGGTGGACTGCCGCAGGCATGGGCAGCCCCTCACAGTACCAGTAAATATACAGGGAACAGACATCGAGATGGTGACATCCTATAAGTACCTGGGTATTCATCTGAACAATAAACTAGACTGGTCACACAATACTGATGCACTCTACAAGAAGGGACAGCGCAGGCTGTTCCTGCTGAGGAGACTCAGGTCTTTTGGTGTACAAGGGGCGCTGCTGAAGTCATTCTATGACACGGTGGTGGCATCAGCCATCACTTTTGGAGTGGTCTGCTGGGGCAGTGGCATTACTGCAGCCGATAGGAAGAGACTGAACAAACTGATTAAGAAAGCTAGCTCTGTCCTGGGGCAGCGCCTTGATCCGATGGAGGAGATAGGAGAGAGAAGGACGGTGGCTAAACTGTCATCTCTGCTGGAGTCCGAGTTCCACCCTATGCAGGACATACTGAATGCACTGAGGAGCTCATTTAGCAGCAGACTACATCATCCCAGGTGCACAACCGAGAGGTTTCGTAGGTCCTTCCTACCAACGGCTGTCAGACTGTACAACCTAAGCAGGGCTGCTCGCAGAGATAGCAAAAAGACGTAACAAACTAATAGTTTTTTGAATGCAAAAGATGCAATAGACTTACACAATGGTCCTCTCCGGCATACAACTAGGAACATACCGGTCGCTATGGAGGGTGAGAATATGTATGGGCACATAATCATACCATGTAGGATAACTAAGTAGACGGTTATGCTGTTTCATTCCATCTAGCAACAATGCTCTGCACTGTGTGTGTTTATATATTTGCATATTTATTCCATCTAGCTACAATGCTCCGTACTGTGGGTGTTTATATATTTATATATCTACATATTATTCCATCTAGCTACATTGCTCCGCACTGTGTGTGTTTATATACTTGCATATTTATTCCACCTAGCTGCAATGCTCCGTACTGTGGGTGTTTATATATTTACATATTTATTCCATCTAGCTACAATGCTCTGCACTGTGTGTTCATATATTCATATATTTATTCCATCCAGCTACAATGCTCTGCACTGTGTGTCTGTGTGTGTGTGTATATATATATATTTTATAGTAATACGTACATATGTTTATTAGCTGCTCTTGCTTGCTTGTTTTTTTTTCTTGCCTTCTGATTGTTGCTCTGAGTGTTGCTATCCCTGTGCTGTTGCAATCCTGGAATTTCCCCGTTGTGGGACTAATAAAGGCTTATCTTATCTTATCTTATCTTATAATTAGCATTCTTAGGTCGATTACTAATAATCCCATTGAGTACTTGCCATATTCCTCTTAAGTTATTTTTGTTATCCTCTAATATTCTGCTGTAATATTCTTTCTTACAGGTCCTCATTATATTAGTAAGCTTATTTTTATATCTTTTATATTTGATCTCAGCTTCCACCATTCTGCATTTAATGAATTGTTTATATAATGTATTCTTCTTTTTACATGCATTTATTAACCCCTTGGTGACCCAAGGAATATTTTTTTTTTGTTGTCTGTCATTGTATTGTTTTATAGGACAGTTTTTATTGTACAATGATTGAAATATTTGTAAAAAAATTATCATATGCTTTATTTATGTCATTTTCATATAAACTATCTTCCAATCTTGTATTAATAATTCCTTTGTCAGTAAATACATTGATTCTTCGGTTCTTATTCTTTTATATTTAATATTTTTGGTATGCTTTTTCTTCCTATAATCACATTGATAGACAACAAAAATCGGCAGGTGGTCACTGATATCATTCAATAAAAGCCCACTCCTGATATTATTTTCCATAATGTTTGTGAATATGTTTTCTATTAGTGTGGCACTGTGTGACATGATTCTGCTAGGTCTGGTAATTGTTGGATGTAAACCCATACTGTACATTGTGTTGATAAATTCTTCTGTCAAACTATGTTGTTTTGAGTTCATCAGATCTATATTAAAAATTTATTTAGGAAATATTTTTATCTCTGAATATTTTAAGGGGTTTGAGTACTTGTACCCTCTATTGACGCACCGCCTCTGAGTTAAACCCAAAACTACATGTCAAAGAAAACCTGTAAAACTTGATTGGCGGAAAATAATAAAATAAAATAATCCCCCCCCCCCCCGGAAGGTTTACATGTAAATAGGGACTTCGTGGACAGGTGCCATCAGAACTGCCTCCAGATCAATGCGAGGAAAACAAAGGAGCTGGTGGTGGACTGCCGCAAGCAAGGACAACCCCGCACAGCACCAGTAAATATACAGGGAACAGACATCGAGATGATGACATCCTACAAGTACCTAGGTGTTCATCTGAACAATAAACTGGACTGGTCACACAATACTGACACACTCTACAAGAAGGGACAGCGCAGGCTGTTCTTACTGAGGAGACTCAGGTCTTTTGGTGTACAAGGGGCACTGCTGAAGACATTCTATGACACGGTGGTGGCATCAGCCATCACTTTTGGAGTGGTCTGCTGGGGCAGTGGCATTACAGCAGCCGATAGGAAGAGACTGAACAAACTGATCAAGAAAGCTAGCTCTGTCCTGGGGCAGCGCCTTGACCCAGTGGAGGAGATAGGAGAGAGAAGGATGGTGGCTAAACTGTCATCTCTGCTGGAGGCCGAGTCCCACCCTATGCAGGACATACTGAATGCACTGAGGAGCTCTTTTAGCAGCAGACTGCATCATCCTAGGTGCACAACCGAGAGGTTTCGCAGGTCCTTCCTACCAACGGCTGTCAGACTGTACAACCTAAGCAGGGCTGCTCGCAGAGATAGCAATAAGACGTGACAACCTAATAGTTTTTGAATGCAAAAGACCCAATAGACTTATACAATGGTCCTCTCCAGCATACAACTAGGAAAATACCAGTCGCTATGGAGGGTGAGAATATGTATGGGTACACAATCATACCATGTAGGATAACTAAGTAGACGATTGTGCTGTTTCATCCCATCTAGCAACAATGCTCTGCACTGTGTGTGTTTATATATTTACATATTTATTCCATCTAGCTACAATGCTCCGCACTGTGTTTATATACTCATATATTTATTCCATCCAGCTACAATGCTCCGCACTGTCTATATATATATCTATATATCTATATCTATCTATCTATCTATCTATCTATCTATCTATCTATCTATATATATATATATATAAATATATATATATATATATTTATATTAATATGTACATATGTATACTCGCTGCTCTTGTTTTTTCTTGCCTTCTGATTGTTGCTCTGAGTGTTGCTATCCCTGTGCTGTTGCAATCCTGGAATTTCCCCATTGTGGGACTAATAAAGGCTTATCTTATCTTATCTTATCTTATCTTATCTTATCTTATCTTAAATATGGCCCTCAGGAAGTGAGGAAAAAATTTTGTGGCCCTCACTACCACCAAAGTTGCCCATCCCTGGCGTACGAGGAGTTCATTGAGCATTATGCTCCTCACATATTGAGTTCATTTTGAGTTCACTTGCACATTTTTGAAAATATGGTGCAGCAACCTTCATTTTCAAATTTTGCCGCCATTGACAAAAAGTTGCGGAAGATTTCAGTGAATAGAATGATCAAAGAATTTTGTCTAGGCCGAACCATTCTCAAGATATTTGCATAAACTTTTTTTTATTATAGCACCACCTGTGTACGCAGTGACTTGACTTTTTTTTTTTTGTCTTGAGTAGTGGGCAGAGTTTCTGATCAGTCTGTAAAATTTCAAGTTTCCACATATTACCGTTTTGTACCCCATGCACTTTTAGCTGTGAAGAACAAGAACAAGAAGAACAATAGGTTTTCCACAGCATAGCTGCTTGGAACTCTAATAATAGTTTTTGGAGCCAAAGAAAAAAGACTCAAAGTTAGCACTCAGCTTCAATTAGTGACACTAAAAACCAACAGTTAAGAGAGAAATCTGCTTGTGATTCTGGACGCAGATCTGAATTTTAACAGCCACATTAAGACAGTAGTGAAACCAGTCTATTATCACTTAAAGAACATAGCAAGGATTAAAGGTCTGTCTCAGCAGGATCTAGAAAAACTTGTCCATGCTTTTATCTTCAGTAAACTGGACTACTGTAATGCTGTCCTCACAGGTCTCCCTAAAAAGTCCATCAGACAGCTGCAGTTGGTTCAGAATGCTGCAGCTTGAGTCCTCACTAAGACCAAGAAAGTGGATCATATAACTCCAGTCTTCAGCTCTTTACACTGGCTTCCTGTTTGTCAAAGAATAAATTTCAAAATACTGCTGTTGGTTTATAAAGCTCTAAATGGTTTAGGGCCAAACTACATTTCAGATCTTCTGGTAGGGTTAGGCCTACTATCTGTGCCCAGAGTTAGAACCAAACTTGGTGAGGCAGCGTTATGCTCCTCATATGTGGAACAAACTCCAGGAAAGCATCAGGGCTGCTGAAATTCTCAGCTGCTTTAAATCGAGGTTAAAAACTTTCCTATTTGCTGCTGCCTTTCAGTAGAACAATTGTTAATCTCCCACAATGCACTGTAACATTTATTTCTTGCACTTTCTCTAATTCTTTTTTAGCTTGTTTCTGTTTCTCTTTATTTTTTTTTTTAGTTTACTTTAAAATTCTTATGTATTTCTTTTTCAACTTGCTATAATGCTTTAATGTTTTACTGTATGTAAAACCCCTGTCACACTGTGACGATTTAGGCAGCATTTGCCAAACGTTTAAAAATTGGTCTAAAACGCTGGCATACACCAAAATTTTTACTTTTGGCCGTATGCATCGCATATCCATAATGACTTGGATGTAGGGCTGTCGCAGTAGAGGAATTTCCCCTGCGGTGACAGTGGATAACTCAACACCACCATATGCGGTATTATTGCAAATGTTTTTAGGACCCTGTGGTCTCGTAATTTAAACAGAATTCATAACTTATGTGGTAAACGATGAAAGCTGTGAGAAACTCGCTGCAGCTCCGGTCTCAACTTTATGTGCATGTCTGACAGTTGTGCGGAGCTCCTCTCTTTCTAGGCATGAACTGCTGATTCTGTTAAAAAAACAAACAAACAAAAATATGATTACTTCCATAAAGCAGTGGCGGGAACTCCAGTATTTCAACTACGGTGTGTGTGGACTGGAGACTGCAGCGACATTTAGCTTACAGGACAGCCTCCGTACAGGACCCTGCGTGGCCCTTGTCTCTGATTTTTGCCGTTGTCCGAAAAATCACATTCAAACAAGCAATGCACTATGCAGTAGTTGTTTCGCGCTCATAGCTCACACTCCGCTCTGAAGGAAATAACACGCTTTGTGCCCTTTCAGTGCTCACTGTCATGGCTGTATTTAGCAAGGAGTCCAAAAGCTTCTACCACTAACTGCCTGCTGGAGTCGGTTTGGAGAGAGAGTGCCCCACACGTTAGTGGACACCACCAGCACTCGGTGCTATGAAAGCTTCCACAGTACCCGGTGCTGCCGCAGTCAGTACCGGGTGCAAACATGCTGTTGGCAATAAAAATACACTTAACATTTAACAATTTATTTATTAATCAATAGGGGCACATAAGTGAACAATGAGATTTAGCCACACACACAAAAAAAAGTGAACACCGCAGTTGTTGCGGTTGCTTGTTTTCCTCCACGGTAGGCTTATCCATAGCGTGGTATTACATAATTGCGGTTATCACAACAGTCCTACTTGGACGTACATAATGTATTAGTAACTTAGATAGAATAGTTCCACAACTAATAAATAACTTAAACCAACTAATGCTTAGCGTGTTGCTGACATTCACAACTTATGCGCAACAATAGTCTAACTTCTGCATAGCTTATCCTAACTTCTGCGTGGTGCGGTTATGCCAAACTGTTGTTGCCTCCTGATCCAAGAATCCTAGGTGTGGGAGAGATCACCTCTGTTTAACCAAGATGATTCTCCCCTCCAAAGACCATGGCAGGGGGCGTGACCAACCTGGCAGAGCTGTAAAATCTGTCAGGTCAATCAGTAAAACAGCTAATGTGACACATCAGGAACATCAGATAACAGTTGTCACAACCTGACTTAAAGGCACGTAAACAGATAGCGATTAAAAAAAAAGTTTATTTTCAATAAAGTGAGAAAAAAACAAGATAATGCATGGAGTGTGCTTTTGCCAGGAGGCACAGCCAACAGCAAAGTGTGATTTATCATGGAAAACAGCTGAGCTCTGTGCTTTCAGCTGGTTGGATCCTCCTCCTCCTCCTCCTCCTCTTCTGACATTTTGGCATATCTATCAGAACAACACTGGACAGCTGATAGTACAGACTGCAGTCAAAGGTTAAAAAAAACATGGGGGGGAGAGCTAAATGGTGATTTGGATCTTTGTCCTGTAACTTGAAAGTGCTCAGACACATCCCCGACAGGTCCCATTATACAAAAAAGTACGTGTGTTTAGCTCTCTTCTCTCTCTCTGTGTGTGTGTGTGTGTGTGTGTGTGTGTGTGTGTGTGTGTGTGTGTATGCACTGTAGGCAGAGCTCTGTTTTGTGTATGGGATTTTGCCCTCAGGGCTTGCCGTAGCCTGGCCGGGGGGAGTTGGGGTAATGATGTCAGGCGGGCTACGGCTGTAATACTGTATATATTGTGTTGTTGGTAGTAATAAAGTCAGTTCAGTGTTCAGTTAAGTGTGGCTCCAGTCTCACATTATTCGGACATAATATTTGCTGACGAGTGTAAACATGGGGGCAAGTATCAGAGAACCACCTCCATTTTTACAGTCTCTGGGCACACCAGCTATACCATGGGCCCGTTGGAAAGAAATGTTCGATGTGTATGTGGCTGCGGCCAGCCTGAGTGGCGTCGGTGAGGAGAGACTGGGGAGCCTAATGGTCCACTGCCTCGGTGAGGAAGGCCAGCAGATATTTTTTGGGCTGTGTGGTGGCGGTTCACTGAAAGACGGTTTGGAATCAGTGGACTGTGTTTTCGGAGATCATTCCACCGTCACGGCGTGGAGGTACGAGTTTTTGACCACCAACAGCGAATGGGTGAGTCCACTCAGTCTTTTATTATGGAGCTCCGCAGCCTAGCAAGAGAATGCACCTTCGGGCCTATCGAGGAGGAGCTGGTCCGGGAGAAATTAGCCCACGGTACTAATAATGTGTGGCTGAAGAGCAAGCTAAAATTAGCTAAGGACACTCTCTCGTTGGAAACTACGTTTGAACTGGTTAAGCAGAGTGAGTCCACAGTTCACCGGAGTCTGTCAGTGTTGGCTAATGAAAATGTAGCCTCCCAGGTTTTCCTGCTGAGCACAGCCATTAGCAGGGTAGCTAAATCTCAGAGGTGGAGTCCCAGGAGGTGACGGACTAGGGCATGGGACAGAGCCTACACTATCACTGCTAAGCCTTCGGCAGTGGAGTCCAAAGACACGACATGGGTGTGTGTGGCACACACGAAGAGGGGGCCGTTCTGCTAAAACCTCGACAGAGTCAACATGCCATTTATGGTGGACTAAGGGGCCAGCAGGTCCATAATGAGCATGGCTACTCTGAAGAGACTTTTTCCAAATACAACCAACAATGCTGGGGCAGTTAAAATGTTTGGATACGGCCACACCAAGATCAAAATGGTGGGCACGTTCGACTTTTCAGTGAAATGTGGGTTGAAGACGGTCCCCTCATTCACTTTCTAAATTACGTGCCAGGGGGAGGACCTGCTAGGGGTAGATCTGCTGGGTGAGTTGGGATTCTCCATTAGGGACCCAGAGGGCTCAGTGGTACTGACAGTATACCCTGAGTGGCACGTTTGCTGGTCGGCGCTGTTCAGAGGCCTGGGATGCATCAGTGCTTTCCATCACTGCCTGCTCATAGATCCAAATGTGACACTGAAGATTCAGCCGCTACGGTAGCTTCCCCTCGTCCTACAAGACGAAGTCACAGCGGAGTTGAACAAATTGCTAGAAGCTGGCATCATCAAGAGGGTGGATGCTTCGCCCTGGATATCTAATATCGTGGTGGCCAAGAAAAAATCGGGTGGCACCTGGCCATGTATCGATCTCAGGATGGTGAATAAAGTGATCATCCCGGACAAGTACCCGCTTCCAACGATGGAGGAACTCACCGCAACATTCAGCGGTTCAAAGGCATTCATGAAGCTGGATCTTCGCCAAGGTTACCTGCAGGTTCCCCTTCACCCAGCCAGCAGGAACCTGACAGCATTCCTGACCCACATGGGTGTGTTCAGGAATGCCTTTCGGTCTGAGCTCAGCACCCAGCTCAATCATCATTCATTCATCTTCTTCCGCTTAATCCTTTTTTTGGGTCGCGGGGGGGCTGGAGCCTATCCCAGCATCTTTTTCAGAAAATAATGTCCATGATTCTGGCCGGTTTCAAGGGCATGGTAGCATACCTGGATGACATTGTGGTTCATTGCGCCTCATGAGAGGAACACGATGATCGGTTGACATGGGTGCTGACAGTATTATAGGAACACGGAGTCACCCTAAATGGAGAAAAGTGCATCTTTGTGGTGGATTCCATAGAGTTTGTGGGGTTCCAGTTGATGTGGGGGCTGCATTCGAACATGGAGGCAGTCCTGCGCCTCTTACAACCATTGACACCTGCACAGATTTCCTCGCTTCTGGGTATGGTGAACTTTTATGGACGTTTTCTTCCTCGCTACTTGGAAACAATTGGACCCCTCCGGGCCCTGTTGAAACATGATGCGCTGTGGCAATGGACTCCAGCCTGTTTGGCAGCGGTTGCTAAACTGAAGCACCAACTTACTTCCCCTCCGGTGCTGGCTCATTTTGATCCAAAGCGGCCAACAATTGTGACCTGTGACGTGTCTGGCTCGGCGGTGGGGGCGGTTATGTCCCAGGTGCAAGACAGTACGGAGCGCCAAGTGGCATTTGCATCGAGGTCTCTCTCAGCAGCTGAACAAAAGTATGCTGTGGGTGAGAGAAAGGCACTCGCCTGCGTCTGGGCATGTGAGCGGTGGCATATCTACCTCTATGGGTGCCATTTTACTCTGCGGATGGACCACCGAGCACTGACAACACTACTGGAGATGTCGGGCTCAGGACACAGACCTTTACGGATCCACAGGTGGACGGAGCGGCTGAGGGCCTACAATTTTACATCCCAGTTCTCTCCTGGCAAGGATAATGTAGTGGCGGATCTCCTGTGCCGTGCCACGGCCAACTCTGTACAATTGGACGACAACAACGACAACGAACCATCGGAGGTGGATCTGGTTAATACACTGCATGAGGACATCCGGGATATGTTATCCCTCCAGGAGCTTCAGACAGAGTCAGAACGAGACCCCGTGCTGTCACAACTGTGCTTGGTGATTAGGGAGGGTTGGCCCGCAAAGGTGCAGGGTGAGTTGGCACCCTTTCACCGGCTTAAAGACGAACTTAGCTGCTGGAATGAAGTGTGTATGGCGAGGGGGCACTGCACGCTAATACCGGTGTCTCTGAGGTCACGTGTTCTAGTGATGCTCCACGAGGGCCATCTGGGCATGGTCAGAGTTAAACAGCGCTGCAGGGATTCAGTTTGGTGGCCAGGTATTGATAAGGACATTGAAGTTATGCTGAAAAACTGTGTTCCGTGTTTGGAGAGCTGAAAGACTGGCAGACCACCCGCTCCGCTGCTGTGGCCGCTGTCATACCCTGAGGACCCCTGGAAACACATACAGTTGGACATTTGCGGCAAACTGCATGCAGCACCCCCGAACAGCCGGTTCTTGCTTGTGGTCTACGACTTGTCCTCAAAGTGGCCGGAGGTGCTGCCCACCAATTCAGTCACGACAGATGTGGTTACAGGTTTCCTGTCGTCGCTGTTTGCCAGGTGGGGGGTCCCAAATGCAGTCACGACGGACGATGGCATGCAGTTCATCTCGGGGGCGTTTGAAGAGTTCTTGAGCGCTAGGGGCATGGAACACATTAAAACCACGTTCTACCACCCTCAGGCCAATGGGGGCATTGAATGTTTTAATAACACCCTGAAAGATGGACTGAGAGCCTATCTGGTGGATGGCTTTGTGTTCCTGGACACCCTCCAGAGCACACTACTCCACTGTAGGGCAACGGCCCATGCTACGACAGGATGCTCCCCGGCGGCTCTCATGCTGGGACATGAACTACTTCTGCCTTTGGATCGACTGAGACCACCCAAGACCCCTGCTCCAAGGAATATGAACTCCCACGGGACCGACTCACTGTGTGACAATGAGAGATGAAGCGACGATTTGACAGGAGGCACAGGGCAAGACCCCATAGACTGAAGGTGTCGGATCAAATGTGGATCAGACACCCTTACTGCACACATAAGCTACAGCTGCTCTCGACAGGGCCCCTGCGGATCATGAGGCAGCGGGGTCAGGACACGTTCGAGCTGGCGGATGGATTGCGGTGGCACTCCAGTAGACTCAGAAAGTCACTGCCAGAACAGAGGACTAAGGCTGCGGCGAGGCGACCTGATGTGAGGTGGGACTTGCTGGACTGGGGTGGTGAGAACTCACAGGTACGGCCAATGGTGCCTGGTGCAGGGTCCCCACCCAGGGGACGCCCGGCTAGAGTTCGTCAGAGGCCCAGGTACCTGGAAGACTATGTACTAAAGACAGCAATGGCTAATGCGTGTTGGGACTAAGCGGCAGAATAACCCGCTCCAACATGCTGGGGCATTCTGGTAGTTTACCCAGTTGCCTGTTTGATTGGTTAAGTTTTATTTCCTTGGTGTCATACACCATATATAAAAAAAGGGGGATGATGACACTGTTTGTTTTGTTCGGGGGGGGGGGTCTTTGACTTTGGGTGTGGGGGGGTGTTGTGTATGGGATTTGGCCCTCGGGGCTTGCCATAGCCTGGACGGGGGGAGTTGGGGTAATGACATCAGGTGGGCTACAGCTGTAATATATGTTGTGCTGTTGGTAGTAATAAAGTCAGTTCAGTGTTCAGTTAAGTGTGGCTCCAGTTTCACATTATTCGGACATAACACTCTGTACAGGTTTTTCCTGTGAACCAACGCTGCATATACGCCATTATAGCAGTCATGGTCCCTCAGGGCCAACAAAGCCTTCTCTGCTGGCCTAAACACTATCAGAATTACATTTACTACCTACATTCTTATATTTGTTCATGAGGATGTATTAAATTATTCCCAGTGGTCTATTCTCTTCATTTTGTAGCTTTTCTCTTGGTTGCACTCCTTCCAGTAGTGTAATGCATGTTAGAGTTTTTTGTCCAATCATATTTCAACCATCTGTGTTGCCAGGGTCAAGCAAATCTGCCTTGGGCCTTCGGGAATTAACCCCTTGCACTCCGGTCAATTTCCCTAAAAACGCCAAAAAATAACGTGCCCAAAGTAAATCGAAAGCTGTTCTTCAACCCTTTGCAGCATCTTCATGTGGTTGGTCTCATTTAAAAGAAAATACTTTGAATTTTTTGGGCAAAACAGTCATAATCTCTCTAAGTGCTCCGGCCACTGAGTTACAGTCATCTAAACATAGTGAACTTGAAGAAAATAAATTTGGCCTGGGTGTTTTTTTGGATATAAATGCTTGCAAATAACACCCAGCTTCAGATCCGGGCTGGAAAGTGCAACAGAAATGTAGAACCAAGTGTTATCCAGCTGAGGTCCAAATTTTGTAACAATACCACAAAAAATGAATATAATACACAGCTTTTTCCTCAGGTAGTTCCCAGGCGTTTTTGAACTCTGCCAAATTGTGCCAAATGGCACAGTTTGGAAAAACGTCTGTAACTTTTGAATGATTCAATATAGAAGCTTCATCTTGGGCTCTAATGAAAGATGACACTCAGGGCTGTGTGTGTGTGTGTGGGGGGGGTGTTGTCCCCCCCCTCGCTACAGAGGATGGACATCGCCCGTTGCGCCACAGTCCGTCATGCAGCGATGACGCACAGCTGTAATTTACCAATCGGTCAAAAGTCATTTTGATTACAATTTTCAGGGATAAAGAATAATTTAGCTTAGAACACTTACCTCTTCACAGCAGAAGCAGAGCTGGCGAACTTCTTCCTCATTGTCAGACGAACGCGACGCTGGTCTCGCGACCCGATCAAAACATAACTCCATTATTGCGGTTTTGGCGAACGATTTTTCAAAACAAATAACACTAGTAATTAAAAAAAGACTGGCGAACGCGTGTGTGTCACTCAGCCTTCGTCGTCGGCCTCCATCGGTCTATGATGACCATGGAAGAGAATCCTAAACGTCTACGTCTACTCTGCTGGAATAAAAACAAAAAAAGCACCGCCTGTGGCTGAACATGCCGATGCGCGAATGGCAGTCCCTGTCACACAGGTTGCACTTGTGGGTGGTCTCCGTGCTGCTGGGTCTGTGGGGTTCTTCCTGCGGGTCCTTTTTTTCATCTGCCGCAGCAGTCAGTCTCTCTTCACCCACCCTTACACAAAACAGCTTGTGAACTTCTGTGCTTCAATTGGCTCGCTGCATTCACAGCGTTGGTAGGCGGGTCCTTCTTGCTAGGTTTTCAGTCATTGGTTCTTCAAGGTTTCAGAAACCCAATTCAAGGCTCTTATTAGTCGAATGAGAGGTCAATCATATCCGATCTGTTCGCGGCTGTGTCTGTAGTGGGGGAACGGAAATGCAGCTTTTTTTCCAGTGCGCTCTTAGGATGTAGCGCCCTCGTGCGTCCTAGAGCGCACGAGAGCGCCCTCTGTGCGCTGTAGGACGCAGAGACCTGCCCGTCCGCGGTACACCAGAGTGCAAGAGGTTAACAGTGCACTCTGTAGGTTAAATTAACTGTTAAACTTATCCTGTTGCTTTAACCAATCAGATGTCTTCTTTATGTCCAGGGGTATGCATAGAAGGCATTCGAGAACGTCAGCATTTTCACCTCTTTTGATTGGATGGTTAGACTCCTCCACCCACAATGCAGAAGATCCTAGCTAGCAAAACACCAGTTCAAGGACTTGCTTAAGCAGCTACAATATACTGTATCTGTTTAAATACAATAGCTGTTTTTCCACCCACAATGGCTGACAGGGGAGAGGAAAAGGATTTGGTCAGTGATTTAAAAAAAAAATCAATTTTCCAGACAGACTTTTCAAGAAAAGCTGGTCATTGTGAGGAGAGGTCAGCCAACCCCAAAGCTAGTAGGCCCATCTCAGCCGGGAAAAGGATCTGTCCGTCACTTCCATATTAGCATTGAGCAGTATCCTTGGATTATAGGCTCCGAGGAGTGCTGCAAATTATCTTGCTGGGAATGCCTGTTATTTGCAACTGATCAAGTAGATACTTGAAGCTAGACAGGGTTTGCAAACTTGAGCTGTCTAACCAAGGCGGCAGCGAGACACCAAAGCACTGCCACCAGCCAGACACTTTCAAGCAAGAGTACTTTTAAACCTTTGGGTAAACAACAGTGGATCTGCAGCTCAACGAACAAGTGCGCAGGGAAATGGAGCTGCACAACGAAAAGGTAAAGATTTTTGAAACTATAATTTTATAGTTAAAGTTATCTTTAACATGTTTTGTGTGGATGGCCCTATAGGCTATTTTTATGATGCTTGGAATGAATGGCACTTAAATCGGGTAGACCACCACTGAAGGGCTAGTTGTAAAATACACGGTCCGCCCCTGCCTTATAGGGTAGCTGTAAGTTAGAAACCCGTTCAGTAAGTTACACATAGGTTTAAAGAGTGTTACTCATATGTTAGAAATAATTTTTGGGTACGCTAGGCATTAATCTCAACGTATTTCGACTTTTGAGTAACTGTGAATCACTGACAAGTAATGTGTGTAAACGAATGCATAACTTCCCTACAACCTTTGCTCCGCAAATGCAAGATGTATCAACCATATGCTGGATACGTTGGAAAATTTTTAGCGTGCTGAAAATTTTCAGAGCTCAGCAAATTACGCCATATACCAGCGTGCTTCAATGTTCTTCAGCATGCTCTTAACTTAGACAAAACTTAGCCATAACTGTTGCGACTTACACTAGCATATTGTAATGTCGGGGCCATGTTGAGGGGGGCAGGGATTTACCAGCGTGCTTTGCCAGTTGGAACGTTACTGTGTGTGTGTATTAAATGTGTTATTACTGAGTTATTATACTGCTGTGTCATTATAACTGTGTTATAATGACCCAGCAGTGTTTATAGGCAGGATTAGGGCAAGATGTATCATGTGTGTGTAACCATGATTGAAACGGGGGTCTGGGAGAATGACCTCCCCTCCTGTCTGTGCTCAGTTGTTCGTGTTGGGGTTGGTGTGTGTGAATAAAGCCTGTTTGTCACTACTATCTGCGCCTCTTCTTTGTGGAACCCCGCATACGTCACACTGGTGTCAGGAGTGGGGATGGAGCAAGATGGTAGTCAGGACCCGGGCGGAGGTCCAGTGGCCGGGGCGGTTGATCGCCCGGCTGGGAACGGAGTGCAGAGCTGAGACGCCAACTCCCAGAGTGGCTCGCCGTGATGGACGGACCAGTGCACCCCGCCTTCTGCCTTTTTCAAGGCAGAGCGGGCCAAGCAGAGCAAACCAGCCCCACTTCCCACCCTTTTCAGGGCAGATTCCAGGGCGATCAGGAGCGGCGATCGACCGGGAGGCGACCGTCCCATCCATCCAGCAGCGGGCCAAGATTCCCCGCTACAACGGCGAGAACCTGTTGGATGACCACCTGGCCCAGGTCGAGTTGGCTGCCGTGCTGAACGACTGGTCACCGGAGGAAACCGCCGTGCTGACAGCAAGGGGGAGGAGGAGGAGTTATGGCAGATCACGGCGGTGCGTCCACGAAGGAGATGGCCGCGGCGACGCGAGGAAAGGTGCTTCCGCTGCGGAGAGCCAGGGCACATCGCACGGTACTGCCCCGCGCTCACCCCGCGAGAAACTGGCCCCTCGCCAACGTTAAATTAGAGCGAGGTGGCATGGACGGGGAAAGGCCTCCTCCCGCAGATGCTTCCCCCAGCGGTGACGTCACAGAGACCCTCGGCGCGCAGCAGCAGCGGAGCGAGCAGGACAGATCCCGTCTTTTCCCGGGCTCGGCAGGGGCTGGACGCCTGGACGCAGGCCAGCAGCCGCCTGGGAGGTCCTGGCAGCAGTGGGAGTCGTGACTCCCGCTGCCAGGGGAGGGACTGTGCGTAGTCCTGCTGAAGCTGTTGGATGTGTTGGTCGTCGGCATCGAATCCGCCCCCAACATCTGAATTGATTCGCGTTGGACTTCTGGGTTGGACTTCTGGGTTGGACTTTGATTTTTCTGGGGACAGAAACCAGTCCAGGGGGGAGCAGTGTAACGTCGGGGCCATGTTGAGGGGGGTAGGGATTTCCCAGCATGCTTTGCCAGTTGGAAACGTTACTCTGTGTGTGTATTAAATGTGTTATTACTGAGTTATTATACTGCTGTGTCATTATAACTACGTTATAATGACCCAGCAGTGTTTATAGGCAGGATTAGGACAAGATGTATCATGTGTGTGTAACCATGATTGAAATGGAGGTCTGGGAGAATGACCTCCCCTCCTGTCTGTTCTCAGTGGTGGGTGCTGGGGTTGGGTGTGTGTGAATAAAGCCTGTTCGTCACAACCATCTTGCTCCTTTTCTTTGTGGGAACACTGCATACGTCACACTGGTGTCAGGAGTGGGGATGCAGCAAGATGGTAGTCAGGACCCGGGCGGAGGTCCAGCGACCGGGGCGGTTCATCGCCCGGCTGGAAACGGAGCGCAGAGCTAAGACGCCAACTCCCAGAGTGGCTCGCCGTGATGGACAGACCAGCACACCCCGCCTTCCGCCTTTTTCAAGGCAGAGCGGGCCAAGCAGAGCAAACCAGCCCCGCTTCCCACCCTTTTCAGGGCAGGACGGGCTGGCGATTCCAGGGCGATCAGGAGCGGCGATCGACCGGGAGGCGACCGTCCCATCCATCCGGCAGTGGGCCAAGATTCCCCGCTACAACGGCGAGAACCTGTTGGATGACCACCTGGCCCAGGTCGAGTTGGCTGCCGTGCTGAACGACTGGTCACCGGAGGAAACCGCCGTGCTGACAGCGAGGGGGAGGAGGAGGAGTTATGGCAGACCACGGCGGTGCGTCCACGAAGGAGATGGCCGCGGTGACGCAAGGAAAGGTGCTTCCGCTGCGGAGAGCCAAGGCACATTGCACGGTACTGCCCCGCGCTCACCCCGCGAGAAACTGGCCCCTCGCCGACGTTAAATTAGAGCGAGGTGGCATGGACGGGGAAAGGTCTCCTCCCGCAGATGCTTCCCCCAGCGGTGACGTCACAGAGACCCTCGGCGCGCTGCAGCAGCGGAGCAAGCAGGACAGATCCGATCTTTTCCCGGGCTCGGCAGGGGCTGGACGCCTGGACGTGGGCCAGCGGCCGCCTGGGAGGTCCTGGCACCGCTGCCAGGGGAGGGACTGTGCGTAGTCCTACTGAAGCTGTTGGATGTGCTGGTTGTCGGCATCGAGCCGCCCCAACACCTGGATTGATTCGCGTTTGACTTCTGGGTTGGACTTTGATTTTTCTGGGGACAGAAACCTGTCCGGGGGGAACAATGTAACGTCGGGGCCATGTTGAGGGGGCAGGGATTTCCCAGCATGCTTTGCCAGTTGGAAACGTAACTGTGTGTGTATTAAATGTGTTATTACTGAGTTATTATACTGCTGTGTCATTATAACTGCGTTATAATGACCCAGCAGTGTTTATAGGCAGGATTAGGGCAAGATGTATCATGTGTGTGTAACCATGATTGAAACGGAGGTCTGGGAGAATGACCTCCCCTCCTGTCTGTGCTCAGTTGTTCGTGTTAGGGTTGGTGTGTGTGAATAAAGCCTGTTCGTCACTACTATCTGCTCCTCTTCTTTGTGTGAACTTTGCCTACGTCACAATATTCTTCAATTTTTTCATACGTTTTGCAAACATTGCCTAAATCATCTAGGTGTGACAGGGCCTTATAGCACTTAGAATTGTCTTGTACATGAAATGTGCTGTACAAATAAACTTACCTTGCCTTTGTGAGAGGTCATAGCTAACTCATACTGATCTAGATGATGTACGGGAGAAAACAGATGCCCTTATTCATGTCCCCGTTTTGATTTTTTCTTTTTTTTTTTTTAAGGTACCAGCTTGTTTTGTTTTTGCTGCATTTCTTATGCAGCAATTATTTTGTTCGGTATAGATAGGTGGCTTGAGTAAAACATGCCCCACTACAGTATTAATCCTATTGGTTGTACAGTTATTATTCAGGACAATGGTCCCCAATTACCGGATCGGGACCACTTGGTACTGGGGCTGCAGAGAAAAAATAAATCATTTATTGTGTTCCATGGTAGTGACTATTGAGGTCTGTGCTATATTTTGAAAAATTATCAACTTTTCTCTCTTTCTGGACCAGACTTCCTGCCTGTTGTGTCTGTTTGCATGTCTTGACACACACTTGTCTCATCAGTAATTAGCGTGATGCTTGAAAATTAAACCCACAAGTAATCTTTGCTTTCAAAAAAGAGCTTGAGTCATATCAGGAGGAGGGGCTCCCCGAGGGTTAGCCAGAGGTGGTGGTGGTGGTGGTGGGGGGTGCCCGTGGGTCTGGGTGGAGACTGGATGTTCACCGTCTCTGGGTTGCTCTGAAAAGGGTGCCTGGAGTAGCGGCACCTCAGCCGTGCTGCCCCCCCCCCCCATCCTTCCCGGACCGTTCCCTGCTGAATGACCAGCCACTGGAGCCCTTTGGCACAAGTGGTGAGAACAGAGATGTGGGCTGATGTCCACCAGTAGCCGCGCCCGCATGCGCTCAGGCCCGACGGGGAGGCGGGAAGAGAGAGACGGAGAAAGGGACGGCGTAGGATAGCTCGCAGGTGGCCCTTATTGTTTACCGCCCACCCCACCACCAGTACATGAATGTGTTTTGTTTTGTTTTTTTTAAACTTGTTAGCAGTCTGTGATGCAAAAAAAAAAAAAAAAAAAAAAGTGGGGGACCAGTAATTTAGGATCATGTCAATAATGGACCAAATGAAACCTGTATGTGAGACATACCGGTGATTTTGACGGAAACACACTCACTGACACTGAATAAGAAGCTGGAGAGATGAGGCTTAACGTGTAGCTGGGTGGAGCTGCCCTGCTGCTGATGATCTATTTTTAAATCGGTTCAGTGTTAGTAAGGCAGGTCAGTGTCAGTGAGTGTATTTCTCCACTGTGGCAGCTACTCGGTTGGTTGAGTACGAACACCTTTAGTTGACTAGAGTTTTCTTTGCTTGACTACAGCCCTTGTATTGTGAATACGAGCCGGATGAGATTTTCCATCTTATTTTAATAGCACTCTAGCACCACCTGCAGGCCAAACTTTACATCCACTCGCTGTAACGCTTCTACACCGCGCTGCATAATGAAGGCTGCACATTAGCTCCCGTACGTCTCACATACTTAGTCTTTTCTCTCATGCTCTCATTTCCTCCCTCTGTTGTCCACACACTGCACATCCAATTTCCTCCTCCCATCTTTATTTTTCACAGAATCCCAGTTTTTATGGAGCCTCGCCGCTCTCCCTGTCCCTCCTTTTTCAGAGTCTGTTCGTTATATAAAAACATAAAAGCTCCTTCCCCTGCTGCCAGTAGAAAGAAAATCATTTTTTTTTCCTCGTCTGGGTCCCTGCTGCTTTGCTCTGCTGCTCCCCACCCCCTCTCCTCCTCCTCACCCCTCCCTTCCTCTGCTTTTGCTGGCTCTGCTTTCATTCCATCCTCCTCCTCCCCCCTCTCCTCTTTCTCCCCCCACCCCTCCGTCTTCCCTCTGGAGAATAGGGGTCATTGCACAAATGATTACTCAGACCCCGGTCGCCATGGCAATGCTGCCATGTAACGGGCGACAGGCATGCATCGAGCACAGCAAAGACGCCGATTAGCGAGCTGGCGATGGAAAAAGCAAGCACTGCCTTTGTGTGGCTCCGTTTTGCCTCCATTTTTTTTTCCCCGTCTGTTTTTCTGTGTGTCTCCAGCTAACTGGGGTGGAGGGAACGAGGGAGGGGAGCAGCAAGACAGAAAGAAAGAAAGAAAAGAAAGCCTGCAAACATTCTGCTCACAGCCCTCCAGCTTTGTCTCCCTTTCTTACTCGCCTTCTGTGTCTGAATGAAGGCGGCTGTGGGTTCATTTCAGCTGCCGGTTAGAAACGGCTCTAACGGTTCTGTTAGCATAAATCTACTCAGAACAGTTGGCCCGTATTTTTCCTTAGGAAGTGCTGTAGAAAGTAGAGTTTTACTTAGAAGAAAAGAGACCTAACATATTTGCCTGAAAAGGTATTAGCCTATTAAAAAGCCGTTTTCAGTTAATGACTCCAATCAGTTTGTGCCCTGTTTACTTAGACTTGACATCATGGCTCACTGAAATTAGTGATAAACGGAAAGCAACCCAGCTCATGTAGATGGCCCCTAGTGGCTGTTTCAATAAGTGCACATGCCTACAAACTTAAAGATGCTTAATGGAACTTTAGAAAAATTTTGTTTTAGTGACACCCCTTGGTAGCCCTGGACAATTTTGACCTTAAATCAGCATCATGGTTAATTGAAGCTTTCATGTCAGTTTAGTTTTTCTCCCCTTCCTTCTTCTCCCTTATAGTTCACCGACAACGCTCACAGTGACTATATCACATACACACGTACAGGACACGAAGAAGGGAAGAACCAAAAAAACAACATGAGTAAGATTACATCAGTTTCAGTTTTATTTCGGTTAATTGCCTAGCCCTACTTTGTGGTCACTATACGAACTATAGCCCATTCACTCCATCTTTGAAAAGGACTGTGGGTGGGATGTCCCACCAGCAGAGGCTGTGAGGTTTATTGGCAGTTTCTTTTTCTTTCTGTGGGCTGTAGCCAGCTGATATCATAGACCTCTCGTCAGTTTTATACGCCAAAAAACCCCACAAAAAAACAAAAACAACAACCCTGAAACCAAGATGGATGCCCCCAGAAAAGCTAACTACTAACTACAAGCTCTAGGGCTAGCAGTTACTTGACATAATTGCAGTATATATCTATATGTTAGAAAATTCAAGAGAATGGTAAGGCATATTTCATATTTATTTACAGACGTGGACAAAATTGTTGGTACCCCTCTGTTAATGAAAGAAAAACCCACAATGGTTACAGAAATAACTTGAATCTGACAAAAGTGGTAATAAATAAAAATTCTATGAAAATTAACCAATGAAAATCAGACAGTGCTTTTGAATTGTGGTTCAACAGAATTATTTTAAAAAACAAACTCATGAAACAGGCCTGGACAAAAATGATGGTACCCCTAGAAAAGATTGAAAATAATGTGACCATAGGGACATGTTCAACCAAGATGTGTCCCCTAATTAATTAATCAGTCAGTCGGCCTTTTTAAAGGGTGACAAGTAGTCACTGTGCTGTTTGTTGACATGGTGTGTACCACACTAAACATGGACCAGAGGAAGCAAAGTTGTCTCAGGAGATTAGAAAGAAAATTATAGACAAGCATGCTAAAGGTAAAGGCTATAAGACCATCTCCAAGCAGCTTGATGTTCCTGTGACTACAGTTGCACATATTATTCAGAAATTTAAGATCCACAGGACTGTAGCCAACCTCTCTGGACGTGGCCGCAGGAGGAGACGGATAATGTGAATGGTAACAAAAGAGCCCAGAACAACCTCTAAACATATTCATGGTGAACTCCAAGGTCAAGGTACATCAGTGTCAGATCGCACCATCCGTCGTTGTTTGAGCCAAAGTGGACTTCATGGAAGACGACCAAGGAGGACACCACTGTTGAAAACAAATCATAAAAAAGCCAGACTGGAATTAGCCAAACTGCATGTTGACAAGCCACAAAGCTTCTGGGAGAATGTCCTATGGATAGACGAGACAAAACTGGAACTTTTTGGCAAGTCACATCAGCTCTATGTTCACAGATGCAAAAATGAAGCATACCAAGAAAAGAACACTGTCCCTACTGTGAAAGATGGAGGAGATTCTGTTATGTTCTGGGGCTGCTTTGCTGCATCTGGCACAGGGTGTCTTGAATCTGTGCAGGGTACAATGAAACCTCAAGACTATCATGGTATTCTAGAGAGAAATGTGCTGCCCAGTGCCAGACAGCTTGGTCTCAGTCACAGGTCATGGGTCTTGCAACAGGATAATGACCCAAAACACAGCTAAAAACACCCAAGAATGGCTAAGAGCGAAACATTGGACTATTCTAAAGTGGCCTGAGACAACTGGAGCAGTTTGCTCATGAGGAGTGGGCCAAAATACCTGCTGAGAGGTGCAGAAGTCTCATTGACAGTTACAGAAATCGTTTGATTGCAGTGATTGCCTCAGAAGGTTGTGCAACAAAATATTAAGTTAAGGGTACCATCATTTTTGTCCAGGCCTGTTTCATGAGTTTGTTTTTTAAAATAATTCTGTTGAACCACAATTCAAAAGCATTGTCTGATTTTCAATGGTAAATTTTCATAGTATTTTTATTTATTACCACTTTTGTCAGATTCAAGTTATTTCTGTGACTATTGCGGGTTTTCCTTTCATTAACAGAGGGGTACCAACAATTCTGTCCACGTCTGTACGTTCATATGACCTGCGCATATATTTTTGTTTGGTGACCAAAAAATCGAATTCATACGGCTGATAAAGTTTGAAGTTAAAATTAGAAAAAATATACTGCTCTAAGTAAAATTGTAACTAGTTTTAGCACCAAAATGTTCTTGTGGACACTTGGGGTGGGAATTGCGATGGACCGTCCTTACTTAGGTCACGATGTAATATTATCCCAATGCTAAGATTCCTGAAGCATCGATACAATCCACCACCACAAAGTATCGTGATACTATGACGCATTGATTTCTTCCCCCACCCCTAGTGGACACACCAGCCCATTCTTATTCCAGGTGAGTCAAATGGTGCCTTTTTGTCAAACAGGACTGCCCCTGTTCAAATTGAGGTCCGAAGCAAAAATTTGTTATAAGCCCTTTCTCCCTCTCACAATAATACAAACTCACATATATGCATACATACAGCTCTGGAAAAAAATATGAGACCACTGCAAAACCATTCCTAAATTAGCATCTCTATGGCAGCCATTCAATTTGAGAATCTGTTGAATTCCAACACAAGGACACCTCATTTTGCTTAAGGAGGAACTGATTAGGTGATCATCTAAGCATGGTAAAATGCATGAAAGCTGTGAACTGTCAGGATTCCAGCTCGTGCTGTGCTCCAGCCTCTCTCTCTCTCCTCTGATTAGGCGCCGCTCCCTGCAGCTGATTACACCTTCTGTTGCCAATCAGGAGAACCCTTTATATTGGACGCTTTCCCACCACATTGTCTGGTTTTGTCTGATCGCCTGCCTGTCAGCATTCGCCTGAGCCTAATCGTATGTACTCTTGTTACCTGGTGATCTGTGGTCTGACCCTTGCCTGCCTAGAACCCTGAGCCTGCCATCTGTATTGGATCTGAATTCAATAAAGTTTTTGGCAATTCCGACCGCAAGGGGAGCGTGGACACATGATTAATGAATTTCTGTCAGGGTACCAGCTCAGCAGCTGAAGATGTGCTAAATTTCCGGGTCCTGGTGGAAGAAACGGGGTGGGATGACACGGCTCGGTATACTGTGTTTATTCATGGCCTGAATGCCAATCTTCGTGATGAGCTCGCTCGTCTCTATGATGAACCTAATACCTTTGATGCCCTAATTTCGTTGATTGTCAAACCTGACAATAGGATGTGAGAGCGAGCCAGGGAACGGCAGTCAGGTCCCTGCCCCTTCTCCCGCATCATGCTGCCCCATCCATAGCTTCTTGCTCTGCCACTGCCCGCTGCCCTCCACAATTCCCCTGAACCCATGGCCATTGGGCATTCCAAACGTGCACCAGATGAAAAACAGCAATGATTCGAGGAGAGGTTGTGTATCTATTGAGGGCAAGTGGATCACGTTGTAGCCTCATGCCCCGAGAAGTTAAACTTTCACGCCTGTCAGTCACAGTAGGGGGTCTAACGGGCAGTGGACAGAGACCTTTACACTCTCACCTTGCACTCCCGATCTAACTCATGCTCCAGTCCACTGAGTTTGTTGGTACCGCTCTGGTCGATTCCGGGGCTGAACAAAATTTCCTGGCTTAGGCCCTGACAACCTGGTTTAAGATTCCCTGTGTCCCGTTACCCCAACCTCTTGACTTGATCGCCATATCCAGCCAGTCCCTATACCAGGTAACCACATACACTTCCCCTTGAGAGTTAATGGTCTCAGGCAATCACCACGAACAGATTTCCTTTCTGATCCTCCCAGTCTCCATGATCCCAGTTGTGCTTAGTCACCCAAACATTGATTGGTGTAAAGGAAGGATTAGTTCTTGGAGTCCGTATTGTCTGGCTGTGTGTCTCCAGTCCGCTGCGTGCTCTCCCAACATCGACATGAGGGGATAGAGAAGACAAAAAGAACAGACATGTAGAAAGCAAACAGCACGATGGGGACTCAATCTATGGGAGAGAACAAACAGATGTTAATGGCCAGCAAAAATATTTCATTGAGAGTGAAGAAAGGAGTGAAGCCTAGTGTATTTTTGAAGGTCCCCTGGCTGTCAAAACCTATTAGCAGCATAACTAAGGGAGGGTTCAGAGACACATGATCCCTCCCTAATTGTAGGCTATATCAAAAAGGAAGGTTTTAACCCTATTCTTAAAAACAGAGATCGAGTCTGACTCCCGAATCCAGATTGGAAGCTGGTTCCACAGGAGAGGAGCTTGATAACTGAAGGCTCTGCCTCCCATTGTGCTTTTGGAGATTCTAGGTATTACAAGTAATCCAGCATTTTGGGAACGTAGTGCTCTGTTAGGATAATAGGGTAGTATCAGATCTTTTAAATAAAAAGGGGCCTGATTGTTTAGAGCTTTGTAAGTGAGAAGAAGGATTTTAAACTTAATTCTAAACTCTATGGGAAGCCAATGAAGGGAGGCCAGAACCGGAGAGATATGATCTCTCTTTCTAGTACCTGTTAAAACTCTTGCTGCAGCATTTTGGATCAATTGAAGTCTTTTTAAAGATATTTTAGGACAACCTGATAATAAAGAGTTACAATAATCTAATCTAGAGCTAACAAAAGCGTGGATCAGTTTCTCAGCATCACTCTGAAACAAGATGTTCCTAATCTTGGCAATATTACGCAAATGATAGAAGGCAGTCTTAGAAACAAATTTAATATGTGAATTGAAAAACAGATCTTGATCAAAAATAACTCCAAGGTTCCTCACAGAGCTATTAAGAGAGAGTAACCGCATCCAAACTTTGGAAAGGTATTTCTAAGTTTTTTTGGACCAACTAGAATGACTTCAGTCTTATCTGAATTTAATAGCAGGAAATTACAAGTCATCCAAGCTTTGATTTCCTTAAGACAGGCGTCTAACTTGGTTAATTGATTACTATCATCTGGCTTCATTGACAGGTATAATTGTGTGTCATCTGCAAAACAATGAAAATGTATACAGTGCTTTCTAATAATGTTGCCTAACGGAAGCATATATAAACTAAAAAGAGTAGGGCCTAGCACAGATCCCTGTGGAACTCCGTGACTGAGCTTTGAGTTGGAAGAAAACTCATTACTGACATGAACAAATAAAAAATAACAAATAACAAATCAGATAAATAAGATCTAAACCACTGCAACGAAGTTCCATTAAGTCCAACATAATGTTCTAATCTATCAAGTAGAATATTATGATTGATAGTATCAAAAGCTGCACTAAGGTCTAAAAGGACAAGTACAGAAACAAGTCCATTATCAGATGTGATAAGGAGGTCATTAGTGACTTTCACTAAGGCTGTTTCAGTACTATGATGGATTCTAAACCCAGACTGAAACTCTTCAAATAAACAATTTCCCTGCAAGTGGTCAAATAATTGCGTAGCAACAACTCTTTCTAAGATTTTTGAAATGAAAGGGAGATTAGAGATTGGTCTATAGTTAGCTAAAACTCCTGGATCCAGCGTTGGCTTTTTGAGTAAGGGTTTAATTACAGCAGTTTTAAAAGCCTGAGGTACATGGCCTAAAGTTAATGAAGAATTGATTATTTGAAGAATAAAGCTACCAATAAGTGGGAAGACTTCTTTAAACAACCTGATAGGAAAAGGGTCTAAAAGACAAGTTGAAGGCTTGGATGAGGAAATTATTTTATCTATCTTTAAAAGGTCAATTGGAGTAAACTCATCCAAACAGATGTCAATTGAAGGAATTATAGTAGTTACTGTATTTAAGTTAACGGTGGGAAGAATCTGACTGATTTTATCTCTGATAGATGAAATTTAACTCGCTCAGCAGCTGCAGACAGCTGAGCGTGGTTTCTGATCATTTGGCCCACATGTCTGCTCCGGCTAATCCGGCCCCTCCTGTAGCCTTTGCTTCTTCTATAGTTTGCTGAACCACCTCCGTCCCTTCACCGGCCCCGTACACAGGGGAGGTGGGGGGATGTAGAGATTTTCTTTGTCAAGTTCGGCTTAATTTGGAACAGGTGGGGAAAGAGTACCCAGACGACAAGTCCAAAATTCATTTTTTCATCCTTCTGCTTCGGGGCCGAGCTCTTAGTTGGGGCCGGTCTGTGCTCAATAGCCATAGGGACGCACCCCCGACGTTTGACCAATTTATGGCCGATTTCTCCTGCACTTTCGACTGTACGAAGAGCGAGGGGAATATCATGAGCCGCCTCCTGTCACTCCATCAGGGTGACCGGTCGGTGGCCGACCACTCGGTGGAGTTTCAGGTCGAAGCAGCGGAAATCGGGTTGGAATGACGTTGCGCTACGCAACGCGTTCCTCCACAGTTTAAATCCTCGCCTCCGCGATGACTTGGCGGTTTATGCCATTCCCGCCTCGCTGGACAGTCTGATCGATCAAGCTGTCGGGTTGGATAACCAGTACCACGAGCGCGCTAAGGAGCGCGGATCCTCCTCTCGCCCATCCGCTGTGCGAGTGCCCTCGACATTTACTGATACAGGTGGCTCCGACCTGGCCTCCAAACCGATGGAGGTTAGCTGGACCCGCCTCCCTCAGGAGGAGGTCGAGCGGCGGAGGCGGATCGGTGCGTGTGCATATTGTGGCTCTTTAAAGCACAGACGGGACGCATGCCACCTGCGGCCAAAAAGACGCGGCCCGTCAGTAGCTGTGGGGGGGCTGGCGGACGGGACTCATTCTCATTCCTCTGGTAACTTCTCTATTTCGGCCCTGATCCAGTTGCCGGGGGTCGAGAGGAGAGTCTCTGCCCTCATTGATTCAGGGGCAGAGGGAAATTTCATCTCCTCCCAGCTTGTTCAGGAGATGGGGATTCTGACCACTAATTTGTCGGTTCCCCATAATGTAACCACCCTATCTGGCCAGAAGGTGGCATCCGTTACTCGTTGCACAGTGCAGATCTCCGTCCTTCTGTCCGGCAACCACCGGAAGAGGCTGTCTTTCTATGTTTTTCCCCGGGCCTCTCACACAGTGGTCTTAGGGTATCCTTGGCTCCAGAGACATAATCTAATTCTTTAACTTAAATGGGCTCAAAATTCCATCACCTCCTGGAGCCCAAACTGTTTGGTTACGTGTCTAAGTTTGGCCAAGTGTTCTCCGTCCCTGTCCATCTCCTCCCCTCCGTTCGAACCGCTGGACCTCAGTCTCGTGCCCGAGGTCTAGCATGACCTTGGGGAGGTATTTAGTAATCAATCAATCAATCAATCAATCAAAGACTTTATTCCAGACTCATGGTCCATCAAAAATAAGATAAAATAAAGTAAATAAAATAAAATAAAATAAAATAAAAACAAGACAGTTGAAAAACAGTTAATAAGAAAAACAATCAAAAAGTTACAAAAACAATAAGACACAACTACTAAAAGAAGTACAAAGACAGTACAGACTTTGAAAAGACTTAAAAAGACAACTGTACCAGTGCCTTCTAAACTGTGACTGACAGCGAATAGAACTGAGCTTAATGCTAGACATAACTTGAATGATTACATTTCTAGATACATCAAGCCGACAGATGAATTTATACATAAGATTCCTTATTACTGCATGCAGTGTATTTACACGTGATGAGACAAATAACTCGGAAGCACTGCACCATCGAGGCTTTTTAAGTAAAATTCTTAAAGCATCATTGTAAGCAACCTGTAATTTCTGCATACTTTGTTTCCTATAATTTATCCATAAATGAGCAGTGTATAAAGGTGTACAATAGGTTTTAAAAAGAACCAGTTTCACCTCATCTGAACAAAAACCAAACCTGCGTGCAAGAATATTTGCTTGCATGTAGATTTTGCAGCGTTGTCTGAAAATATCATCATCATCAGTCATTCTATCATTAATAAAATGTCCCAGATATTTAATTTTATCCCTGACAATTAATTCCCTGCCTGCCAATTCAAAGACAGGGAATTTCATCAACAAATCTTCTTTAGTGCGGCAAATCAGCACACAACTCTTATTTGTATTATATTTTATGTCATTTTCCTCTCCATAAGCACTACACACTCTTAATAACTCCTGAAGACCAGCACTACTTGGACTGAGAATAACTAGATCATCAGCATACATAAAATGATTCACTAACTTATTCCCTATTAAACACCCAGTTTTACAGGCATTCAGTTGTTTTGACAACTCATCCATGTAAAGATTAAATAGAATAGGGGACAATATACTGCCCTGTCTGACACCACTGCTCACACCAAATGGGGATGAATGACTCTTCCCCCATTTCACCAGCATCTTCTGATGTGCGTACCAGTAAATCAGGATACGTACTAAGTACTTGGGAACCCCCCTGTCAATCATTTTCCTAAACAATATCCTGGGATTAACATGATCAAACGCCTTGGAGGCGTCAATAAAACACAGAAAAACTGAAGAATTTTGATTTCTATACTTATTTATAATTTCTTTTAAAGCATATATGCACAGATCTGTTCCATGATGGGTTTAAATCCAAATTGATGATCAGTAGATTTGATGAATACATTTAATTTTTCAAACATGACTCTTTCCAGTACTTTAGATATTATATTGGCTATAGCTATGGGCCTGTAATTGTCCAGGCTACACAGCTTGTCAGCTTTATCTTTAATGACTGGTACCAACACAACAGACAATAATGATTCTGGTAACATCCCATGAATCATGAAGCTGGTGAAACAGATTGCAAGAAGAGGAGCAATTCTTGAGCTAGCATATTTAAGATGCTCAGCAGAAATACAGTCTAAACCACTCGCTTTGTTATCTGATAGCTCTCTAATGGCTTTGGTCACTGCATAAGTGTCAATCAGGAGCGAATCGTCCCTTTCTACTTTCCCTACCTTATAAGTTTCATCCTTAGTTGAATTAAATAATGAATAAAAATGCTGCCGCCATAAATCCACAATATTTTCTGTACCTGAAATGCCTTCCAAGGTACAGGGCAAAGACGTTTTACTATTACTAATCCGTCTAAGCTCCTTCCAAAAATCTGTGGCATTCTTATCTAACAATTTCTTGGCCAAGGAATTACTTCTCATTAACTGCTCATTTTTAGAAATATGACGAATAGCATACTTAAACTTTGCATTTGTACATTTCTTCATCTCAAATTCTGGCCCTTGTCTGGGTCTCCCAGCCACCATCCATGCTTTATATGCTTCCCGAGCTTCAGAATAAGGCACAGCTACGGCCTCATTCCAGCCAGGTCTAACATTATGTGTTTTACGTATCTTCTTATAATAAGGCTTACTGTCCTTATACAGGGAGTTAACTATAGCATTGTACAAACTACAAAGGTCTTTCTTATGCTCAACAATGCTACAGTTCACATTGCTGCACATTACAGCATCTCTAGGAAGACATATTTTACTCAAGGATTTATCTGTACGAATGAATGAATGAATGAATTTTTATTTCGGATATTTCGGATAGTACAGTACAGGTTAAAAGAAACTGAATAATATAACAACAAGGTCAAATTAGACAATGACTCCTCTGATTATACAATTCAGCGTAAGTTATCCGAAATGGGTGATGGCTGAAGCCGCAGCTTATATTGCCCACTTATATTCCATCCAAGAATTCAAAAGAGAAAAAGAGAAAACAGACAAGAGCGATTACAATTCAAAACAAAGCTAAGACAAAATGTGACAGAAAAAAAAAAAAAACTAAGCTAAGCTAAGTTAAGCGATTACTATTCAAAAACAAATCTAAGACAAAATGTGACAGAAAAGAAAAAAAAAAAAACTAAGCTACAACACAACACAGGCTGGATATGGCAATCCTTACGTGATTTTACATGTCATCTTGTATATATGTTTGGAGTATTTCTTCCTTTAGTTTTTGTTTAAATTGTCCAAGCGTTGTACATGATTTTAATTCAGGTCCAAAATCGTTCCATAATCTGACTCCTTGCACTGAAACGCAGTGTTGCTTGGTGGTTGTTCTCACTGTAGACTTTTGAAATATACATGTTCCTCTGAAGTGATATCGTTTCTCCCTTATTTTAAAATTAAATTTAATTAAATTAAATCACCCTTATTGTCATTCAACTGTACAACCAATCATGTACAGTAGAACGAGATTGTGCTTTACCTATCTACAGTGTAAATCACACACACCCCAAGTGCAGAATCAGAGGGCCGCTGCCATGCAAGGCGCCGCCACAGAGTTCCCTCCTCCATTCCATTTATTGCTGAGCACCAAGCTGGACGGCAGGAAGTTCCACTTTTATATGGTCTTTGGCATGACCCGGCCGGGATTTGAACCCCTGCCTCCCGGGTGTGGGGCGGATGCTCTACCAACTGAGCCACCACTCCGGTATTTGGAACAACTTTTGGATATTTGCGGGCAGTGATAAATTCTTCACTTTAAACATTATTATTGCAGTTTTAAAGTCAACCAGATCTTTCAACTTGAGAGTTTTTTGTTTAAGAAAAAGTGGGTTTGTTGGTTCCCTGTAAGCTGCTTTATTATTCTAATAGCTCTCTTTTGAAGCATAAAGAGTGGATATATGTTTGTTTTATATGTATTTCCCCATACTTCATTACAATATGTCATGTATGGGAGTATTAATGAATGATACAAGGTGTATAGTGTGGGTTGATTCAGCAAATATTTCACTCTGTGTAATATTGCAATTGATTTGGATACTTTACCTTTAATATAATTAATATGTGACTTCCAACACAGTTTATTATCAATTATTACTCCAAGAAATTTAGTTTCAGATACCCTTTCAATCTCTACACCATTTACACTGAGTTTAGGTACTGGGTTGTTGTGATGGTTGTTAAAGACTATAAATTTTGTCTTACTTAAATTGAGCGTTAATTTGTTTGAATCAAACCACAGTTTAAGCTTTCCTAATTCCTTTCCGAGCGTATCCAGTAGTTGTTCCAAATTGTTTCCACTGCATAATAGATTAGTGTCATCGGCAAACAATATTAAGTCCATTTTTTCTGAAACTTTACATATATCATTTATATACATATTGAATAATAATGGTCCCAAAACTGAACCCTGTGGGACTCCACAGGTAACCTTCAGTAACTGTGAGTTTTTGTTGCTAACACATACATACTGATATCTATTCTTTAAGTAACTACTTAACCAGGACAGTGCTACCCCTCTAATACCACAATTTTGTAGTTTCTTTAATAATAAATTATGATCCACTGTATCAAATGCTTTTTTAAGATCCAGGAATACTCCAACTGAATACTCTTTATTTTCGATGGCTGTTGATATTTTTTCTGTAAATTCCATTAGGGCATATGCAGTTGTCCTCTTGTGTCTGAACCCATATTGCTGCTCACACAATAAATTATTCTTCAGTATGAAGTTGTCAATTCTCTCATAGAATATTTTTTCAAGTATCTTGGAAAATTGCGGTAATAGTGAAATTGGTCTATAGTTTGAGAGTTCCCCTCTGTCGCCCGTCTTGTATATCGGAATTACTTTAGCTATTTTCATTGCATTGGGAAATATACCTGTTTGGAGAGACAGGTTACAGATATACGTCAGTGGTTTTACTAGGCATTCAATAACAGTTTTGACTAGTAGCATGTCAATACCATCACAGTCCGTAAATGTTTTACTTTTGAACAATTTAACAATTTCAATGACCTCTCTTTCGTCTGTGTTCTTTATGAAGATGGAGTCTTTTACAGCAGTGTTATTGCATATTGTATCACCTGTAGGCACCGTAGTGGGTATTTCTCAAGCCAAATTAGGTCCAATGTTAACAAAAAATTATTAAATTCATCTGCAGGTGAAGCTATATTCACACTCTGAGTCGTTTTATTATTTTTTGGAATATTGGTTGGGTTGCTTGTATTTCTGCTTTTATTTCCAAGGATACTGTTGAGTATTGTCCATGTATTTTTAATATTGTCTTTGTTTTTCTCCAGTTCTTTACTGTAATAGTCTCTTTTACTACATCTTATTATATATGTTAACTTATTTTTGTATGTTTTATACCGCTGCTCTGCTTCTTTTGTCCTTTTCTTTAGGAAAGCTTTATATAATAAATTTTTCTTTTTACACGCCTTTTGTAGTCCTTTGGTTAACCATGGTTTATCAGCAAATTTATGTTTAAGCTTTTTTTTTACTAATGGGCAGTTTTTTTCATAAAGAGTGGTTACAATGTTTATAAATGTGTCATAGGCTTCATTTACATCTGATACATAGACTTCTATCCAGTCTTGCTTCAGCAAGTCCTCTTTAAAAGAACTGATTGCATTTGGTGATTTGTATCTGAACGATTTTGAAATTTTTTCTGTGTTGGCCCCGGTGTGGCCATGGATAAGTGCAAAGGTTGGCAAGTGGTCAGTTATATCATTTATCAATAATCCACTTTCTATTTTCTTATCAATAACATTGACAAACAGGTTGTCAATAAGTGTAGTAGTGTGAACTGTGATTCTACTGGGATGTGTTATTGTGGGATATAGACTCATGCTGTACATAGAGTTCATGAACTCTGTAACTACATTTTGTTGATGTGGATTCAGTAAATCAATATTGAAATCTCCACAAATTGCTACCATTTTCTTACTAGTAATATTATTGTACAGCTCGACTAATTTATCTCTGAATGTCTCATTGCAAGTTCCCGGCGTTCTATATACAGTGATCCCTCACTTATCGCGGTTAATGGGTTCCAGAACCGACCGCGAAAAGTGAAAAACCGCGAAGTAGCGTCACCCCAATGACGTCATTCATAAACAATACGTACGTTCATTCTCTCACTCTCATATGATACGTGTGTGTGTGTGTACGTGTACATACATACGTAGATGTAAACAAAGTGTACATAAATATGTTTTTAGAACTCTTTTATTCTTATAACAAGATACGTAACTCAAGATGAAAATGATTTACTGCACAGGTTAATGAGAGCTTTACTGCTCCTCAGGTGACGCCTCATCGTGATGTGCTGGAGGCGCAGGATCATCGAGGGCAGCTTCCGATAGAGCTGAAGCTGCAGGAGGCGGCGTAGTGGCTCGACGGGAAGACTATTTCGCACAAAATGGCACAAGAGAACAGCAAAAAGTTCCACGCTGCGAGACTACGTAACACGAGCGATAAAGAGCAATGAATGCGGTCTTCCTTCTCTTCCCTCGGCGCTCGGCAGGGAGAGGAGGTGGGTGAGACGTCTCGGCCAATCAGCTTGCGGGGTGAAACGTCTCGGCCAATCAGCTTGCGAGATTTCCGAGCCCAGCCAACACGACAACAGCGAACAGAGAGTTGTGCGGCTCTCCGTGTTGACACGTGATGGTCTAATGTAGTCTCCCTGCCTTCTGCTAGCGCCTGCCCATTATTTCTCAATTTTGAATTTTTGATGAATATTTTTGAAAAATCCGCGATGCACTGAGGGCGCGAAAGGTGAAGCGCGAAGTAGCGAGGGATCACTGTATACAACTTATAATTAGATTTTTTGTTTTATCTTGGTCAATCTCAACAGTGACACATTCCAAGATCCCTGGTAGTGCAAAGGACATTCCATTTACAAGCTTACACCTATACAGGTCATCAATATACAGTGCAACACCACCACCCTTTTTTTGAGATCTGTTTATATGAAACATCTGATATCCCTCTATTGCCATCAGGGGAGCCTGCTCTTCATTAAGCCAAGTTTCAGAGACTGCAATAGCTGTAAATTTTCTGTCTAGCTGTTTTAAATAGTCCTGAATCTGTGGAAAGTTTTTGTTAAGACTTCTGCTGTTGAAGTGTATTATTGACAGTTTACCATCTAATTGAACTTGACTTTTGAATTGCTTTTCAGTGTAATATTCACAATGGTTATGAATATTATTGAAAAAGTGGTTATCAGGATCAATATCATTCTCCATCTCTTGTGGTTTATGTTCAGCATAATAGCATATTTTCAGAGTTTGAGTTTCCTCACTCTGTGTCAAATGACTTCCTCCAACTGGGGATAATTGGTGTCTACTCGAGTCGGTCATAAGTTTTCGTTTGTTTTGCTTATTTTTTTTTAAAGTACTTTGGCATGGTGTATCAAAAGAATTATTCTTACCGTGTGTGTGAATATGGATTATCATTGACTCATAATTTTCTTAATCAGTGTTCATCTGTATTTATAACACAATATTCTACAATTTCTTCCTTAGAAAGAGTGTCCCAGTCTAATTTTCCCACCTCATCCTGACTGACATTTTGACAAAGTGCAGGTAGACAGTCAATATTAATTATCATCTCAAACGGTATATGATCAGACATTGCTAACCCATAATAAATACTCATGCCACCCAAACAGGCATGTGCATCACCAGTGCTGATGCAATGATCTAGCCAGGACGTAGTGTGCCAAGCCTCACTTATATAGGTATAACTATCAGGAGGCATTAACACCTTACTTGACAAAATTAAGTTATTCTCATAACAAAAATGATACATATGTTTTGCAAATAAGGAGTCAGTGTCAGATATGTCTGCATTCAAGTCCCCCATAATAAAAATACAAGTATTATTATAGTCTTGCATATAAGAATTAATAAAAGCAAGCTTATTTAAATATTCATCCTCATTCTGTTGACACTCAAATGGCGTATATACATTAATAATAAGGAATTCCTTATCATTACAATTAAACTGCACACCAATACACCAATCTACACCAAGTCGGACTACTTTTATCAAGGAGTCCAGCTTCTTTCTCCAGAGAATAGCCACCCCTCCAGGTATCCTACCCCTGATAATCCCCTTGCTGAGGTCAGCTGTAGACTCCCCAGCACCATGGAAATCAGGGTTAAGACAGTTCAAACGATCCAAGTCTTGTTCAGAGAGAAACGTCTCCTGAAGGCACAAAATATCACAATTGTTCAATAAATTGTCAATAACTAACCGGCGAGCTTTCTCCCCAGCACTTTGCCCCAGTTTAAGGCCACGACAGTTGTAAGACATGACCTTAATACCCATCAAAAAAGGAGGAAGAAGAGTTAAGAAAGATCACCATCATCCGTGGGTGCCCACATATTCTCCACAGCAGCCGCTCCACTAGCTCCAGCCCTCCCAGCCCCCCGGGGCTCATAGTATCGCCGCACCAATGCGCCCTCTGGCCAGAGCTCTGGCTGGTACATGTCCCCGACCTCAGAGCATTCCGCCATTACTTTAAATGAGCCAACCCTGCCGTTTCCAGTGAGGATTTTCTGACAGAAAACTTCTCGTCCAAGCTTGACTTTAAGATATGCAGATAAAGTGTCAGCTTCCAAATCACAATGAAAACGGGTAGCAAACACATTCACCATCTTAGTCCGAACTGTTTTAATATTACCGGAGCCCGTACCCATAACAGTAGCCGCGTTGCTGGCTTTATTTCTGCGGCTGTTTGAAGCAGAGGATGGCTTGGGTTTATCCGCAGCGCGCTCATTTCGTCTTCGTCCCTTTTTCACTACTTGACTCCATTTTGGAGAACCTGGTGAAGATGCTACTGTTCCAGAATTTTCCCCGGTTATAGGCTGACCCACCGGGTCCAAATTCACAGCCGAGACCTTCTCTCCAGCATTCAAGTGAGATTCCCGTGCATCTCCAGGTCTTGAATCGATCATCGGGCAGACCCCATCCTCCGCTCCGACATCAGCGGGATGGACAGGGCCTCCCAGGGCAGGCGCCTCATTATCCACGGCCCGTAAAGCAGATTGCTCCTGGCCACTTACACGTCGGGCAATATCCGAAGTTATAGTGCGTAGATCTTCACTGGAGCTAGTCTGTAACAGCATGGTTTGTTTCATGGCACAAACCTCTGCACTTAAGAGCTCCATTCTCCTCAGTAGACTTGAGCAGTCCAAGCTGGAAAATGTAACCAGCGGCAAATCATCCAGTAAGTCACAAGCATTGGCTCTTCCCCCGCATCGCTCATATGACTGTGCTATTGACCTCCTCCCGGGTGTGCGGTTGCCGTTCAACTGGCTCTAAAACATTTCCGAGCCGGAGAGGGAGGCAATGGAAAGGTACATTAACGATTCTTTGAACGCCGGCCTCATTCGGTCATCCTTGGCTCCTCTCAGGGCAGGGTTTTTCTTTGTTGGTTAGGAGGACGGGTTTCTGCGTCCATGCATCAACTACCATGAACTTAATGCCATCACATCAAAGATATCCTTTGCCCCTGATGAATTCCGCATTTGAGCTCCTGCAGCGCGCGCACATATTCTCCAAACTCGATCTGCGCAGTGCTTATCACCTTATCCAAATATGCGAGGGGGACGAGTGGAAAACGGCATTTAAAACCCATCTAGGGCATTTTGAATATTTAGTCATGCCCTTTGGCCTCACCAATGCCCCTGCCATTTTCCAACACCTTATCATCCGAGACATGATTAATCAATTTGTCTTTGTCTATTTAGATGACATTTTGATTTTTTCTCGCTCACCAGAGGAGCATCAAGTCCACGTTAGAGCTGTGTTACAGCGGCTCTTAGAGAACCAACTCTAACTCAAGGCAGAGAAGTGTGAGTTTTCCACCAATTCCACTTCTTTCCTTGGGTTTGTAGTAGTGGAGGGGAGCTGAGAGCCAACCCGGGCAAGGTGAAGTGTGTGTCGGATTGGCCAACACCCTACTTCCATAAGGAGCTGCAATGCTTCTTGGGTTTTGCGAACTTTTATCGCAGGTTCATCAGGAACCTATCGTGGGATTGCATAGCCTCTGACCCAGCTGACCTCCATTAAGGTGCCATTAAGGTGCCTCCATTAAGGTGCCAGCTGATCTCCATTAAGCTGACCTCCATTAAGGTGGGCGCAGTGCTTTCCCAAGTCCTGGCGCAGACCAGCTGTGTGGGATTGTGGAGCACATCTTCAACCTGAGCCTGAAGCTGGGGAGGGTACCACAGTTGTGGAAAACATCTTGTGTGGTACCTGTACCAAAGACTTCCCACCCCAAAGACCTGAACAGCTACAGACCAGTGGCCCTGACGTCTAACACGATGAAGACCCTGGAGAGACTGCTCCTTGCTCACCTCCGCCCCCTGGTGGGACCAGCGATGGATCCACTCCAGTTCGCCTACCAGCATGGCATTGGGGTGGAGGATGCAGTGATCTTCCTCCTTCTCCATTCCCTGTCCCACCTGGAGAAGCCCGGGAATGCAGTGAGGATCATGTTCTTTGACTTCTCCAGTGCTTTCAACACCATCCAACCGATGATCCTGAAGGACAAGCTGCTGTGCACAGGGGTGGACCAGCACCTGTCATCATGGATCCTGGACTACCTCACTAACCGGCCACAGTTTGTGAGAACCTGGGATTGTGTGTCCGACATGATCATTGGCAGCATAGGGGCCCCCCAGGGAACAGTTTTGGCTCCCTTCCTGTTCACCCTTTATACTGCGGACTTCTCACACAACACAACACACTGCCATCTACAGAAGTTCTCTGAAGACTCTGCGATTGTCGGCCTCATCTCCAACGGAGATGAAGCTGAGTACAGAGGACTTATCCAGGACTTCGTGGACTGGTGCTATCGGAACTGCCTCCAGATCAACGCGAGGAAAACTAAGGAGCTGGTGGTGGACTGCCGCAGGTAAGGACAACCCCTCACAGCACCAGTAAACATCCAGGGAACAGACATTGAGATGGCGACATCCTACAAGTACCTGGGTGTTCATCTGAACAATAAACTAGACTGGTCACACAATACCGACGCACTCTACAAGAAGAGACAGTGCAGGCTGTTCCTACTGAGGAGGCTCAGGTCTTTTGGTGTACAAGGGGTGCTCTTGAGACATTCTACAACACGGTGGTGGCATCAGCCATCGCTTTTGGAGTGGTCTGCTGGGGCAACAGCATTACAGCAGCCGATAGGAAGAGACTGAACAAACTGATCAAGAAAGCTAGATCTGTCCTGGGGCAACGCCTTGACCCAGTAGAGGAGATAGGAGAGAGAAGGATGGTGGCTAAACTGTCATCTCTGCTGGAGTCCGAGTCCCACCCTATGCAGGACATACTGGACGCACTGACGAGCTCATTTAGCAGTAGACTACATCATCCTAGATGCGTGACCGAGAGGTTTCGCAGGTCCTTCCTACCTACGGCTGTCAGACTTTATAACCTAAGCAGGGCTGCTCGCAGAGATGGCAAAAAAAAAACGTTGACGACCTAACAGTATTGAATGCAAAAGACGCAACAGACTTACACAAATGGTCCCCTCCAGTATACAACTAGGACAATATCAGTCGCTATGGAGGGTGACAAAATGTATGTGTATATATTCATACCATGTAGGGTAACTAAATAGACGGTTATGCTGTTTAGTCCATCTAGCTACAATACTCCGCACTGTGTATATATATTTACTCTATATATTTATGTGTACATATGTATATTCACTGCTCTTATTTTCTTATCTTCTAAATTATTGCTCTGAGTGTTGCTATCCCTGTGCTGTTGCAATCCTGGAATTTCCCCATTGTGGGACTAATAAAGGCTTATCTTATCTTATCTTCCCAGTGCTCATCCTCTGACTTGAAGCTCCACCCATGCGCGTATTTCTCTCGGCGACTCACCCCAACCGAGAGGAATTACGACGTCGGGGACCAGGAGCTTTTGGCCATTAAGTTGGCCCTAGAGGAATGGAGACATTGGCCGGAGGGAGTGATTCATCCTGTAGTCATGTGGACCGACCACAAGAACCTCACGTATCTGCGGTCAGCCCGCCAACTAAATTCTAGACAAGCCCGTTGGGCCTTATTCTTCCAACGGTTTAATTTCACTGTCACCTATAGGCCCAACTCCCGTAACATTAAATCTGATGCTCTCTCCAGGCAGTTTAGCCTGGACTTGTCTCCCCCCCTCCTACTCCCAGCCTATTCTCCTGCCTTCACGCGTCCTGGGAGCCCTTACCTGGGGAATCGAGTGGAGGGTTCACCAGGCCCAGTCCTCAGAGCCCGAACCAGCGGGGTGTCCCCCTAATTGTCTGTTTGTCCCTGCTGCCCTCCGCAGCGAAGTCATCCAGTGGGGGCACACCAGTCACTTCGCCTGTCACCCTGGTGTGGTGCGCACTATAGACCTCATTAAGCGGGTGTTCTGGTGGCCCACGCTGCGGAAGTACGTGCAGGAGTACATCAAGGCCTGTCAAACGTGTACCCGGAATAAATCCAGTTCAACACCCCCCGCTGGCCTCCTTAATCCCCTCCCAGCCGACCTTGGTCCCATATTGCAATTGACTTTATTTCTGGACTCCCCCCCTCCCATGGCAACATGGTCATTTTTACCATAGTGGACAGATTCTCCAAGGCCGTCCACCTGGTTCCCCTTCCTAAGTTGCCATCCACTATCAAGACTGCTGAACTCCTTTCTTCCCACGTCATCAGATTCCGCGGCATCCCTTTGGACATTGTGTCTGACCAGGGGCCCCAGTTCATCTCCCGAGTTTGGAAGTCATTCTGCCACTCACTTGGTACCTCCGTCAGCCTCACCTCCGGGTATCATCCTCAGAGCAACGGGCAGGCTGAGCGTGCCAACCAGTCCCTGGAGGCTGCCCTTCAATGCGTGGCAGCTGACAATCCATCCTCCTGGAGCTCTCATCTGACCTGGGTGGAGTACTCACTCAATTCCACAGTCTCCTCGGCCAAGGGGCTCACGCCGTTTGAGGCCTCCATGGGATACCCCCCCCCCCCCCGCTGCCCATGGCGGAGAGAGAGTTTGCGGTGCCGTCCGTGGGAGCCCTCTTTTACCGCTGTCGCCGAGCCTGGAGGTCCACCCAAGCTGCCCTCCTCCAGGCTACTGAAGGCAATCGCCGCTATGCGGATCGGAAGAGGGTCCCGGCACCGGAGTACAAGGTTGGACAGCAGGTCTGGGTGTCAGCTAGCCAGATCCCACTGAAGGCTGAGGCCAGGAAACTCTCACCTCGCGTCATGGGCCCATTCCCCGTCACTGTAGTCGTGGGTGACTCTGCTGTCCGGCTCCAGCTTCCATGGGCGCTCTACGTACCTTTGCCCCCCCCCCCCCCCGAAGCCACTGAGTCCTCGACGGCCACATCACTCACACCGTCCGCAAGATCCTGGACGTTCACCGTCAGGGCCTGGGTCTCCAGTACCTGGTGCACTGGGAGGGCTACGGCCCGGAACACAGATCTTGGATCCCGAGGTCATCTTTCCATGACAAAAGGCATGGTCTGGGCCTACCATCAAGCTCACTCAGAAAAACCCAGTGGACCGCCAGGAGGCGTTCCTTGGGGGGGGGGGCTGTCATATCCTGGTGAGCGCTTGCCCCCTCCGTCCTGTTCTCCTGTCTCCCTGCTAGTCATCTCACCTGGGAGGATTGACGCACCTGCTGCTTCTGCTGAGCCAACATTTACAAGGACCAGCCCTTCCATGATTCAATGCTGGTTCATTTGGGTATACTGCCTTAGAGCAGAATTTATCTCAAACTTGTAAGTTGCCTCGTGTTTTTGGTTCGTTACCTAAACACTGATCTCCTCCTTTTCCTTTAGGTTGCTGCCATTGAAGCGGTGTGTCTCCAGGGATTGTGGTGCACTCACCAGCCTGTTGTTCTCCCCGTTGCAGCTCCTCATCTACACCCAGTCAGACTCAGCCCTTCATTCCCCATCACAGCAGTTTCATCCTGCTGGTTCGTCTCTCCTCACTGGGCACTGTGCTGGGTTTTCTCATTCTCCATGTTAAGTGGCATAATTAGTATTTCCACTCACTCCTCCATTCCTCTCCCTAATCAGCTCTCGTCTTTTCTCCGCAGGCTGCTGCTGCTCTGGCGAGTGACTGTTTTTCTCTAATCCTGCCCTTTATGAGATTTAATAAATTGTCAAACGTTCTCACTTGTTTTCTGTGTTTCCTTTGGTGTTGCACCCTGCACTTAGGCTGACAGTCCAGTCAATATGTCAGGAAGGGGCTCTGGTGGCGAGGAGAAGGAATCTCTATCAAGACTGCGGCAGTAAAGAAAAGAAAATGCAGTCCTTAAATATGGACGGAATAAACAACATAAGTAATGACAGGTGTGGGTTCACATGAGCAGGCAAAAAGGGAACAATGAATAGTGATTGGGATCAGCTGGGAGAGATGAGAGAGGAGTGGCTGGACTTGACAGCTGACAGGGCAACACCCACACAGAGTACAAAACCGGAAACACCGCCTGACAGCTGTCAACCCAGAGAAAGAACACCACATTACAAATATAAAGAATAAATGCAGACTAATAAGTAATTACAAATTGAAACGAAACATGGGCGTAACAAAACTGAAACATAAACAGAAAAATAGAAAGCAGTATAAGAATACTGAAACTCATCCATCCATCCATCCATCTTCTACCGCTTTTCCGGAGGTCCGGGTCGCGGAGGCAGCAGTTCAAGCAGAGAAGCCCAGACTTCCCTCTCCCCAGCCACCTGCTCCAGCTCTTCAGAGGGGATACCAAGGCATTCCCAGACCAGCTGGGAGATATAGTCTCTCCACCGAGTCCTGGGTCTGCCCCGGGGTCTCCTCCCAGTGGGACGTGCCTGAAACACCTCAAGTGGGAGGCGTCCAGGAGGCATCCTAATCAGATGCCCATACCACCTCAACTGACTCCTTTCAATGTGGAGGAGCAGCGATTCTACTCTGAGCCTCTCCCGGATGACTGAGCTCCTCACCCTATCTCTGAGGGTGAGTCCAGCAATCCTACGGAGAAAGCTCATTTCAGCCGCTTGTATCCGCGATCTCGTTCTTTCGGTCATTACCCAAAGCTCGTGACTATAGGTGAGAGTAGGAACGTAGATTGACTGGTAAATCGACAGCTTTGCCTTAGAACTAAGCTCCCTCTTCACCACAACAGACCGGTACAACGTCCGCATCACTGCAGATGCTGCTCCAATCCGTCTGTCGATCTCTCGCTCCATTTTCCCCTCACTCGTGAACAAGACCCCAAGATAGTTAAACTCCTCCACTTGGGGCAGGAGCCTGTCCCCAACCCGGAGAGGACAAGCCACCTTTTTCCGGCTGAGGACCATGGACTCGGACTTGGAGGTGCTGATTCTCATCCCAGCCGCTTCACACTCAGCGGCAAACCGTCCCAGCAAGAGCTATAGGTCATTGCTGGATGAAGCCAACAGGACAACATCATCTGCAAACAACAGAGATGAGATCCTGTGGTCACCAAGCATGACACCCTCCATTCCCTGGCTGCGCCTAGAAATCCTGTCCATAAAAATTATGAACAGGATCGATGACAAAGGGCAGCCCTGGCGGAGTCCAACTCTCACTGGGAATGACTCCGATCGAGTGTTGGCAATACGAACCAAACTCTCACAACGGTCGTACAGAGACCAAATAGCTCGTAACAACAAGCCCGATACCCCATACTCCCGAAGCACCCCCCACAAAAATCCACGAGGGACACGGTCAAATGCCTTCTCCAAGTCCACAAAACACATGTAAACTGGTTGGGCAAACTCCCACGAACCCTCAAGAATTCTCGAGAGGGTAAAGAGCTGGTCCGATGTGCCACAGCCAGGACAAAATACAACAAATATATAAATACAGAAAAAAAGCCATGAGACTGAGCCTGGAGGAACCTCCAGAGCTCATCTCGTGACAATAATGAAGTAAAAAATGGAAGAGACATAGACAGCTGAGTAGGAGGAATATTTCATGTTGTCATTTGGTCTTTTTCATATCAGAGCTGCACTTGCATAGCATAGTTGCATATGAAAGTCCTGTTTTCATTTAGTTTGAAGCAGTGAATGGTAAACTAAAACTGTATACACAGACATACAAATGTCCCAAAAGTTGTTGCAATACTTCATGTCATGTCAATTGAGGGTGGTGTTCCTGTCGCTCATTGGGACTACAAAGATTGAGAGAAAAACTCTGTAGTCTAGCAATCCATTTCATTTACAGCACTAGGTGTTGTATTTATACACCTGTGGCACATGCTTTTCCTTTTTTCCTTAGTATTGCAAGATTTTCCTTCTTGCAATACTCTTAACTTTAGTGTTTTGTGTGTTTTAAACTTGCTCGTTTGCAATAACTCACTGCCATCCGTTTCAAAGTGAAATGCTGGTTCCACGTTGTTGAAGCCATGCAGGGCTTAAATGACACTAACAGCCAGTTTAACCTTTGGGTTATCTTAGCGACTTTGAGCCTTTTGTGGTATACTGATTTGGCCGTTTTATACAAAGGTGGACTCTTCAACACTTGAGACTTTTAACTGGAACAGCAACCCCTTGAAGACAAAGCCAAAGTAAAATTTTAACATTTTTGTATGGAATCTGGTCCGTCCCATGAGTGGTACTTGGAATGTTTGAGTGCAGGTGATCTGTGGGCAGAACTTCATTTAGGAATCCAAAGATTTTTATTCTTAAACACTCCCAGTTGTATTCAGATTGATTTTTTTTAGTTCAAGTCTTAATTAAGTTGGTTGCAAATACTCTGCTTGTTTGAATTAAGATCTAAATGTGATCAAATGAAATTGTATGTTAAACGGCATACTGTATAATATAGTGTAGTTAGAAATGTACTTTAAGTCAGTTAACATTATTCTTAACATGATGTTTTAAAAACTCAAAGCAATTAGAAAGTGGCCATAAGGACTGGAAAAGAAGCGGAAAAAAAATCAGCAAAATTTAAAACAATGTGTCATGGGTTTAAGTGTCCCCTGAAGCTTATGTTTCCTGAAATTGTGACTTAGATTAACCATTATAATTCAATAAGTGATTCCGTAAAACACTCATGGCTGCTCTGTTTATTCACAGACCAGAAAATTCATGCTGTTATCCTGTTAAATCAAAGGGAATCTTTGTTCTTTTGAATGAATGAATGAATTTATGTTTATTCGGTAATAATAATAATAATCACATACAATACAATAAGAACACACAAAAGAACAACAAAAGGGTGTAGGCTGAAGCTAGTGCTTATATAGTGCCTACCCGTTACAATTTTAAAATCAGTAACAAAAATTTAAGTCTTACTGAAAATCAACAAAGAAAATCAAATAGAACAAGTAGACAAAAAAAAAAACAACTTTAAGTTATTACAAATTTATCTCCCAGCATTTACAGTGAGATACTGGGAGATTTTCTCATCTTTGTACAATTTTTTGAATTGCTTCAGAGTTGAACATGTTTTAATATTTTCAGAGCAACAGTTCCACAGTTTAACTCCAGTGACAGACATGCAATGATACTTTGTATTTGTTCTAACCTTTGGCTTATTAAAAATAGAGTTACCTCTTAGCTCATATTTGCTTTCCCTTTTTTTAAACAGTCTCTGAATATTAACAGGTAATTGGTTATTATTTGCTTTGTACATGATTTGAATGACATTATAATCTACTAGATCTCTAAATTTAAGAGTATGTAATTGAATGAATATTGGATTTGTTGGTTCATGGTAAGGTTTCTTTGATACAAGGTGTACGGCTTTTTTCCTGTAGTAAAAAGATTAAGTTTGTTTGTTTTATGTGCTTCCCCAGATCTCCACACAGTATGTCATAAAAGGAACTATCAGTGAATTATATAAAATGCAAAGCAATTTCTGACACAGGAGATCCTTAACTTTATACAGTACGGCAATGGATTTAGACATTTTAGTTTTGACATAATTTATGTGTGATTTCCAGTTTAGTTTGTTATCAACAATGACCCCTAGGAACTTGGTTTCAAAAACTGTGTCAATTTCAACATTGTTTATCTTAATTTTTCTGTGATTATATAATTTGCAGTTTCCAAATATTATACATTTTGTTTTTCCAAGGTGAATAGATAATTTATTGGCAGTGAACTATTGATTGATTTGTTTAAGTTCATTTTCTACTGAATCCAGAAGCTGCTTAAGATTTTCTCCACTACAAAAAAAAGTTGTCATCTGCAAATAAAATACGCTTGAGCAATTTAGACACAGAACATAAATCATTAATATACAAAATAAACAGCAATGGACCAAGCACAGAACCCTGTGGTACCCCACACATCATCTTCAGCAACTCAGAGTCTGTATTATTCACATGAACATATTGATATCTGTCTTCTAAATAGCTGTGTAACCAATCAAAAGCAATTCCTCTGATGCCATACTTATGTAATTTACTGAGGAGTAATTTATGGTCAACTGTATCAAATGCCTTTTGTAAGTCCAGAAATATTCCAACTGTGTATTCTCTTCTATCTGTTGCATCCGTAATCTGTTCAACAAAGTCCATGAGTGCCAGTGAGATGGTCTGGTTCTTCCTTAATCCATACTGTTGTTCACAGAGTATATTATGCTTATCAATGAAATCATTTAGTCTCTTAACAAATATTTTTTCCAGTATTTTGGAGAACTGAGGTAACAAGGAGATGGGTCTGTAGTTTGACAATGAGTGTTTGTCACCAGTCTTATACAGAGGAATGACTCTTGCTATTTTCATTTTCTTTGGAAATTTACTAGCAGTAAGTGACATGTTGCATATGAAAGTGAAGTGTTTAACAATACAATCAGTAATACATTTAACCAAGAACATACGGAAATCATTACAATCAGTTGATTTTTTGTCTTTGAATTTGTTAACAATGTCAAGAATTTCTTTTTCATCTGTTTCTTCCTTTTGCATGACCTTTTGTTAAAATTGTGTTAACAGGTCTGAGGAGTTGTTAGTTCCTGTCCAGCAGGTCAGTGGGGGGGGGGGGGGTATCAGTGCTGCTGTTAAAGCCACGTCACCCTTTAACCCTTTGGTTTCCATCTCAGCAACAGCTCTCTTTGAATTGTCCTCAGAAGGGCAATTTTGGTCGGCCGGCTACTCCTGGGAAGGTTCACCACTGTTCCATGTTTTCGCCATTTGTGGATAAGGGCTCTCAGTGTGGGCAGCACGGTGGCGGAGTGGTTAGCACTGCGGCAGCACAGCAACTTACCCTTGGCCGGGGGATCCTGGGTTCAATCCCAGCCCCTGACCAACAGTGATCTGTGTGGAGTTTGCATGTTCTCCCCATGTCTGCGTGGGTTTACTCTGGTATTTCTCCGGTTTCCTCCCACATACCAAAAACATGCAAGTTAGGTTAATTGGCATCAAAACTGGGGATTCTAAATTGTCCTTAGGTATGACTGTGAGAGTGAATGGTTGTCTGTGTCTCTGTGTTGGCCCTGCGGTGGACTGGCGATCTGTCCAGGGTGTACCCTGCCTCTCGCCCAGACATGCTGGGATGGGCTCCAGCCCCCCCGCGACCCGAAAAGGATTAAGTGGAAGAAGATGGATGGATGGATGGCTCTCAGTGTGGTTTGCTGGAGTCCCAAAGCTTTAGAAATGGCTATAACCTTTTCCAGACTGATAGATCGCAATTACTTTGTTTCTCATTTGTTCCTGAATTTCTATGGATCACAGCATGATGTCTAGTTTTTGAGGATCTTTTGGTCTGCTTCACTTTGTCAGGCAGGTCCTATTTAAGGTATTTCATGATTGAGAACAGTTGTGGCAGTAATCAGGCCTGGATGTGACTCGAGAAATTGAACTCGGCTTTCAAAAAACGTGATAAACCACAGTTAATTTGTGGGGTTTTTTTGGGGGGTGGTGGTGGTAGGCAATCACTTTTTCACACAGGGCCATGTAGGTTTGGATTTTTTTTTTACCCTTAATAATAAACACCTTCATTTAAAAACTGCATTCTGTGTTTACTTGTGTTCTCTTTGTCTAATATTTAAATTTGTTTGATCTGAAACATTTAAGTGTGACAAACGTACAAAAAAAAAAAGAGAAATCAGGAAGGGGCAAACACTTTTTCAAACCACTGTAATAGCCCCCCACAAAAAAAGGGAACACCGTGGTTGTTGCGGTTACTCGTTATCCTTTGCGGTAGGCTTGTCCATAACACAGTACTACATAATTGCTGTTATCGCGACAGCCCTATCTGGCACTAGTATTTAGCAAAATCTGTAATATTTAAATCGTAACACCTTTTTTGTTTTATTACAGCCATGGGAACCTCAGCATCAAAGCAGTCCTATACCAAAAGTGCCAGAAACATTCACAGATTGTGTTGGGGGATCATCACCAAATAGTGAAATGCAACAACGGGTAATAAACTATTGGATGTGCATTTTTTGTCCTTTGTACCGTTATGTACAGCGGGGAAAATAAGCATTGACCACACCAACATTTTTCTCATTAAACATATTTCTGATGGAGCCACTGACCTGAAATTTTCACCAGATATCAGTAACAACCCAAGTAATCATACATACAAAGAAATCAAGGCAACTGTGTTCACAAAACAAGTTATATTTAATAAAGTGGAATGACATGGAATAAGTATTGAACACACTTGGTGAAATTCATTTAATATTTAGTAGAACAGCCTTTGCTGGTAATAACAGCTTCCAGATGCCTTCTGTATGGAGAAACTAGACTCAGGCATCGCTCAGGAGTGATTTTAGCCCATTCTTCCACACAAACTGTCTTCAAATCTTGAAGGATCCGTGAGTGTCTTCTCTGAACTCTGATCTCCAGTTCATTTCACACATTTTCAATTGGATTCAGATCAGGTGACTGACTGGCCGATTCCAGCATCTTTATTTTCCTTCTCTTGATCCAGTTGAGAGTTTCCTTGGCTGTGTGTTTGGGATCATTGTCTTGCTGAAATGTCCACCCTCGCTTCAGAATCAGAATCAGAATCAGAATCAGGTTTATTGCCATTGTTCATGTAGTACACAAACTAGGAATTTGTCTCGGTACAATGCTGCAACATTAAACATGATAAGATAAAAGAAATAAACTATACATGCAATAAAGTGTAGAATAAGAGTAAGTGATACTGGTCAGCAGTTAAAATATATTAGCGAGCAGCAGATACTGTGGAGAACTATATAGTGCAGTCGGTAATGCAGGAAGAAAACAGTGATGATTGACATGAGTCTGGTTGAGCTGCTGTACATAGTGCACGAGAGTCAATAAGTCACTTAGTGTTCAGCAGTCTGATGGCAGAGGGGAAGAAACTGTTCATGTGACGGGAGGTTTTAGTCTGGATGGACCGAAGTCTTCTACCAGAGGGGAGGGGGGCAAACAGTACGTGACAAGGGTGTGAGGGATCGGCTATGATCCGGCCAGCACGCCTCCGGGTCCTGGAGATGTACAGATCCTGGAGAGATGGGAGCTTGCAGCCGATCACCTTCTCAGCAGTGCGCACGACGCGCTGCAGCCTTAGTCTGTCCCTGGCAGTGGCTCCTGCGTACCACACGGTTATGGAGGTGGTGAGGATGGACTCGATGATGGCTGTGTAGAACTGCACTAACATCTTGGTGGGTAGCTTGAGCTTCCTCAGCTGCCGCAGGAAGAACATCCTCTGCTGGGCTTTTTTGATGAGTGAGCTGATGGTCGGCTCCCATTTGAGGTCCCTGGTGATGGTTGTGCCTAGGAAGCGGAAGGAATCAGCAGTGGTGATGGGAGAGCCTGAGAGGGTGAGGGGGGGCAGAGGGGTAGTGACTTTCCTGAAGTCTACAATCATCTCCACTGTCTTCAGAGCGTTCAGCTGCAGGTTGTTATTGTTGCACCAGGACGCCAGCTGGGCCACCTCTCTCCTGTAGGCGGACTCGTCGCCGTTGGAGATGAGCCCGATGAGGGTGGTGTCATCCGCAAACTTGATCAACTTGACAGACTGGTGGCTGGAGGTGCAGGAGTTGGTGTAAAGGGAGAAGAGTAGGGGGGAAAGTACACAGCCCTGGGGTGATCCGGTGCTGATGCTAGTAGAGTCTGAGACAGTCTTTCCCAGATGCTTCATCTTCAGCATCTTGGCAGATGACAACAGGTTATCAAGGATGTCTCTGTGCATTTGTCCATTCATCTTTCCTTCAATGATATGAAGTTTGCCTGTACCATGTGCTGAAAAACAGAATCAGAATCAGAATCAACTTTATTGCCAAGTATGCTTACACATACAAGGAATTTTATTTATCACTAAGGTGCGCTCATGTTAAGCGCTCCCTAATGACGCGGCAGCCATACAAGGCGCCTCACCCCACACCATGGTGTTCCCACCTCCAAACTTCACTGTTGGTATGGTGTTTTCGGGCTGATGTGCAGTGCTATTTCTCCTCCAAACATGCTGTGTTGTGGCATCCAAAAAGTTCAATTTTGGTCTGATCTGATCAGACTATTTTCTCCCAGTATTTTACTGGCTTGCTCAAATATTGTGCAGCAAACTTTAAATGAGCTTCAACATGCTTTTTCTTCAACAATGGAGTCTTGCGAGGTGAGCAGGCATAGAGCCCATGTCGGTTGAGTGCAATACTTATTGTATTTTTTGAAACAGCAGTACCTGCTAACTCCATGAGTGTTCTTTGGCTCTTGGATAACTCTTCTGATAATTCTTTTGAATCCTCTGTCAGAAATCTTGCGAGGAACTCCTGGTTGTGGCTGGTTTATGGTAAAATGATTTTCTTTCCACTTCCAGATGATGGCTCCAACAGTGCTCACCTGAACATTCAACAGTTTAGAAATGCACCTGTAACCAATGCCATCATGATGTTTTGCAATAATAAAGTTGCAAAGGTCTAGAGAGAGCTTTTTGCTCTTACCCATCATGAGTTCTTTTTGGTATGACAATCTGGTATTCACAGGCCTTTTAAAGGCTATCAGTCAGGACTTAATAAGCTGAAATTAACTTGCCCTGATGGGGGGTGGAATGGCTTCCTAAATTCTGATGGATTTCAGCTGGTTTCTTGGCTTTCTCTGCCTTTTTGCACCTCTTTTCCTTCATGTGTTCAATACTTAGTCCCTGTGTCATTCCACTTTATTAAATTTAACTTGTTTTGTGAACACAGTTGCCTTGCTTAAGCAACCGGAGGGGTGCCTAGTAGTAGAGCATCCGCCCCACAGCCGGGAGGTCGTGGGTTCAAGCCCTGGCCGGGTCATACCAGAGACCATATAAAAATGGTACTTCCCACCTTCTAGGTTGGTGCTCAGCATAATGGAATGGGGGAAAGAAAAGTTGTTTGTGGCAGTGCCTTGCATGGCAGTGGCCCTTTTGATTCTAGATATGATTTACATTGTAGATAGGAGAAACATAATTTCGTTCTCCTGTACATGAATGGCTGTATGGACTGAAGGACAATAAAGTTGGCTTCTTCTTCTTCTTTATTCTTGATTTCTTTGTATGTATGGATTTCTTGGATTTTTACTGATATCTGGTAAAAATCTCATGTCAGTGGCTCTGTTAGAAATATTTTTAATGAGAAAAATGATGTGTTCAATACTTATATTCCCCACTGTTTTACTGACACAGTAAAAACTGTTGCGAGAGCAGCACACTTTGTGTTGACTTTAGTCATCTTTGAATTGTTAGGCAAGTGGTTGAGACATTTTAAAGCAAATCATTTTTTTCCTGCTATATTTTTAAGGTTACACCTTTGGATTCAGAAGATATTAGTCCAAGCACTTCAGGATGTCTTCCAGCAAAGAGCACTTGTTACAGGTGTGGTTTTAATCATTCTTGTCTTATTGTTTATATAATTATTAGTCCTGGAAATAAATGTATACTAAAGTTAGGTAACATTAATGGAATGTAACATAATGGAAATTTACTTTTGCAATTACTATAAATCATGAAAAACAATCATGAAAAACAAATGAAAATTTTGACGATATTCACATTTTTGGAAATGCACCTGTTTGTTTGTGTGTGCATTTCCCCCCCAGAAGCTACACAGACCTGTATGTACCTGTTGTCACTGATGATGATTACGATGAAGGTGAAGCTAATCAGGCTGCTAAAGAAACAAGTGGTGCATTTTCCAGAAGAACCTGAGTGAGTTGTATAAACATTATTAAAATATTAATCAGCACCCTGGCTACTTGTAGAGAGACAGAGTGGTGAAAACAAATAACTATATAAAAAAAATGGAGAAAATGCAAATTTGACCTAGTGTGCTGGTAGCCATCTGTACTTCGCCCAGTGGAGATCTGTCTTTTATAAGACAGCCCTCTGGAATGTTTTTTAAGATGTTGGTGTTTTAGTGACTGCCTACAGAGTATGTCTTTCTGAGTCAACAATCAGTTGCTAGGGGTCCAAGCAAGTAATGAACATTGACTAGAAATAATGCTTGTTCCTGCTTATGTTCAAGCAAGTAGTTACTGAAATATACTCAGCATCCTTTTTACACTTTTACTTCTCCTTTTTTCCCCTTAGGCATGCAAGTGTACTGGCCCCTGAAATTGTTGCAGATTTGGCACTTGCCATTGACCACAAGAGTGTCAGCAGGTTCAATGTGTCAAGATCAAATGTGTGGGATGGAGCCATCGGAGGATTTCACCGTGGCTCTTATTCAGAGAAAAACAATATGTTTGTTAAGTTTACTGATGATGCTGGCTCATTTGAAGAAGGGTTGGATACTGGTGGTCTTAGATGGAAGTTCCTTATGCTTCTGATGAATAATCTGAAGCATTGCCCAATCTTTGATGGACCTTCAGAAAGCTGTTTCCTTGTGTACAATTCCACAGGGGGGTTTTCTTATCATTAAAAGATGTATTTTTTTTTGTAACTTAAGATTTTTATTCATTTTTCATTATATATATTGCATTCAGATCACAGTCTACATTTAAAAAAAAACAAAGGGGCTAGAGTAAAAAAGAAAAAGAAAAAAAAAAGGGGGGGGGGGACAAATGTTGGAGCATCAAGTTTTTAGTTTCCATCTCTTAATTCTTCTGGTTTTTCCAGCGTCTTTGGTTATTCTTTCAATATCTGTCTCGTTGTTGCACTTTGTAGTGTGTCCATTTCCGCCATTTTTTTTCCCACAGTCCTTCTTGCATTCTTTGTCGATATGTTAGTTTTTCCATCATACGTATGTCCTCAATAATGTCAGTCCATTGCTCTTGGTCAGGAAGAACTTCTGATCGCCATTTTTTTGTGATTGTTTTTTTACATGCAATCAACAAGATTTTAACTAGATATCTGTCCTCCACCTGTATAACATTGTCTCTTTTAAGATCACATAGGTACATCAGGTTACAGTTCATTGGTATATTATATCCTAATATCCTCTGTATTGTCACATGTATAGATTTCCAGAATGATGAGATTTTGCAGCATTTCCAAAACATATGTGAGTGGTCTGCATTTTGAGCCCCACATCCCCTCCAGCATAAAGATTGGGTATTTGTATACTTTCCTTGAATCTGTGGTGTAATGAAAAAGCGAATCAGGTTTTTCCATCCAAATTCCCTCCATGTTCTTGAATTTGTTGATGTGTGTTGTGTTTTCCATATTTCCTGCCAGCTTTCTTCTGTTATGTTTAAATTGAGCTCTTTCTCCCATTTCTCCTTTATATAGTTACTTGAATGATTGTTTGCCATAAGTTTCTGATATAGCTTTGAAATAATTCTTGTTTTATTTCTTGTATATGAGCTTAAAATGAATTGTATAATCTCGCTCACATCCGTTTGGAGGTTATGCCTAATCTTCTTCATATAATAGTCTCTCATCTGCAGATATCTGAAGAATTCCGATCTTTCTAGTTTAAATTTTCTCCTGATGTTTACAAAGCTCCCGAGATCTTTTTTTCCGATATTGCCCCATGCTGTGATTCCCTTGTTCACCAGATTTTTGTATCCCCTATCTTGTTTTGCCGGTTCAAACTGACTGTCAAATGCTACCCATTTCAATAGTTTTATGTCTTCCTTTATATTATACTTTTGTACTATTTTATACCACAGTTCTAAAGTAAATTTAGTGATTGGGTCTATTTGTTTGATTTGCTTATATGCATCTTTATCTCCTATTATGCTTTGTACTGGGAGTCCCTCAATTTCCTTTTCCATTTCTTTCCATTTTGCCTCATATCCCTCGTCGCACCAACATATGATATATCTTATTTGTGCTGAGTAGTAATATTCTTTTAGACTCGGTAGGCCCATGCCTCCTTTCTCTTTTGGTAACTGGAGAGTTTTATATTTCACTCTTGGTTTTTTACCTCCCCAAACAAATCTCGATATCATCCTGTCCCACTTTGAGAATTGGGCATCTGGAATCTCTGTTGGTAGAGCCTGGAAGAGGTAAAGTAATCTAGGTTGTATGCTGATTTTGACTGTCTCAATTTTTGAATTCAGATCCATATTTAAGATTGACCATCTATCAATATCTTTTTTTATTTCTTGTTCCAACCTATCATAGTTTGCTTTATAGATTTTCAGAATCAGAATCAGAATCAGAATCAGGTTTATTGCCATTGTTCATGTAGTACACAAACTAGGAATTTGTCTCGGTACAATGCTGCAACATTAAACATGATAAGATAAGAGAAATAAACTATACATGTAATAAAGTGTAGGATAAGTTCACTCCAAGGTATTTTATTTCTTTTTGTTTCCAGTTTAGTTTGATCTTATCAGTTATCTGGTTTAGAGGGTTATAGTGGAATGTCAGTATTTGTGTTTTTGTTATGTTTATCTTGTATCCTGATAATTTTCCAAAATTTTCTATCAAGTTCATCATTTCCATTATTGATTCATCTGGTTGTTCAAGGTAAACTATAATATCGTCTGCAAATAGCCCAATCTTGTGTTCCGCCCCCTTTATTGTTACACCTTTTAATTTCTTATTTTGTCGTATCGCTTGAGCCAGTGGCTCTATGAACAGAGCAAACAAGGTGGGCGATAAGCAGCTTCCCTGCCTAGTTGATCTTTGTATATTTACTTTGTCTGTTAAGCTACCGTTTATCTTGATTCTTGCCACAGGTTCTTGATACAGCGTCCTTATGCATTGTACTGATTTTTCGTTAAATCCAAAGCGTTCCAGCACACTATATAGGAATTTCCAGTTAACCCTGTCAAATGCTTTTTCTGCGTCTAAACTCATTATTACCGCGCTTTTCTTTTCTTTATGTATTTGATTAATTATATGTATTGTTCTCCTGATATTGTCATGTGTTTGGCGTCCCTCTATGAAACCAGTTTGATCATCTTCTATCAATTCCGTCAAGAATGTCTTTATTCGTTTACATATAATTGTTGTATATATTTTATAATCCACATTTAATAAAGAGATTGGCCTATAGTTTCCGCATTGTTCTCTATCTTTCCCTGGCTTTAAAATGACTGAAATAATGGCTTCATTCCATGATGGAGGTATTTTGTTGTTGTTCATCGTCCAATTAAATGACTTTAGAAGCTGTGGCGTGAGTTCTTCTATAAACAGTTTATAAAACTCAGAAGGGTATCCATCACTACCTGGTGATTTACCATTTTTAAGTGACTTAATCACATCTCTAATCTCTTGTGTTGTTATTTCTGCTGTTAGCTTTTCATTTTGTTGATTCCCTATTGATGGCAAGTCCAATGTGTATAGAAATTTTTTAATATCTTTAGTATTTGTTTCTTCAGGTTGCGAGTATAGTTCTTGGTAGAAATTATGGAATATTTCTTCGATGTTTTCTGGGTTAACTGTGGTTTTATTTGTGGTGGGGTCTTTAATCTTATATACATTATTCATTGTTTGTTGTTTTCTTAACCGTTTTGCCGGCAGTTTTGTGGCTTTTGGTCCCGTTTCATAATATTTTTGCTTTAGATATCTATTTTTCCTTTCAATTTCATCCATTTGTGTTTCTTTTATCTTTATTTTTTCTTCTTTAATTTCTTGATATATTTTTGGGTCATTTGTGCTTTGATGTTTATGTTCTAATTCCCTCAGTCTCTCACATCTTTGTTCATATGCTTCCAGTTTAGTCTTATTTGCTTTTCCTGTTTCAACAATTAATTTACCTCTTAACACGGCTTTTAGTGCATCCCATAGTATTGTTGGGTCTACTTCTTCATTGTCATTCTCTTGGATATATTCATTTATGTTTACTTTTATTCTTTCTTTCATTTTATCATCATTTAACAGTCCTACATTAAGTTTCCATGTTGTTTGTCGTTTTCTATTGTTTAAATTTATTTCCATGTATATAGGATTATGATCTGATATTTCTGCCCCTCCAATCCAACAATTTCTCACCCTGTGTCTGTCATCTTCATTCATAAGGAAGTAATCTATTCTAGAGTGTACTTTATGGACTGCTGAATAATGTGTATAGTCTTTTTCGAGTGGGTGCAGGTCCCTCCAAATGTCTACCATACCCATTTCTGCCAGTGAGGTTCTTATGAATTTTGTTACATGTTTTTTTGTCTTCTTAACACTTGTTGTATCAATTTCATGATCCATGACAGCATTTAAGTCTCCTCCACAAATTAGGACTCCTTCACTGTGTGTTGCTATGAGATCAAACAGATGTTGAAAAAAACCCTTGTCACTTTCTGGTGGGGCATAGATGTTCACTAATGTGATCTGCATTCCATCTATGCTACCCTTTATTATTACATACCTGCCTTCTTTATCCTGGATTTGCTGTTCACATTCAAATTGTATTTTATTTGAGATTAGTATCATAACCCCCCTTTTAGTTCCTCCCTTAAATGAACTGTAGTAGGAGTTCTTATAGCCAAATCTCTTTAGTTTCACATGTTCTGTGTTGCTCAAATGTGTCTCTTGCATAAATATAATTTCGGCTTTTTCTTTCTTGAATTTTCTTATTATTCTTTCCCTTTTAACAGGTGAGTTCAGACCATTCACGTTTAGTGTTATTATCTTAAGATTTTTACCCATAATCATGTTTTTCCATTTTTTTAACTTGTGCTCCTAGCCCCTTTAACAACAAAAATAACACATATTTATATAAAAACACATTAAAAAATCTCGACCTCCGTACTTTGGGCCTTTCTTCTGCCCACTGGTCCCTGTTGGTGGGTGGAGGGTATGTCCTCACAGAGTGTAGGGCCCTCCCTAGACCTGTATTTACTATCCAAGAAATAGTCATTAGTCTAGAAATGTCCAACAAATATCACTTAAACCTCTCCTAGCCGTCTGTTTCTCTTTTACCTTGTCTTCTTGGCCTTCATTTCTTCTGTGTCTTTCTTAATCTTTGTTATAATCTAGGCTTTCAGTTGAAAGCCTTGTAGTTTTTCCTGGGCCCGCTGCTCCACGTCTCCCCCCGTCTTTTGCTGTTCACTCGCCTCCACTTCGGCTGTCGTGATGCGTTCAGGGCCTCCGCTGCTCCTACCGTTTCCTCCGGCACGTACACCTCAAGGCCCCGCTCCATCATGTCCTGCGCTGCCTCTCTGGCTGTGTTGTAGGTTCTTACGCCGTTCTCCCAATGAATCCTCATCTTCGTTAGCGGCGTTTGGAATCTAATTTTTTTTTCTTTCAGCGTTTTTTTAATGTTGGCATATTTCTTCCGCTGCTGCACAATTTCTGCCGGGTAGTCATGATCAAAGAATATCTGCTTGTCGCCGATTCGTATCTTTTTTTTCCACGCTCGTGTCAGGATTCTTTCCTTTACATCATATTTCAGAAAGTTTACCACAACTGACCTGGGTGTAGAGCGTGGGTTCGGGTTCTGTGCCGAGGCTCTGTGCGCTCGTTGAATCTGCAGATCCGCTTCGCTGGGCAGTTCCAGCTCTTTTTTTAAGAACTGATCCATGAATTTCGTCATCGAGTTGCCTTCAATGCCCTCCGGGATCCCGAAGATGCGTATATTGCCCCGTCTGGACCTGCTCTCCAAGTCGGTTACTTTCTCCTGCATCCTCTGCATTTGTGCCGTCAGGGTCTGCAGCTGTTCGCTTGCCTCGCTATTCCAATCTTCCAGCTCTGATATTCGGGCCTGCGCTTCTGTCATACACGCCCGCTGGGAGCGCAGCTCCTCCATGTTTTCTGCTAGCTTGCGCTCCATTTCTCTTCGGAGGCCCATAATTTCCTCCTTAATCTCTTTTTTCAGCTCCTCCTTAAGAGCCGCTAAATCCTGTTGTAGCTGCCGTTTGAAGTCTCTCAACTCTTTTCCCAAACTGGCGATGCCAGTGTTCATGGTATCGAGTTTTGTGTCCTCCATTTTCTCTGCTGCAGTCACCTCGTTTTTTTGGGCCCCGTGTTCAGCGGTTTCTCCTGCGTTGTTGAAGAGGAATTCTTTAATTTTACTCTGCTTTTGTCCTTGTGCCCGGCTCCTTCGTGTTTTCATCCCTTAGTTTATTGATCCACTTATGTCGAGTTGGCCATTTACCGATGATTTTTAATCCGGCTAGGGAGAGCTCTCTGTTTAAGCGTTATGTCTCTCCGCCATCTTCCCGGAAGTCCCAAAAGATGTATTTTAATATATAACATCAGGACCATTTCTACCTTTTGGGGGCCATATGCAAAGTTGTGTTTAGACATCCCTATTTGTAATGGAGAGGAGTTCAAGTGCTTCAAGATGATTTATAGCGATGCATCAATCTGCTACACTTTAAGAAAGGAAAAAGGCTAGATTTGTGAATCTAAAATTCAATTCAATTCAACTTTATTTATATAGCGTCATTTCACAACAGCAGTCATCTCATAGCACTTTCAACTGTAGGGGAAACCCCCACAATTGCAGAAAGACCACAGCAATCAGGCGATCCCCTGTGAGCAAGCGCTTGGCAACGGTGGAGAGGAAAAACTCCCTTTTAACAGGAAGAATCCTCCAGCAGAACCAGGCTCAGGGAGGGGCAGTCATCTGCTGTGACTGGCTGGGGAGTGAGGGGGTAGAGAAGATGAAAAGAACAGACACGTAGAGAGCAAACAGCACGATGGGGACTCAATCTATGGGAGAGGGCAAACAGATGTTAATGACCAGCAAAAAAAAAAATATTTCATTGAGAGTGAAGAAAGGAGTGAAGCCCAGAGCATTATTGGAGGTCTCCCGGCTGTCTAAACCTATTAGCAGCATAACTAAGGGAGGGTTCAGAGACACATGATCCCTCCCTAATTGTAGGCTATATCAAAAAGGAAGGTTTTAACCCTATTCTTAAAAACAGAGATTGAGGCTGACTCCCAAATCCAGATTGGCAGCTGGTTCCACAGAAGAGGAGCTTGATAACTGAAGGCTCTGCCTCCCATTGTACTTTTGGAGATTCTAGGTATTACAAGTAATCCAGTATTTTGGGAGTGTAGCGCTCTGTTAGGATAATAGGGTAGTATCAGATCTTTTAAATAAAAAGGGGCTTGATTGTTTAGAGCTTTGAAAGTAAGAAAAAGGATTTTAAACTTAATTCTAAAGTCGATGGGAAGCCAATGAATTCTTCCAAGCAAATTCAAATTCAAAATCTCAAGCTGACCCAAGCAGTTTAAACCTACACAAAATGATAATAAAGGTAAAAAAAAACCCAAAACAAACAAGAAAAAAACTGGTAATAAGTGCAACAGATATACAGCATTTCCTCTAAAAATTCCCTCCCCTTCCACCTGTTATGACCCGAGCGCCGGTTCTGATCGCGCTCGGGCTAAGTTATGTCTCGCTGCCGGCCTTGACAGCTGCGGGCTGTATTTTGGCCTCACCGGGCTCTTATTGTGAAAGTGCTCGGTGGGGCTTCCACCTGTCAACGGCCGGTCAGCTGAGTGTCATTACCGTTGTTAGTGTTTCGCCCATTTAAGCCCAGCACTGGCGACGGTAGGACGCAGCAGTGTCTGTTCACTTCCCTGTTCACTCTCCGTCATGTTACGGATGCCTGGACTATTTCACCCCTCGTCTGCTTTGGGTTTGGCCGTCGTTCCCCGGAACCAGTAAGTGTGCTGTATTAGCCTTATTCCTCCCGGCGTGAACTGATCTTTGTGAGTCTCTGCCTTAGCAGCCTGTGTTCCTTTATTATTTTCAACTACCAAGCCTGCCTGTGTATGACCGTCTCCTGCTCTGGACCTATAGTGAGCTGTATAGCCCTATGCCTCCTGTTATGTGAAGACTCTTGTCATTATCTCAGCAGCTTGTGTTATCACCTTTTCACCGTAATAAAACTCACTGAAAACTCACTGGTGACTCTGTGGCGTCTTATGGTGGCTCGTGAGAGCCACCACATGACAGTACACTGCTGCCAAAACAGCGTTTACGGTGACGCCAACCCGAGACGCAATTCACCAGTGGGTTCGAGTTTTGGTCGTTGCTTTTTCCTGTCTGGGTACTGTGTATGTGAGGAATGCCGTCGCCGAAGAGCCACGTGCTGACAGGTGTTTTGGAAGTCGTGGATGAGCTGCTCATCTCCGCTTCCCTGCTGGACTATGACCACGGCATACACTGGTACCTGGATGCCGCCGAAGATGTTCTTTGTCATCTCTCTCCCCGCTACGCCGACCACCCGGAAGTCGACGCGAGGAGGGAAGACATCGCCGCGCAACGCGAAATATTCCTGATGATGGAGGAGGAACGCGGCATGAAGCAGGAGAAGAGGCACTCCTGCTCTTTGCCTATGGATCCCGATCCTGCCCTCGATCCGTTTCGGGAGTTCGCACCATCTGGGGGCCGGCGAAGGCATCGGCGCCACGGCCGGGCGCATCTTCAGCAAGCTCCTGCTCCGGATCCAGTTCCGGGCCGCCGGGATGACCCCCTCAACCAGCCAGCTGCTGTGTGTGAGCTGAGTCCTGTGCCGGTGGGCTCCGTCCATGGATCCTTTTTTACCACCCAGCGAGCGAGGGAAGGAGCAACGTCCGCTACAGCTGACACCATCCTCCCCCCGGGAGACAGGCAAGTTCAAGTTCACTTTCCTATTGATCATAGTGATCTGTCTTGTCTGACTCCTGGGGGTGAAGCTCGGGGTTCGCAGCTCCCTGAGTCACTTTTCCCAGCTGTAGCCACTTGTATTAAACCTGCTGCCTCTGTGTCTCCTCCTGCGGAGCGGTCCTCGGCGTCAGTCCCACGCCGTCGAACGAGGGGGAGGCCTGCGGCACTGGGAAATATCCCGGCCCTGCAGCCTTGCTTTGGACAGAGGAGGAGAACGGACTGCAGTGAGGAGCCAGAGCCGACGAGAGAGCGTCCCCTGGGTTCCTCAGGGATGCAGCCCGAGTCAGCAGGTCCAGGGTCCTCTGCCCCCACGCCATACGGGTTATTGGCGTGGACGCCAGCGCGTGAGGATCCAGCTGCAGAGACCATCAGGCCGGCTGTGGAACCCGACGCAGCTGAGTGGAAGCCCGACGACGAGCGTCTTCTTGAACCTGGATCGGCGAAGTCCTGGACGGCTCCAGAGCCCGAGTGCAGGCAAGTGCTCTTCTTTGTTTTCCTGTATGGTGTGTTAGAGCATTTTTGCCTGCCTCATGGGGAGGCGAGTGAGGGGCAGCCGTCCGCTGCACCCGAGCTCGTCTCGCTGGGCTCTGGCGCTGCCGGTGGAACTGATCCCGGTCCTCTCCTGTTTTCACAGCGTTACCGGTCCGGAGCCAGTCAAGGTCATGGGACTGGGGGTTCCAGGTTCGGAGATGGAGGTCGTCACCGGAGCAGTCCAGACCCAGTCGGGGTCCGACGCGTGGGCTGAGGTGACCCGGTCGGGGTCCGACGCGTGGGCTGAGGTGACCCAGTCGGGGTCCGACGCGTGGGCTGAGATGACCCAGTCGGGGTCCGACGCGTGGGCTGAGGTGACCCAGTCGGGGTCCGACGCGTGGGCTGAGGTGACCCAGTCGGGGTCCGACACGTGGGCTGAGATGACCCAGTCGGGGTCCGACGCGTGGGCCGAGGTGACCCAGTCGGGGACCGACGCGTGGGCCGAGATGACCCAATCGGGGTCCGATGTGGGTGCAGCGATGACCCAATCGGGGTCCGACGAGGTCCAGTGGGGGTCCAGCGCAGGTGCAGCTGTGACCCAATCAGGATTCGAGGGGGTCCAAGTTTTTGGTTGTGCCCCTCTCAGGAGCCACCAGCTGGGGGCCGTTAGAGGGTTTTGTTTGGCAGATCGGCGCTCTCCTGTCTCGTCGTTTTCAGGTGAGCGGCTGCATGCAATCCCTCCACGGTCCTGGTGGTTGTGGGATGCGGGTCGGCCACCCGAGGAACTGCTTGGTGCGTTCGGCGTCTTGGGTTGGCCACCCAATAAACTGTGCTTGTTACGGGGTGACCTGGTTCAGCCACCAGAGGACTTGTTTCTGGGGGCCTGGGACTGGGGCAGGCCACCTGATCGTGTACTGTGTTTGTGGGACTATCTGTGGGCCCATACGGTGCCTAGTCATGTTAAGTACGTCTAGCAATTTTTTTTGTTGTTGTTTCACGTAGTCATAGTCTTAGTCAAGTCAAAGCAATTTTAGATTGCCTCATGTTTTTTTTTTTTTGAAAGCCATAGTTTAGTTATAGTCAAGTCAGAGCAATTTTAGATTGCCTCATGGTTTTTTTTGGAAAGCCACAGTCTTGCCATAGTCAAGTTATGTCAGGGCAATCTGGTTTGCCCCATGTGTTTTGCAATGCTTAGTCTGGTTTTGTTTTGCTATTGTTCTGTCCTCCCCTCTTCTTTTTGAGGGGCTATGGTCAAGTTTTGTCTTTGTTGTTTTGTTCTCCCCTCTTTCTTTGAGGGGCTATAGTATGGGGGTTTTGTTCATAGTTTCCAGGTGTTTACATGTATTTTTGGTTTCGTGTGTTTTTGTTTTTTCATAGTCACCGTGTTTAGCACGTATTTCTTTTGTTTCCATAGTTACAGTCATGTATTCTTTTTTTTTATAGTCATGTGTTTCCACAGTTAGTCATGTATTTCTTTCCTTTTTTTTTTTTCCAGAGTCATGTGTTTGTATTTATTTCTTGTTTTGTTTCCATAGTTATCGTGTGTTTCCATGTATTTCTTGTATGTTTTTTTGTCTGGTCTTTGTCTTGTTCATCGATTGGTTTCTCTCCCTCCGCACCTGTCCCCCAACCTCCCACCCTGGGGGGGCGGGGGGGGGGCAGGGTCAAGGCCCCCTCATCTCACTATGAGATGAGGGGGCCTATGCTTTCTCACACCTGGGACCACATTCTCCAGAGACCATCTGACGGCGGGAGGCGGGGCCGGCTCAGCGGATCTGACAGATCTGCTGAGCTGGCCCCGCCTACGAAAATCAGCTGATAAATGTCACCTGGCAGCAATCAGCTGACTCTTCTGATGAAGGCTGCAGTGCAGTTGAAACATGTAAAGAAGGTAAAGACATCTTTCTATTTTACTTTTGTCTTTCAAAAGAAAAAAAAAAAAAAAAAGGACAAATAATTGAAAGAAGACAAAATGAACCTGTTTGACGTATTTACACTACTGTTCAAAAGTTTGGGGTCACTTAGAAATTTCCTTATTTTTGAAAGAAAAGCACTTTTTTTCAATGAAGATAACTTTAAACTAATCAGAAATACACTCTATACATTGCTAATGTGGTAAATGACTATTCTAGCTGCAAATGTCTGGTTTTTGGTGCAATATCTACATAGGTGTATAGAGGCCCATTTCCAGCAACTATTACTCCAGTGTTCTAATGGTACAATGTGTTTGCTCATTGCGTCAGAAGGCTAATGGATGATTAGAAAACCCTTGTACAATCATGTTAGGTCTGCAATGCTGTAATTGCTGCAAATGGAGGATTCTTTGACAAAAGCAAAGTTTGAAGGAAAACATTATTATTTCAAATACAAATCATTATTTCTAACCTTGTCAATGTATTGACTATATTTTCTATTCATTTTACAACTCATGGTGGTAAATAAGTGTGACTTTTCATGGAAAACACAAAATAATTGTCTGGGTGACCCCAAACTTTTGAACGGTAGTGTAAGTGGAATGAAACAGGGAAAAAATATTGAACACATGATGAAAAAGAGGTGCAAAAAGGCATAGAAAGCCAAGAAATCAGCTGAAATCTATCAGAATTTAGGAAGCCATCCCATTCCCTATCAGTGCAAATTTATTTCAGTTGGTTACAATATCTCACAAAAGTGAGTACACCCCTCACATTTTTGTAACTATTTTATTATATCTTTTCATGAGACAACACTGAAGATATGACACTTTGATACAATGTAGTCAGTGTACAGCTTGTATAAAAGTGTAAATTTGATGTGCCTTCAAAATAACTCAACACACAGCCATTAATGTCTAAACTGCTGGCAACAAAAGTGAGTACACCCCTAAGTGAAAATGTCCAAATTGTGTCCAAAGTGTCAATATTTTGTGTGGCCGCCATTATTTTCCAGCACTGCCTTAACTTTCTTGGGCATGCAGTTCACTAGAGCTTCACAGGTTGCCACTGGAATCCTCTTCCACTCCTCCATGACGACATCATGGAGCTGGTGGATGTTAAAGACCTTGCGCTCCTCCACCTTCCATTTGAGGATGCCCCACAGATGCTCAATAGGGTTTAGGTATGGAAACATGCTTGGCCAGTCCATCACCTTTACCCTCAGTTTCTTTAGCAAGGCAGTGGTCGTCTTGGAGGTGTGTTTGGGGTGATTATCATCTCGGAATACTGCCCTGCGGCCCAGTTTCCAAAAGGAGGGGATCATGCTGTGCTTCAGTATGTCACAGTACATGTTGGCATTCATGGTTCCCTCAATGAACTATAGCTCCCGAGTGCTGGCAGCACTCATGCAGCCCCAAACCATGACACTCCCACCACCATGCTTGACTGTAGGCAAGACACACTTGTCTTTGTACTCCTCACCTGGCTGCCTCCACACACACTTGACACCATCTGAACCAAATAAGTTTATCTTGGTCTCATCAGACCACAGGACATAGTTTCAGTAATCCATGTCCTTAGTCTATTTGTCTTCAGCAAACTGTTTGCGGACTTTCTTGTGCATCATCTTTAAAAGTGGCTTCCTTCTGGGACGACAGCCATGCAGACCAATTTGATGCATTGTGCGACGTATGGTCTGAGCAGTGACAGGCTGACCCCCCCCCCCCCCACCCCCACCCCTTCAACCTCTGCAGTAATGCTGGCAGCACTCGTATGTCTATTTTCAAAAGACAACTTCTGGATATGACGTTGAGCATGTGCACTCAACTTCTTTGGTCGAGAGTTTTTTGCCATGAGGTGCCATGCTGAACTTCCAGTCACCAGTATGAGAGAGTGTGAGAGCGATAACACCAAATTTAACACCCCATTCACAACTGAGACCTTGTAACACTAGTGAGTCGACACCGGGGAGGGAAAATGGCTAATTGGGCACAATTTGGACATTTTCACTAGCGATGTATTCACTTTTGTTGCCAGCGGTTCAGACATTAATGGCTGTGTGTTGAGTTATTTTGAGGGGACAGCACATTTACATTGTTATACAAGCTGTACACTGACTACTTTACATTGTATCAAAGTGTCATATCTTCAGTGCTGTCCCATGAAAAGATATAATAAAATATTTACAAAAATGTGAGGGGTGTACTCACTTTTGTGAGATACTGTAAGTCCTGACTGATAGCCTTTAAAAGGTCTGTGAATATTAGATTGTCACACCACAAAGAACTTAGGATGGGTAGAAGCAAAGAGCTCTCTCTAGACCTTCGCAACCTTATTGCTGCAAAACATAATAATGGCATTGGTTACAGGTGCATTTCTAAACTGCTTAATGTTCAAGTGAGCACTGTTGTAGCCATCATTCAGAAGTGGAAAGAACATATTTTACCATAAACCGGCCATGACCAGGAGCTCCTTGCAAGATTTCTGACAGAGCAGTCAAAAGAATTATCAGAAGAGGTATCCAAGTTATCCAAGTGCCAAAGACCACTTGTGGAGAGCTCCAGAAAGACCTGGAGTTAGCAGGTACTGCTGTTTCAAAGAAAACAATAAGTAATGCACTCAACTGACATGGGCTCTATGCCAGCTCACCTCACAAGACTCCATTGCTGAAGAAAGAGCATGTTGAAGTTCATTTAAGGTTTGCTGCACAACATTTGGGCAAGCCAGTAAAATGCTGTGAGAATATAGGCTGGTCAGATGAGACCAAAATTGAATTTTTTAGCTGCCACAACACACAGCATGTTTGGAGGAGAAATGGCACTGCAAATCCCATCATGGTGTGGGGGTGTTTTTCAGCACATGATACAGGCAAACTTCATATCATTGAAGGAAAGATGAATGGACAAATGTACAGACATTCTTGATAAGAACCTGTTGCCATCTGCCAAGATGCTGAAGATGAAATGAGGGTGGACATTTCAGCAAAGACAGTGACCCCAAACACACAGCCAAGGAAACTCTCAACTGGCTCCAGAGAAGGAAAATAAAGGCTACCAGAATGGCCATATTCAGTCCCCTGACCCAAATCCAATTGAAAATCTATGGAACAAACTGAAGATCAGAGTTCATAGAAGACACCCATGGAACCTTCAAGGTTTGAAGACAGTTTGCGTACAAGAATAGGCTATAATCACTCCTGAGCAATGCCTGCACTAGTTTCTCCATTCTGGAGGTGTCTGGAAGCTGTTACTACAACAAAGGCTTTTCTACTGAATATTAAATGAATTTCACCAAGCGTGTTCAATTCTTTTTCCCTGGTCATTCAACTATATTAAATACTGTATAACTTTTTTTGTGAACACAGATGCCTTGATTTCTTTCTTTTTTTTCCTCCCTTGTCCTGTCATGGCAGTTTAGGCAAGCAAAACAGGGATCTGTCACCCTTATTGTGCCAAAACAGATTTACTTTGTCAAGAGGAGCTTATACAGTACCTAACTGTGTATTGTGTATTGTTGTAAACTCCTCCTGTAATTACTTTTAATACTTTATTTTAATTATTTTACCCATGGAAGACCCGACAGGATGGGAAAGAGGGAAAGGAAGTGTGTGGAGGGGGAAAGAAAAGGGAGGGGAACAGACAACAAAAACAAACAACCAACAACAACTCTTTTTAGTTTCTATATGCTTCCGTTAGGCAACATCATTAGAAAGCACTGTATACATTTTCATTGTTATGCAGATGACACACAATTATACCTGTCAGTGAAGCCAGATGATAGTAATCAATTAGCCAAGTTAGAAGCCTTTCTTAAGGAAATCAAAGCTTGGATGACTTGTAATTTCCTGCTATTAAATTCAGATAAGACTGAAGTCATTCTTGTTGGTCCAAAAAACCTTAGAAATAACTTTCTAAATCAAACTCGTTTGGGTGCGGTTACTCTTTCTCTGAATATTTCTGTGAGGAACCTTGGAGTTATTTTTGATCAAGATCTGTTTTTCAATCCACATATTAAATTTGTTTCTAAGGCTGCCTTCTATCATTTGCGTAATATTACCAAGATTAGGAGCATCTTGTCTCAGAGTGATGCTGAGAAACTGATCCACGCTTTTGTTAGCTCTAGATTAGATTATTGTAACTCTTTATTACCAGGTTGTCCTAAAATATCTTTAAAAAGTCTTCAGTTGATCCAAAATGCTGCTGTAAGAGTCTTAACAGGTACTAGAAAGAGAGGTCATATCTCTCCGGTTTTGGTCTCCCTTCATTGGCTTCCCATAGAGTTTAGAATTAAATTTAAAATCCTTCTTCTCACTTACAAAGCTCTTAACAATCAGGCCCTTTTTTATTTAAAAGATCTGATGCTACCCTATCATCCTACTAGAGTATTACGCTCCCAAAATGCTGGATTACTTGTAATGCCTAGAATCTCCAAAAATACAATGGGAGGCAGAGCCTTCAGTTATCAAGCTCCTTTCCCGTGGAACCAGTTACCAATCTGGATTCAGGAGTCAGACTCGATCTCTGTTTTTAAGAATAGGGTTAAAACCTTCCTTTTCGATATAGCTTACAATTAGGAGGGATCATGTGTCTCTAAGCCCTCCCTTAGTTATGCTGCTAATAGGTTAAGACAGCCGGGGGACATGAAATAATGTACTGGGCTTCTCCCATTTAATGTTTGCTCTCTACATGTCTGTTCTTCTCATCTTCTCTATCCCCTCACCCCCCAGCCAGTCGCAGCAGATGACTGCCCCTCCCTGAGCCTGGTTCTGCTAGAGGCTTCTTCCTGTTAAAAGGGGAGTTTTACTCTCCCACCATAGCCAAGCGCTTGCTCACAGGGGATCACCTGATTGCTGGGGGTCTCTCTGCAATTTGTGAGGGTTTCCCCTACAATTTGAAGCGCCTATGAGACGATGTTGTGAAATGGCGCTATATAAATAAAATTTTGATTGAACTGAATTGAATTGAACTAAAACAAACAAAAGACAAACTGCTTCTTCCACCGAAGATGTCTCAACACAAGTCTGGTTTCCGCATCTGTTAAAGGACAAACACTTGTGAGTGTACATCTGCGTGCATATATATGAGAGTGCACGCAAAATAAGAGTGTGTATGTGAGTGGTTTGTCAGGAAACATATGAAGTGGAGGGCCGGTCGCAGAAGCTCTCCCCCCAGGAACCCTGAGCAGGCAAGGCAGCGCCACCAACTACCACAGAGGACAAATGTTCGAGGTCAGCAAGCCCCAGGAAAGCCAGGCATCTGCCCCCAGAGGGACAATCAAGGGAGGCCAGGTCGTTCGGCGGCCGGCGCGGCAAGACCGCACCCCCATACCCGCCTGACCTCTACCCCCCCATCGGGGCCCAATGCCCACCACGAGGCCCCAAGAACCAGGAGGCCAGTGACCCCATCCCCAGGCCGGAGACCGGCCCACGCCCCCCGGCACGAGCCCCCCCAGGCACCCCCACAGTGGGCCCACCCCAGTGCCACTGCCGCATGCCCCGGGGACCCCCATGCCCAAAGAAGTCCCTCCGTCCAGGGGAGCCCACATTGCCAAGAGGCACTACCCCCCTTAATCCAGCACCTCCTGACTCGCAGACACACACCTTAACACCCACATGCTCCCATGCACACCCATATGGACTAACTCCCTCTCACTCACCCGGACCAACCCATTCTCTCTCACTCCTGTACTCATTCAAACTCAACCCTCATTCACCCTTGGTTCATAAGGTGGCTGCGAAGCAGATGCAGCGAGCCTGAACACGCACTAGTGCCCAGCAGTGACCGGGGAGACCACCGGCGCAGGCTACAGAAGCAGACCCCCACCCCCGTTGCCCACCTGAGCGACTGATCAGCAGACCACCGCAGGCACCCCGAGATGCCACCCGACATGCAAGGCGCTGCACAAAACCGACCCACCATCACCACCTCCATTCATCACCCCCTCGCTCTCACTTACACTCATATTCAGTCCCCTCTCACTCCCTTGGTTGTATCTATACATTCAGTAGCACTCAGGGAATTTGACAACATGATGGGTCCCAAGCTCCCCACTGGGCCTCCACACCCCCAGCAGGAGGAGGGCAACAGGGGTGGGGGAAGACCCCCCCCCCCCCGCACAAGACATGGTGGGTGTATGTCAGTTATATGATGTAATTGTGTATAAATGTGTGGACTACCAAAGTGCAATTAAAATTGGGGGGATAGTGATTGGAGCATGCTAGCCACTGCGATGGGCAGCAGGGCCCCCATCCGCCCAAGCCCTCAGTGTCTAAAATGCAATTAAAATTGAGGTTAGTGCAGCCCCACCACACAGCAAAGGTATCCCCTTCGCTGACACAGTGCAGCACACCCCCAACCCAAAGCCCTAAACAAACTGATTAAGAAAGCTAGCTCTGTCCTGGGGCAGTGCCTTGATCCGATGGAGGAGATAGGAGAGAGAAGGACGGTGGCTAAACTGTCATCTCTGCTGGAGTCCGAGTTCCACCCTATGCAGGACATACTGGATGCACTGAGGAGCTCATTTAGCAGCAGACTACATCATCCCAGGTGCACAACCGAGAGGTTTCGTAGGTCCTTCCTACCAACGGCTGTCAGACTGTACAACCTAAGCAGGGCTGCTCGCAGAGACAGCAAAAAGACGTAACAAACTAATAGTTTTTTTGAATGCAAAAGATGCAATAGACTTACACAATGGTCCTCTCCGGCATACAACTAGGAACATACCGGTCGCTATGGAGGGTGAGAATATGTATGGGCACATAATCATACCATGTAGGATAACTAAGTAGACGGTTATGCTGTTTCATCCCACCTAGCAACAATGCTCTGCACTGTGTGTGTTTATATATTTTCATATTTATTCCATCTAGCTACAATGCTCAGCACTGGGTGTGTTTATATTTATATATCTATATATTTTATTCCATCTAGCTACAATGCTCCGCACTGTGTTTTTTTATATACCTACATATTATTCCATCTAGCTACATTGCTCCGCACTGTGTGTGTTTATATACTTGCATATTTATTCCACCTAGCCGCATGCTTCGTACTGTGGGTGTTATATATTTACATATTTATTCCATCTAGCTACAATGCTCTGCACTGTGTGTTCATATAATTCAGAATCAGAATCAGAATCAGCTTTATTGGCCAAGTTATGCTCAACACATACAAGGAATTTGACTTTGGCTAAAAACTTGCTCTCGTTGTTCAGGTGAAGGATTTAAATAAGGATTCAATGACAACCAAGGTATGTACAGTAAATTACAGTCTGTCCACGTTTCTTAAAAAGGATGCAAATATATACAGGAATATATGCAGTTATTTACTCGGACAAACCACACTTTGCAGAAATATATGAAAAAATATACAATCACACAGTATTTCATGGTGGACTTCAGATTCAGTGATATAATGTGAATGAAGTAAAAGCAGTGTGAGAGTTATGTGCAATGTAATAATGGATGAAAAGTCATGAGTACAGCAACAGGTAGGACTAGGTGAATGTTAGGAGTTCATCAGAGTGATGGCTTGAGGAAAGAAACTGTTCCTGTGACGGGTGGTTTTGACCTTCAGTGATCTGTAACGACGACCAGATGATAGAAGTTCAAACAGTTTGTGGCCGGGGTGTGATGGGTCAGCACAGATGTTTCCCGCCCGTTTTCCTGGTTATGGACCGATATAAGTTCTCAATGGAGGGTAGGTCGGTAACCAATGATCCTCTCCGCAGACTTAATGATCCGCTGCAGTCTGGTCTTGTCCTGTTTAGTGGCAGATCCAAACCAGACAGTGATGGAAAAGCAGAGGACAGATTGGATGATGGCGGTGTAGAAGACAACCAGCAGCTCCTGAGGCAAAATCAAAACTTCTTGAGCTGACGCAGAAAAAACAACCTCTGCTGGGCCTTTTTCCGGACAGTGTCAATATGGGAGGACCACTTCAGGTTCCGGGAGATTGTGGTACCCAGAAACTTGAAGGAGTCCACAGTGGACACTGTGCTGTTGAGGATGGTGAGTGGGGGGTGTCGCCTGAAATCCACAGTCATCTCCACCGTTTTGGCTGGGTTAAGTTCAAGATGGTTCTGGCTGCACCAGAGGATCAGCTGCTCCACCTCCCGCCTGTATGCAGACTCATCATCATCCCGGATCAACCGATGACTGTGGTGTCGTCCGCAAACTTCAGGAGCTTCACCGAAGGGTCCTCTGAGGTGCAGTCGTTGGAGTAGAGGGAGAAGAGCAGTGGGGAAAGGACACATCCTTGGGGGGCGCCAGTACTAAATTTTTCGGGAGCTGGATGTAAATCTCCCTAGCTTCAGTGTTGCCACCTGTCAGTCAGAAAGCTGGAGATCCACTGGCAGGTGGAGGGGGGCACCTTGAGCTGGAGGAGTTTCTGATGAAGAATGCCTGGGATGATGGTGTTGAACGCTGAGCTGAAGTCGACAAACAGGATCCTGGCGTACGTCCCTGGGGAGTCGAGGTGTTGCAGGATGTAATGTAGTCCCATATTCACTGCATCATCCACGACCTGTTTGACCGGTAGGCAAACTGCAGTGGGTCATCAGGGGGCCTGTGATGACCTTCAGGTGCTCAGCACCAATCTCTCCAAGGATTTCATGACCACAGAGGTCAGGGCAACAGGTCTGTAGTCGTTTAATCCTGTAATAGAGGGTTTCTTGGAACTGGAATGATGATGGAGCGTTTGAAGCAGGAAGGCACTTCACGCAGCTCCAGTGATCTGTTAAAGATCCGGGTGAAGATGGGGGCCAACTCGTTGGAGCAGACTCTCAGGCAGGACGGAGACACACCATCAGGTCCTGCAGCCTTCATATATTTATTCCATCCAGCTACAATGCTCTGCACTGTGTGTCTGTGTGTGTGTGTGTATATATATATTTTATAGTAATATGTACATATGTATATTAGCTGCTCTTGCTTGCTTGTTTTTTTTCTTGCCTTCTGATTGTTGCTCTGAGTGTTGCTATCCCTGTGCTGTTGCAATCCTGGAATTTCCCCGTTGTGGGACTAATAAAGGCTTATCTTATCTTATCTTATCTTAAATGTATCCAAGAAGATGTATATTCCACCCAGAGTCAGGGGGAGGGGGAGGGGGAGGGGGAGGGGGAGGGCGGGAAATAAGACTGAGAGGGAGGTGGTCCAAAAGCTAGACCATCCCCCACAGAAGCCAGCTTGCAAACTGGTTCATGAGGCCACCCACTGCCCCCAAATCCCAACCCAGGGCGAGGGCCACCAGTGCAAGCAGCCCAGGACCCACCATCGTCACGCCCCGGTGCTCCCAGCACCACAAACGTGATGGGGCAGCCATACCAATTCCCACTCATCTAAACACACACAAACATGGACAACAATAGTCACAATAGTGAACAATGGGGCGGACCCAAACAGCGCCCCACATGCCAAGCGACACCCCTGAGCGCCCACGCAAGCCCACTAACCACCCACACCAGACGCACACCGACAGCAGCAGGCCGCTGCCAATGACACCAGGGCCAATGCGACAAAGCGCCTCACCCCGCGACACAACAGCAGGGCGGCCAGGACAAGCAGGCCCTGAAACGCCAACCCCCATGCCACTAGATGGACTGTCCCACCCCTGCCACCCAACAAAGTTCTTCTACCCATACACACATCCTCCACCCCAGACATCCACCCACAGGAAACCGCACCCATACACACACGTACCCCCACCCACCATCACACATGCCCACCTACACCCACACACAGCCCCACCTGCCCACTCACAACACACTTCCGCACTTTCACTTCCACTTCCACATCTGCTCATACACAAGCCCCCACCCACACCTACTCTCACACACATACACACACACATGCACACCCACACTCGCAGACCCCAGTGGACGGGGAGGGCGACCCAGGATGCAGGCACCTACCCCAGGGTGCTACCAGGGCCCCAGGGAAAACACAATCCCGCCGCGCAAGGATGCACCGGGGCCAACCTGTACCACTGGCGCACACCCGACTCTGGCCCAGGGGGGAAACCCCCCCAGCACCAGGGGCCCAGGGCCAGACCCAGACCCCTCCCCAGGAGGTGAGGCCAACCAACCGGGGGCCACAGCCCCCCCCCCCCCCCCCCCCCCCAGGCCAGACACATGGCCACCCTGGAACAGGCCCCCCGGACATTCGGGGTCGGGGCGCAGCCAGCCGCCAGAGGTGCCAAGGAGAGCGAGCCACCGCCCGCCATCCCTCAGGTTATAGAATTAATAAGCGGGGACCAGAAAGAATTGAATTCTGCCAATTGATTATTTGAGGAGGCTGACAATTTCTCCAGGCTAATATAATCTAATAAGATAAGATAAGCCTTTATTAGTCCCACAATGGGGAAATTCCAGGATTGCAACAGCACAGGGATAGCAACACTCAGAAGGCAAGAAAAAAACAAGAACAGCTAGTATACATATGTACATATTACTATAAATATATATGTATTATATATATATATATATATATATATATATATATATATATATATATATATATAATAATGCTATATATATCTATACAGTATATATATATATATATAGACACACAGTGCGGAGCGCATTGTGGGTTGGTGAATGTGCAGCAGAAAGTCTAAGCTCTCTCTCCCTCCGCGGCTGCGGCGGCCTAGCTGCATGTCTTTGGGCATGATGGTGGTGACCCTCTTGGCGTGGATGGCGCACAGGTTGGTGTCCACGAAGAGACCCACCAGGTAGGCCTCGCTGGCCTCCTGCAGAGCCATGACGGCGAAGCTCTGGAACGGCAGGTCGGTCTTGAAGTCCTGAGCGATCTCCCTCACCAGGCGCTGGAAGGGCAGCCTACGGATGAGCAGCTCCGTGGATTTCTGGTAGCAAAGGATCTCTCTCAGAGCCACAGTACCGGGCCTGTAATGGTGAGGCTTCTTCCCTCCGCTGGTGGCCAGAGCGCTTCTTTCAAGCAGCCTTGGTGGCTAGCTGCTTCCTGGGGGGCTTTTCCTCCAGTAGATTTAATAGTAAGTTATTATAATAAGTCATGCATAAGTTATTTCTTGATTTCCAATTCATGAGGATAGTTTTCTTTGCGACGCATAAGGCAGTGAGAACCATGTATGACATCCTTGCATCTATATTTATTTCACTTAAATCACCTAATATGCAAAGTGTGGGTTAGGAAGGGACACTATACCCAAGCCATGCCGACAAGTCCTCACATGTCTTCTGCCAGAACTTTTGAACCAGTGCACAGGACCACATAGCATGCATATAGCTATCCGGGATGTTGCTGGTGCAGTGAGAGCAGATATTTGTGTGACTCAGGCCCATTTTGAACTTTCTTTGTCCTGTGCAATGAATTCTATGTAGAACTTCACACTGTATACGTTGGAAGTCAGAGTTTTTTGTCATCTTAAAAGTGTTTAAACATATTTGTGTCCAGAAACTTTCCTCCTTATTGAATTGATGGATTATTATAGGTCTGTCTCTCATTTTGATATTGGAAGAGATACAGACTCATCCAGTTTTGATAATAGTCCATGTATTTTCGATATCAATTTAGGGGAACAAAGATTTAGAAACTCTGCCACCTTAACTGGTACCTCTAAATCTGTCTGATTAAGATTAAATCTTGCTTTTATTTGGGATTTGGGTTGGATTTAGTATGGATATGGGTTGTGCAGCATGTAACAAATCACTCACGTAAAACCCAAGTTTTTGTTACAGCAACAAATGTCCCAACGGTGGAACAGACGGAGAGGAGAGCGAACTCCCAACGGCTGTGAAGGCGGAGGAGGACAGACAGTTGCACGGGAAGAAGGGTCTCGGAAAGCCTTGGCAGGCAACTCTTTACAGGGGTGGACCAAGCTCTCGACAGTCCAGCCATGGAAGGCAGTTGGTCTAGGGGAGGGACCCCCAACAAACGTCCATGGCTGAAGACGGAGATGCAGGACCCCTGTGGTGCCACAAACCTCTGCATCACGCATATTCGCTTTATGATGAGTCACACTGATGTTGCACGTGATGGTGCTCGTCCTCTGGGGATCCGCCGGGAAGGAAGAGTGCCAGGCCCTCAGCCTCAAAGGGGCCCACCCTCAGCTACCGGAGGTCACCTCACCTCGTCCTGCACGACCAGGGGATGGGGAGCGAGGAATGCTACTGGCCGAAAAGAGACGCCAAAGGAGAGGAACGTCAACATCCTCCAGTGGAACGCAGAAGGAGTCTATAACAAAAAAATATCCCTTGCCGAAAGACTCCACTCAGAAGACATTGATGTAGCCTGCCTACAGGAGACACACCTGAAGGAAAACCAACGCTTCAGTGTTAGGGGATACCAGGTCTTCAGGAAAGACAGAAAAGGAAGAACAAAAGGAGGAGTGGCGATTCTTGTCAGAAACGCCATACCAGCACAAGAGTTTGACGTCAGTACCAACAACCAGGCAGAAATCCATGGAGTTCGAATTATGGTTCATAATGAAAGCATCATGATCTTCAATGTGTACTGCCCCCCAGAGCAAGAGCTCTCACTTGACCAAATGGAACTCCCAGACCACCGATGCTTAATCATCGGTGACTTCAACAGTCACTCAGAGGCATGGGGATACAGTGAAGCAGATAGAAGAGGAGAGGAGGTGGAAGATTGGCAAGTCAAAAACAGTCTTCTGCTAATGAATGATCCTGATGATCCACCAACGTTCTTCTCCAGGGTATGGCTGAGTAACACCACGCCCGATCTTGCGTTTGCCACCAACGACATGGCCAGGCTGGCAACAAGAACAGTACTTGGCCAGCTCGGGGGAAGTGACCATAAACCTGTGAAGATCAGACTGGACATCAGCTACAAACCACAAGAAGCTAAGACATTCCCCAGGTGGAATTATAAGAAGGCCAACTGGGTGCGCGTCTCAACACTGGTGGACCGGTACTCTGCGGAGATCTGTCACAAGCAGCAGAACCTCAACAAGAAAGTCAGGGTGCTGAACCATGCTATTCTGAAGGCTGCAAATGAATCTATACCTCGGGGAGCCAGAACGAACTATAGGCCTTACTGGACAGAAGAGCTCCAGCAGCTTGAAGACAGTGTGGCAGAGGCAAGGAAAAAAGTAGAAGCAGATCCTACAGTAGAAAACAACATTGCCCTGAAGGCGGCCACTGCAAAACACAGGCAGACATTTATACAGGAAGCTCGAAAGAGATGGCAAGAAAAGACAGAGCAGCTCAACTTGGACAAGGACGGCAACAAGCTTTGGAAACTGGCTCAAGCCCTCAACGACGAGAACAGCAAAAGCTCGCCGATCACAGTACAGGCAGATCAAGAACTGCTGACTGGCAAGAAAGCAGCAGACCATTTCATCAACCAGTATGTGAAGACCAGCCATCTTCAGATTCCACCAGAAAGAAGAAAGGTTGTCAGAGGAGCCCAGCGAATTCATCAGAACGCACAGATTGAACCAGTGATGAACTCGCCATTCATTCTCAAGGAGCTGGAGGATGCAATGACAACACTGAAGCTGAAAAAAGCCCCTGGGTCTGACAAGATCACAAATGAAATGTTGCTGAACCTTGGCCCCAAAACCAAGAAGAAACTTCTGCAGCTTTTCAACGACAGTTGGAGATCAGGGACTGTGCCTCAGATCTGGAGAGAAGCCACGATGATTCCAGTGCACAAAAAAGGCAAAGATAAGTTGAAGGCTGAAAGCTATCGCCCCATAAGCCTTACAAGCTGCATAGGAAAGCTGCTAAAGCGTCTCATCAACATCAGACTCATATGGCACTTGGAAGGAAAACAACACATCGGCCCAGAGCAAGCAGCCTTCAGGCAGAACCGGTCTACAGAGGACCAAATAACATACATCTCTCAAGCCATAGAAGATGCCTTCCAAGAAAAAAAGCACACCCTCGCTGTATGGATTGATCTAGAAAAGGCGTTTGACAGGGTATGGAAAGATGGCCTCAAGCTGAAACTGCGCCAGTGCGGTATTGCCGAGCGCATGTACAAGTGGATTGCCCAATACCTGCACAACAGAAGAGCCAGAGTCCAGGTCAGACAGTACTCCAGCAAGAAGAAGGTGTTGAGGGAAGGAGTCCCACAAGGAGGAGTGCTCTCCCCAACACTCTTCCTTGTATTCATTAAGGACATCATCCAGAGTTTGCCAAGGAACGTACAAGGTGCCATCTATGCCGATGACCTAGCCCTCTGGTGCAGTGAGGAAAGCATCGTGACTGCAAACTACAGAGTGCAGCAAGTTCTCCGGCTGATCGAGGCATGGACCAAGTCATGGCTTGTAAGCTTAAATGAGAGGAAGACTACATACACTGTCTTCACCCTGTCCACCCAACCCCAGAAGGTGAAACTGCAGATCAACTCCCATGAGCTCCAGGCTGAATATGCACCCTCATACCTCGGGATCACCATGGGTCGCAGACTGACTTGGAAGAACCAGCTGCACAAGAACCAGGCAAGAGCAAAGATCAGGATGGCCCTAATGAAGAAACTGTCAGGAACATACTGGGGTGCAGACCAGGGTGTCCTGAAGAAGCTCTATGTGGGGAGGATTCGGCCTGTTCTGGAGTATGGCATGGCAGCAACCTCAACAGCTGCCAAAAGCAACACTGAGAAGCTGGACAGACTCCAAAACAAAGCCATGCGAATGATGACAGGAGCCATGCGCAGTACACCTATCAAAGCGCTGGAGACAACAACAGGCCTTGCACCACTGGAAGACAGAAGAAACGTCAAGGTACTGACCCAGGCCGCCATATTCAAAAGACTGGAAAACCATCCCATGAAGGACAGACTGAACAAGCCAACAAAAGGGAGACTTAAGAGATTGAGCTTCATCCACCAGAGCAGGACACTTGAAAGGAGAGACCCAGAACTGATGGACCACATACCCACACCAATACCACCCATAGCATCTGTTCCCTCCTGGAACCGACAGAACTTCCCAGCCATACGCACAGTCATATCGGGCATTGGGAAGAAAGGAACACAGTCAGACCAAGAGAGGAAGTCGCTGGCCCTGGAGTTCATTCAGTCTGCCTACCCTAAAGAGCAGTGGACTCACGTCTACACAGACGGCTCTGCCAGGGAAGCAACCAGGAATGGCGGAGGCGGCGTGTACATCAGGTACGCTGACGAGGAGACCCATATTCCCATTGCGACTGGAAAGTACGCCACCAATTTCAGGGCTGAGGCAGAGGCCCTGAGAACAGCAGCGGCCCACGTCAGGGAACATCAAGACAAGGCACACAAGCGGGTCGTCATCTTCACTGATGCCCTCTCTGTCTTGGATGCACTTCAGGACCCCCGACGCAAAGAACTGAATGAACTCGCCCTCACTCTATCTCAACTAGCAACACAGGTGAACGTATCACTCCAATGGATTCCTGCCCACTGTGGAATCTATGGAAATGAGACGGCTGACAGACTTGCTAAGGAGGGTGGGCAGCAAGACCAGGAAGACAGGCAGGTCTCTTACGGTGAAGAGAAAACCATTATTAAGGCCCTGTCTCACAAGAAGTGGCAGCAGCAACACCCAAACTTCTGCAAGGATGACAACTACTATAGTCTGAGCAGGGCTGACCAAGTCGTTCTGTTCAGACTCCGAACTGGACATAACAGAATGCATGCTCACATGCACCAGAAACTTAAAGTTGGACAATCGGACAGATGCCCACGTGGTACTGCCCAAATGACCAGCGAACACCTCCTCCAAGACTGCCCAGACCACGCTGCACTCAGACGAGCTACGTGGCCTGACCCCACATCGCTGAACCAAAAGCTGCACGGGGACCTCGGGGGCCTCCACAGGACGGCAGCATTCGTCAGGGCAGCTGGTGTGACCATCTAGTGATCGACGAAGAAGAAGAAGAATTATGGATTTAAGCTCTTGGTATTCAAAATACTTTTTCTCACTGATGTCGTATTGTGACACTAGTTCCTTAAATTGGATAAAATTTCCACCTTGAATAAGATGTTCTAAGTTATTTAATCCCTTCTCTTGCCATAGTGGAAATTTTAGTGTCCTCTTTTGTTGCAAGATATCAGGATTATTCCAAATGGGCGTGAGTTTACAGGGAACAAGTGAAGACCCCGTTATTTTTAAAAATTTCCACCAAGCCATCAGAGAGGAGCTGATATTAATACATTTAAAACCATCATAGCATTTAATACAGGGACTTATAAAAGGTAAGTCAGAGATATTTAGCGACCCGCAGAGAGCCTGTTCAGCATCTAACCATGGGTTTCCTAGTGGGGTTGATTTGTCCTTTTGAAGACAAACTGCAGTCTACTGGCTAAAAAGCAATTTAAAAAATTTGGTAGATCTAAGTCTCCACACTCTTTCGCTTTTTGAAGAGTTTTTAAACTAATCCATGATGGTTTAAAACCACAGTTTTTTGGCGGAACAATTTCTCCTCAGCAAACAGTAATTTTATAAATTTGGATCTAGCCGATGATGCTACATTAAGTATATGCCATTTTTGTACTCCATGATGGTTTGTCTCCTTTTCACATGGGCTAATAACTGCTCTGGAGGCCTAGGAGTTTGTATTTATTTGTGCAATTTATGTGGTTTTATGCTAGAACTTCTATTCACTGATTGCTGTTTTTTTCCTAATGGTTTTATTACCTCCGCCAAGGAGGTAATGTTTTTACCGGGGTTTGTCTGTCTGTCTGTTTGTCTGTTACCAACATATCTCAAAAAGTTATAAACGGATTTTGACTAAATTTTCAGGAAAGATGTGTAATGGCACGGGGAACAGATGACTAGATTTTGGTGATGATCTGAGAGTGCATACCTCCACCAAGGGCTTTGTTTGTATTTGTGCAGCAGGATTACACAAAAACTACTGGATGGATTTGGATGAAATTTTCACCAGAGGTGGTTCTTGGGCTAGAGAGGAACCCATTATATTTTGGTGATGATCTGAGAATGCATACCTCAGCCAAGGCTCTTATCGTCTCACAGTGTGTTAGCAACAATACTCCAAAACTGATGGACAGACTTTGATGCCATTTTCACCACAAGTGGCTATAGGCCTACACACAAACCCATTACATTTTGGAGGTGATCCATGACAAACGGAAGGAGCCTTGGCGGAGGTATGCGCTCTATGAGTGCTTTTCTAGTTTATTACCTCCGCCAGGCCGCAGGCCAGGAGGTAATGTTTTTGCCAGGGTTTGTCTGTCTGTTTGTCTGTCTGTCTGTTGGTTAGCAAGATAACTCAAAAAGTTTTGGACGGATTTCCATGAAACTTTCAGGCATTGTTGGAAATAGTACAAGGAAGAACTGATTAAATTTTGGGGATGATCCGGATCACCGTCCAGAAGAAAACCGCCATTACGGAAAATGCCATTTTCGTTAATAACTACTCAACCACTAATCCTATCATTGTCAATCCAATTGCTAGTAATATGTTTTCATGGTCAAGGAATCTGAAAACGTACACACAAACACTGTATGGGGGGAACTGTGGCAGCCATTACGGAAAATGCCATTTTCGTGAATAACCACTGAACCACTAATCCTGTCATTGTCAATCCAATTGCTAGTCATATGTTTTCATGGTCAAGGAATCTGAAAACGTACACACAAACACTGTATGGGGGGAACTGTGGCCGCCATTACGGAAAATGCCATTTTCGTGAATAACTACTGAACCACTAATCCTATCATTGTCAATCCAATTGCTAGTCATATGTTTTTGTGGTCAAGGAATCCGAAAACGTACACACAAACACTGTATGGGGGGAACTGTGGCCGCCATTATGGAAAATGTCATTTTCGTAAATAACTACTGAACCACTAATCCTATCATTGTCAATCCAATTGCTAGTCATATGTTTTCATGGTCAAGGAATCTGAAAACGTACACACAAACACTGTATGGGGGGAACTGTGGCCGCCATTACGGAAAATGCCATTTTCGTGAATAACTACTGAACCACTAATCCTATCATTGTCAATCCAATTGCTAGTCATATGTTTTTGTGGTCAAGGAATCTGAAAACGTACACACAAACACTGTATGGGCGGAACTGTGGCCGCCATTATGGAAAATGTCATTTTCGTAAATAACTACTGAACCACTAATCCTATCATTGTCAATCCAATTGCTAGTCATATGTTTTCATGGTCAAGGAATCTGAAAACGTACACACAAACACTGTATGGGGGGAACTGTGGCGCTTGGCGGAGGTCTGCGCTCTCCGAGTGCTTTTCTAGTTAATTGTGTTTAATTCAAGATTCAAAGGCTTTATTATCATGTGCACAGTTAAGAAATCCTACATTTCCTGAGCAATGAAGTTCTTACTTTGCTCTCCGAACGAATGCTAAGGTAAAAGGTGCAGAAACAATAATTCTAATAGGTCATGACACACTAACACAGTAACTCAATCCTAATACTAATGGATGCTATTAACACACTCACCAACACACAGTTAGGCAGTAGAGGAATGAAACTGAAAATTCACTGGATGACTAAAGTGATAGTGGTATATTGATATCAGAGATGATGTGAACCTGAGATGGCATGAACCTATGTACAGTGTGCAAATGAGCATTGTGCAGCCTGATGTAAACCTGAGATGGCATAGACTTATGTACAGTGTGCAAATGAGCATTGTGCAATGAGCAGTGTATAATTACAAATGATTTCTGTAACGATAGTACCAGTAGACTGTGCATGATAAGTAGCAGCAGAGGTGATATGGACATCATACGGGTGATACTATATCTATTGTACAGAGGAACAGTGTGCAAATTTAGCAGCCGGTGTGCAAGTTCCTATATGCAAAGCTGTGTTGCAGAGTTTTGGGAGTTGCTACCTGTTCAGGAGTCTGATGGCAGTGGGAAAGAAGGGTTTTTTCAGTCTGGTTGTCCTGCATTTCACACTTCTGTACCTCCGGCCTGAGGGTAGAAGTGTGAACAGTCTGTGCTGGGGGTGGGTGGGGTCCCGGAGGATGGTGTCAGCTCTCTTTTGGACTCTGCGGTGGTCCAAAAGAGGGCAGGCCCTCAGACCATGAGCACTGGGCCAGCCCAGATATGTTGTCTGGTCTTGCTGCCTTGCGAGGGTTGATATTCCTCAGTGCTTTGTTTTCCTGGCCTGGTGAGACTCTTATAGGCCTTTTCCACTAGTATCGCTTTGGCCTTACTTACTTCTACTCTACTCGCTTTCTCGCCCTTTCCACTGTACCCAGCACGGTTTAACCAACACTATTTTCGTGCCTGTTCGAGGGCAGGGTACAACCGCGCTGAAGCAAGCCGAGATGTGACGTCAATAGACTGCTAGCCACTGATTTGTCGGGGCGTAACGTCACGAAAGCGCCCGTCTTCAGTGGAATCTTTACGACCGCCATTTGCAATCTTTCACGAACTAACTCGGTCACGGAGTAAATACGATGTTAATACAGACAGCGTTGTAGGTTTTGAGGAAATCTACACCGTGGTCCAAGAAGAGGTGCGGGGTTTTCTCTGCTTGGTGGCAGATACACAGTGAGAGGAGTGATCCGGACCAATACAGATGGCAGCCCAGCATAGAACTGGACTAAGGACAAGCTGAAGACGAACGTGAGAGAACCACCAATGGTGAGTGATTTGTAATAATGTGCATCTGTTCACTTATTTATCCTGTTGGTGGTAAGCTCACTTTTTTTGAGCAATACAGCGCCGTCCTGTGCTGGCTAACGAGTGTTAGCTAGTAGCTAGCTAGTACCAACTGCTGATTCGCGCTTGTTTTCTCCTAAATATTCGCTTGTGAGAGCAAAACGATGAAATATGTTAATCCTGGTTAAAGTTCTCGTTTGTGTACATGCTGCACTTTGGTGCTGCGCATTAAATTGTGTGCAATTTAATGCTAGAATGTGTTTCCACATGCCAGGGGTTAGCCTCCCTGTTTATATGCTGGATACTGGTGAAATGGACCACAGGAGCCGAAATCTCAACAATATAAAAGTGCTTTTTCAAACCAGTGATTTATAAAGTCATTCATATAATTTTCTAAAGCTTCAGAATAGACCCACACACCTATTCTGTGGATTTTCCATAAAAGGTGCTGGAACAGTATTGTGCTGTTCCACCATAAATCCCTGGATTGATAATGTTCTTGTACCTGTACAGAGTGGCTCCTGAGGTGCTTGTCAGGGAAACGAAGCATTTTTGTCACATCCCACCACTGACTTTCACAAGTGTATTTCCCTAATACAGGTACATCTCCAAAAATTAGAATGTCATGAAAAAATTCAATATTTTTTGACACTCATTTCAGAAAGAGAAATCCATATATTATATCGATTCATTACACAGAAAGTGATATATTTCAAGCATTTATTTATTTTAATTTGGATGATTATGGCTTACAGCCCCTGAAAACCCCAAATTCAATTTGGCAAAAAATTAGAATATTACATAAACTTTAAAAAATAGTTTTTAAATACAAATGTTGGCCGCTGAGGTGTTGGTTAATATGGGCTGTAGCCATAATCATCAATATTAAAATAATAATAAACACTTTCAATATGTCACTGTCCCTGTAATGAATCTATATATGGGTTTCACTTTCTGAAATGAGTGACAAAAATATTGAACTTTTTCATGATATTCTCATTTTTGAGATGTGCCTGTATAAGTGTTGAACTTGCTTAAACCTAACCACAATCCATTTCTGTCGTTTGTCTAGGCAGGAGGAAAGCAGCCACTCCACAACGACCTCGCCACTGTGGAAAGTACTGAAATCCTTTGCTTTTATAGGTAAAGTGTCAAAACCAAAGTAGCACAATTTCCACTTAATATAAAAGGGACTGAACTGAGATTTATTTGATTGTGTGAGTATCAATTACAGAATAATTGAAAAAGAATGGCACATCAACTGTAAAATAAACCACTTGTTAATGTATTTATTTTTTTGTCAGATCACTAGTGTGATCCTTTGTGGGTTATGTTCATAACTGTTTCTTTTGGGGAATGGCAATTGTTCAGTCATCAATATAATTTAGTTTATATGTGTAGTTTATACTCTATCATCAATAAACTCATGCAGTAACAGGACACATTACAAATATTTGAGACCCATTGTAGTGCTTCCTTTTATATTTTAGCAATGCTAGTACAAAACACCACCCACACTTGAAGCCAGGGCAAGAAGAGACACTTTTACATTCAAGACAAACTTTTATTGATAAAAAGTCCATATTTTGACTGAGCGACTCCATACTCGGTGATGCCTTCAGTTAAAGTACCATATTCCATTCAAGTGAATGTATTAATTCATTCTGATTGCTGAGGCCACTGTAAAAACTGATGATTTTAAATGTAATGCAGCCCTTGTAAAATTGACTTTACATCAGTGCAGCTACATGAAAATTGTGGTTAAATACAATAACGAAGTACTTTATTGTCACATTGGAATTGGAATCGCTCCTGTTTTGTTTTTCTTTTGAATTCTTGGATGGAATATGGGTGGGCAATATAAGCTGCAGCTTCAGCCATCACCCATTTCAGATAACCTATGTTGAACTGTATAATCAGAGGAGTTATTGTTTAATTCGACCTTATTAGATTTTTTTTCCCCTTTGTTATATTATTCTATTTTCTTTTAATCTATCCGAAATAAAGATTCATTCATTCACATTCCACCACTGGCTTTTAGCAACAAGTGTATTTCCCAAATATGTTTTAAACTTCCTTTATTTAACCACCACCCATTTCTGTCTTTTGTCTAGGCAAGAGGTAAACGATCAATCCACCCCAAACTGGACCTTGCGTCACTATTTACAGAGATGCAGCCCTAAGATCTGCTGATCTGAGACCAGTGTGAGCTGCACATCCCAGCTGCTGAGTGACCCAGTCTTACAGTTTGAGTTTTGCGCATTCTGAATAATCTGGAATTTGCTGCTGATTGTAATAAACAATTTAGTGACTTATGTGTTTGCATCATGATTTCTGTTTTTGTCTGTTAATACACTGGTGGGAAAAGAGTCAATAGTACAAACCATTAATGGGTGACCTTGAAAATAATGGCTCATTGTTAAGAAAAGTAACTGAAGACTGTATTGTTGGAATGTGCCACCGCAGAAGACCCTGCATACTTTAGTGACAGTACCAGTATATGTAGGAATTCTGGGTCATATTAGCATCTGCTCTTCATCATAATGGGTTTGGCAGGGCTGTCCAATCATGTGCCATGGAGGGCCAAGACCCTACAGGCTTTAACTCCAACCAGTGTCTTCAACAGCAGATTCCACTGAACTTCATCCACTGACTGCAGATCAGTGAGAACACCTGCTGAAGAGACTGGGGTAGAAGAGAACCTGCAGGGTCTTGGCCCTCCATGACACATGATTGGACACCTGTGGTTAGAGTTTAAATGGGATTTAACATTTTAACAAACTGCTTTATGGTTCATAATCCTGTTGACAGACTTACACCAAACCAAAAGTGATTTCTCAAACAGCTGGATTGTTCTTAGACAGCTTTTCCAATCTGTCAGTATTAAATTATGTCACAGGTGGTAACCTTCACATATAAAAAAGAGACATCTGCAAAAACTTCAGAGGTTTATTGTCAGTGCAATACTACATGAATGCATGTATAGTACATTGTTGATGCAGAGAATATATATTTCTACAGTATATGTATCTAGTAAATCAAGCATTTTCCATGTAACCTTGTGACTGCATTATTTTAATTGCTTTTAATCCTAGATCAAGTTGTTTTTTTTTTTTTTTTTTTTTTAAATTTAAAATGCATTTTTTTGGGTACCCTTATCACCTCTATTACATCTCTGTTTTGCATTGTGCTGTGTCATGCTTGCAGTTTTTCCTTCCCATGAGATTTATATTCACTGTTGGTCTATCCCAGCTCAGGAAATACTTGATTATATGATTTGTATTATAATTAGAGGATACATCTGTTGTAGTTTACAGAGCTGCAAAAAAAGGGTTTTGCCCCCCTTCCCAATTTTCTTACGTTTTTTTGTTTTTTTTTTATTTTAAGTTTTTGTAAAGGTATACAGGTCATTACAGCATTGCATTGTTTACATTTTCATCACACGTTCCCTTATTTTTGCTATTTGACAGCATTGGAAGAATAATTATTAACAACAGCCCTTTTTTTTTTAAAGTAAGATAAGATAAGATAAGATAAGCCCTTTATTAGTCCCACAACGGGGAAATTCCAGGATTGCAACAGCACAGGGATAGCAACACTCAGAGCAACAATCAGAAGGCAAGAAAAAAAAACAAGCAAGCAAGAGCAGCTAATAAACATATGTACGTATTACTATAAAATATATATATATACACACACACACAGACACACAGTGCAGAGCATTGTAGCTGGATGGAATAAATATATGATATATGAACACACAGTGCAGAGCATTGTAGCTAGATGGAATAAATATGTAAATATATAAACACCCACAGTACGGAGCATTGCAGCTTAGGTGGAATAAATATGCAAGTATATAAACACACACAGTGCGAGGCAATGTAGCTAGATGGAATAATATGTAGATATATAAATTTATAACACACCCAGTGCTGAGCATTGTAGCTAGATGGAATAAATATGCAAATATATAAACACACACAGTGCAGAGCATTGTTGCTAGATGGAATGAAACAGCATACCGTCTACTTAGTTATCCTACATGGTAGAAGATATGTGCCATACATATTCTCACCCTCCATAGCCGACCGGTATGTTCCTAGTTGTATGCCGGAGGGGACCATTGTGTAAGTCTATTGCATCTTTTGCATTCAAAAAACTATTAGTTTGTTACGTCTTTTTGCTATCTCTGCGAGCAGCCCTGCTTAGGTTGTACAGTCTGACAGCCGTTGGTAGGAAGGACTACGAAACCTCTCGGTTGTGCACCTGGGATGATGTAGTCTGCTGCTAAATGAGCTCCTCAGTGCATTCAGTATGTCCTGCATAGGGTGGAACTCGGACTCCAGCAGAGATGACAGTATAGCCACCGTCCTACTCTCTCCTATCTCCTCCATCGGATCAAGGCGCTGCCCCAGGACAGAGCTAGCTTTCTTAATCAGTTTGTTCAGTCTCTTCCTATCGGCTGCAGTAATGCCACTGCCCCAGCAGACCACTCCAAAAGTGATGGCTGATGCCACCACCGTGTCATAGAATGACTTCAGCAGCGCCCCTTGTACACCAAAAGACCTGAGTCTCCTCAGCAGGAACAGCCTGCGCTGTCCCTTCTTGTAGAGTGCATCAGTATTGTGTGACCAGTCTAGTTTATTGTTCAGATGAATACCCAGGTACTTATAGGATGTCACCATCTCGATGTCTGTTCCCTGTATATTTACTGGTACTGTGAGGGGCTGCCCATGCCTGCGGCAGTCCACCACCAGCTCCTTAGTTTTCCTCGCGTTGATCTGGAGGCAGTTCCGATGGCACCAGTCCACGAAGTCCTGGATAAGCCCTCTGTACTCAGCTTCATCTCCATTGGAGATGAGGCCAACGATCGCAGAGTCATCAGAGAACTTCTGTAGATGGCAGTGTGTTGTGTTGTGTGAGAAGTCCGCAGTATAAAGAGTGAACAGGAAGGGAGCCAGCACCGTTCCCTGGGGGGCCCCCGTGCTACTGATGATCGTGTCGGACACACAGTCCCGGGTTCTCACAAACTGAGGCCGGTTCGTGAGGTAGTCCAGGATCCATGATGACAGGTGCTGGTCCACCCCTGCGCGCAGCAGCTTGTCCTTCAGGATCATCGGTTGGATGGTGTTGAAAGCACTGGAGAAGTCAAAGAACATGATCCTCACCATATTCCCGGGCTTCTCCAGGTGGGACAGAGAACGGTGAAGGAGGAAGATCACCGCATCCTCCACCCCAATGCCATGCTGGTAGGCGAACTGGAGTGGATCCATCGCTGGTTCCACCAGGGGGCGGAGGTGAGCAAGGAGCAGTCTCTCCAGGGTCTTCATCAAGTGGGACGTCAAGGCCACCGGTCTGTAGCTGTTCAGGTCTTTGGGGTGGGAAGTTTTTGGTACAGGTACCACACAAGATGTTTTCCACAGCTGTGGTACCCTCCCCAGTTTCAGGCTCATGTTGAAGATATACGTCACAATCCCACACAGCTGGTCTGCACAGGACTTGAGGAACTTTGCGCTGATGCCGTCCGGTTCCCGGCGCCTTCCTCGCCTTGATCTTCCTCAGCTCCGTCCTCACCTGGGTCCTGGTCAGGGTCAGGATGGGGGGCTGTGTGTTGGGTGGGGGGTGTTGGTGGAGTGGGGAGTGGGCAGCAGGACTTGATTTCTTTAGAGGCAGCAGTGGTTGTTCGTGCAGTCGAGGGGGGAGGGCGGTTTGGTCAAATCTATTGAAAAAACAGATTCAGGTTGTTCGCCCACTCCCTGCCCCTGTGGCCTGGGGGGAGGTATTCTGGAGCCCCGAGATGGTTTGAGGTTTCTCCAGACCCCGCTGATGTCGCTCTGTGCAGCTTGTCCTCCATCTTCTTCCTGAAGCTGTCCTTGCCTTCTCTGATCTGTCTCCTCAGCTCCCTCTGTACGGACTTCAGCATCTCCCTGTTCCCTGACCTGAAGATCCTCTTCTTCTCTCTCAGAAGTGTTTTTATCTCTGGGTTGATCCAGGGTTTGTTGTTTGAGTGACGCCGTATGGTCTTGGTGGGAACGGATTTGTCCACACAGAAGCTGAGGTAGCCCGTGAAGGTGTGAATGAGGCCATCGATGTCCTCACCATGTGGATCGCAGAGCTGCTTCCAGGCGGTGGCTTCAAACAGCCCTTTAGGGTGTCCATTGTCTCCTCAGACCATAACTCCACAGTGTGCATGGCCGGAGGTTGTCTGTGCACTAGGGGTTTGTACACCGGCCGGAGATGAACCAAGTTGTGATCCGATCTCTCGAGTGGGGGGAGTTGTGATGAGGTGTATGCCTCCTTAGTGTTTGCGTAGAATAAATCAGTGTTTTATTGTCTCTAGTGTGGCATGTGACATACTGGTGAATGTGGGTAGAATGGGAGACAGTGAAACATGGTTTGAAATCGCCTGAGATGATGAGAAGAGCATCTGGGTGTTCTGTCTGCAGCCTGCTGGTTACTGAATGGATGACGTCACGTGCTGTCCCAGCGTTCGCCGTCGGATTTGCATAAACAACAATGCAGATCACGTGTGAGTGTTCTCTCGGGAGATATGTAGGCCTCATGCTAACAGCTAGCAACTCATGTCTTTGCTGCAGTGTCGTTGTTTAACAGTGATATGTCCCGGTCTGCACCAGTTGTTGTTAACATACATTATCACTCCACCGCCCCTAGCCTTGCCACTGTCTGGTGTTCGGTCAGCTCGTATCATGTGAAAACCCTCAGCTCAATGTTAGCATCTGCTGCTAGTTCAGTTAGCCACGTCTCAGTAAACAAAAGGAGAGAGCACTCCCGGTATGTGCTATCATAACGGGAGATAGCCGCTAGCTCATCTACTTTCCCAGTATCGACGTACATTTCCCATGACAACAGATGGAAGGGAGGGTCTGTACCTTATATTTTTTTGTCCTCCGCCTTACTCCAGCCCGGCAGCCGCGGCGTTTTCGCCTCAGTTCTCTCGGTATGTCGAGTTTTTCCAATGGGACCGGGTGGCGGTTGAATGCTAGCAGCTGTCTCTGCTGTATCGTATCCTGCCTATAGACAGTGGCTCCGTCCACCGGCTCAGAGACATTTAGGACGATCTGTGTGTCCGTGATATAAGTGGGGTGAAAAAAAAAGATGGATCAAAAGAGAGAGGAAGGGAAAAAGACTCGGAATCGAGCCGCTGTTGCAAAAGGCAGCCGACTCGTGTGGCGCCGAGAGAAAAAAAAAAAAAAAAAAAAAACCCAAGTGAAAGAAAAAGTGAAATTAAAGAAAATAAAAAACAAACAAACAAAACAAAAGAGCAAAAAACAAACAGAAAAATAAAAATAAATAATTAAAAACAAAAGAGCATCTGAGTAGCGTTGGAACAAAGAGCGGTGCCATTATTGAAATGGTATTTGTCAAAGATTAGATCTAATGGAAGACACATACGCGATCCAGGGTTGCCAAAAGTTCAAGAACCCGTCCATGTCCTGTCTCAGTGCGAATGTCAACTTTTCCATCGAGTAAATGTCTTGGATCACGTTAATCCAATCTTCAGGTGTAGGACAGTCCTTCAACATCCATTTTTTAGTTAGGGCTTTTTTACTTGCCAAAATTAAAACAGTGAATAAGTATTTTTCTCCTCATCTTTCCAGTGAATCCGGTAGTAAACCCAAATACAAAGTTACAAAAGAAAAGGGGACTGTTATTTTGAATATTTTCCCCAATATTGTCTGTACATTGGTCCAATATTGGTGGATAACTGGGCAAGACCAAAACACATGAAAATGATTTGCAGTCTCTTCACCACACAAGCGCCAACAATTCAACCCCTTATGAGTAAATTTGTTCTGTGCAGGTGTTCTGAAAAATCTTACCAAATTTTTCCATCCAAATTCTCTCCACTGCAGGGATGAGGTACTTTTCCATTGCTGTTTATTTAGCTTTTCCCATATTTCCAGTTGTAAAGTGAAATTCCCCTCTTTTTCCCATCTCTCTTTTATATATGATGTGTTGTCTCCTTTCAAGTCTTGAAGACCTTGGTATATTTTAGAAATGTATCTGATCCCTGGGATCCCTTTATATGCCATTAAGAAGACTTTCAGAACACCTGACTGGGCCCTTTCCAAATCCTCCTTTTTAAGTATATTGTTTATGTGATGTCTAGGCTGAAAGAACCTGTAAAGGTCTTGATTTATTGGCCCTTGTTTTTTCAAATCTTCAAAACTTCTTAAAATTTGCCCCTTAAAAAAATCGTAATATTTTATCAGTCCGTTCTCTTTCCACTTTTTAAATCTAGTGTCTGTTTTATTAGGAGTAAAGTCTTGATCATAGGCAATCCATTGCAGAAGTCGATAGGGCTCTTTAGTTTGATTCTCTCTGACTATCTTAAACCAAATTTTTAGCGGGGTCTCTATCCACGGGTTAGTGTTATTCAAAAGTTTAGGTAAGGCATTGTTCCCTATTATCGCCTGTAGGGGGATGTCACTTGTTATTTGGCATTCCATCTCCTTCCATTGTGCAGTGTAGACTGGGTTACATATCGCTACTAAAGTTTTAATTTGTGCGGCTTTAAAATAGTCCCTGATATTTGGCAGCGCGAGCCCACCTTTGTCTTTGTTTAGCTGTAGGGTTCTATATCTGATTCTAGGTCTCTTGCCCTGCCATATGAATCTTGAGATCCTTCTGTCCAGCTCCTGCCATGTTTTTTTGGGAGGTTCTACCAGTATTGTTTGGAAAAGGTATAGAAGACGTGGAAGTATATTCATTTTGACTGCTTCAATTCTTTGTGCAGTACCCAAGAATGGTATCATATTCCATCTTGCTAGGTCAGATTTTATTTTTGCCACCAGTGGATCATAGTTTAGTGTTATAATTTTGTTGAGTTGCTTTGGGATATTGACCCCCAGATATTTCATAGATTCCATCTCCCAGTTAGTTTTGAGTTTGCTTAGCGAATAAGGATTTGGGTCATAGTTGAATGTTAAAACTTGGGTTTTATGCATGTTTAATTTGTACCCCGATAAATCTCCATACTCTGGAAAAACTGAGATTAGGTCTGGTAAAGAGGTGTCCGGCTGCCCCAGGTATATTAAAATGTCATCAGCAAAGAGTGCTATTTTATGTTCCTTCTGACCAAGTGTAATACCTTGAATTTTTTGATTCTGTCTTATCCATTGGCTCAGAGGTTCTATGAAGATTGCAAAGAGCAGTGGAGACAAGGGGCAGCCCTGACGACATCCTCTTTCCAGCTCAAAAGATGATGATGATAAATTACCATCCATCTTCTACCGCTTTTCCGGAGGTCCGGGTCGCGGAGGCAGCAGTTCAAGCAGAGAAGCCCAGACTTCCCTCTCCCCAGCCACCTGCTCCAGCTCTTCAGAGGGGATACCAAGGCGTTCCCAGACTAGCTGGGAGACATAGTCTCTCCACCGAGTCCTGGGTCTGCCCCGGGGTCTCCTCCCAGTGGGACGTGCCTGAAACACCTCAAGTGGGAGACGTCCAGGAGGCATCCTAATCAGATGCCCATACCACCTCAACTGACTCCTTTCAATGTGGAGGAGCAGCGGTTCTACTCTGAGCCTCTCCCGGATGACTGAGCTCCTCACCCTATCTCTGAGGGTGAGTCCAGCAATCCTACGGAGAAAGCTCATTTCAGCCGCTTGTATCCGCGATCTCGTTCTTTCGGTCATTACCCAAAGCTCGTGACCATAGGTGAGAGTAGGAACGTAGATTGACTGGTAAATCGACAGCTTTGCCTTAGAACTAAGCTCCCTCTTCACCACAACAGACCGGTACAACGTCCGCATCACTGCAGATGCTGCTCCAATCCGTCTGTCGATCTCTCGCTCCATTTTCCCCTCACTCGTGAACAAGACCCCAAGATACTTAAACTCCTCCACTTGGGGCAGGAGCCTGTCCCCAACCCGGAGAGGACAATCCACCTTTTTCCGGCTGAGGACCATGGACTCGGACTTGGAGGTGCTGATTCTCATCCCAGCCGCTTCACACTCAGCGGCAAACCGTCCCAGCAAGAGCTGTAGGTCATTGCTGGATGAAGCCAACAGGACAACATCATCTGCAAACAACAGAGATGAGATCCTGTGGTCACCAAGCATGACACCCTCCATTCCCTGGCTGCGCCTAGAAATCCTGTCCATAAAAATTATGAACAGGACCGGTGACAAAGGGCAGCCCTGGCGGAGTCCAACTCTCACAGGGAATGACTCCGACCGAGTGTTGGCAATACGAACTAAACTCTCACAACGGTCGTACAGAGACCGAATAGCTCGTAACAACAAGCCCGATACCCCATACTCCCGAAGCACCCCCCACAAAAATCCACGAGGGACGCGGTCAAATGCCTTCTCCAAGTCCACAAAACACATGTAAACTGGTTGGGCAAACTCCCACGAACCCTCAAGAATTCTCGAGAGAGTAAAGAGCTGGTCCGATGTGCCACGGCCAGGACGAAAACCACATTGCTCCTCCTGAATCCGAGGTTCAACCAACGGCCGGACTCTCCTCTCCAGTACCTTGGCATAGACCTTCCCAGGGAGGCTGAGGAGTGTGATCCCTCTAAAGTTGGAGCACACCCTCCGGTCCCCTTTTTTGAAGAGAGGAACCACCACCCCGGTTTGCCATGCCAAAGGCACTGCCCCCGACCTCCACGCAATGTTGCAGAGGCGTGTCAACCATGACAACCCAACAACATCCAGGGCCTTGAGGTACTCGGGGCGAATCTCGTCCACCCCCGGGGCCCGGCCACCAAGGAGATTTTTAACCACCTTGGCGACCTCAGCCCCTGTGATAGGCGAGTCATCCCCCTTGTCCCCAAACCCTGCTTCCTCTGTGGAAGGCATATCAGTGGGATTGAGGAGATCCTCGAAGTATTCCTTCCACCGCCCGACGATATCCCCAGTTGAAGTCAACAGTGTCCCATCCGCACCATACACAGTGTGGACGGGGAGCTGCTTTCCCCTCCTGAGCCGCCGAACAGTTTGCCAGAATCTCTTTGAAGCCGACCGAAAGTCTTGTTCCATGGCCTCACCGAACTCCTCCCATACCCGGGTTTTTGCTTCAGCAACCACCCGAGCTGCACTCCGCTTGGCCTGCCGGTACACCTCAGCTGCTTTGGGAGTCCCACAAGCCAACCAAGCTTGATAGGACTCCTTCTTCAGCTTAATGGCCCCCCTCACCACTGGTGTCCACCACTTGGTTCGGGGGTTGCCACCACGAGATGCACCGACCACCTTGCGGCCGCAGCTCTGGGCCGCCGCTTCAACAACAGAGGTGGAGAACATGGCCCATTCAGACTCCATGTCTCCAGACTCCCTCGGAATGTGGTTGAAGTTCTTCCGGAGGTGGGAGTTGAAGACCTCCCGGACAGGGGCCTCAGCCAGACGCTCCCAGCACACCCTCACTATACGTTTGGGTCTACCAGGTCTGAATGGCTTCCTCCCCTGCCATCGGATCCAACTCACCACCAGGTGGTGATCAGTTGACAGCTCTGCACCTCTCTTTACTCGGGTGTCCAAGACATACGGTCGCAGGTCTGATGATATGATAACAAAATCGATCATCGACCTGCGGCCTAGGGTGTCCTGGTGCCAGGTGCACATATGGACACCCTTATGCTTGAACATGGTGTTCATTATGGACAGACTGTGGTTAGCACAGAAGTCCAATAACTGAACACCACTCGGGTTCAGATCGGGCAGGCCGTTCCTCCCAATCACCCCCCTCCAGGTTTCACTGTCGTTGCCCACGTGCGCATTGAAGTCCCCCAGTAGGACAATGGAGTCTCCAGGAGGAGCACCCTCCAGCACCCCAGTCACAGACTCCAAAAAGGGTGGGTACTCTGAAACATCATTTGGTGCATAGGCACAAATGATGGTCAGGACCCGTTTCCCAACCCGAAGGCGCAGGGAAGCAACCCTTTCGTCCACCGGGGAAAACTCCAATATAGAGGCAGCAAGGTGGGGCGATACAAGAATACCTACCCCTGCTCGTCGCCTCTCGCCCGGGGCAACTCCAGAAAAGGCCAAGCTCCAGCCCCTCTCCAGGAGACTGGTTCCGGAACCGGAGCTGTGTGTTGAGGTGAGGCCGACTATATCTAGCCGGTATCGCTCAATCTCGTACACCAGCTCAGGCTCCTTCCCCACCAGAGAGGTGACATTCCACGTACCTAAAGCCAGTTTAGAAAGCTTGGGATCAGTCCGCCAAGGTCTCCGCCTTTGACTGCCACCTAATCCACATAGCACCGGACTTCCATGATCCCTCCTGCAGGTGGTGAACCTACTGGAGGGCGGACCCATGTAACTCCTTCGGGCTGAGCCCGGCCGGGTCCCATGGGTGGAAACCTGGCCACCAGACGCTAGCCTTCGAGCCCCTCCCCCAGGCCTGGCTCCAGGGTGGGGCCCCGGTAACCCCATACCGGGCGGGGTACACTGAATCCTTGATATACAATTTATCATGAGAGTCTGTTGGATCGTTCTTAGTCTGGCCCTTCACCCAGGACCAGTTTGTCTTGGGAGACCCTATCAGAGGCAAATTGCCCCGGACAACATAGCTCCTGGGATCACTGGGGCACGCAAACCCCCCCACCACGATAAGGTGACGATCCATGAGGGGATGATAAATTACCGTTAATCCTTATTTTAGCTGTTGGTTTTTTATATAATGCCTGGATAGTTCTAATGAAGTTGTTATGAAAATTGAAACTGGATAAGATTCTATATAGGAAAGACCAGTCAACCGAATCGAATGCTTTTTCAGCATCTAATCCCAATATGACTGCATTTAAGTTATATTTTTTTATATGATGAATTATGTGTAAAGTGTGTCTAATGTTGTCTTGTGTCTGTCTTTGTCTTATAAAACCTGTTTGGTCTAAATGAATTAAGTCTGTCAGTATATTTTCTAACCTTTTGGCAAGGATAGTGGTAAAAAGCTTATAGTCCTGATTTAACACACTGATTGGTCTGTAGTTGGAGCATTCTAGTTTATCCTTTTCAGGTTTAGGTATGACTGCAATGACCCCTTCTCTCCAGGAGGGGGGGATTTCCCCTGTGTGGAGGACATAGTTAAATGTTTTCAGGAGGAGATAGTTGCTGTTTAAAGGTTTTGTACCACTCTGCTGTATAGCCATCTGCTCCTGGGGATTTGTTAGCTTTAAGTTTCATAATTGCTTTTTCCAATTCTTTAGGTTGTATTTCTGACAGTAGTGTTTTATTTTGAGATTCAGTAAGTTGGGGAAGGTTTAATGTGTTTAGGAATGCTTCGGATGCGTTTTTATGTTTTTTGAGGGAGTATAAGTTCTTATAGTATTTTTCGAAGCTTTTAAGAATATCCTGAATTCTGAATTTTATTTCCTTTGATACTGGGTCTCTGATTTTGTAGATTGCTCTTTCTGTTTGTTGTTTCCTCAATTTATAGGCTAGTAATTTTGCCGATTTGCTGCCTGCTTCATAATATTTTTGTTTCAGAAATGTAAGTTTCTTCTGGATTTCTATTGTGTAGATCTCATTTATTTGATTTTTAATTTCCTTAATTTTGAGCGGGTCATTAGAATGAGTGTTGCCTTTGTGTTCTTTTTCTAGGTTCTTAAGTTCTGACTCTAATATGATTAGTTTTTCTTGTCTCAGTTTCTTTTGGATTGCCAGTTTTGCAATAATCTTTCCCCTTATTACAGTTTTGCATGCATCCCACAGTATTAAAGGGGATACGTCTCCATTATCGTTTTCTTCCAAATATCTGAGAATATCTGATTCCAATTCATCTTTCAGTGGTCCTTTCAGGACATTTGAATTCAACCTCCAAGAAAATGTATTATTTGTGTATTTTTGGATACTTAAGTCCATATAGATAGGACTGTGGTCAGAGAGATCCATCAGTCCTATTTTACATGTTTTTACTCTTCCAATGTCTCTATTAAACATAAAAAAAAATAGTCAATCCTTGAGTAAGATGAATGTGGCGCTGAGTAAAATGTATAATCTTTTACACTGGGGTTGAATTCCCTCCACACATCACAGATTCCCATTTCTTTAAGTAGCATCCGAATTTTCCTACTTTGAGTGTTATTTTGATGTGGAGAATTACCTGATGCATCCCAGTATGGATTCAGTCTTAGATTGAAGTCTCCACCACATATCACTAAACCTTGGGCTTTAGTTATCATTAGGTCAAATACATTTTTATAAAATTTCCAGTTGGCCCCTGGAGGTGCATATACATTCAGCAGGGTGATATCTTCTCCCTCTAGCTGCCCAATTACCAAACTGTATCTCCCTTCTTTATCTTTGTGTTCTGATTTTTTTTTCAAATGTAATTTTGGTTGATGTCAATGTCGCTACTCCCCTCCTCCTCCCTGACTTATATGAAGATGAAGAGATCATTTTAAACCCTTGTCTATTGAGTTTAGTGTGCTCCACGTCTGTAAGGTGGGTTTCTTGTAAAAATATTATTCCTGCTTTGTCTTTTTTCATTTTACCTAGAATCTTGGATCTTTTAACTGGATTCAGGATCCCTTTTACATTATATGAGATTATTTTGGTTACACCCTGTTTCTCCATTGTATTGTCTTATTTAGTATAACAGTGTGGTGGCCCTCTTTTATGCTACTCAGAAACTGAAAGAACATTAAGAACATAAAAAACATTAAGAACATAGTGTATAAAACTTTAAAACAAAAAACTGTCAAAAGAACTTCCTGAGCTGAGGTCTTTTTAAAGACTCTGGGAGAGCCTTGATGGAGTGTAGGCTCTGAGGGAAATTCCTCAAACTCTGTTACGTGTTGAGGGCCCTCTCTTACCCCTGTAAGTTGTCCCATGTTTTTAACGTAAATTTCAGATCCCAATCTGAACTTGTAATGATTTTTTTTTTTTTATGCCTATACCCTATGAAATTGTGTGCACCCTCCCACCACCATCACAGCAAACATTCACGCTAATACAGTATTTGTTAGTGTGGAGACAACATGTGGATCATTGTCACATTTCTATTTTAACAAGTTTTTTTTTTTTTTTATTAAAAAGACTTATTTGTTTCTAATATTATGACTGTTCCATGAAATATTTTACCACATGCTGATTCTGCATCTCCTTTAATGTTTGTTACCTTGTAGGAGGGGGGTTGGATGTGCAGATTGACTAAAAAAAAAGGTTGCTATTCCCTCCTGTAAACGGCCGGTTTATCCTTGTAGCTCTGGCGCTGGGTTTCCCGCTGCTGGCCCGTGGATTTTGAAGGCCTCTGTGTGGACCACGTTTGAGCCTTGATTCTATCGCTCGGGTCTGCTGCGGGTTTAAACATCGTTACCGGGAGCCCTCTTCTCGCCATGTCAGCTGTTGCTTCTTCCGCCGAATTATAGAGACATGTCTCTTCACCGTAGAAGACCCTTAACTTCGCAGGAAATGGCGTCTGAAAGCGCAGTTTTTTCTCTCATAGCACCTTTTTAGTGTCGTTGTATTCCCGGCGCTTTTTAAGGACCTCCGGGGCATAATCGTGTTCCACGAAGACTTTTCTCTCTTAGTGCATAAATCCTTTTTTTCTGCCAAGCCAGTCTTACAACCTTTTGTTTTATTTTGAAATTGGAGAATCTCACCACCACCGATCGTGGTGGCGCTTCCGCCGCTGGCCTAGGGGCTAATGTACGGTGGGCCCTTTCTATCTTGAAGTCGGTGGTTTGGGGAATATCCAACTTCTCTCTCAGTAAGGATTCCACGCATTCCGCCATTGTGTTGAAACCACCCTTGACTCCTTCTTTCAGACCATGAATTCTTATGTTGTCTCTTCTCAGTCTTCCTTCTTGGTCGGTTAGCTTAGCCTCCAGTCTTGAGTGCCTTTTGTGTAGATCCAGCACGGAATCTTCAAGCCCTTTAATTCTTTCTTCTGCTTCCAAGATTCGGTTCTCGGCCTGGTCCACTCTGCTGTTTGTCCTTTTTAATTCTTCTCTGAATTCACGAAATTCGGCCCAAATCTCTCGACGAAATCGTCTTAATTCTTCAAATAACGTTTTCAAGCTAACCTTCTTGTTAGCTACATTCAGCTCCTCGTCTTCTGAATGGAAATCCTCAGGATCAGATTCTTCGGCCGATGCGTGTCCTGGCCTGGAAAATGTCGATTTCTTCTGTTTTCCTTTAGGCATGATGACTTTGTCTTTTGATTTTCACTCTTCCAAAAATCCGTTAAATCTGATTTTCAAGATATTTTCCTGGATTGGGTCTGGGAGCTTCAGCGTTAAGCTGCTATCACCATGGTGGTCAGACCGGAAGTCTAGATCAAGTTTGTTTTGGCCTAAAATGCATCATAACTGTCAAATATATCTTATTATACCTAACTCAGTACTGTTTACTCTTTGAATATATATTTTGTGGCTAATATAGTTATTAACATGGTGATCAAGTTGTGGCAGCTGATCATTTTTTGCTATGACACCATCTCAGACTCAGTGCAGCTGGAGCAGGTACGTCCATGATGTCTCAACAGTCTCTCCATGATTTTCATGCAGATCAGAGCAATTTTTTTTCCCACAATATTTTTATTGACCGTTTTTTTGGTTTTTTCTTTACAAACATAGCACACACAGTCAGACACTAACACAAAAGTAATTTAAAAACTAAAAAGAACAATAACAAAAAAAAGGGTAATAAAAACAACAACAACAACCATTAACAAAAACAAGTCAACAACAATGCTCCTCTGTTTAGTCTAGGTAATCTATTACATAAGAATACATAATATACATTCACCAGTTTGGAATTTGCAAGGTCCACACATATCATTCACCTTCTTCTTCAGAAGTTATGTTTAATTTCTTTACATAATCAATGAAAGGTCTCCATATATTCTCAAACACATTTTCCTTTGATTTCAGTATATATGTTATTCTTTCTAGTGGAATTTTGGTAACATCTGTCTTAACCACTGAGTCACATCTGGTCTATGAGTTTTTCCACAGTAATGCAATACATTTTTTGGCATTAAGCAAACTGAGGTCTATGAATGTTCTTTCACACTTATTAAAGTTATGTTTTTCTGGACACAGACCCAACAAAAACAGTTTAGGGTTCAATGTGATTTGTTTTGAAATTATTTTTTTCAATTGTTAACCTCACCTCTTCCCAAAACATTCTGATTTTTCTACATTCCCATAAACAGTGAAATAGGGTTCCTTTACTTAGATCAGAGCAATTTTTTGCACAGGAAATAAACCAGACATTCTTAAGCTCTACAACCACTGATTGTTTGTGAAGCTGTGTTGACATCAGTGACAGGCTGTGCTGATCGCCAGACTGACCGTTTGAAGCGGTAATTTTCCTACAACAGAGCCATCTGAAACACACACGGCGTACATATTTTAGTACCTAACAGCGATAACTTGCAGAGATTACAGTGTAGTACGACGTACTTATAGCAAACTAGCATTAGGAACATTAGCTTACCGTCATATATGACCTAGTTTGTATCCTCACGTCTTCGGCTCTCCCAGAAGCTGCAGAACTATTCCAGAGTGTTTCGTCTCACTGCCTGTACCCTTGTCTGGCGGTCCTTTTTGGCATTTACGGTGAAAAAAGCCACAGACCGAGGAGTCACCTTGTAGAGCTGCCATGTTATGTTTTGCTTGGGTCGCGTGTTTTACGTCACGGGAGTGTGGCGCCGCCTTGCTGTAAAAAAAATCCCGCCCACCACAGCTTAACCCCGCTTTACCCAGCTGCTATGGAGACACAACCGCGGCCGAACCGAGTAGTAACGAAACGAAACGAGGCGAGTCGAACTGGGCTAGTGGAAAAACGGCATTAGTGGGTGGGGTGGGGGTGGGGGGTGCATGAGTGTGTGTCTCTTCTCTGTGCTGTGGCTGGTGGTCTCAAAGCGGGTGTAAAACATGTTGAGATTGTCTGGCAGGCTGTCTGTAGAGCTAGTGGTGCTGCTGTTGGTCCTCTTGTAGTCTGTGATGTGTTGCAGGCCTTGCCACATGCGCCCCGGGTCAGGAGTGGAGTACAGGCTGTCCAGCTTTTCTCTGTACTGTCTCTTGGCTGTTGCTATAGCCTCTCTCAGTCCATATTTGCAACTTTGTACTCGACCTCACAGCCTGATTTAAATGCACGAGAGCGAGCATGAATTTAATGAACTATGATTCTTATTACTGATTTCTTTTTCCTAAGTTTAGCAACTCTGTTTATTACAATGTATGTAGTACTGCTATTTAGCCCAAAACGAATTTCCTTATGGGGACAACAGAAATATACGTTGTAGAATATGTAGAAAGAAAGTGGCTGACAGCACTTAGCCACTCCTTAAGATCTCAGTTGTTCATTGTAGAATATGTATGTGTGTCGCTGGGAATCTCGGGTATTATGGCTACAGCTTGTAAGAGCTAGCGGCATGCCTCTTGAGGGATGCACAAAATAAAGCTCATACTCTGAACCTCACGTGAATTGCTGTGTATCTTTGACACTTCTACATGGTGTCAGAAGTCAGCCTCTGCCCAGCATGTCGCAGAACCTCCGACGGATTGATCCACTCGTCTTTGACGAAAACATCGCAGACAACTGGGTCAGGTTCAAGCGCGAATGGCGCGTTTACAGCATCGCGGGGCTAACATCGGCTAGCAAACAGGTGAAAGCGTACACGCTCCTCAACCTCGCCAGTCCCGATGCGCTGGACAAGTACGACACATTCACCTTCGAACAAGGCGAAGATCCGGAGGATCCAGACACACTGGTAAAGAAATTTGATGAAATTTGCCTTCCTATAAAAACGTCATTATGAACAGACATGCATTCAATACTACAGGCCAGAAACCACACCAATCTATCCAGTCATATGCAGCCACGTTAAGGTCTCTGGCCAAGAAATGTGAGTTCGGCCCGTTACATGATGAACTGATTAGAGACAGGTTGGTGTGTGGCGTCCGCGATGACACCCTCCGCACCCAGCTAGTGAAAGAAAAGAAATTGACGCTAGATGCAGCCATTGAGATGTGCGTGCTACACGAGCAATCTGAAAAGGGCAACATGGAACTAAAGAAGGAAAAAGACGACAAAGAAATGAAAAAGGAAGGAGACCTGTGTGTAGTGCAATTCAACCTGTGCTCAAACTGCAGTGGGCAACACCCACCCAGTCGCAGCAGCTGCCCAGCTTTCAATAAACGCTGCAACTCGTGTGGAAAATGGAACCACTTCTCCAAATGCTGCAGATCGAGCGGGGAGCGTAAACCCAGCGCACAGCGTGGGCAGCAGCCGAGCAGACCACCCCACAACCCACGCAGAGGAGGATACGCGCACAAAATAAGTGAACTGGACACAGAGACCGCACATGACCCAGCCGAACTCTTCTACTGTGAAAGCGTGGAAACGGCTACAAAAAAGGGTGAGATATTCACGATGCTGTCGTCCTCCACCACTGGAAAACAACTGAAAGTAAAGATTAACACTGGGGCTCGGTGCAATGTGATCTCCAAAGCCACTCTTGACCACACCGACCCCAATGCGGGCATCGACCACAGCCATATAACCAACCTCGTGGCCTACGGAGGACAGGTAATAAGAACAATGGGCATGGCTACTGTGCATCTCACATGCGGGACATTACACTTTCATGTTGTTGACAGTGATGTGAAACCTCTTCTCGGTCTCATTGATAGTGTAAAACTGGGCTTTGTGAAACTGGGACCAAATGTGCATGCACTCCAACAGGGGGCGCCAGAACTGACAGAATACAGAGACTTGTTTGACAACAGCGCTGTAGGCAAGCTTCCGGTGGTGTACCACATGCGTCTGGACGACACAGTGCACCCCACGATCTGTGCTCCCAGGCGGGTACCACTAGCAATGAAGGACAAGATCATTCAGGAGCTCAACAGAATGACCAAGCTGGAAATCATCAAACCAGTCCACGAACCCACAGAATGGCTATCTGCAATGGTGGCTGCCTGCAAGAAGGATGGCAGCATCCGGCTGTGCATCGATCCAGTCCATCTCAACAAAGCACTTGTCAGGCCCCACCATCCCATGAAAACAGTCGAACAAGTGATACTGACATGCCGGGCGCCAAAGTGTTCAGCGTCCTAGACCGCAAAATGTGGATTCTGGCAGGTGCCACTCAGCAGCGATCCTCCACTCTGACCACATTCATGACACCATGGGCCGGTACGCTTTCCCTCCGAATGCCCTATGGGAATATCGACGGGGAGTGAAGTGTTCCAGGGAATGCATGGGGCAACTCTTTGAAGGGCAGCCATGTGCAATTGTTGTCGACGACATCCTTGTCTGGGGCAGCACTACAGAGGAGCATGACGCGCGTCTATGTCAGGTCATGGAGAGAATGCGTGCCGTCAACCTCAAGCTGAACCCAGACAAATGCCGCTTCAGGGTGTCTGCAGTCTCATACGTGGGGCACCTGCTCACCGACCAGGGGATCAACCGGATCCTGCCAAGACTGCGCGGTTCGCCTGATGCCTCCCCCAGAGGACAAGCATGGGGTCCAGAGATTCCTCGGCATGACAAACTACCTGTCAAAGTTCATCCCAGGCTACAATGAAGTCACAGCACCCCTGCATCAGCTCCTCCTTCAAGATGGGGACTGGGTCTGGCAGGAGCATCACACAGCGGCCTTCAACAAACTCAAGGACCTTCTCACCAGCCCCCCAGTCCTTCAGTATTCGATGTACACCAGCCAGTGGTGCGTCTGCTGATGCCTCTCAGCATGGTCTAGGGGCTGTCTGCCTACAAACACAACAAACCTGTGGCATTTGCCTCCAGAGCCCTCATGGAGACAGAGGGGCGCTACGCACAAATAGAAAAGGAGCTCCTGGCTCTATTCTAACGCCTGTCAAAAATTCCACGACTACATATAAATGCCGTCCTGTGACAGTGGAGACCCGATCATCAGCCCCCATCACCATACTGCGAAAGCCCCTCCTCTCTGCATCCGCTCGCCTCCAGAGAATGCTGCTGAAGCTTGCAGCGTTACAACCTTCAGGTTACCTACAAAAGAGGCAAAGAACTGTATGTTGCAGACACCCTCTCACGTGCACATCTGCCGGCTGCTGACCAGACCGACAGTGCTGAGGACTACGATGTCATGACGGTGGAGGTGCTCTCCTCAAGAAGACTGGAGGAAACTGAGACGTGAAACACTGGCAGACCCTACATGCCGCTGGCTAGCTGAGGTCATCACCCACAGGCTGGCCTGACTCGTCAAAGAAACTGCCTCTGATCTCAGACCATCTACAGCATGAGAGATGAGCTCACGACGGACAATGGCCTGCTGCTTCGTGGTCTGCGCTTCGTCATCCCCCACTCTTGCGACACTACTACGTCAACAGCTGCATCAAGGCCACCCTGGCCCCGAAGCAACAAAACGCAGGGCCAGAGAAACCATGTTCTGGCCACAATCAACCAGGACATTGAGAATGAGCTCTCCAAATGTGCTCCGTGTAATGCCACTGCGACCTCACCAGACAAGAGAGCCTCTGCAACTACAATGAGTACCTGACCTACCGTGGGCCCATCACGGCAGCTGATGTCTTCGAGTGGAGGGAAAGAACACCTGGTGCTTGTCGACTCGTACTCTGGCTGGTATGAAATGGATCGCTCCCAACACCACTAGTGCAACCATCACACCAGGCTGAAACGGCACTTTGCCACACACGGTGCACCTCAGCAGCTCATGACTGACAATGCTGCATATTTCACTAGCAGGGAATTCCAGGAATTTGCCCACACATGGACTTTACCCACGTCACCAGCAGCCCCCACTACTCACAATCAAATGGGTTAGACTGAAAGGGCCATTCGTTCAGCCAAACATCTGCTGGAGAAATGTGCACGTGATGGTACAGATGTCTATGTGGCCCTACTCAACACATACGAAACACACCAAGAGATGGACTGCCCTCGCCAGCGCAGCGCTTGCTGTCTCGGCGCACAAAGACCCTCATTCCCATGACCAAAGCAATGTACCTACCCAGGGTGCAGACACAGGTGCAGGCTGCTCTCACACACGCAAGGCAGTGACGCAAGGCACACTACGACAAATCAGCCAAACGCCTAACATCACTGCAACAGTGAACACGGTACAGGATGCAGACGGCCAGGGGATACGACCCGGCTCGCAGTGGTCCGGGAGCTGCAGCACAATCCAACAGCTACCAGGTCCAGGTCAGGGATGCCACGTACACAAGGAACATACGTCATCTGCTACTCACCCCTGAGACCTACACCCCTCATACACCAAGCCTCCATCTAGCACCACTCCGACCGACCAGCGGATCCACAGCCTGTCGCCGCCCAGCCCAGGAAGGCGTGATCATCACCCGCTCAGGAAGAGTATCGAGGCCCAACACCCTCTACAAGATTACACCACCTAGACATCTTCACTCACTCACACTCACACACACTCACCTCACTCACCTCACTTAAAAAAGTGTCACTGGTACAATGTCACTGTTTCATTCTTCATGCACGTTCTTATTCACGTTAAGTTAAATGAATTTGTAATATAGTTGAATATTGTTATTCTGGACATTCCTAATTCCCCTCATGTGCCTTACCTAATAGGAGCCTTAGGCTGTTCTTTTATCTGTCAAAACTGCCAACCTCCCCTGTTTGTTATACTTTATTGAGAGGGGGATGTAGAATATGTAGAAAGAAAGTGGCTGACAGCACTTAGCCACTCCTTAAGATCTCAGTTGTTCATTGTAGAATATGTATGTGTGTCGCTGGGAATCTCGGGTATTCTGGCTACAGCTTGTGAGAGCTAGTGGCACGCCTCTTGAGGGATGCACAAAATAAAGCTCGTACTCTGAACCTCACGTGAATTGCTGTGTATCTTTGACACTTCTACATACGTATCATATCATAACTGTAAATTTGTAAGTGCTATTAGCCAGCTCCATGTACCATTAACACAAATAGCAGCTAGCTAGCTCAACTTGTTAGCCTGTTAGCTTACATCTAAAACCTCTGTGGTACAATTTGTTGGATAGGATTAGACAGTGTTAGTGATGAGTGGTAGCATTAGCAGCATAAATGTGGGCAACCATGTTAAAGATAACATACAGAAAACAATTGCTTTTTTTGTAGAGGCACCGAAAAGGATTAAGCGGAAGAAGTAGGATGGATGGGAAACTATGAAGCCATGACAGACTGACCTTGTTAATTACCTGTTTTCTATAAAGATGTAAGCCTAACAAGATGAGCAATTAGCATGCTGTTCTTTGCATCCTCCAAAGTCATCAGTGTTAACCCCCTGAAAGTTGATTATTTTATTTTCTACTCTACAAATTGTCATTATTCTTCTGTAGTTTTTGCTGAAAATATTCTGAACTTATTTGATTGTAGACACACATGAGATTAGTCAAGCCATGTACACATTTGCATTACTTGTTGAAATGGCTGCATGGCCTGTCCCCCGTACATTGCTTGCCCTCTGTTAGTTTGTACAGGGATAGCGCCTGTACAGTGGAGGAGATTGGAAAAAGGCTTCACAGAGCGTGGCTAAGTGATGGGACCAGGTTAAGAGAGCTGAGATTTATTAAGAAAAAGTAGTAATAAAAGGTCAAACGATGTATACTGCTTTACTTTTTAATGCATTAGTAAACTAGAAAGTGGTGGTGGTAGACCATCGGAATGATGATGCTAGTTGTGCAGCTGTCTTTGATTGTGGGCCTGGTGTGGCTGACAAGTCCAATCCTGGAAGTGCACACTCGGGGCAGAGAGGGCATTGGAATGACGCAATAGCTGGTGAGAGGAAGAGGCCTTCTGGCTTCTCTGGCGCTGGTGATTCTCTCTCGCCAGCTGTTCTCACAGAAGGTGAAGGCCTTTCGCATTGCTGCACAAGAGATTACTCTTTCTTGGGCGAGGGATTCCAGCTCCCATGCTGGTACAGCACAGTATTCAGGTTGTTATTGAAACAGTCCTTTGTATCGCTTCTTTGGGCGCCTGTGTTCCTATGACCCTGTAAGAAGTACTCCACAGAGTATTTGGCATGGCAGTCGGGAGCTGTCCATTCCAAATCACATTCCAGTCCAGCGGAGCTGGTCTTTCACGATCATGGCCTCAATGCTGACAAGGTCAGCCCTGTCCAGAGCCTCCAGGTTCGTCACTTTGTCCTGCTATCTGATTCCCATAAGTGACTGCAGGACTTTCATATGGAAGCGCTTAAGCTGCCTGAGGTGGTTTCTGTAGAGCGTCCAGGTCTCACAGCCATACAAAAGGCTTGTGAGTACAACTGCTTTGTACACCTTGATCTTTTCTGCTAGCTTGATGTTCTTGTGGTTGAACACACGAGAGCGAAGGCGACCCAGCAATTGACTCGCTTTACTGATGTGAGTGGCAATTTCCTTGCCAGCAGAACCATCAGATGAGATGATACTCCCGAGGTACTTGAATTGATCGATGACCTTCAGCTGAGTACCCTCTATGCAGATGGTGGGAGGAGGTGGTGTGGTTCTTGGAGCAGGTTGGCACATGACTTCAGTTTTGCCAAGGCTGATGGTAAGACCAAAGAGTCGACAGGCTTCTGCAAATCTGTTTACAATGACCTGGAGGTCAAACTCCATATGGGCCAGGAGGGCACAATCATCAGCAAACACTGCTTTGAGTAAAAGTCGTTGAAGGTGTCTTGGCTGTGCATTCAGCCTACAGAGATCACAGAGTGAGACATCCAGTCTGTATCTCAGGTAGACCCCTCTTTCTAGGTCATGTACAGCATGGTTCAGGACGCACGTGATGAAAAAGTTGAACAGGACAGGGGCAAGCACGCAGTCCCATTTCACACCACTGGAGATTTTAAAGGGCTGTGAAACATCACCGTTAGAGAGAACGAGGCCCTTCATCCTGTCATGGAACAGACGAATGAGCTGGACAAACTTTCTGGGGCAGCCAAGTTTTGCAAGGATTGTCCAGAGTGCTTCTCTGTCCCCCGTGTCAAAGGCCTTCATCAGGTCAATAAAAACAGCATAGAGGTCCATGTTCTGCTCTATGCACTTTTCCTGGACATGTCTCACCATGAAGACCATATCGACGGTGCTGCAGCCTGGTCTAAAGCCGCACTGAGCTTCTGGTAGCAAATTTTTTGAGATGGTGTTGATCAGTCAATTTAGGATGATGCGAGAATCTTGCCTGCAGTCAACAGGGATATACCCCAGTAGTTGACACAGTCAGCTTTGTTGCCTTTGTTCTTGAAAAAGGAGACAATAGTGGCATCTCTAAAACTGTTTGGCATGATCTCTTCATCCCAGATGCTGACAAGGATGCTGTGGAATGTGTCAAGAGATTCTGGCCTAGCTACTTTGAAAAGTTCAGCAGGAATGCCATCCATGTCCAGTGCCTTGCCAGAGCTGGTCTGCTTGATCGCCTTCTTGACCTCATCTAACATAGAAGGAAGGTCAAGGTCATCCTTTACTGGCTTCTGGTCAATCCTGTCCATAGCTATGGTATCCACAGAGGAAGGTTGGTTGAGGAGTGTAGAGAAGTGCTCTCTCCATTGTTCAGTGATGCTTCCTTTGTCTTTAAGCAGGGTAGTGCCGTCAAATGCGAGAAGTGGGGTTGTGCTGAACTTCTGTGGTCCATACACAGTCTTCAGTGAGCTGAAGAACTATTTCGAGTTGTTTGACTCTGCATAATGCTGGACCTCATGTGCCTTTCGGTCCCACCAGCTGTCCTGCATGAAGCGTAGCTCTTTCTGCACCTTACTCTGCTGGTGTTTGAAGCAATCTTTCTTTGACCTGGAGTTGATGTCATGTCAAGGATGTATAATGTAAGATATGCAAAGTGTAAGATGGACATGCACCACCAGGTGGTGCCTCTGCCCCATACTATATAAAGCCAGATCGACCATCTAACGGCGTCTTATCTCACCTGGAGTTTAGCTACCAACCTGTCAGTAGTTGTCAATAGCTGTCAGTGTGTGAAAGCTCAATAAACTGTGTTTTCCCAGTAACCTCGCCTCGTCTGTCCAGCAGATAATTCCGACATAACACTGGCAACGAGAATAAACATGGAGGGCTGCATGGTCCCGATTCACCCATTCCTCAAGGCACCCAGAGAGCTGCTGGTGCCTCGGCAAAGGTAGTATGTGGTCTACCAGAACTACGTTGTCGCACGGGGTCTCGGGAGCTCGACAAGCAGAGAGCCCAGGCAGTATTGGTTGACAGTTGGGCATAGAGGGCCAGCAAATCCTGGAATGCTGGTGCTGCCGGACACCTATGAAGAGTAAGGAGAGCTGCTAGCTAGCCCATTCGACATCCTGGATAATGTGATGGTCGGAGGATCCGCTTTCGGCAGCAGCACCAGTGGGTACGTGAACCCCTCCTGCAGTTCGTCACTGATTTGAGGCAGCTTGCTAGCGAGTGCCGTTTCGGAGCACTGGAAGAGAAAATGATTCATGGCCAGCTGGCAGAGCATTTCTATAGTGCCACATTACGAGCTAAGTTACTTACAGCACCAAATGAGCTCACGTTAGCCAGAACCGTCAAGCTGGCTCTCCAAATGGAAGCTGTGGGACAAGCTGGCTCGGGAGCTAACCGGACGCCAATCACAGCAGCCACTGGAGCCTCTTGTCACGGCGGGTGCCATGGACCTGGAGAGTGAAGGTGGCTGGGACGGAGAGGAGACAGAAGCCAACGTTGCTAGCCGGGGGGTCGGCCCCGGGAAAGTCTCTCTGTATGGGCTGTGGGTCTGCAACGCACTGCAAAAAGGCTAAATACTGTTCGGCGAGAGGGGCACATTGTAATAGATGTGGTCACTTGAACCATTTTGCCAGGTCTGCCGTGGATTTAACCCGGAGATCACACGGAAGAAATCACTCCGCTAGCCCCCGACAACCATGTACATGGTGTGGGCTGAGGAACTGCAGGGTGCCATGGCGGTCAAGCAGGAACGATTTTGCTCAGGGTCGATACCTAGACCAACACCACTGAGCTGGCACTAGTTGCCTCTAGAGCCCGACCGTGGAAGGACAGGAGTCTGCGGCTACGATTTTTTTTTTTGGGACTTATTTTGTACCCGTAGGTAGATTTGTTCTGCAGTCTGGTGACAAGCCACCAGCTGCCGGTCGCTGCGTGCGCAAGCGCCCCTTAACTCCCTAACCTGCATGTTTTGTCATGTGGGAGGAAACCGGAGAAATCCTGGAGTAAACCCACGCAAACACGGGGAGAACATGCAAACTCCACACAGATCACTGTTGGCCAGGGGCAGGGATCGAACCCACGATCTCATGATCCCCGCGATCCCCCGGCCGAGGGTAAAACTGTGCTGCCGCGGTGCTAACCACTGCGCCACCGTGCAGCCACCGTACGATGGTGAACATTGCAACAATATTAAAAGAGGTTGGGGCAGGACCGAGAAGCACGGAGGATCAGCATGCTCGACAACAACGTCTCAAGCTGAGCCAGGCTCCATTGAGGGTCTTGGATTGGGTTTGGAGCCAAGATGAGGAACGTCTGCGGTGAAGACGGGCCAGACAATGACCTGAGGAGTATTGGGAGTGTCTGCGCATAGTGGAGAAACTGGGCACAGCACACTTCAGGCTGTCTGACGGCTTGGTGTGGCATGCAAATTGGCTTTGGTGTGTCCGGGAGAAGACACCAGGAGACAAGGCTGGACGTGGGACAAGGCCGATGGTGAGGAAGAGCAGCATCAGTGTCTGGAGGGCCAGCCATCACCCCGAAGACCGGTTGTTTCCAGGGGCGCATCTACTGAGAGGGTGCCAGGGGCCCCCATGCCAGTTATGTTCTTCTTGATTAAAGACCCATCCATCTTCTACCGCATTTCCGTAGGTCCGGGTTGCGGAGGCAGCAGTTCAAGCAGAGAGGCCCAGACTTCCCTCTCCGCAGCCACCTGCTCCAGCTCTTCAGAGAGGATACCAAGGCGTTCCCAGACCAGCTGGGAGACAGAGTATCTTCAGCAAGTCCTGAGTCTACCCCAGGGTCTCCTCCTAGAGGGATGTGCCCGAAACACCTCAGAGGGAGGGCATCCAGGAGGCGTCCTGATCAGATGCCCACACCACCTCAACTGGCTCCTTTCAATATGGAGGAGCAGTGGCTCTACTCTGAGCCTGTCTCAGATGACTGAGCTCCTCACCCTAACTCTGAGGGTGAGTCCAGCAATCCTACCAAGAAAGCTCATTTCAGCCGTTTGTATCCGTGATCTCATTCTTTCGGTCATTACCCAAAGTTCATGACCATAGGTAAGGGTAGGAACATAGATTGACTGATAAATCAATAGCTTTGCCTTAGAGCTCAGCTCCTTCTTCACCACAACAGACCAGTACAATGTTCGCATCACTGCAGATGCTGCTCCGATCCGTCTGTCAATCTCTCGCTCCATTCTCCCCTCACTCATGAATAAGACCCCAGGATACTTAAACTCCACTTGGGGCAGGAGCATGTCCCCCAACCCGGAGAGGACAATCCACCCTTTTTCCGGCTGAAGACCATGGACTCGGACTTGGAGGTACTGATTCTCATCCCAGACGCTTCACACTCAGTGGCAAACTGTCCCAGTAAACCTGTAGATCATTGCTGGATGAAGCTAGCAGGACACCATCATCTGCAAACAACAGAGATGAGATCCTGTGGTCACCAAGCATGACACCCCTCTGTTCCCTGGCTGTGCCTCAAAATCTTCTCCATAAAAATTATGAATAGGATCGGTGACAAAGGGCAGCCCTGGTGGAGTCCAACTCTCACTGGGAATGAGTCCGACCGAGTGTTGGCAATACGAACCAAATTCTCACAACGGTCGTACAGAGACCGAATAGCTCATAACAACAAGCCCAATGCCCCATACTCCCGAAGCACCCGCCACAAAAAACCACAAGGGACATGGTCAAATGCCTTCTCCAAGTCCACAAAACACATGTAAACTGGTTGGGCAAACTCCAACAAACTCTCTAGGATTCTCGAGAGGGTAAAGAGCTGGTCCGATGTGCCACGGCCAGGACGAAAACCACATTGCTCCTCTTGAATCTGAGGTTCGACCAACGGCCGGACTCTCCTCTCCAGTACCTTGGCATAGACCTTCCCAGGGAGGCCGAGGAGTGTGATCTCTCTAAAGTTGGAGCACACCCTCCGGTCCCTCCGGTGGACTATACATTAAATGAATTTGAAAAACTTTTAAAACACAATTTTAAATGCCCCTGCTACTCCACTCTTACTGACTGATGTCACACTACGTCAGCCAAAACCGAAAGCTCCACCCATAATCGTTCCTACAGTGGCACCCCCAGGAACAAGGATTACATTACAAGGACATACATTTCACAGTGTCGCCTCCAGCAATGTTATTTAAAATATATTTATTAGGAATAAAGTTTGTTACAAAAAAGCTATAGTGATGTTGTGCCGAACTGTTTAACACTAGAAGACCCAGACATTAGCCCTCTTGTGGCCACTTGATGGTCCCCCTATGGGTTTTCTAGCCAAAAAGGCCAAATGGCCCCTCTCTGGGTCTTCTAGTTTAAACCAGCGGTTGTTGATGTCAAGAAACAATGGATCATTAACTTCACCCACTATTTCTTGCCTCTGTTTTTTTGTTTGTTTTGTTTTGAAAATATCAGATAAAGTTTACTCGCGATCTGCTTCTTGACTTCTTGACTGCCCATGACTAGATGCCTCGACCAATCAGGTGCGGCCTTTGCATTCTCAGCAGCAAGACCAATGAGAGTCTTTCAACCGGATCAGAGCTCTTTGCCTCTTGGTTATACACTACGTCAATTATTTTCTGTCACTCCACCTAAAAGTCGCCAGTCTCCGGTCTTCCCCTTGGGGAATGTGGGCTTGCCCTAATCTTGCCTTTGGGTGCCAAAATGGCTAGGGCCAGCATCTCTACATGTATGCCAGCCATTCAATTTGAGTATCTTTTGAATTCCAACAATAGGACACTTCAATCTGCTTAGGTAGTTTGGGGTTGTGTGCATGTGTGTGCGCACATCTAAGCATGATAAGATGCATGAAAGTTGTGAATAAAATCAAATCAAAGCTTATTTATATAGCACTTTTCATACAAAAAGATGCAACACAAAGTGCTTCACACATTGAAAAATTAGAGTTATTACACAAACACAGAGTTCTGAGTTCTTCCTAAGTTAAAACTCAAGTATTATTGTCTTTAAGAATGAACATGCATGAACTTGTTTTCTTTGCATTATTTGATCAAAAAGCAACATCTTTTTGTTGCTTTGGCCAGTTGTCATTTTTTTTATAAATAAATACTCTAAATGACGCTATGTTAACTGGAATTTGGGTGAGTTGTTTTCAATAGATTAGAGAATGAAAAAAATGGTCATGTTACTCTAACACGTGTATAAATAGTAAAATCAGATAAAATGATAATTTTGCAGTGGTGTCTTTGGGCTCTTAATTTTTTTCCAGAGCTGTATTTTCCCAGTCATATTTAATTGAATATCTGCACTTTGAGTGTGTATTTTACCATGAGCTGCATGTATGCACTTTTTCACTCCACAATGGGAATATCTGACATGAATGCTCCTTCTGCAAACAATCCTGAAAGAAGGGTTGCATTTTTTGGATGTTTTCTAGATTAGAGAATGGAGGATATGTGCGCAGTGCTTGTGGAGGACTGCCTGTATCAGATTACCATCGAAACCGCCCACGATGTAAAGCATTCCCATACTCAGTCAGCACAGTCGCTGCTATGTCTGGGCAGCTGCTTTTCTTCCTGTAGCTGCTGAGATCTGATAAAACCATGAGTGAGAATTCTGCTGATATTTAAATAAATTAGCTAATTTGATTTAAAAAAAAAACTGTCTTTGTATTAGTTTGTTCAAGATCCATGCCCACTCCCATATCCTGAAATGCAGATTTAATACAACCAGATGTCATGTAGACAAACTAGTTTGAATAAGTTTTATGCCAGTCCATAGCCTCAGTCAAGTCTTGGCCTTAATGTGTAAGGATTTCAGGTCCGAGTACTTTTTGTGAGAGCCCATCAATTTAATCACTAGCCCCATTCACTACTCACCAAATTTGAACAGTCCATATCCTGGAGGACAGAGACAGTGTAGTGAGGCCCAAAGTGTGTCAATAGCTGCTGCTCCTCACACTGATCAAGCACAGAATATTTGGAGTCAATTTAGTGCCGAAAATATTTTGCACTCATTAATGTTCAAGTGATTCCAGTGTTTGTTACTGCAAATAAAGTGTTATTAACTTACTTAATCGTCGCGTGACCTCTTAAGTGACCGTTGCGGCCAATCGTCTGAAGGCAGGGCAATCTTGTGCTAGGGCGATGAGGTCAGCCAGAAGATCTTATCATTGCAACCTGGGTTGTCCAGGACAGTCTGGGCCAACCTTGGGGGCGATGCCAGCCCTGGGGAGGGGGGCGGATGAGAGCTGGCGGAGAGGGTCTGCTTGGCTGATTTCCTGTCTTCCAGCCTGGCCACTAACTAACTAACTAACTAACTAACCTGCACTTATATAGCGCTTTTCTAGTCACAAAGACCACTCAAAGCGCTTTCATTAATACTAACCCTCTATTCTAAGGGCCTATAGGAAACAGATATCTAGGGACAATTTAGAACAGCCAATTAACCTAACATGCATGTTTTTGGCATGTGGGAGGAAACCGGAGAAATCCCGGAGTAAACCCACGCAACACGGGGAGAACATGCAAACTCCACACAGATCACTGTTGGTCGGGGGCTGGGATCGAACCCACGATCCCACGATCCCCACAATCCCCCGGCCAAGGGTAAACTGTGCTGCCGCAGTGCTAACCATTGCGCCACCGTGCAGCCAATGCAAGTCTCGGCCACGAGACCGAGGAGCCGCAGCCTCCCTCTTCTGATGACAGTGGAGATGGGGATAGGACAGCCAGCCCTCCTGTACGCTTCATTGTTTGTGGTGCAACCATTGGATGCCGAGGATGTTACGGAGGCAGGTCCAATGGAATGTATCCAGATGGTGGGTGGTTGTGGTGGAGAGGGTCCAGGTCTCTGACCCATAAAGGAGGACGGGGATCACACAGGTGTTAAAGATTTGCAACTTTGTGGTCGTGCGGCTCTTCCTGCTCCACCAGACTCTCTGGAGGTGGCCGAAAGCACTGCGAGATAGCTGCAGGCAGAGAATAATCTCTTGGTCTGATGAGCAGGAGCTGGTGATCTTAGATCCAAGGTAGACAAAGTTGTTGACAGTCTCAACCGGCTCATTTTTGATGGTGATAACTTGTGGTGGTGGTGGCAAGAAGTCTGACAGTGACTGGATCTTTGTGTTTGCCCAGATGATGGTAAGGCCCAGGGGTGGTGCTTCCTCTGCAAGCAGCTCCAGTGCCTCAGTGATTATGTCTATATGCATGACGAAAAGCACCACGTCGTCTGCATAGCACAGGTCTGTGAAGTGGGAGTGGAAGCCCAGGTGAAAGTCAACTCCAAGATTGGGGCAGCGTTCTATCGTGTTCTTGATGGAACGGAAGTGTTATAACCCTGTAAAATAAATCTGTGTGAGAAAATATTTTATTTAATATAATAATACACAAATATTTGTATTTGCAGTGAAACTTTATGAAGTGACTAATACTTATAGAAATGCTTTTGTATACCTCTGTGTACAAAGCTGAAAATTGCATGTAAAACGCTGTCATTTTACATAAAAACTTATCCAGATTGTTTATTGTCTGCCCTATCTTGCTTGTTGTATTGAATGTAATTGGATGAATATTGTTTGAATTTTTCCAGAATTTATTCTGGTTATTATTTTCATGAATTTGTGAAAACCATGTGAAAGCTACTATGTATTTGTGTTCCACCACCTCAGAGGAGAACTTTGACACTGAACATATTGAACATAAGACCTAAATAAACTGAACTTACTCTCATTACTGAAGTGCACTGTGGACCAGTTCTTCTCTGTCCACACAACATGCTTTTCAGCAAAGGCAAATCTAGCCTTTTTATTCTTTCTGCTGATGAGAGATTCGGTCACTGCAGAGTGAACTGTGAGTCCAAATTGACCTAAATGGTGAGACACTGTGTACTGAGACAGATCCTTGCCCTGTTCAGCAGTGAACTGGTGAGCAATTCCAGCTGCAGTGTTGAACAGATTCTCCATTGAGAGTCTTTGTATAATTTTGTCTCCCAAACCAGAGCAGTGTGAGAAACTAGTTGTAAAAACTTAGGATGGTCAGGCAGGAAGGATCATTTGAACACTTTAGTAGTGTGCACATTTAAGTACTGAATCCAGCAGCTCACAGCTCCAACAATATGCTTTATTTCCAACAATTTCCTTTATTGCAATGACAACACTGATATTTGGAATGATGAATTAATAATGGTTGGATGGTAGATGGATGGTGGTTGAAAGGTGGATGAATGGTGGCTGGCTGGTGGATGATTTCCTCTAAGGTAAAACACAAGCAAACATTAGTTGCAAGAAAACAAACAGGATACTCATCTCACCTCCAGAATGCACTACATCAAGTCCACAAACAAAAACCCACCTCAGCAATGCATCCACCATTAGGCATCTCCTTCACTTCCAGGGGTTGCTGGTTTGGGAAGTAAAAGACTAACTAGGCCACATGCCAGGGGTTATATGAGGTTAGGGGTTGTCTCCTGTGATTAGTAGGCATGGTATAGGATGGAGGGTGTGGTTAAGGAGAGGTTGGAAACTTGTGATTTAACCTCTTGCACTCCGGTGTACCACGGGCGGACACGTCTCTGCGTCCTAGAGCGCAAGAGGGCGCACGAGGGCGCTGTGTCCTAGAGCGCACTGAAAAAAAAGCTGCATTTCCGTTCTTCCACTACAGACACAGCTGCGAACAGAAAGCCAAAGGAGTGCTTTGATTGGTTTAGATGTGATTGACCTCTCATTCGACTAATAAGAGCCTTGAATTGGGTTTCTGAAACCTTGAAGAACCAATGACTGAAAACCTAGCAAGAAGGACCCACCTACCAACGGCTGCGAATACAGCCAGCCAATTGAAGCACAGAAGTTCGAAAGCTGTTTTTTGTAAGGCTGGGTGACACACAGGCATTCGCCAGTCTTTTTTTCTGACTACTGTTCTTATTTGTTTTGAAAAATCGTTCGCCAAAACTGCAATCATGGAAGCGCAAAACCGCAATAATGGAATTATGGTTTGACTGGGTCGTGTGACCAGAATCACGAGTCCGTAACAAGCGGACCAGCTTCATGTTCGTCTGACAATGAGGAAGAGAAGTTTGCCAGTGATATTGCTGTTGTGGACAGGTAAGTGTTATAAGCTAAATTATTCTTTATCCCTGAAAATTGTAATCCAAATGACTTTTGACCGATCGGTAAATTACAACTGTGCGTTATCGCAACATGACAGACCCAGACCGCTCCGGTCCAGGTCCGTCATGTTGCGAACGGCCCCCCTGTCATGTTGTGAACGCCCCCCCCACTCCCCACCCCCCGCTACTCTTCTGTAGCGGATTGCAGATATATTGCAGATATTTTAGTGCAACTGTGCGTAATAGACCGTGGCGCACCGTCACCGCTTTCCGTCATGTAGCGATGGGCGATGTTCGTCCTCTGTAGCGGGGGGGGGGGAGTTGTTATCTTCTACATTACAGATATTCTAGTATAATGTTTAATGCACTGTAGGTTATTTTTTCTTGTAAAAAAAAAAGCCACACATTTTTTACGTGGCATGCTTCTTTGTGTGTGGGGGCTTGTTTGTTCATTCATTCATTCATGAATGAATAAACAACCCCCCCCCCCCCACACACACACACACACAGCCCTTCACCTTTCATTAGAGCCCAAGATGAAGCTTCTATATTGAATCATTCAAAAGTTACAGACGTTTTTCCAAACTGTGCCATTTGGCACAATTTGGCACAGTTCAAAAACGCCTGGGAACAACCTAAGAAAAAAGCTGTGTAATATATTCATTTTTTGTGGTATTGTTACAAAATTTTGACCTCAGCTGGATAACACTTGGTTCTGCATTTTCCAGCCAGTATCCGAAGCTGTGTGTTATTTGTAAGCATTTGTATCCAAAAAAACACCCAGGCGAAATTTATTTTCTTCAAGTTCAGTATGTTTAGATGACTGTCACTCAGTGGCAGGAGCACTTAGAGAGATTATGACTGTTTTGCCAAAAAATTCAAAGTGTTTTCTTTTAAATGAGACCAACCCCATGAAGATGCTGCAAAGGGTTGAAGAACAGCTTTTGATTTACTTTTGGGTACGTTATTTTTTGGCGTTTTTAGGGAAATTGACCAGAGTGCAAGGGGTTAACAGCTGCCCTTTTAAATCGTACATTTGAATAGAATAATCACAAGTTGCTCTTTAGTATCAATATTCATGTTTGGGAGCAGGACTATGTGGGCCATAGGCCTAACAAACTTCTTGTTCTTTGAGATGATCTCTACTGTGCGGGTTCTTCAGTCAGAACCAGGGATGAGATGTCGTACTTTTCCCACTGGCCACTGTCCTCACGGTAGCTGGGGGTCCAATAGTAACACTACATCTCCTTTCAGTTGTCCACTGTCTGTCTGTCATTTGTGCCGTACCTGTAGGTTAGAGAAATAGTTTGTTTGTTTGTTTGTTTGTTTGTTTTGTAAAGGAAGGCCAAAACTGATCTACCAACACCTGACTGTGTCTTCATCTCCTCCATCCCAGTAGGTTGGTATCTGCATATACAGCCTGGTGAAGAGAAGCATCTTGCTGCCCCATTAGGAGGAGATTTGAGATCACAGGATCAGGGTCTGCAATGTCAGAGGATGCATATCCAATAGGTTTAGGATTTAAAATTCCTTCAATCTCCACTATGACAGTATGTAGCTCCTCTTCAGAAACACTCTGGCTTCCCACAGCTACTCTGAGTATAGCCTTTATAGACCTAATTTCCCTTTCCCAGACTCCTCAAAAATGTGGGGCATTTGGAGGGTTGAAGTGGAACAGGATTTGGGACTTACAGAATTGATCTTTCAGGGTTGAGTTTATAGCAGCAAATGCATCCCTCAACTCTTTGTTACCTCCTTTAAAGTTGGTACTACAGTCAGAAAGAAGCTCATGGGGTGTCCTCTGCATGCCATGAAGCACCTTAGAGGCATGAGAAAATTGTCAGAATCAAGGCTGTGAAGCAATTCAATATGAGTGCACCTGGCGATCATACACTTAAACCATATTCCCCATCTTTTCTCTGTATGACACCTATATTTGATGGTGAAAAGGCCAAAACGGTCAACTCCTGTTGACCAGAAGGGTGGTTTCCATAATCTTAATCTAGAGGGGGGTAGGTCAGCCATTTTTAGGTTAATGGGTTTGGCTCTCCACTTTCTGCAATCTATACATGACCACTGGCGTTTCTTCACAGCTTGTTTGTCTCTGAGAATCCAGTATGTACGCCGGATTTCAGCAAATACCCTGCTGGGATCTGGATGTAATAACTGTTGATCATAGTCTTTAATGAATAGCTGTGTGACAGGATGTTTAGGGTCAAGTACTATAGGGTGAATCATATCTGCATCAAGATCTTCACTCTGTCTCAGTCTACCACACACTCTTATTACTTCTGATATTTTGTCAAATTTGGGGGAAAGAGGTACCAAATGACTATGCTGAGAGATTTCCTTTCCACTCTGTAGAGTTTGAAATTCTTCAGGGAAGCTTTCAGATTGGGCATAAGAAATTGGTTAAATTTCTGCTTTAGCGCATGTTACATCAGTAGTGTTTGTGTTCTGCATGGCCTTGTAAGCATCATCCACTAGGTCTGACCAGGTGTCATACTGTTGTGGATCTGGGAGATCAAAAGGTCTGGTGGGCTGGGTTAATCCACAAAAGGTTCTCTTTAGCTCTGAGTCCATTTCTCGGGTAGTAACAGGAGGTACAGGCCAGTGACTAGTGTAGGGGTCACTATGAGAAGTAAAAAGGCACTGGCTAGAATCTGATGACTGAGAGAAGTAGGACCTTATAATGCCCAACGTAATCTCATCTTCACTGCAGCAGGTGCTCCCTTTGGACTGTAATTGAACTCTTTCAATAGGAGTGATCAGGAATGGGTTATCAAATCCAATAAAGACGTGTGGTTGAACTTTAGAGAAGGAATTTAGTGGGAGGCCATGCAAATGAGGGTAGCATTTCTTTAATTTATCAACAGAGTAACTCTCTTCAATAAATGTAATCTTGTCAGAGGTGAATACATTATCAATAGAGAATTTCTTCTCAGGGCATGAAGGAGCAGAGCTCTTTAGGTTAACAGTTCTGCCTTCTAGTGTTTCTGTTTGCTGTCTCACTGTAGACAGTTTAAGCTTTTCTGGTTCACCATCTAAAACCAGGTATTTAGCTGCACCTGGCAGTAACATGGTACACTCAGACTCATCATCTAAGATGGCATAGGTGTCAAATGTCTTCTCTTTGTTGAAAAGTTTCACTTTAACAACTTTGAGTAGTACCTTTGGTGATTGGCTGTCTGTTGTGCTTTATTTACATCATGGAAAATGCCTAAATGTAAGGCATTACATTTGGGAGGTTTCCTCAATGGCAATCTGATGCTTTGTGAGTTCGGCCACATACCCAACACCTGTTCTGCTCCTTTAACCATTTTATTACCCTTTCTGTAGTTGGGCCTCTCAGAATTTCACAGTGAGGTAGTGGCTTCTAGATTGACAGTATGAGCAGGGGTACCTTAATTGAGGTTGTAGCTCCTTTCCTGGTGAACTCTGTCCATGTGGAGGTTTTCTGTCAGCCCCGTGTAGAATGGTGGCTATTGGCAACTTGTGTCTTTGTTTAGGTTCTCTCCTTTGTACTTGAGAAGCACCAGTGTGCAGGTTACTGGCTTGTGCTACAACTGCTTGACATTCTGCCTCTCCTTCCAGCCTAGCAGCAAAATCCACCAGGTTGGAGTGAGCATCTTGGGATGTTGAGCAGGCATGTCTTGCATAGTTAGTTATTAACTCGGCAGGCAGTTTACTCAACAAGCGCTGGACATGTGAAGCACAGGCTAGCTCTGCAGCACCTTCATCAGGTTTGAGTGATTGTAGCATCCCAACTAATGACCTTACTCTCACAGTAAAGTTTTGGAATGCTTCATCTCCACGAATAACCTTTGGGAGATTTAAGATGGTTTATTTTTCCCATAGTGCTAATTGGTGAGGCTGACCATACTGTCGCTCTAATGCAGCCAAGACCGTGGTGAATGGTTGTGGGTCATGGGCATATGATAGAGCAATGTGATGAGCCATGGGGAGTGACAAATGATCTAATAGTATATGGTATTTATACAACTTAGGCTCATTTGCAGGTAAAAGGTTAGTCAGAGCCATTTTCAACATTACAAATTCATGAGGGTCATCATTTTTGAAATAGGGAATGAAGAGCCCTTAACCTTTGTGAAATACCTCAAATCTAGCTGTACAGGGGCTACTAATACAGAAAAATATGGATTAGGAGTAGCATTAGTGAATTGTGAGCCATATGACAGCAGAACTGATTGTAGTACATTATATTGAGGTTGGGCTTGCTGTATAGACTGTGGAGGCATATGATATGAAGCATTACCTTGGAGGTAAACGGGGGGTGCTGGAGGCAGCAAACTAGTTGTAGCTGGAGGTGTGGTAACAGGTGTGGGCTGTATCAACTATGATGGAAGGAATATCCCCTGGGCTTGTGGCAACTGACTATTGATCAGGGGTGTCCAATCATGTGCCATGGAGGGCCAAGACCCTGCAGGTTTTCTCTTTACCCAGTCTCTTCAGCAGGTGTTTTCACTTATCATCAATCAGTGGGACAAAATTCAGTGGAATCTGCTGCTGAAGACACTGGTTGGAGGTAAAGCCTGCAGGATCTTGGCCCTCCATGGCACATGATTGGACACCCCTGCTATAGATGTTATGAGTTTCAGCTATACCATCTCCCTGAGAAGGTACAGCAGGGGTGTCCAATCATGTGCCACGGAGGGCCAAGACCCTGCAGGTTTTCTCTTCTACCCAGTCGCTTCAGCAGATGTTTTCACTTATCAGCAATCAGTGGGAAGAAATTCAGTGGAATCTGCTGTTGAAGACACTGGCTGGAGGTAAAGCCTGCAGGGTCTTGGCCCTCCATGGCACATGATTGGACACCCCTGAGGTACAGGTAAATATGGGTGCACTAAGGAGGAAGATGCAGAAGGACCTCTATCAGGGGGAATAATGGCTGGTGAAGGCTGAATAGACAATTGAAGTACTGGTTGAGATGAAGGAGCATAGTTCACTTGAGTATTGGAGGAAGGAATAGTTGAAGTTAAAGCTGAACTTGCAGGAACATAAGTGGCAGGTCCTTGGGATAAGGCCAAATTGCAAGGTTTATGAGGAATGCAGACTGAACTTGAAGGGGCAGGAACCACTGAAACAGATTTTTTTCTGAAGCTGAGAGTCGGGGTCATGCTTAAAACAGGCTACTGAAGCAGGTCTTTTATGTTCACATATTGCAAGGGCATGACTATAAACGGGAAGTGTCTGGGCTGATTGAGACACAGTTCTAATCATTTGATTAGATGCTTAAGGTAAATTTGGATGAGCTTCACTGCTGCCACAATCAGTGGGCTGATTGGATGAATACTGGTTGATTTGAGCCTCCATAGATTGTCACTTTCACCTTCTGACCCTCCTTCAGTGTAGCTCTGCTCATACTGTTCAATTTTCCCCATTAAATCTTTAACCATATTTTTGAGCTGTGCCACTTCATACTTTAATAACTTAGTCTCTGAATTTTCTAGGACAGGTTCTGCAGCAGGATTTCTATGGTCTATTGGGGGCCTACCGAAGAGCTCAGTCTGGTAGTTCTAGAGGTATCGAGGAGGCATCCTTTCCCTCTGAGGCCTGCCATCTTGCCTTTCTTCAGGTATGGTTGGGTGGGCCTTTGGATCCATTATCCACCTTAGGTGTTCAGTCTGGCTTGAAAGACCATGTAAAAACTTAGGATGGTTAGGCAGGAAGGATCATTTGAACACCTGAGTGGTGTGCACATTTAGGGTGCTTTCGACACCTACAGGCTTTTGTCGATTTCAATCGAACTCAAGTTTGTTTTCTCCATTAGTGTGGTTCGTTTTGTCCAGTGAGAACACTGTAATCGCACTCGGATGCACATCAAACCGAGACCTCCTGAAAGAGGTGGTCTCTGTTCAAATCAAATGGTGAACTCTGGTGCCCTCCTGCAGGTGAGACAGGTGGGCACTGAAACAGGACCAGCTGCTGTTAATCATGTGACTTGCAAGCACTGCATTGTGGGAAGTTTGTATTTTGTGTACACGGAAGAAGTGCAGCAAGATGAATCGTGGACAAACGTGGAGTCGTGATGAGGTGCAGTGCCTCAGACATCTGGTCAGTGGTGGCTCAGTTGGTAGGGCATCTGCCCCACACTGGGGAGGCCGGGGTTCAAATCCCGGCTGGGTCATGCCGAAGACCATATAAAAAGTGGAACTTCCTGCCATCCAGCTTGGTGCTCAGCAATAATGGAACAGAGGAGGGAAATCTGTGGCGGTGCCTTGCATGGCAGGGACCCTCTGATTTTATATGTGTGTGTGATTGACAAGATAAGAGAAACATAATTTTGTTCTACTGTACATGATTGGATGTATGGATTTGAATGACAATAAAAATGGCTTATGATTATATTCGCGCCCAACTATCCACGACACACAGAAATACTAAAATTTATGCACTCCTTAGCAAACAGCTCCGTGAAAAGGGGTTTCAGAGGTCTGCTGCACAATGCTGCATCAAGGCTAAAAAACTTTGTCAGGAGTACATAAAAGTGCGAGGTGCACTTAACAAAACGGGGAGTTCCGGTAAGGAAAAGGATAACTTTCCTTGGTTTGACGACCTGGACAAAATACTTGTGACAAAGCCTGTCGTTGACCCGATAGATGTAATGGAGTCTTACGAGAGTTCACAATCGCCATCACCTGCAACCACAGCTGACCCGGTGGCTTCCGTGTCTGACACGGCATTTGATGGTGAGTTTAGACCTTTGTAGTTGTCATTAACTTATTGTGAACTTTCTGATGGTGTTATAAACTGTACATTGACTTTAAGCACCTGCAATAATGTTTTTACGGACTACCCTTCCTGTTAGCATAGTCTATCACACAAACAGATGCACACATAAGGTTTTATTAATTCCACACAGGATTACAGCAGCTCCAAAGTAGTACACATACGTGGGGAAAAATCAGTAATAAAAGTAAAGCAAAAAAACGTTTAACAATATATTACAAAAAAAAAGTTTGTACACCTTATTGCTTCTGAAGAAAAGGTTAAAAACACATGCTTTCTGTAGCAGCGCTGGTTAGGTGATGTGTGATTAGCAGGTAAAAAGAAGAGATAAATCACAATTTATGTAATGTAAATTTATAATACAGTAATGCAAAGACAGTAATTGTATACCCACAACATTAAAGACTGATGTTCTTTTTCTGAATTATTAGTTTGACAGTTACACTGAAAACATTTTATTTTTCTACTCAGGGGAAGAGTCGAATGGAGCATCCTTTGACACAAACATGCAAACCCAGGCTGATGCAGACATGTCTGAAGATCAGAGCACAGACAGCGTGAGCAGGGAAAATGAGGAATCCACCAGCAGTGGGAAACTGCCCATTCCTGGAGCCCAGGCTTGGAAAAGAAAAGCAAAATCATGCCGAATTGATGATGAATTCAGATCATACATGGTAGACACGTGAAGGATGCTGGAGGAAATGCATGGAGCTGAAAAGAGCCAGTTAGCTCAAGAGGCTGCTGCTTTCGAGAGGGTTCTTCAGAAACAACAGGAGGCTGAAGAAAGAAGATTTCAGTCTATCCAGGCACAGCAACAGGCCACTAACCAGATCTTTTTTTTTTTTTTCCAACTCATGAGCACTCTTGTTAGTGCTTTACATCCTAGTCAGTCATCAACAGTAGCCCCTGCTCCCTGGTCCATGCCACAGCAGTATCAGCAGCCACAACCATCTGTCCTGCCCTCTATAATGTCTCCACGTCAGCGCCACTCACATTTTCCATCCTCTGAAAGTCAAAATACCAGCACTTCATCAATTCTCCATGATGTCAACAGCAACCAGGACTACTACAATTTATAGGTTATTGCACTTGAAAACAAGTCCTACAATACAGTTATGTTATTCAGAAGGTGCTGCCTTTGGTGACATGTTATCACTGTTTTGAGTTTTCCCAGTAGTACACCACCTCATTTTCAAGGTTTTGTTCTTTAAAAATTGCAGGGATATAAATGTCAATACATCCTAAAATTAGAAACTCTACTGTATCTGTGACAGAAGCCTGCATTTAAACTATAGCACTTTCAGAAATTTTTTGCACAAGTTTCAAGTTTCATTTTGGATTGTTTTACTGGTTTAGCTTTACTTAAAATTCCAAACAGAATAAGCTAAAAAAAAAAAAAAAAAACCTGTTGCAAATATGCCTGTTTATTTCTGAAACTCACAATGTTTTTGCACAATTGTCATTTTATCTGTCACTAAAAAGAGGCAGATGTTTTTGTATGTTTGACAACATTATTTGTCATGAGTTAATAGGCAATAAATGCTATAAAAGAAAGAATGGTTGTTATCCATTTTACATGGCATGACACAGGTTTCCAGACTTCAGAACAAACTATTAGGTCTAAAAAAAATAAGACTCATAATATTCAAAGTCACAAAATTTTCTTTAAAACAAATGAATGAAATGCTAATTTGTATAATGAAAATACAAAATACAAAGATGTATCTTTTGGAATTTTCATTAAAAAAAATGCAATTCCACAACAGACTTTTTTTTTGATGCACTAGTACTTAAGTAGGATACAAGTGAGTAGAAATGAACTTGTCATGGCAGAAAGGAGTCCATAACATATGTTTAATGATCAAATCAAATAAGGATGTGATTTTAAACCTTTTGGAATAAGGGGGACAAAACTAGCTATTGCCCGTGATGCTTTAACTTTCATGTTGTAGACAAGTATCTATACAGTGTATTTCTGATGTGACTGCATTGCTGTTGCGCATATCCCTGCTCAGGATGCTCCATTCCCTCAACCTCTTCATCTGTAACGTCTGCATAGTCTCAAGAAATTCTTCATCATGCATCTCACAGTAATTGTGTAACACACAACAAGCTGATACAATGTGGCTTACAAAGGTTATGTGAGTATCACATTCTTTTAAACGACAGTGCCACCGTCCTTTGAGGCGCCCAAAGGCACGCTCAACTGTCATACGAGCCTGGCTTAGGCGGTGGTTGAAGTTCGGCTGCTCTGGTGTTACTGTTCCTCCTTCTGGGTAAGGTTTCATGAGGCAAGACAGTAGAGGATAGGAGGAATCACCTAAAATTATAAGAGGCACATCCACCCTCTCAAATGATTCAATCCAATTTGGTAAAAGGGTGCCTCAACTAGCACGTTCTTACAAAGATGAGAGGGAGAAAACACGTGCATCATGTATTTTCCCTGGCCGCCTGACATTAATGTCCCAAAATCTCATCCTATGGTCCACCACCCCCTGCAAAATTATTGAATAGTGTTTTTTTCTGTTGTAATAGCAGGATGAGTTGTCAGATGGAGCTCTTATCCGAATATGGGTTCCATCAATTGTTCCTGCCACCTGAGGGAATCTCAGTCTGTCTCAAAAACCTTGTAGTATTTGCCTGAACCCTGTTAAAGACGGATGCTTTATGTAGTTTGGCTTCATCACAACATTTATAGCAGTCACAACTTCTTGAGTGATAGTGCAACATGTTAATAACCCAACTCCAAACAGGTGAGAGATTGACCTAAATTCCAGATTTGTGGCCAGTCTGTAAATTCAACTGGCCACACAAACCCCTGGTAGAAATGCTGTCTGTACTTTGTATTCGGACATGTCAGCCAGGGCCGAAGAGTGTCACACAGTAGGTTGAAACTGCCTCATCGCATTCTGAAATTTGACAGCCATTCCTTGTCTGTCCAGGTATTGTAAATGTAGGGCCACCAGTTGTTACTACGTGGATATGTCCATACATTCCTGTATACAACAAAGAAAATATTTGCCTAAACATTTTATTGAAAAAAGAGCTGCAAAACTTCTTGCCATTTAAGCTAAATTATCAGTCTGCTTATTATTGTAGTCAGTTAGACCAGCATTAATTTTGCAGTTTTTATTAATATACAGGTGCATCTCAATAAATTAGAATATAATTCAAAAGTTTATTTATTTCAGTAATTCAATTCAAAAAGTGAAAATCTGATTTATTACACACAGAGTGATACATGTCAAGTGTTTATTTCTTTTAATCTTGATGATTATGGCTGATAGCTAATGAAAACCCAAAATTCAGTTTCTCAAAAATTTGGATTACACCAGATCAAATTAAAAAGTGGATTTTTAATAGAAACGTGTGCCTACTGAAAAGGATGTCCATGTACACACAATACTTGGTTCCTTTTGCATGAATTACTGAATCTTTTGCTCCTTTTGAACTGAATTACTGCAATAAAAAACTTTTTGATGATATTCTAATTTACTGAGATGCACCTGTACATTTTAACTGGATTTGTTGCTTTGGATAAAACAAATTAATAAACACCCTAACAAATTTTATTGTAATTGGGACAAATAAACATGCTTAATGAGCTAAATGAGTAACAGACACGAGGTTCAAATTAAGCAATTAATTGCATTTGCTAATGGTTAAACATTTTATGTCATTGCACATACCTGATGGATCTTCTTAAATATCTGTGGCTGAGCATGTAACGTTTCTGAAGAAGATGGCGTTTTAGTAAACGCCATCTCTTGTATTGTCTTTATATGCGCCTTCGCCAACTCCAATGCATTAACATGTTCTTTTCCATCCGTAGCCACTCTTCATTATCAAACTGTAGAGTTTGGCGAAAGTGGTATATAACCAGGGCGATGAAAACCCTCCGTAGATAATGCTCCATTGCAATATTTTTCCCAGAAATGCGCACAGTAGTCACCTTACTTCCTGTTTACCTTTTCTGTTCTCGCGGCAAAAAAATCTGACCAATAAGAACAGAGAATGTTCTGACGCAAGTCTCACGGGATTTAACGTGACGCAATTTGGTCCGCTTGAATTTTTGCCTGCGTGAAAGGGAACCGAACCAAGGAGAAAATGATACAAAGTAACAAACTAATCAACTGATTCGGACAAAAGTAAACAAATTTAGGTGTGAAAGCACCCTTAAACACTGAATCCAGCAGCTCCAACAATATGCTTTATTTTCAACAATTTCCTTTATTGCAGTGACAACACTATTTGGAACGATGAATGAATAATGGTTGGATGGTAGATGGATGGTGGTTGAAAGGTGGCTGGTGGATGATTTTCTCTAAGGGAAAACACAAACATTGTTTACAAGTAGTGATGTTATGTTCAATTCAAAATTGGATGGCAGGAACAAACAATACAAAGCAAACAAAAAACCTAATTCCAATAGAACCCTCTCAAACATCCCATGAGCTGTCAAGTCACGTGATGTGACCGACATAACGAGGCCTCGCTTGCTACGGTCACGTGACTGTGGGAGTGCTGAAACAGCGCTCAATGCACTGCTCATGATGCAAAAAAAATTGCAAGAGACACTGAACAGTTCCTATTACTAAAATAAAAAAGATTATTTATCAAAGAATTGTTGTGCTCTTTACTCTCTCTCTTTTAATATACCTCTTTTATCTTGTTAATTGGAATCTGAATTTTGACTGATTGTATATTTTTTGTGAAAGTTCTGATTTTGTAATTCTTTCGTAACCTTTATCCTCATCGTGAGTTTGTATGTTGTATTTTGCTCTATTAAATTTTTAAAAATTGCTCATGACACTTCCACTTGATATTGCACGAATCAGTGCTGAGTGGGCGGTGTCGAGCGTAACATCACTACCCCTACGGATTGGGACACCCTTTCATGGCTGTACACGGCAGCTGTCTTACCGGCCACTGCTGAAATTCACCAGCCAGCCATTGACCGGTGTTGATGTCAAGCCTTGCATTCTCTCTCTCTCTCTCTCTCTCTCTCTCGCTCTCTCTCTCTTCGATCAGACTTTTATTACGTTTCTAATTGACTGTAATTGACTGTCACGGAACTGGATCTTTACCGGTCTCCTGCCGGCGCGCAGCACTATCTTTGCTGCCCGAGGACGGGGACTTGGCCTGGCTTGAAAACGGGAGGCCTGTGGCTCTTCTTTGCACGGACTACAAGGTCACGGTTTACTCGCCTGCAGGGCATGGATGCCCCAACGTTTTCTTTCTACAATCTGGCCGAGCCTGCTGCAAAGCTGACTTGCTTGAAAATCCTGCATGGTCTAAGGACTACAATCCATCTGAGATGAGGAAAATGTCTCTGGGACGTACAACGGAACTGGCTGCGGGCACGCAGTGCTATCTCTGCTGCCGGAGGAAGGGGACTTGGCCTTGCTTAAGAACTGGAGGCCTGTGGCTCGTCTTTGCATGGACTACAAGGAAGACTCGGACTACTGCCACTGGCAATGTGGAATAGGTGGACTGCTGGGAATACTTTGTGTTGTGTGGGGGAGGGGGATGACTTATGTTTGCACTTTTCCAATGTGAGACACTTGGTGGAATGATATCGGTGCCCTTACATTTTTTGAATTGTGCAATAAAGGCATTTTTTTAAAACTCAAACTCACTCTGTCTCTCTCTCTCTCTCTCTCTATATATATATATATATATATATTATATATTATATATAATCAGAGGTTTCGTTCACTGAAAATTGTCCTTCCAAAGAATTTTGCCAGCAATGACTATAAATTCTGAAAGCTGTCCAACATTTGACAGATTATATGGAGGGTGATCTAATTAAAGTCAATTAAAATGACAGGCTTGTAAAAATTTTGTCAGTTATCTGTCTGAGAAAATGACAACAAAAAGTGTAGTGCAACCTGTGATATAGAGTATTGCCTTTTTCAGGTTTTCAACTCAAATGCAGTTCTGACAGTCAGTCACCAGATGGCAGTCTTTATTAGATGTTTCATAACACTGTGTCGCTCATGAAGCAATTGTCTCAAAGTTGCTCATTGTTTCATGAGGCCTCCGTTTTAACGTCACTAGTTACAAGTAAACAAACAGGATACTCATCTCACCTCCAGAATGCACCAAATCAAGTCCGCAAACAAAAACCCACCTCAGCAATACATCCACCATTAGGTGTCTCCTTCACTTCCAGGTGTTGCTGGTTTGGGAGGTAAAGGACTAACTAGGCCACATGTCAGGGGTTATATGAGGTTGGGGGTGTGTCCTGTGATTGGTAGGCGTGGTATAGGATGGAGGATGTGGTTAAGGAGAGGTTGGAAACTTGTGATTTAACTCTAGTGATGTCCTGTGGGCGCAGATGTGCTGAAGTCATTCAAAGCAAGGGCCTCTACATTCCTATGAATTTTTTAATCCTATAGCTCTAAAAAAAAACAAAAAAAACCAAACATTGTTTAAATCTTCTCTTCTGACACAGTGGTCACTGTTTTATAATTGTGCTCACTGTTTTTTTCTTTTTAACAAAATAAATGTTTGTGTTGAAGTGCCTTGGTTATTAAAACAAGCAAACAAACAAACATGCAAGTACAGCAGTGGTGTAGCCACAGCTGATATCCTGTCAAATTCTGAACAATAGTCTTAACAATACACCATTGATCCTCTATGAGATTTAGGTCAGTAGAATTTGTTGGCCAATCAAGCACAGTAATAGTTAGTTAGTTAGTTAATTCCCTTCACACCATGTTGGTGTATGGGGCAGCGCCTATCTCCATTTCTCTGACTCTAGGCCACACAGCTACTGTAAGTAGTGAAAGCTACAGCGGGGGGTCAGTCCTCTGGTAGCTCTGAAGCACAGTAATACCATAGTCATTAAACCAGGTACTGGTACCTTTGGCAGTGCGAGCAGGTGACAAGTCCTGCTGGAAAATGAAATCAGGATCTTCATAAAGCTTGTGAGCAGAGGGAAGCATGAAGTGCTCTCAAAATTTCCTGGTAGACGGCTGTGATAACTTTGAACTTGATAAGACAATGGACCAATATCAGCAGATGACATGGCTCCCCAAATCAGGTGCCACATCCTGTCATTTGGAAATCAAGGCCCCAGAGTCTGGAGGAAGAGAGGAGAGGTACAGAATCCAAATTGCTTGAGGTCCAGTGTGCAGTTTCCACAGTGAGTGATGATTTCGCTAAAACAGTTAAACTGAACATTTCTGTGGCATGCATATAAAATTTAAACTTAAACGATGCATCGCGAATAAGGATGTTAATGATTAATTGACTTTCAATTACCTGTCGATAAGAATTTAGTTGACTAAATTAAATTAGTTGCCAATTAAATAACTCAGCAGTCCTTTTCAATGTGAGCTTTTTCTATGAAATGTAGTGGCTTCACCGTCCAGGCAGGGGTGCACGCAGTCACCCACTGGTGCATTTCAACCAAAAAAGTTGAAGAAGACGTTAAGCCCCCAGAGCTCATGCACTGCGCAAAGCGAAAAAAAAAAACCTTGCCCTTCCGGGTTACATCGGAGAATCACAAGTTCCAGTGACACGTTCCAATGTTCACCCGCCTACTTCAAATCAACTGGGCGGATAAATGGACTGCAGCAGGCTACACGAGCACAAAAACCTATCCCCACTAGATGGGAAAGCAGACTGGAATCAAGTCACCACTGAGGTAACAAACAGAAGGAGCCCAGATCGTAATGGGCTTGCCTAAATTGCAGGGATACTGTGATAATGTTTAACATGCAACAGATGAAGCAGCTCACAATTTATTTTCCGGTTAAAATGGTCTACCAGTGCATCTCAATAAATTAGAACATGAAAGTTTTTAGTTGTTTTAGTTAATATAACTAAAAAGATAAATTTTATGATATTGGTAGTAGTTATTAAAATAAATAAAAAATCATGGCATTTGTAGTTTATTGAGATGTACCAACACATAGTACACACTAGACAGTGCAAAATTTGTTAAACTACAAAAAATGCCATCGTCTGCAGTAAAAAAAAAAAAAAAGAGCAAATTGTACAATAACTCATTGAGGAATATAATGTTCATCTTTTATTCAATATATGAAAAAACAGCAACTTTTTATATGCTAAAAATAGACCGTATTGTACTGAGGGAAATTCAGTGTAATGGGATTATATAATAAAATATTTGTCATAAGGTACAGGAATTATTTATTTTATTTAATAGTGGGTGTGAAAGGGGGCGGAGTTAAACCATAGCTTCTACACCCGCTAAATTAAATAAAAGCACTCGTAAAAAGGGGCACCAGTCCTAACGGACAATTATATCAACTTTAATTTTAATTAATTTTGTACCTTCAATTACTTAATGAATCAGTCTCAAAGTTTCAGTGAGTTCTTTTCCTGCCGTGATTAGGAAACATATATATGCAAAAGGAAAACACTTCAACCTCTCTCATTCACCCTTTTATTAAACTCATTCAGGTTACATGGCATGGCGTTCAAATGATGGATAAACAGATTCAAATGTACGGTATCACATCAACTGTTATTGGATTCCTGAACATAAAATCCAGCATTACACCTTTGTAGAACCAAGGAGGAACCAGACTTATGTTTCAACGGTAAATGAAGCTGAAAGGTCCAACAAAACAACGCAATTTTATGGGGAAAATGCATAAGCTAATTATCTAAAAATGACTTCTGAATTAATCTACAAAAATTAAGGGCAGTTACTTAAAAATGACTAAGAGTTTTACTTCAGTTTACAGCTTTACCCTGTGGCTGAGACTAATTGAGCCCTGAAACACGGGCTATATTTAATTGTAATTTAATTGTTAGGACATCACATTTTGAACCCAGCAGATAGGAGAAGTAGGAGTTTCACTTACGAAAAACAGCTGTGGGTCCACGTTTCAGCGGGTCGATACCGGCCGAGTTGGGAGTTAGGACGTCAGAGGAAGAGGCTGCTGTTACTTCCTCACAGCCGTGGAAGTGATAACTCGGCTGGGGGCCCTTCAAGTAGACAGTGGCAGCCATGGATGCTTTGTCTCAGGGCGGCATGAAAATCCTTGGAACAAGTCCGGCCGAATCGGTGAAGTCTCTAGGAGCGGGATAGACCAAAAAACTGAAGGAAAATCTTTTCAGTCAGGCGGGTATGAAGCCGGAAAGAGAGTCCAAAAACACAGTCTCTGTTCACTTTAAATTAGGAAAATTAAAGGTCCACTTTAAAGGCGTCATAAAAAAGTCATAAAAAAATGAGAAAAACATTTACTAGGATAAGAATGGCTTCTGAGGTGAAAGAAAAAGTTTGAGAATTTGATTCTCGGAGGAAGCGAGCTCTAAAGAAAAGGTGATTTCTCCTCAGTAACCAGAAAAACTAACGAAGGATTTGACAAACTTCACAAAGAACAATTTAGATAGAATAAAACTACACAGGACCTTGAAACAGAGGAATAAAATCTTCCCAGACTTATCTAATCTCATTCTGTCTCTTTCTTGTCTGCTTTTTCTTCTCTAACTTTAACTTAACTTAACTTACATCTGTGTGTTTCTTTTTCTTTCTGCTTGTCTTGTTCTAATTCTACATCTGTGGGGTTTTTTTTCTGAATCTTGTCTCAATCTCTACCTTCTTCTAACTCCAGAGCAGCTTCAACTACTTTTTAAAATGACCCCGCCTAGTCATAAACTGGTGATGTCGATCGCAAGACTGACCAATCGACTTTATCAAAAGCAGTTTGAAATGGCTGCCATCCAATGTGAGAACATTTCTTTGTCTGAGAGCAGCCAATCAAACGAAGACCATCCCATGAAATTGCAGAGAAAAATCAACACTCAGTCAGTTCTTATGAAATTGGGTGCTCAATATAAAATCCAACTAAATTAAATGACTTGGCTAATATTTGGTGATCATGCATTTATACCATTATTCTAATATTACATTTGTTTGAATAACACTCATGAACATAACATTTCTTATACATAATTATAATACATGCATTCATATTTAGATCAAAGCTTAATGTAGTACAGCAAACCATGGTTGGTGATAAAAGGGATGATTTTCAGTGTCCTTAGGATCCAGGGGAGAAGAGGATAAGCTGAAAGAAACTTAATGTTTAGAACAAATTAAAAGTCATCCTACGTACTGAAACATTTTGTAGGTATCCTACAGGGCTGCACGGTGGCGCAGTGGTTAGCACTGTGGCAGCACAGTTTTACCCTCGGCCGGAGGATCGCGGAGATCGTGGGTTCGATCCCTGCCCCCAGCCAACAGTGATCTGTGTGGAGTTTGCATGTTCTCCCCGTGTTTGCGTGGGTTTACTCCAGGATTTCTCCGGTTTCCTCCCACATGCCAAAACATGCAGGTTAGGGAGTTAAGGGGCGCTTGTGCACGCAGCGACCGGCAGCTGGTGGCTTGTCACCGGACTGCAGAACAAATCTACCACGGGTACAAAATAAGTCCAAAAAAAAAAAAAAAGTATCCACTAGGAGGTACTGTTGAGCTGTAGATGATTTCTTTTAGGTCCATGGGATCTGGAAGGGATAATCTGGAAAACATCGGGGGTTAAAAACCTGTCTGATTAAGCCGTTTATGACCCTTTTAAGAGCATTGGTTTCCTGTAAAGGAGGATGTTATCCAAATGAAGTGTTCACGTTGGAGGTCTGGTCTCCCGAGTTTTATGTTCCTTTGAGCCTTTAAAAGCAAATTCTGATCCTTACAATCTCTGCAAGAGGCAACTGTTTACATTGGGGTCCTGGGAAAACAAACATCTTTGGTCAGGCCTGGATGAGGCCTGGATGAGTCGATATGAAAGCCAGTGATATTCCTGTAGAATACAGAAAAGTGGTATTCCTGTAGAAGAAATAAAGTGAAATTCCTGTAGAATGGAGAGAAGTGATCTTCTGTCTTGGTTTGAGGAGACGATGATGCTACATCAGATTTTCAGGAAAAATTCCACTTACTTATCGTTAATCAATCGATAAGGTGAATCAACTATAAATTAATGAATTAATCGAGAACTTGTATCCCTAATCCAAAACAAAAATCTGTCAATAAATTTTTATGATCGACATTGTTAGCAGTGTTGACTAGTTGCAGACCTAGTTTAAAGCTTACAATTTTATATATCAGCCCATCAAAATCAAATGGACATGAGCAGTTTAGTATGCTTTTTGATTATTTCCCATTGGATTAGTAAATTTAGGCAACATAAAATTTTAGGCTGGCATACTGTGTACAGTTAGCCACACTACATCAGTGTTCCTAACTGTTATGGCCCCAGTGGCTGGGCCAAGGCCAGAATAGCCTATTTTTGTTTCAGCACTTTCTGGGCCAAGACCAGAACTGCCTAGTTCAGCCTGGGATCATTTAGGTCCGTCTCAGCCCCTATGCCAAGGTGTACAAACCTAGTCACTTTCACCTTTTTCTTAGGCAAGGTAGACATTCACCTGGTCTCTTCTGCTCACAGCAAGGCAGACCTTCACCTCATGTGCCAGGCTGGGAACCGAACTCATGACACCAGGATCCCAACCACCTCCTGCTCTACCACTGGGCGAAGGAGGAATTCCTCCCTAGCAACTTGGCTAGGAGTGGAGGTATACCCTGATGGTGTCATGACCTGCACCACTGACTAATTTCCCATGGAGGGGGCCGTCACACCTCCTCCCTTAAGGAAATGGTGCAGGTGTCCAATCCCGGATGAGCCCCCATTTTCTGTTACAGCCCCAGTGACTGGGCCAAGGCCAGAATAGCTTGTCTCTGTTTCAGCCCACTTTCTGGGCCAAGGCCAGAAATGCCTATTTCAGCCTGGGATCATTTAGTGCGCACGCACACACACACACACACACACACACAAAAAGTGGTGTTGGCGTTATCGCGTTAATCGCACGTTATCGCGTTAATCGCACATTATCACGTTAATCGCACATTAACGTGTTGCCCCCGGTAACGGCGACAAATTTTGTGATCGCAGTTAATGGCAGAAATCACAAACAGTACTTTTTGGCCTAGCCGCTCTCCATACCACGGCAGTTGTGGCCACTGGCACTGTGTGCCATGCAGACAAGCCGGATTACAGCCATGGATATCACCAAAGTGCTGTCATTTTTAAGTTTACAATGTTATCTGTCAGAGCTCTCACCTGGATAATTGTTATAGCCTCCTCCAAAACTTTGCCTGGATGTTGTGTTGTTCTTCTGTGGAAGCTAGCTAGCTAGTAGCTACTAGCTAGGTTATAGCTGATCTCCATCTACTGAGACGGACAGAAATTTGCCTGTTTTCATCCCCAAAGGTCCAACTGTTGGTGAGTACCAGTCAAAAAAAATTCTCAAGCTGTGCTCGGAATGTCCATTCACTCCCTCGCCATTTTTGTAGCATGTTGGGGTGTCGTCATGAGCATGATAGTAGCTCCATTTGTTAACGCCGCTGCTGAGATGCTAACACTGTAAACAAATGACCCATGCTGGCAAAATGAGTCACTTTGAGGACATTTTCAAAACTGATGTAATGTTATTTCCATATTCTGTATTGAAAGACCTTCAAAATGTCACAACTCGCTCCCGCCTGTCATCCGCTCCAGCCGTGCGCACACCTGTGCTTCATTAGGCTGCCTCTACTTACCTGCTCTACCCGCAGCCTCGGCCTGGAGCCGTCAGCTCATCTCCATGCTCAAGCTCTGCGTTTGCCTACTCCTCTCGGCCAACGCCGCAACTCGTCATCCTCACGTAAGGTTATCACTTACCTGCTCTCCAAAGATCTTCCCCTGTGCACAGGTGGATCCTCCTGGCAGCGGAAGTATTCCTTCATCGCCTCTCCTCACAGTCTCTCTCCGTCGAGCGCAGCAGGGCGCTGTCTCCCAGGCGGGAGCATCTCTTGCCAACGCCAGCCACCAAAACATCTGCAAGGTTGCCTGGCTGTACGGTGTTGTATTCTGCCCTCGGTGCTTTCCAGTCCCCAAGAAAACATTTACATTCCTCACTCACGCAAACATTCACCTGTTGTTGAATAAAACTCTTAAATCTCACCCGAGCCTGTGTGCATGTTTCCTGGGCCAGATATCATGTCAGTACGGCTCCAGCCCAGCGGCCCAGTGAACAGCGGGTATGCACGCCGACTCTCCAACCTCGAGGCTCGGGTGGACTTAATTGTTCATCAGCAGCAGGTCATCCTAAATCAGCTAACCACCATAACTAACCGGTTGGATCGCCTCGATCCTCCGCAGGTGCTCCCTCCGTCCCAGCTCGGCTGGTCAGTTCCTCCCGCTCCTCAAGCCAGCTCCTCTGCCCCAGGTCCGCCGACCCGTCTCACTCCTATTCCCACCCCCACGCGCTTTAGCGGAAAGCTCGGCAGAGCGCGTGGGTTCATTCTACAGTGTGAGACGGTGTTCCAGCGCGTGCCCGGAGACTTCCCATCAGACCAAAGCCGAATTGGGTACGTTTCAAATCTTCTGGAAGGACGAGCGTTAGCCTGGGCTTACGCCATTATGGCGAAGCCCAGCTACGCAACCTTGACCTATAACCAGTTCGTGCAAGATTTTTTCAAGGTCTTTGATCATTCAGATCGCAATAGCGTGTTGGCCGAGCGGCTACTTAGCCTTCGCCAGGGTAGCCACTTAGCGGCTGACTACGCTGTCGACTTCCGGGTGGCTCCTATCCGTGCTCCTCAGTTTTGCCCCCTGGCGTTGCCTCCTCTGGAGGTCGCCGACGATCCCGATGCCATGATCATCGGGCGGGCTAGACTTTCTTTAGCGGAGAAACAGCGCCACCGGGAGCTGGGTCTCTGCATGTATTGCGAAGACGACCAGCATCCCTTGGAAGCCTGCCCTGTGAAGCCAAAAGGGGAAGTCCGCAAGTCACTGTAGGGGGCTTCGCGGACGTAACCCAGTCAGATCCCCTCTCAAAATGTTAGGTTCCAATTAGACTCTGCCACAATTCCATTGGTCACGCATCTCACGCACTGGTGGACTCGGGGGTCAAACAAAGTTTTATTTCTAACAGTCTGGCAACCCGCCTGGGCATCCAATGCCAAGCCTTGCCCACTCCTCTTCATCTCGTCGCCCTTACCAGTTTTCCCCTGGAGAAGGTCACTCATATAACCAAGCCCATCTCCGTCATTATCTCCGGCAATCATCGTGAGGACCTTAGCTTTTATGTCCTTCCCACCTCTGCGGCGCCCATCATCTTAGGCTACCCATGGCTACGCCTCCACAACCCTGTGTTTGATTGGCAGACCGGTTGCATCCTATCTTGGAGCACCTTTTGTTTTGGAACCTGTCTCCAGTCTGCGGCCTGTGCCCCCCCCCCCCGCCCTTGACCCCGCCCTGCCGGACCTCTCTGCAGTTCCACCAGAGTTTCACGATCTGGGTCTTGTGTTCAGCAAGTCTAAGGCGTTATCCCTCCCACCCCATCGCCCTTATGACTGTGCCATCGATCTCCTGCAGGGGGCGCCTCTCCCATCTGGCCGCCTTTACAGCTTGTCTGCCCTGGAATGGGAAGCCATGGACACCTATATTCGGGAATCCCTCAGTGCCGGAATCATTCGCCCCTCTTCATCCCCCCTGGGTGCTGGGTTCTTTTTTGTGGCGAAGAAGGACGGGTCCTTAAGGCCATGTATTGACTTTAGAGCCCTTAATGTCATCACTGTGAAGGATCGTTACACTCTGCCACTAATGGACTCAGCCTTCAATTCCCTCCAGGGGGCATCCTGGTTCTCCAAGTTGGACCTCCGCAGCGCTTATCATCTCGTCTGGATCCGGGAGGGTGACGAGTGGAAGACGGCCTTCCGAACGCCCAGCCACCACTTTGAATACCTTGTCATGCCATTTGGGCTCACTAATGCTCCTGCCGTCTTCCAACGCTTGATCAATGATGTCCTTCGTGATTTCCTGGGGGTCTTCGTTTTCTTCTACCTGGATGATATTTTGATCTTCTCCCGATCCTGGGAGGAGCATCTTGTCCATGTGAGGTGGGTCCTTCAACGCCTTTTGGAGAATAAGCTGTACGTCAAGGCTGAAAAGTGCAAATTTTTCACTAATACTACCTCCTTTCTGGGCTTTATTGTCTCGCACAATCAGCTCCTCCCCGACCCGGCCAAGGTTAAAGCAGTGGTCGAGTGGCCTACCCCCTCCTCGAGGAAGCAGGTTGAGCAATTCTTGGGGTTCGCTAATTTTTACCGCCGCTTTGTCCCTGGGTACAGCTCCATCACCCCCCCTCTGACCCGCCTCACCTCACCTAAGGTGCGCTTTCAGTGGACGACGGAAGCGGAGATGGCCTTCGAGACCCTTAAAAGGGAATTCGCATCCTCCCGGGTTCTTTCTCTTGTGGATCCGGCGCGGCAGTGTTTTGTCGAAGTGGATGCGTCTGACACTGGGGTTGGGGCGGTTTTGTCTCAGTGCTCCCCGACGGACGGGGCGCTGCGCCCCTGCGCTTTCTACTCCAAGCGTCTCTCCTCGGCCGAGCGTAATTATGACATTGGCGACAGAGAGCTCCTGGCAGTGAAGCTCGCACTGCAGGAGTGGCACCACTGGTTGGAAGGGGCAGCTCAGCCTTTTGTGGTCTGGACCGACCATAAGAACTTGGAATACATCAGGACGGCCAAACGCCTGAATGCCCGCCAGGCGCGCTGGTCGCTGTTCTTTGCTGGGTTCAGGTTCACTATTACTTACCGCCCGGCATCCAAGAATAAGAAGTCAGTCGCGTTGTCCAGACTGTTCGCCCCAGAAGCACCGGAAGAGGGGGTCCATACCGTTGTTCCTGCTTCATGCGTTGTGGGGGCTGTTTCCTGGTCCATCAGAGACAGGATCCTGAAGGCACTGGAATCCGAATCCGACCTTGGCGGCGGGCCAGTGGGGAAATTGTTTGTGCCCTCATTGGTCCGAGGTGATGTCATTCACTGGACTCATACCTCTAAGCTCGCTTGCCATCCTGGTGTCTCCCGGTCGGTGGATCTCCTCCAGTGGTCCTTTTGGTGGCCCGGACTCCGGGAAGACGTCTCCAACTACGTGTGCGCCTGCTTTCAGTGTGCCATGAATAAGTCGTCTAATTCTCCCCCTGCAGGTCTTCTCCACCCCTTGCCGGTCCCCGGTAGGCCCTGGTCACACATTGCCTTGGACTTTGTCACCGGCCTGCCTGTCTCCAACTCTTATAATACCATCTTGACCATTGTGGACCGGTTCTCCAAGGCGGCCCACTTTGTGCCTCTCCCCGGGCTTCCCTCGGCGCGCGAGACGGATGATCTTTTGGTGCAGCATGTGGTCAGGCTGCATGGCATCCCAGCTGACATCGTCTCTGATAGGGGGCCACAATTGGTGTCCAAAGTCTGGAGGAGCTTCTGTAACGCTCTGGGAGCCACGGTTAGCCTGTCTTCGGGACATCATCCACAATCAAATGGGCAGTGCGAGCGCACCAACCAGGAGCTGGAGGCTGCTCTGCGCTGCGTCGCCTCCTTCAGTCCCTCTTCCTGGAGCATTCATCTTCCCTGGGTGGAGTATGCCCATAACTCCACTTTGTCTTCAGCCATTGGGATGTCCCCCTTTCCGGCGTCCCTAGGTTACGATCCCCCGCTGTTCCCTGAGGAAGAAGGTGAGGTGGCAGTCCCCTCCATCCAGGCCCACCTGAGACGGTGTTGACGGCTATGGACTAAGACGCGCCAGGCCCTGATACACGCGGCATCGCGCAACTCCAAATCTGCTAATCGCTGCAGGAGGCCCGCGCCACTAACCTGAAGGGGGAGAAGAAGAAGCTGGCTCAACGCTTCGTTGGACCGTATTCTGTTACAAAGGTGGTTAACCCGGTGGCTGTGCGTTTGGCGCTCCCCCCCTCCGTATTCATCCCACTTTTCACGTCTCTCAGGTTAAACCTGTGGCATCTAATCCTCTCTGTCCTCCTCCCAAGGTGCCGCCCCCTCCTAGAATGATCGACGGACACCCGGCGTGGAGCGTCACTGCTATCTTGGACTCCCGACGTCGGGGCCGGGGGTTGCAGTATTTAGTGGACTGGGAGGGTTATGGCCTGGAGCACAGACGCTGGGTGCGCCCCTCCTTCGTGCTGGACAAGCAACTCGTTGAGGAGTTCCACCGGGTGCACCCTGACAAGCCAGCGCCAGGAGGCGCTGCTCGGAGGGGGGGGGGGAGTACTGTCACAACTCGCTCCCGCCTGTCATCCGCTCCAGCCGTGCGCACACCTGTGCTTCATTAGGCTGCCTCTACTTACCTGCTCTGCCCGCAGCCTCGGCCTGGAGCTGTCAGCTCATCTCCATGCTCAAGCTCTGTGTTTGCCTACTCCTCTCGGCCAACGCCGCAACTCGTCATCCTCACGTAAGGTTATCACTTACCTGCTCTCCAAAGATCTTCCCCTGTGCACAGGTGGATCCTCCCGGCGGCGGAAGTATCCCTTCATCGCCTCTCCTCACAATCTCTCTCCGTCGAGCACAGCAGGGCGCTGTCTCCCAGGTGGGAGCATCTCTTGCCAACGCCAGCCACCAAGACATCTGCAAGGTTGCCTGGCTGTACAGTGTTCTGTTCTGCCCTTGGTGCTTTCCAGTCCCCAAGAAAACATTTACATTCCTCACTCACGCAAACATTCACCTGTTGTTGAATAAAACTCTTAAATCTCACCTGAGCCTGTGTGCGTGTTTCCTGGGCCAGATATCATGTCACAAAATGATATTTAATTTGTAGGAAGTGCACCAAAACAGCCCAGAAAAGACGATTTGTTTATATTTTGGATAAGTAGAAAACTCACGTTCGATCCAATTTCTAAGCTTTCCAATGATATAAAGGCACTCATGGGGGCTTTCCTGGGACTTGCCGCTACCAAACAAAGAGTCATGATTTATGATTTATGCACTTCTCGTGCCGGTAGCTCATAATGACACGGTGCGCACCAGAAATATTATTTCTGGAGAATATACTGGATAGTTTTTGTCGTTTTGGGTATGTTGAGAGCTTTAATGCAGGTGAAGAAAGCAAGTATATTTGTCCACTCCCATGTTTATAACAGTATGAGAAACTTGAAAAATTACCAACTTAAGGTACACTGTATCTGAATGGAAAAACACATGATTAATGCATTATTAATCACAATTAGAAATTTTAACCGTCCAACACCACTAATATAAACTGCTCAAAAAAATAAAGGGAACACTAAAATAACATCCTAGATCTGAATGAATGAAATTTTCTTATTAAATACTTTGTTCTTTACATAGTTGAATATGCTGACAACAAAATCACACAAAAATTATCAATGGAAATCAAATTTATTAACCCATGGAGGTCTGGATTTGGAGTCACACTCAAAATTAAAGTGGAAAAAACACACTACAGGCTGATCCAGCTTTGATGCAATGTCCTTAAAACAAGTCAAAATGAGGCTCAGTAGTGTGTGTGGCCTCCACATGCCTGTATGACCTCCCTACAACGCCTGGGCATGCTCCTGATGAGATAGCGGATGGTCTCCTGAGGGATCTCCTCCCAGACCTGGACTAAAGCGTCCGCCAACTCCTGGACAGTCTGTGGTGCAACGTGGCGTTGGTGGATGGAGCGAGACATGATGTCCCAGATGTGCTCAATTGGATTCAGGTCTGGGGAACGGGCGGGCCAGTCCATAGCATCAATGCCTTCGTCTTGCAGGAACTGCTGACACACTCCAGCCACATGAGGTCTAGCATTGTCTTGCATTAGGAGGAACCAGGGCCAACCGCACCAGCATATGGTCTCACAAGCGGTCTGAGGATCTCATCTGATCTCATCTGATCGTGGACTTCAGGAAAGTCACAACCCCTCTGCCCCCCCTCACCCTCACAGGCTCTCCCATCACCACTGCAGATTCCTTCCGCTTCCTGGGCACCACCATCACCCGGGACCTCAAGTGGGAGCCGACCATCAGCTCCCTCATCAAAAAGGCCCAGCAGAGGATGTTCTTTCTGCGGCAGCTGAGGAAGCCCAAGCTACCCACCAAGATGTTGGTGCAGTTCTACACGGCCATCATCGAGTCCATCCTCACCACCTCCATAACCGTGTGGTACGCAGGAGCCACTGCCAGGGACAGACTAAGGCTGCAACGCGTCGTGCGCGCTGCTGAGAAGGTGATCGGCTGCAAGCTCCCATCCCTCCAGGATCTGTACATCTCCAGGACCCGGAGGCGTGCAGGCCGGATCATAGCCAATCCTTCACACCCTGGTCACGTACTGTTTGCCCCCTTCCCCTCAGGTAGAAGACTTCGGTCCATTCAGACTAAAACCTCCCGTCACATGAACAGCTTCTTCCCCTCTGCCATCAGACTGCTGAACACTAAGTGACTTATTAGACTCTCGTGCACTATGTACAGCAGCTCAACCAGACTCACGTCAATCATCACTGTTTTCTTTTTGCATTACCGACTGCACTATGGGGTACTCCACAATATCTGCTGCTCGCTAATATATTTAATAATTGCTTTGTCTAGTATTATTCATTCATACTCCACATTTTATTGCATGTATAGTTTTTTATTTCTATCTTTTATTTTTATCATGTTTAATGTTGCAGCATTGCACCGAGACAAATTCCTAGTTTGTGTACTACATGAACAATGGCAATAAATCTGATTCTGATTCTGATTCTGATTCATCTCGGTACCTAATGGCAGTCAGGCTACCTCTGGCAAGCACATGGAGGGCTGTGTGGCCCCCCAAAGAAATGCCACCCCACACCATTACTGACCCACTGCCAAACTGGTCATGCTGGAGGATGTTGCAGGTAGCAGAACGTTCTCCACGGTGTCTCCAGACTCTGTCATGTCTGTCACATGTGCTCAGTCAATCAGTGTTGCTTCCTAAGTGGACAGTTTGATTTCACAGAAGTGTGATTGACTTGGAGTTACATTGTGTTGTTTAGTGTTCCCTTTATTTTTTTGAGCAGCATATATACTGTGTGTGATTATATATATATGTGTGTGTGTGTGTGTGTATATATATATATATATACACTACCGTTATACCGAAAATATAGTCAAGACATTGACAAGGTTAGAAATAATGATTTGTATTTGAAATAATAATTTTTTCCAGATACTCAACCTGCTCAAAGGAAGGTCAGTTTTATAGCTTCTCTAACCAGCTAAACTGTTTTCAGCTGTGCTAACATGATTGCACAAGGGTTTTCTAATCATCCATTAGCCTTCTGACGCAATGAGCAAACACATTGTACCATTAGAACTCTGAAGTGATAGTTGCTGGAAATGGGCCTCTATACACCTATGTAGATATTGCACCAAAAACCAGACATTTGCAGCTAGAATAGTCATTTACCACTTTAGCAATGTATATTAGATATTAGAGTGTATTTCTGATTAATTTAAAGTTATCTTCATTGAAAAAAACAGTGATTTTCTTTCAAAAATAAGGAAATTTCTAAGTGACCCCAAACTTTTGAACAGTAGTATATATATATAATCACCCTCTTTAGCCTCTTTAACAGAAGACTTGTCAATTAGAAAGAAAATGGCACTCCACTAATTTAGATGAAATCTATTTACCTTGGAGAAATCATCTTTTAATTTATAAAAAATCTCTGAGAAAAGCTAGAACGAGTTATTATTCTGCATTAATAGAAGAGAACAAGAATAATCCCAATTTTCTTTTCAGCACTGTAGCCAGGCTGACAAAGAGTCAGGACTCTGTCAATCCTAGCATTCCCTTAGAGCTTACTAGTCAGGACTTTATGAACTTTTTCAATAATAAAATTTAATCTATCAGAGATAAAATCAGTCAGATTCTTCCCATCGTTAACTTAAATACAGTAATTACTACAACTCCTTCAATTGACATCTGTTCGGATCAGTTTACTCCAATCGACCTTTTAGAGTTAGACAAAATAGTTTCCTCATCCAAGCCTTCAACTTGTCTTTTAGACCCTATTCCTACCAGGTTATTTAAAGAAGTCTTCCTATTTATTGGTAGCTTTATTCTTCAAATAATCAATTCTTTATTAACTTTAGGCCATGTACCACAGGCTTTTAAAACTGATGTAATTAAACCCTTAATCAAAAAGCCAATGCTGGATCCAGGAGTTTTAGCTAACTATAGACCAATCTCTAATCTCCCTTTCATTTCAAAAATCTTAGAAAGAGTTGTTGCTACGCAATTATTTGGCCACTTGCAGGGAAATGGTTTATTTGAAGAGTTTCAGTCTGGGTTTAGAATCCATCATTGTACTGAAACAGCCTTAGTGAAGGTCACTAATGACCTCCTGATCGCATCTGATAATGGACTTGTTTCTGTACTTGTCCTTTTAGACCTTAGTGCAGCTTTTGATACTATCGATCATAATATTCTACTTGATAGATTAGAACACTATGTTGGACTTAATGGAACTTCGTTGCAGTGGTTTAGATCTTATTTATCTGATAGGTTCCAGTTTGTTCATGTCAGTAATGAGTTTTCTTTCAACTCAAAGCTCAGTCATGGAATTCCACAGGGGTCTGTGCTAGGCCCTACTCTTTTTAGTTTATACATGTTTCCATAAGGCAACATTATTAGAAAGCACTGTATACATTTTCATTGTTATGCAGATGACACACAATTATACCTGTCAGTGAAGCCAGATGATAGTAATCAGCTCGCCAAGTTAGGTGCCTATCTTAAGGAAATCAAAGCTTGGATGACTTGTAATTTCCTGCTATTAAATTCAGATAAGACTGAAGTCATTCTTGTTGGTCCAAAAAACCTTAGAAATACCTTTCCAAATCAAACTTTTAGTTTGGATGCAGTTACTCTTTCTCTTAATAGCTCTGTGAGGAACCTTGGAGTTATTTTTGATCAAGATCTGTTTTTTCATATATTAAATTTGTTTCTAAGACTGCCTTTTATCATTTGTGTAATATTGCCAATATTAGGAGCATCTTGTCTCAGAGTGATGCTGAGAAACTGATCCACGCTTTTGTTAGGTCTAGATTAGATTATTGTAACTCTCTATTATCAGGTTGTCCTAAAACATCTCTAAAAAGTCTTCAGTTGATCCAAAATGTTACAGCAAGAGTTTTAACAGATACCAGAAAGAGAGATCATATCTCTCCGGTTCTGGCCTCCCTTCATTGGCTTCCCATAGAGTTTAGAATTAAGTTTAAAATCCTTCTTCTCAACTTTCAAAGCTCTAAACAATCAGGCCCCTTTTTATTTAAAAGATCTGATATTACCCTATTATCCTAACAGAGCACTACACTCCCAAAATGCTGGATTACTTGTAATACCTAGAATCTCCAAAAGTACAATGGGGGGCAGAGCCTAAGCTCCTCTCCTGTGAAACCAGCTGCCAATCTGGATTCGGGAGTCAGACTCGATCTCTATTTTTAAGAATAGGGTTAAAACCTTCCTTTTTGATATAGCCTACAATTAGGGAGGGATCATGTGTTTCTGAACCCTCCCTTAGTTATGCTGCTATTAGGTTTAGACAGCCTGGGGACCTCCAATAATGCACTGGGCCTCACTCCTTTCTTCACTCTCAATGAAATATATATATATATATATTTTTTTGCTGGTCATTAACATCTGTTTGTTCTCTCTCATAGATTGAGTCCCCATCGTGCTGTTTGCTCTCTACATGTCTGTTCTTTTCATCTTCTTTATCCCCTCACCCCCCAGCCAGTCGCAGCAGATGACTGCCCCTCCTGAGCCTGGTTCTGCTGGAGGTTTCTTCCTGTTAAAAGGGACTTTTTCCTCTCCATCGTCGCCAAGCGCTTGCTCACAGGGGATCGCCTGATTGCTGGGGTCTTTCTGCAGTTGTGGGGGTTTCCCCTACAGTTGAAAGTGCTATGAGATGACTGTTGTTGTGAAATGGTGCTATATAAATAAAGTTGAATTGAATATATGCATACACACACACACACACACACACACACACACACACACACACACACACACACACACACATATACATACATATAGTGGTGTGAAAAAGTGTTTGCTCCCTTCCTGATTGCTCATTTTTTGTATGTTTGTCACACATAAATGTTTCAGACCATCAAACAAATTTAAATATTAGACAAAGATAACACAAATAAACACAAAATGCAGTTTTTAATTGAAGGTGTTTAGGGTAAAAACAAATCCAAACCTACATGGCCCTGTGTGAAAAAGTGATTGCCCCCCTTCCCCCCTGCTAAAACATAAATTAACTGTGGTTTATCACATCTTTGGAAAGCTGAGTTCAGTTTTCTAGCCGTTTCTAAAGCTTTGGGACTCCAGCAAACAACAGTAAGAGCCATTATCCACAAATGGCGAAAACATGAAACAGTGGTGAACCTTCCCAGGAGTGGCCGGTCGACCAAAATTACCCCAAGAGCACAGCGACGACTCATCCAAGAGGTCACAAAAGACCCAACAACAACATCCAAAGAACTGAAGGCCTCACTTGCCTCAGTTAAGGTCAGTGTTCATGACTCCACCATAAGAAAGAGACTGGGCAAAAATGGTCTGCATGGCAGAGTTCCAAGTCGAAAACCACTGCTGAGCAAAAAGAATATAAAGGCTCATCTCAGGTTTGCCAGAAAACATCTTGATGATCCCCAAGACTTTTGGAAAAATACTCTGTGGACAAAAGTTGAACTTTTTGGAAGGCGTGTGTCCCATTACATCCGGCGTAAAAGTAACACAGCATTTCAGAAAAGGAACATCATACCAGCAGTAAAATATGGTGGTGGTAGTGTAATGGTCTGGGGCTGTTTTGTTGCTTCACGATCTGGAAGACTTGCTGTGGTAAATGAAACCATGAATTCTGCTGTCTACAAACAAATCCTGAAGGAGAAAGTCCGGCCATCTGTTTGTGACCTCAAGCTGAAGCGCACTTGGGTTCTGCAGCAGGACAATGATCCAAAACACACCAGCAAGTCCACCTCTGAATATCTTAAAAAAACAAAATGAAGACTTTGGAGTGGCCTAGTCAAAGTCCTTACCTGAATCTGATTGAGATGCTGTGGTATGGGTGGTTCATGCTCGAAAACCATCCAATGTGGCTGAATTACAACAATTCTGCAAAGATGAGTGGGCCAAAATTCCTCCACAGCGCTGTAAAATACTCATTGCCAGCTATCACAAACACTTGATTGCAGTTGCTGCTAAGGGTGGCCCAACTAGTTATTCGGTTTAGGGGGCAATCACTTTTTCCACACAGGGCCATGTAAGTTTGCATCTTTTTTCCCTTAATCATAAACACCTTAACTTAAAAATGGCATTTTGTGGCGGTTTGGTGTAAACCCCCACAAACAGACTGGACAGACACAGCGCTCGGCTAGAGCAGTTAACAGAACAGTGAAATGTGTATTAATGTCTACAGACAGATCCGCTTCTTCTGGCTCACTTCTGTGATGTTAATGTTGCCTTTCATGAATTGTGTTCATGCGTCCTGTCCTTACTGTGACCTAGGGACTGAGATCAATATGTCTCTCAAATGCAAATGTCTCATGCCTGTTCTGTTATCTCTTTGATCATGCCAACTGCTGGGGAATGCTCTTTGATGTATTGTTGTAGTTGGGTATACATGCTGCAACTCTGTAACGCAAACTCTCTCTCATTCTGATTCTGCAACTGCTGCTGCAGGACACAGACATTGTGTCCTCCTTCTCTGAGAGCCGTGGGCTCGCTCCCGGCGCCGTGCATGCGCGCCGGGAGCGGAGCGCGTGACGGCGGTATGATTAATAAAACCTGCTTAAAACCACAGCATTTGCAGCCTATTTTTTATCATCCGCCGCACTGGCGACCCCGAAGACGCACACGCTTTGTGCGACGCAGCCTTCTGGTATGGACATCCACGCTGAACCGGCCGAGGGACACAAGACGTCTCCTCCCTCTCGCCGCCCCAACGCACCATGACCTGAAGGCAGAAAGGAACACGCTGCCAGTGAACGCTTCACTGGCGACCCCGATCATGCACACGTTGTGCGAGGCAGCCTTCTGATCTGGACAGCTGCGCTGGTGACCCGTTCTTCATGATGGGATCTGCACGTCTGGGATCTGCTCATCCACGCTGGACCGGCCGCGCTCGCGGTTCCTCCACGCGAGAGCGCGGGCGCCTCGTCCCCTCTCCACGACGGCATCCTCCATGGCCAGCGGAGAGCGCAGCGCGTGGACCTGAACGTACCACGGCCGAGCGGTGCCAAAGATCGTCTATTCCCTCCCACCGCTCCAACGCATCTGCACGAGCCTGAGGGACAAAAGATCGTCTATTTCCTCCCACCGTTCCAACGCACCATGGCCAAGCTGCAGCCACAGCTCAAACCTGGATTTTATCGCCGCCGTCTGCGCCGATCTCCACCAAGATTCTGCACCCTGACTCGCCACTCCAGCGGCCCACCCACGCACGGAACCCCCGCGCGCGCACCGGGGAGTTACGAGGACGGCACACCACGCACGGGACAATATCGGCTTCACTGACCGCCTTCCTTCTGCTGCACACTGGCCCTTCAGGCTTGCTTGTACACCTGAGGCCCGCAGCTTGCTCAATGGATTTTATGGTCTTAGCCAAGGCACTCAAGGGGAATTCAGCTGTCTGCGGTTCCCGAGGCTTTAGAGTTGCGCCTGCCCTAAAGTCAACACGCCAGTCCCTCTGCTTTTATTTTTTTTCTTACAGCCACTCCTGCTTTTCTTCATGGCCACGAGAGGAGTCAGAGACAAATTTTTCTTCTTGTGATCTCCGCACGCGCAACGGGACAGCCCCTCGACGTGTGGAGCAGCAAGCAATTTTTGCGCGGCTTGGACGATTTCACCGTCCCCCTGCCGGCACCTACTACCCCCCTCCTCCCTCCCCCTCCGCCTGCAGCGAGCTTCTCCCACAGCTCGCTCCCATAGATGGATTATCGAGGTCCCGGCCCCCTGCCGTGCCCTCTGGGGGGGGAGCGTGTGGCGGTTTGGTGTAAACCCCCACAAACAGACTGGACAGACACAGCGCTCGGCTACAGCAATTAACAGAACAGTGAAATGTGTATTAATGTCTACAGACAGATCCGCTTCTTCTGGCTCACTTCTGTGATGTTAATGTTGCCTTTCATGCATTGTGTTCATGCGTCCTGTCCTTACTGTGACCTAAGGACTGAGATCAATATGTCTCTCAAATGCAAATGTCTCATGCCTGTTCTGTTATCTCTTTGATCATGCCAACTGCTGGGGAATGCTCTTTGATGTATTGTTGTAGTTGGGTATATATGCTGCAACTCTGTAACGCAAACTCTCTCTCATTCTGATTCTGCAACTGCTGCTGCAGGACACAGACATTGTGTCCTCCTTCTCTGAGAGCCGTGGGCTCGCTCCCGGCGCCGTGCATGCGCGCCGGGAGCGGAGCGCGTGACGGCGGTATGATTAATAAAACCTGCTTAAAACCACAGCATCGCTGCTTATATTTTATCATCCGCCGCAATTTTGTGTTTATTTGTGTTATCTTTGTCTAATATTTAAATTTGTTTGATCTGAAACATTTAAGTGTGACAAACATACAAAAAAAAAAGAGAAATCAGGAAGGCCAAAGTATGACCAAGTCCTTATTGTTGGAGATGTTAATATCCATGTGTGCTGTCCAAATAAGCCACTGGTGAATGACTTTTTAAGCCTCATTTATTCTTTTAACCTGGAACAGTTTTTACCTGGTGGACCCACTGTACACATGAACATGGACATACACTAGACCTTGTTCTCTCTCATGGTTTGTCTGTGTTTAACCTGGAGATTGGTGATGCTGTATTTTCTGACCATATGCCTATTTTATTTGATGTTGGTCTATCCTGCACCAGAGATCAAACCTGTGCTCCTGCTAGCCACTGTAGAATTTTTAACCCCTCCACTGCTGGTCAGTTTTCTGCTGCTTTTACCCAGCTCTGTGCTCCCCCGGATTTTACTTCTTCTGATACGGAGGACCTCAATTCCTGGTTTTACTCCTCTTGCCAAACTGTCCTGGACTCTGTGGCTCCATTAAAAATTAAGCAGCACAGAGCCAAATGTGAACCATGGTTTAATGACAGAACTCGGGCAGCCAGACGGGAATGCCGCAAAGCTGAGCGCAGGTGGAAGAAGGACAAGTTGCAGGTATCATTTCAAATCTTAAAGGACTATTGGCATCTCTACCAAAATTGTGTTGAAGAGGCTAAAAGGGAATATCTATTTAATATTATTGCAGCAAACTGTCATGATCCCCGTGTGTTATTTAAAACTATTGATTTTGTTCTTAATGCTTCACCATCTGTCAGTATGGAAACATCATCTGTAAAATGCAATGACTTTTTACATTTTTTTATTGATAAGGTCACCACCATTAAGGCTCTGATCCCAGCTCCTGCCTCTGACCCCACTGTGTCTGTCCCTTGCTCTGCTGTTTTTAATCAGTTTGAGCCTGTGACCTTGCAACAATTACAGGATGTGGTTGATCATATTAAGCTCTCAGGTTCTCCTTGTGACGCTCTCCCTCCTCGATTTTTTAAGCCGTCTTTCCTAGCATAGGTTAATTAGTTTTAACCATTTTAAACAACAGTTTATCTTCTGGTGTGGTTCCTGCAAATTGTAAGCATAACCCTAATTAAGAAATCTGGTCTTGACCACACTGTGTTGACTAAATTCTCAGCCAATCTCCAAGCTGCCTTTTATTTCAAAAATATTGTAGAAAATAGTTTTTCCAGTTGAAGGCTTTTCTGGATGAACATGATATTCTGGAGGTGATCCAATCTAGTTTTAAAACCCTACATCGTACAGAGTCAGCACTATTAAGGGTTTTTAATGACATCCTTTTGATGTCTAATTCTGGTGATTATGTGGTTCTTGTTTTGCTAGACCTAACCCACCGCTTTTGATACAGTGGACCATGAAATTTTAATTTCTTGCCTGCGGTATCTTGTGGGTATTTCTGGTACTGCATTGGAATGTTTCAGGTCCTATTTAACTGATAGAACCATGTGTGTAAGCCTTGCTGGTTCTTAATCCTCCTCAGCTTCCCTGTCGTGTGGGGTCCCACAGGGCTCAATTTTAGGGCCTCTGCTCTTTTCATTTTATCTGCTTCCACTGGGCTCAATTCTTAGAAAGCATGGCGTCTCCTTCCACTGTTGTGCTGATGACTGTCAGGTTTATGTTCCAATAAGGCAGAAGGAGGCTTTGTCAATCAAATCACTTTTTGAATGCCTTAATGACAATAAAGACTGGATGGATGTGAACTTAAGTTTTAATGAAAAGAAGACAGAAAAGAAGACAGAAGCGATTGTGTTTGGACCTGAATGACTATCGACCAGTAGCATTAACACCCACTGTTATGAAGTGCTTTGAGAAAAAGGTATTGAAACATCTTCTGTCTAGTTTCCCCCCAGCCATTGATTGGTACCAGTTTGCCTACAGGCGGAGCAGATCCACTGAAGATGCTATTGCTATAGCTCTCCACAGCATTCAGCCATTCAGAAGACAAGGAGAACTATGTAAGAATGTTGTTTGTGGACTATAGCTCAGCATTTAATACAATTATTCCAGATATTCTCATCAGTAAATTGCTTCAGCTTGGTCTGCTTACTCATACTTGCAGCTGGATTAAGGACTTTCTAACAAATCGCACACAGACTGTTAGACTCGGACCCCATTCCTCCTCTACAGTCATGCTTAACACAGGCTCGCCACAGGGCTGTGTGTTGAGCCCCACTTTATATTCATTGTACACATATGACTGCATACCTGTTCATCCCACAAACATTATAGTGTTGTTTGTGGATGATACAATAGCGGTGGGGCTCATATCAGGAGGAGATGAGTCTGCATACAGAGATGAGGTCCAGAGACTGGTAAGATGGTGCTCAAGATAATAATCTGCTATTGAATAAAAAAAAAAAAAAAAAAAAAAAGAACTCATTATTGATTTTAGGAAGCATAGTAGTGAGCCTCCTCCTCTATATGTAGGCAAGGAGTGTGGGGAGAGAGTGGAGGCTTTTAAGTTTCTGGGTGTTCATATTTCTCACAACCTCATCTGGGCAGTTAACACCATAGCTACGATAAAGAAGGCTCAACAACGTCTACACTTTTTGAGGCTTCTTAAGAGGAATGGCCTGAATGCACAGTTGCTGGTTTTATTTTATCGCTCTGCTATTGAGAGCATTTTGTCATATGGCATCACGGTTTGGTATGGGGGCTGTTCAGCCGCAGACCGCAAAGCCTTGCAGAGAGTGATCGAGACTCCACAAAAAAATCACTGGCTGTTCTCTCCCTTCTCTGGAAGAGATTTCCAGGTCTCAGTACCTCAGCAGAGCTACTCCCATTATTAAAGATTGCACTCATCCAGGTCATGATTTCTTTCCCTTGCTCCCCTCAGGAAAGCGGTACAGATCCCACAAAACCCACAGTACCAGGTTTAATCATAGTTTTTTTCCCCAACAGCAGTACGTATTTTGAATGGATTTATGTAACACATACAGATTGCTGATGTTATTTTAGGTTATTTTGTGGCAATAACCTGGTGTATAAGATGGTCTTATTTATTTATTGCTCAGTATGTTTTTATTATTGCTATGTACATATTGTATTTAACTTTTTTTGATATTATTGTTTTAGGCATTATTTATTGTTGTAATTATGAGAATGTTAAATTCATGAATGAACTGTGAGTGTGATAGCTTGTTTTAGGGAGCAGCATCTCAGTTTCGTTGTATTGTTTTTTAGCAATGGAATGACAATAAAGGCACTTTGATTTTGACCCAGTGGCTCCTCCGAGTTCCCCCGTTGACTTGGGCCCCTTGACAGGGTTTGTCCAACCTACTGTCACTAATCTGGGTTTTAAGATGGACAGTGATTTTAAACTGGATTGCCAAGTTGCTGCAGTAGTGGAGTGCAGCTTTTTTCATTTAAGGCAACTGGCAAAGGTTAAACCCAGTCTCTCTGAACAGCACTCTGAGACAGTAATCCATGCCTTCATCACATCTTGGCTGGATTACTGCAATGCACTTTATTTTGGAGTCAGCCAGTCTTCCCTCGCACATCTCCAGTTGGTTCAGAATGCTGCTGCACGTCTTTTAACTGGAACATGTGACAGGGAGCTATTATACCTATTTTAGCTTCTCTCCACTGGCTGCCTGTGCACTTTAGGGTTCATTTTAAAATTCTTTTGTTTTTAAATCATTGAATGGCCTTGCCCCACCTTACCTCTCTGAGATTCTTCACTTTTACACTCCTGCTCGGTCTCTCAGGTCAGCTGATCAGCTGCTCCTGGAGATACCAAAATCAAAGAGGGAGCTCAGAGGGGACAAAGCTTGCTCTGTTGCTGCTCCTAAACTATGGAACAGTCTTCCTTTGAGGTTTTTCATGTATTGGGAGTGTGATTTATGCTGCTGTACTTTCACTGGTAAGCTGAATGCGAGGTTGACTGGCAATCGTGGCTGGCGTCCGAACATTAGTTCGTACAGTGTGAATCCAGTCACTTCACTCCTGGTACAGTTGTACATGTGGACCAAAGGCTTTACAAAGTCCTCCCAGTGTGACTTATCTTGGTTTTCTAGAGTACCAAGCATCTCTAACAGAGTGCGGTTAAAGCATTCAACCGGGTTGCCTCTGTGGTGGTACAGTGTTGTTTGGATTTTTTTGTAGGCCTGCAATTTGACACAGTTCCTTGATTAGCCGCGACTCAAAATCAGCACCTTGGTCGCTGTGCAGTTTTTCTTGAATACCATAATGGACAATGAAATTGTCCCACAAGCACTTTGTGACTATCTGGGCCTTTGGTTGGTGTTGGGATAGCCACTGCATACTTAGTGAAGTGATCTGTGATTACGAGAATATCCTTTGTGTTACTTCTCTCTGGTTTGATGGACAAGAAGTCCATGCAGACCAGTTCGAGTGGGCATGTCGTCATTATGTTCACTAAAGGTGCAGTGTATAAGAGGGGGAGAGGAGGGGGAGTACATGGCACTGGTAGACAGATTTGTGGAGTGGACAGAGCAGAATCACCTGAGGCTGAATGTCAGCAAGACCAGAGAGATGGTGCTTGACTTCAGGAAGAAGAAGACGCCTTCTCAGCCATTGCAGATTAGGGGGGAGGATGTGGGGGTGGTTGAGGACTACAAATATCTGGGTGTCAGGATCAACAATGGGCTGGACTGGAGACCTAACACAGATGCTGTGCACAAGAAGGGGATGAGCAGACTCTACTTCCTGAGGAAGCTGAGATCCTTCGTGTGCAGTAGGATGCTGGAGCTTTTCTACCAGACCATTGTCGCCAGCGCCATCTTCTTTGCTGCTGTCTGATGGGGTAGCAGTATCAGGGCCAGTGACACCAACAGACTTGACAAGATTATCAAGAGGGCTGGCTCTGTAATCGGTCTCAGGCCGGAGACCTTTGAGACAGTGGTGGAGAGGAGAACAGTAAATAAACTGCGATCCATCATGGACAATACTGATCACCCCCTCCACCATACACTGGACAGACAGCGAAGCACTTTCTCCAGTAGACTACTACAGCTTTGCTGTTGAACGACCAGGTACAGGAAATCTTTCCTGCCGCATGCCATTTCACTGTACAATAACTCACTATGATGTTGTATTCTGGTCATAACTATGAATCAGAATCAGAATCAGAATCAGAATCAGGTTTATTGCCATTGTTCATGTAGTACACAAACTAGGAATTTGTCTCGGTACAATGCTGCAACATTAAACATGATAAGATAAGAGAAATAAACTATACATGTAATAAAGTGTAGGATAAGATTAAGTGATACTGGTCAACAGTTAAAATATATATTAGCCAGCAGCAGATACTGTGGAGAACTATATAGTGCAGTCGGTAATGCAGGAAGAAAACAGTGATGATTGACATGAGTCTGGTTGAGCTGCTGTACATGGTGCACGAGAGTCACTTAGTGTTCAGCAGTCTAATGGCAGAGGGGAAGAAGCTGTTCATGTGACGGGAGGTTTTAGTCTGGATGGACCGAAGTCTTCTACCAGAGGGGAGGGGGGCAAACAGTACGTGACCAGGGTGTGAGGGATCGGCTATGATCCGGCCAGCACGCCTCCGGGTCCTGGAGATGTACAGATCCTGGAGAGATGGGAGCTTGCAGCCGATCACCTTCTCAGCAGTGCGCACGACGCGCTGCAGCCTTAGTCTGTCCCTGGCAGTGGCTCCTGCGTACCACACGGTTATGGAGGTGGTGAGGATGAACTCGATGATGGCTGTGTAGAACTGCACTAACATCTTGGTGGGTAGCTTGAGCTTCCTCAGCTGCCGCAGGAAGAACATCCTCTGCTGGGCTTTTTTGATGAGTGAGCTGATGGTCAGCTCCCATTTGAGGTCCCTGGTGATGGTAGTGCCTAGGAAGCGGAAGGAATCAGCAGTGGTGATGGGAGAGCCTGAGAGGGTGAGGGGGGCAGAGGAGTAGTGACTTTCCTGAAGTCTACAATCATCTCCACTGTCTTCAGAGCGTTCAGCTGCAGGTTGTTATTGCTGCACCAGGACGCCAGCTGGGCCACCTCTCTCCTGTAGGCGGACTCGTCGCCGTTGGAGATGAGCCCGATGAGGGTGGTGTCGTCCGCAAACTTGATCAACTTGACAGACTGGTGGCTGGAGGCTGGAGAACTATGCTGCCATTCTGCACCTTACAGTCTAACTGGTACCTCACATCTCACTCTGTTCCTGATAGTCCCGCATTGTGCAGCTGGTATGATTCATGTGTTTATACGGGTCACTATATATTCAGCTATGATGTATATAGGTTTTCATAGTAATGTTAGTTTTACTTTCCATGGGTAATCCCTTTGTCTGTCATGCATGTGTTTCTGTCATTTGGTTGTCTACTGTCATGCTGCTGTTACTGTAATTTCCCAGTTTGGGATCAATAAAGTACATCTATCTATCTAACCTTCTCAAGTAAGGCTTTCCTGCACACACACACCTGTTACATGTTTTGACTTTCTTTTCAACATCAGAAGCCATCCTCGGCCAGTAGAATCTGGCTCTGACTAAATCCAGCGTGTGGTCTTTTCCCATATGACCCATGTGGTAATGCAGGCTCATCAAGACTGTTTCACAAAGTTCTTCAGGTAAGGCTAGCTGGTGCTATGCCTTTCCCTCTTCTTGGTGTGTTCTACAGAGGATGCCTTTTCGCAGTTCAAGCCTGTTCAATTCCCTTAACAGGGGCAGGTCTTGGAGCTTTGTTCTCAAAGTGGGTGGTGATTTCTCTCCATGGTCAATCTGGTAGATGACAGGTTTAATGCACTGGTCAGCTCTCTGTTTGTCTCTGAGATCTGCCTCTGATAGGTGTGAGATGATGGGAAGTCCTCCAAACTCATCTTTCTGCTCAAAACTGTCAGGTACAGCATCTCCAGAGATGGCAAGACTTTTAACAAGGGAGGTACTTCCAACACTGCCCATTCCATCATTGCCACAATAGACAAGCTGTATCTCACAGATGGCATGGACACCCCCGTGATCAATAGTTTCAGTGCTATCTGGATCTGACAGATTGTGTGTGAACTGACATATCCTGTTCCACTCTTTCTGAGATGATGGGTCATCATGCAGGTTGCCATGGGAACATCTCGATAGAACATCCGTATCTCCATTCTGTTTCCCAGGGTGGTATTGTAGCTTAAGGGAGAAGGTAGACAGGGCCACCAGCCACCTATAGCTGGTTGCATCAAGTTTAGCTGAAGTGAGTATGTAAGTAAGTGGGTTGCTGTCAGTGACTATTGTGAACTGGTTGCCAGAGAGGAAGTCACTTAACTTCTCTGTTACAGACCATTTCGGAGCTAAAAACTCAAACTTGTGGGTTGGATAGCGGGATTCACTATAGGCGCTTTTCCACTAGCCCCGATTAGAAAACCCGACTCTACTCACTTCGGTTCAGTTCGGCCTCGGTTGCTTTTCAACATTACTGCTGGCGCACCTGCTGGCACACCTGTGGTGGGTGGGAGTTCCTGAACAGCAAGCGGCGCCACACTCTCGTGACGTCAAACACGCGACCGAATCCTCCACAACAAAGAAAATGGCTGATGACGAGGAGAGAAGGAAGGAGAGAGGAATGACTGTGACATGAAACTGGTGAAATCTATGGTGCTGACTTGTGTTCTGCACAATCTGTGTGAGAGTCATGGAGAGACGTTTGACACTACATTGGACGATGCAGTAGATGAACCAGTGGTGGCAGCGGCACAGAGAGCAGAGGAGCAGGGTGGTGATATAATACGAGATGCTGTGTTGCAATACTTGTCTATTTCGTCCACATTTATGTGCATACATATTTCAAAAATGTTTTTTGTAAATAAAATGTTGTGCATGTTCCATCTACCTGTGCTCTGTTGTTCGTAACGCTTATCTGTTAAGGTACGGGTAATTAGATTAGATTTGTTTATTTGACAGGGACAGTGCAATAAACATAGACAATTAATCAATGACAATCAATCTGATGAGTTGCACAGAGTGTATAGCTATTAGCTAATTTGCAGGAGCCGCAGGACAACAGAAGGTGCGAAGCCATCCGCCTAATGATGAGTCCACACTTCTCACTGTTGTGATAATTGCTCACGCTGAGCACTCTGACAGCCCGTACGCTGTGGGGGTCACACACAACGTGTTCCTCAACACTCCCAATAATTTTTTTTCCCGTATATTCCCATGCAATGTGGCGGCATGGAATAATAAGCAGCAAACTGTGAGTTTTTAAGGGCGTTTATTTATTATTCATACCGCCATCACGGAACTCACTCCAGTGCCGTGCAGCACGCCAGAGCGAGCCCGGAGGCTCTCCTAGCAGACAGTGGATGTGTCTAGTCAGATGAGCAGTGGTCAGAGATTCTTTTTGGCGTACAGAAATGGCAATACGCCCGTATTTGCTAAAATTGCATTTTCCCCGTATTAAAATACGGCGAAACCTATCACTTGACAGGTATGTAATTACATGCAGAAACACCGCACAGGCCATCTTTACAAAAATCCAGCTCGACAAGCCACTTTTGCTTAGGTGGAAATGCAAATTGAACTATAAATCCTGTGTGTCACGACTCGCCGCTCATCAGCAGCGCCAGCTGTGCGCACACCTGCGCCTCGTCAGCGGCGAGGGATTTAAGCCGCCTTGCCCTGGGCTTCGGCCTGAAGCCGTCTGTTCTCATCGGCATCTCTTGCTGCAAGGAATCCCCTTCACCAAGCAAGATAACACGTAAGGATCTCTTACCTTTTCCTCCTAGCCTTCTCCCCTGTGCACAGGTGGATTTCCCGGCGGCAGACAACATTCTCCAGCCGTCATCTCCTCGCTGCTGCATCAGGCGCTCCAGGTCGCTGTCTACCGGGCTACGCCCTTACTCAACGCCAGCCACCTGCCCAAACCAAGTAAGCCAGCTGTCATTATCAAATCTCCTGTGTTGGTGTGGTACCCGTTACCCTTCTCCCTCTGCTTATCCCATAGGGTTGTCCGGCTGAACGGCTTCCTGCCCCCGTGTCTGACGCAGACGCCATCACCAACACATACCCATCTCACAGACACGCACTCACACACACTTGTTGTTAATAAAGCTATTGAATCTACCCTGAGCCTGCATGTGTGTCTCCTGAGCCGTGCATTATGTCAGTACGGCTTCAGCAGAGCGGCTCGGCAGACAGCGGGCTCGCACGCCGTCTTTCCACCCTTGAGGCTCGGGTGGATCTAATAGCCCACCAACAACAAGTGATCTTAAATCAATTATGTACAATTACTAACCGATTGGACCGCTTGGACCCCCAACAGCCGTTCCCCCCGGCTCGTCTGGGTGGCGCGGCTCCTGCTGCTCCAGCGGCCGTTCAGCCTGCTCCGGGTGCACCGGCACGGCTCACACCTATTCCGACCCCCGCCCGCTTTAGCGGTAAGCTCGGTGGAGCGCGGGGGTTTATCATGCAATGTGAGTCCGTGTTTCACCGCGTTCCTGGAGACTTTCCCTCAGACCATAGCCGGATTGGCTACATAGGAAATCTCTTGGAGGGGCGAGCGCTTACCTGGGCTTACGCCGTAATGGCGAAGCCCAGGTAAGCGGAGCCGATGGTGACAGGCTGGACAAAGCTCCCCCCAGTGGAGAAACAACGCCGCCGTGAGTTGGGCCTCTGCAGTGTATTGCGGGGGCAGCCAACACACGGTGGAGCATGACATCACGGAGAAGGACCGTTACACCTTGCCCCTAATGGACACCGCCTTCCACTCCCTCCAGGGGGCGACTTGGTTCACCAAGCTGGATCTTCGCAGCGCATACCACCTCGTCCGGATCCGGGAGGGAGACGAGTGGAAGACAGCCTTCCGTACCCCGAACGGTCATTTCGAATACCTAGTTATGCCATTCGGGTTGACCAATGCTCCAGCCGTCTTTCAGCGCCTTATTAATGACGTCCTCCGGGATTTCATCGGCCTGTTCGTGTTCGTCTACCTGGACGATATCCTCATCTTCTCCAGATCCAGGGACGAGCACCAGGTCCACTAGAGGCGGGTCCTTCAGAGGCTGCCGGAGAACCGGTTATATGTCAAGGCAGAAAAATGCGAATTTTACGCCAAGACTACGTCCTTCCTCGGGTTCGTCATCTCTATGTGTAATGACAATAAAGTTGAATCTCATCTCATCTCATCTCTCATGACCAGGTGCTCCCGGACCCAGCGAAGGTTAAAGCGGTGGTAGAGTGGCCCACTCCTACATCAAGGAAGCAGGTACAACAGTTCATAGGGTTTGCCAATTTCTACCGCCGCTTCGTCCCGAATTTTGGAGCCATCGTCAGTCCCCTGACCCGCCTCACCTCCCCTAAGACCCCGTTCCGGTGGACTGAACAGGCCGCAGCTGCTTTCCAGGCGCTGAAGGCGGAGTTCTCCTCCTCCCGGGTTCTCAGCCAAGTCGACCCCGCGCTGCAATGCATCGTTGAGGTGGACGCTTCGGACACGGGGGTGGGGGCGGTGTTGTCCCAGCGGTCGCCTGTCAACGGGGCCAAACGGCCCTGCGCCTTCTTCTCTCGGCGCTTGTCCCCGGCGGAACGTAATTACAACGTGGGGGACAGAGAGCTCCTCGCCATCAAGCTCGCGCTTCAGGAGTGGCGTCACTGGCTGGAGGGGGCTGCCCTGCCGTTTGTGGTACTTACCGATCACAAGAACTTGGAATATTTAAGATCTGCCAAACGTCTGAATGCCCGCCAGGCGCGTTGGTCCTTGTTCTTTGCCAGGTTTCGCTTTAACATCACCTTCAGGCCTGGCTCCAAAAACGGCCTGCCCAACGCCCTCTCTAGGCAATTTGCCCCTGAGGCGTCAGAAGATGCTGTACACACCATCTTGCCCAGGTCGTGCGTCGTGGGGGCCGTCTCATGGGACATCAAAAGCAAGATCCGGAAGGTGCAGGAATTGGAACCGGACCCTAGCGGCGGACCGGAGGGGAGGCTTTTTGTGCCGTCCACTGTCCGGGGGGAGGTCATCCACTGGCTCCACACATCTAAGCTCACCTGCCATCCTGGGTCCTCCTGGATGATCGACTTGCTCCAACGCTCCTTCTGGTGGCCGGGTCTGCGGAGGGACGCCGCCCGCTACGCCCGGGCCTGCCCCGTCTGCGCCACCAGCAAATCAGGTAACGCCCCCCTGCGGGCCTGCTCCAGCCCCTGCCCGTCCCTGGCAGGCCCTGGTCGCATATCGCCCTAGACTTCGTCACCGGTCTTCCTGTCTCCAACACCTTCGACACAGTCCTGACCATCGTGGATCGTTTCTCCAAGGCCGCTCACTTCGTGCCATTACGGGGGCTCCCATCTGCCTTGGAGACGGCGGACCTCCTCACCCAGCACGTGGTCAGGCTGCACGGGATTCCGGTAGACGTGGTCTCGGACTGGGGCCCCCAGTTTGCCTCGGACGTCTGGAGGTCTTTCTGCAACACCCTGGGAGCCAAGGTAAGCCTCTCCTCCGGCGATCACCCCCAATCCAACGGGCAGTGTGAGCGGACCAATCAGGAGCTGGAGGCTGCGCTCCGCTGCATCACTGCATCCAAGCCTGCGTCCTGGAGCACACACCTCGCCTGGGTGGAATACGCCCATAACACCGCCCGCTCTTCTGCTACCGGGATGTCCCCATTCAAGGTATCCCTGGGCTACAATCCTCCTCTGTTCCCTACGCAGGAGAGTGAGTTGACTGTCCCCTCAGTCCGGGCGCACCTCAGGCGGTGCCGCTCCATTTGGTCTTCGGCGCGCAGCGCACTTTTACGCACAGCGGAGCGCAACAAGTCCACGGCGGACCGGCACAGGAGACCTGCCCCTGCCTATCAGGTAGGCCAACGAGTCTACATGTCCACTCAGGACGTCTGTTTAAAGGGTGAGAGGAGGAAGTTGGCACAGCGTTTCATGGGCCCATACCCCATCACCAAGATCATCAACCCGGTGGCTGTGCGTGTGGCTATTCCCCCCCCCTCCGCATCCATCCCACCTTCCACGTCTCCAAGGTGAAACTGGAGGTCTCCGACCCCCTCTGCCCTCCCCCTGCAGCGCAGCCCGCGCCCCGGATGATAGATGGCCATCCAGCCTGGCCAGTCTCTTCCATCCTGGACTCCCGGCGCTGGGGTCGCGGGTTGCAGTACTTAGTGGATTGGGAGGGCTATGGCCCTGAACATAGGCAATGGGTGCCCCCCTCGTTTGTGTTGGATCCATCCCTCATCACTGAGTTCCACCGAGCGCACCCGGAGAAACCATCGCCAGGAGGCGCTGCTAGAGGGGGGGAGTACTGTCACGACTCGCCGCTCATCAGCGGCGCCAGCTGTGCGCACACCTGCGCCTCATCAGCGGCGAGGGATTTAAGCCGCCTTGCCCTGGGCTTCGGCCTGAAGCCGTCTGTTCTCATCGGCATCTCTTGCTGCAAGGAATCCCCTTCACCAAGCAAGATAACACGTAAGGATCTCTTACCTTTTCCTCCTAGCCTTCTCCCCTGTGCACAGGTGGATTTCCCGGCGGCGGACAACATTCTCCAGCCATCATCTCCTCGCTGCTGCATCAGGCCCTCCAGGTCGCTGTCTACCGGGCTATGCCCTTACTCAACGCCAGCCACCTGCCCAAACCAAGTAAGCCAGCTGTCATTATCAAACCTCCTGTGTTGGTGTGGTACCCGTTACCCTTCTCCCTCTGCTTCTCCCATAGGGTTGTCCGGCTGAACGGCTTCCTGGCCCCGTGCCTGACGCAGACGCCATCACCAACACATACCCATCTCACAGACACGCACTCACACACACTTGTTGTTAATAAAGCTATTGAATCTACCCTGAGCCTGCGTGTGTGTCTCCTGAGCCGTGCATTATGTCACTGTGCTGATACATGTCATATTCCCATGTAAAGGTCTCCCACTTTTACTTACATATTGATTTTTAATTTTTGGGAAAAGGGAATATAAATTTTGCACAACTTGTTGGTAACAACAGTTGTGTGCAACAAAAACACAGTTGTGTATCCTTGTCCGATTTGTCTACTGTTATTAGTGCCAAATTTTTGCTAGATTCCTTCTTAATTTATTAAATTTTGACTGGTGATGCAACATTCAACTTACATGTACTTACCTTTATCAGTGTCTACTGTACAAGTTCAAGCACACCTGTACAACTGCTTATAACATAAAAAATGTACCCGTTCAAGAGAAATGGATTCCGCATTGCAAATTTGTTTAAAATAAAAAAAAACCTACCAAGACATTACATTTCGTTGTGTTGTTAAAAATTAAATTACCATTAGAAGGCTATACACCTGACCTGATGAACAGCAGCATGTGGAGTGAACAGAGAATGGAATGTGTATGTAATTATTGGCTTTTCTCATACGGTGTCATAACAGATAAACCAGACTTTTGATGCAAACAATACAATTTTATTCCAGAAGCAAAATTTACAAACAAAAAAACAGACTGGGCGTAGGGAGACATGGTTAGTCACGCCAACTGCTGAATGCGTCCACAAGCCCGCCAAATAGGGTCAGAAAATCTCTGTTGAATGATGACATCTCTGCGAGCTCTTCCCTTCGTAACACAGTGTCCTGCTCCAGGGCTTCACGCGCATCTGCCCGCATATCTGCAGCCACCTGTCGCAAATGCTGCATGTACTCCTGATGGTGTTCTTGCCGCTGGTCATGTTGCCGTTCCAAGAGCCGCATCTCTTCGTCATGCATGTTGACCATCGCTAATGTAGATGGAAAGACAGAAAGGCATGGTCGTTAAAGCTGGATCACTACATATATTATGGAATTACACAGGTGAAAGTCTGTGGTGGGATGTCACTATTATATTATGCTTCATTGCTGTATATAAGTTGAACTGTCATGTTGCTGCCCCTCAGTAGAGCAGATTTTGCAACACGCAGGGTGCTGTCTTCGGCTGCAGCCCCCCTGCAAAACTAAAAAGAATTAAGATTAAGAATATGGATGGATGGATGGGTAATGTTTAAACTAGTTGCTTGTAGTGTGGCCGCAGAAATCTGAATGGGTTAATACAGTCAGCTGACGCGAAGCATTTCAATGAAGCATGTTGATTTCAACGGCAGTTCATGAGCTTTAGTTGTTTTTATAAAACAGGAGTTACAACAGCACTTCAATCACCACACCTAAAAATGGTTGTGGAACACCGATAAGTGAAGACCAAAGAATAACCTTTTTGTACATTTAAAAAGACATTTTCAATTAATTAATATGCAGCTACAGGAAATTGCATTAATCAATTTGGTACATAACTTGTTAGGCTCCAGCCCCCCCGCGACCTGTAAAGGATTAAGCGGTAGAAGATGGATGGATTTTCGACCCTGGTTTCCGCTGGACCTGTTTCCCCCCCCAAAAAAAAATCATGGTTATTGTGCCTTACCGGCACTTGAACGTGATCCAGATGGAGCTGGTGATGTGGCTGACATGGGAGCCGATCCAGCTGGCGCTCCAGCAGACGCAGCGCCAGGAGAGTCCGCTGTGTCCATGTCCACTGAGGTGGACCCCTGTGATATGAACTGCGATTCTAGAAAGAAAATGCACACAATTTAAAACTTAACACCAAAGTGCAACATGTACACAACACTCTCAAGTTTTTAACCGGAATACAATAAGCGTAATTCAGCGTTTTGTTCGCGCTAATACTTAACACAAAGCAAGCGTGAATCTGCAGTTGGCTGCAAAACAATAGGCAAGCCTCAGTAACAACCATTACCCACAATCTAACAACCTTCCTATTTCTTAAAAACAGTGAGCTTGGCACAGAAAGGATAAAGTGGCGAAAAGATGCGTAATATCAAAACAACACTCACCATCCACGGTTTCCAAGGCCGTGGCTGTGACTGTGGCCGTGACTGTGGCCGTGTCAAGCCCAATGTCTCTCAGCGAACCACTTCCACTCCTTCCGATCCGCTCCACTTCGAGCATTGTGGTCCTTCATTGCTCGGTAATCGCTTTTCAGCTTTTTCAGCTTCTCCCGACACTGTTTGGCAGTACGGATGTGCCTTGGGAACCCATCTGCTCGGACACCTGCTGGTATATTTTTTCATTTCGAGTAGATCCGTCCAACTCGCGTCCAACTCGGTTTTTATATATACTCTTAATATATAATATTAGGAGTATATTATTATATAAGTATATTATACAGTATATTAATATAATATACTGTATTAAAGGGGCACACTGTGTTCACTGGCTGAACAACTACAAATGGCGGTCGTGGAGTAAATTCAGCAGAAAAAGTCGCTTTCGTGACGTTACGACCTGACCAATCAGCGGCGACCAGTCTCTTAAAGTCATATCACAGCCATACTCAGCCCTACTCAGCTCGGTTAGACCCTGCCCTGGATCAGGTACTAAAAAAGTACCTGCTAACCGGTGCTGGGGCTAATGGAAAATGCTCAAACGCGGGCTGAGTGGTGCGGTGTAGGGCTAAGTGAGGCTAGTGGAAAAGGGCCTTAAGTGACAACCCTCTGCTTGCATAGGCAATGACATACAGCTGCCCATCCTGCTCCTGATGCAAGGCCACTCCGAGGCCGATGGAACTTGCGAAGGATGGGTGGACTTGGGAAGGATGTAAGGTAGCGCAGGATCCACAAAGGCCAGAACTGGGCACATCATCAACTTGTCTATGATCATTTCAAATGCCTGTTGACAGGCAGGAGTCCAACAGCTTAGAAATGGCTCTTTGGGGTGAAAGCACTGACCACTCTTTTCCTTGGACTTGGAATGTTTTCCTGGAGGTGGGTAACCAGATGTTAAGTCATTCAGGAGTTTTACTATACTTGAATAGTCTTTAATGAACTTTCTGTAGTATCCACAGAATCCGAGGAAGGCTTTCAACTCTTTTAGGTGCTGTGGAACTGGCCAGGTCTTTAACGCTGCCATCTTTTCTGAGTCTGTCTCCACTCCTCTCTCTGAAACCACATACCCCAAATACCAGACTGAAAGAATTTGCATTTTTCTGGGGAGAGCTTTAGTCCATACTCCTTTAAATGGTTGAGATCTTTGGTGACTCTGGCCTCATGTTCCTCCAAAGCCTTCGAGAAGACTATTAAGTTGTTCAGGAAAACTACTGCTTTTTTCAAATTCAAGTCTTCTATGCACTTTTCCATCAGTCTCTGGAAGGGACATGGGGCGTTCTTCACTCCCTGGGGCATCCAATTAAACTCCCAGAAGCCAAGTGGGCATACAAAAGTGGTTTTGGGCTTGTCAGCCTCATTGACTTCTATCTGGTAGTAACCAGACTTCAGATCAAGAATACGGAACCACTTGGAACCAGAGAGTGCCGTGAAGGTGTCATCCATCCTTGGGAGTGCATAAGCGTCTTTGACTGTCTGCAGGTTCAATTTCCTATAGTCAATACAGAAGTGCACTTGACCATTCTTTTTCTTGATAACGATTGGAGAGGAGAATGGAGGTTCACTTTCCTGAATCACCCAAGCATCGAGAAGCTCTCAGAGATGATTGTGAACAGCTTCTGTGTCATGCGGGTGTATCGGTTGACCTCTATGTTTGAATGGTGTTTCCTCAGACAGTTTAATATGATGCTTGACTTTTTCTGTCCTTCCAAAGACAAGATTGTTCTGGGCAAAGACCTCAGGCATGCTGTTCAATTTCTGAGTGATTCGGTCTTTCCATTCTAGAGGAATCAGGGATGTGCTGAAGTCAAAGGTCAGGGCAGTTTCTTTGGGGGGGGGTTCGGATTCAGATGGCTCGGTCACACCCTGCTTGTGAGACAGAATGGTCTGGATTGCACTGAGCTCTGCAAGTACACTCTTGGCCGGGATAGTAATGTCATGATCGGGCTCATTGGAGATGACAACCGGTACTTTGCCTGACTGTCTGCTTGGTAGGCCAATGAGGGAGGGCTTCACTAGCAGCAATCCAGGCAGAGAGGACAATGAAGGGTACTCCATGACGACAGACCTCTCAGCATGGAACTCCTTGACTGATACCACTCCGCCTAGAACAACTGTTTCTCCAGCCGGAATGACCTTTTTGTCTTTACCTTGCATCTTCACCAGCCTGATGTTGGTGGCATGGCTCTGTTCTCATCGTAGTTTTAGATTAGATTAGATTCAACTTTATTGTCATTACACATGTATGAATACAAGGTAACGAAACACAGTTTAGCATCCAATCAGAAGAGCAAAGGACAGCAGTGCAGTATATACAGTAATTGACAGCATGTACAATTTAAGCAAATATATGCAGATAGGTCAGTGTAGAAAGTTAGAGTACCGTTATGTGCAAATAATGTACAATAAGTTAGGTGGGCAGTTATGTACAGGTGAGGATGGTAAGAGATGGGAATAAGTTAGCATAAATTACAGAAGAGCAAAGTACAGGTGAAGTGAGGTAAGTAGCAGACAATCTATCTAACTATACAGAATCAGAATCAGAATAAGCTTTATTGCCAAGCATGTTAAAAACATACGAGGAATTTGACTTGACATTAGGTGCGCTCGATAAGCGCTTCCTAATGACACGGCAGCCATGCAAGGCGCCTCATCAAAACAGTGGGGGGTAAAGAGGGGGAGAGGGGGAGGGGGGATGACACAATGGGCAGAGAGAAAAAACATAGTTTATCAAAATAAAGCTCGTATGAGCAAGATTGTGATCACATAGACAAAAACAGAGGGACAATATGCAGAAAAACAGTATGTAGTTAAACATGTGATGATAATATACAAAAGAGCAGTATGTATCAATATATAATGACAATATGCAGATATGATATACATATATGTGTATACAGTTTGAGGAAGCACGGGAGGGAGGGGGGTGTTAAAGGGGAGAGAAGTGGAGGTTCAGCGGGGAACTAAGTTCAATAACGTGACATAGTTGCAGTACTTTCAGAACTGTCTTGTAACTGTTAAGAACAGGATGGTAGCTCACTGATTCTGTATCAGTGTACATGTCGTACACTACATCAAGAGTGTTGCTACCAATCAGTACCTGGTGCCTTGAACTTCTGCTGTCTGGAACTACCAAGGCCAATGTTGGGACTTCATATTCAGCTCCAAGGAATTGTTTCGGGAAGGTAACATTCCTGATACCGGGGGCAGGCGAGTTTAAATATCCGATTAAAAGTTTCAGCTGCGACACAGTGAATTGTGTTAAACATGCTTACAGAAGGCAGTCATGCCTTACATTGTTTGAAAGCTTAGAATTTTGTCTATTTAGTTATTAAAACAGATTTCAGAAAAAAATGATAACACTGGATTTAAATAGAACTTTTAACCAGCTAGCGTTAGCATGAGCTCGAACAAGTTACCAAAGTAGCCTCATTGCTGTACCTGAATGAATGATCGTTCAACAAATACGGTCCATTTGTATTGCAAAAGGTTCAATAGATCCATTTGAGTAAGATTTATTGTCTATCTTGATGATGACGGGGAAAACTGCCCATAAAATAGGAGTATTTGTGTCATGACCCGAGTGCCAATCTCGTCCGCGCTCGGGCTATGCCTCATCTCTGCCGGCCTTGACAGTTGTGGATTACATTCTGGCTCCACCAGGCTCTAGTGGCTGGGGTTAGCCCTACGATCCCTCGTATTCAGGAATGTATGTTCATGTCATAGTTTAGGTCGTAGTGGCTGGGGTTAGCCCTACGATCCCTTGTATTCGATAGTGTGTGTTTTGCCCTCAGTGGCTCACAGCTTTATGTCTCATCTTGTCTTGTTAAAATAAACACCAAATGCAAAACTCACTGGTGACTCTTGGCATCTTATGGTGGCCCGCGAGGGTCACCGCATGACAATTTGTTTGAAAATTGGCCAAAAACGGTTAGCTTTTTATGCTAAAAACACATCACTTCTGGGAGGTTGAACTGGAAATGGAAACCATGTAACGGGGACGTGCACTCAGGAGTGATTGACAGCTCATTTGACCCAATAGAACCTCCATTTTGTGACTGAAAGCTGTGGAAACCCAATGAGCGATAAAGGTCCATGAAGGTCCAGCCTCATGGCTAACGGGAACACAACGAGCCAATTGCATCAGAGTAAGTAAATGATGGACATGTGTCTTAGCCAATTAATTTCTGAATTCAGGGATGCCTTACAAAAAGTAATCAGCCCCCTTCCCCCCACTAAAGTCTGTGTGTAACGTATGCACGTAAAGTATGGCTAAAATTAACACGGAACATTGAAGAAATTATTAATTACTTGACCCAGTCATTAGCTGAAGAATCACGGGGGGGGGGGGGGGGGTGTTGACCATGATTCCATGTGGCACAGTTTGAAGATGCATGAAGACACCTGAGAGAAAAGGTGTAATATATTCATTTCTTGTCCTATTGTTACTAAATTTTTACCTTAACTTCATAGCACTTGGTTCTACATTCCTATTGTGTTCTCCAGCCAGTATATAACAGCTGTATGTTGTTTTCAGGCATTTGTATCTTTAAAAAAACACCCACGCAAACTTTATTTTCTTCAAATTTAGTGCATTTAGATCAGTGTTACTCAGTGGCTGAAGCACTCAGAGGGATTCTGACTGTTTTGCTAAAAAATTTAAGAGTGTTTGCTTTTGAAAGAGACCAACCCCATGAAGATAGTGTAAGGGGCTGAAGAGCAGCTCTGAATTTAGTTTGGGTATGTTTTTTCAGGCGCTTTGAAGGGAAATGGGCTGGAACACTAAGGGGTTAATTAACATATCCCAGGTAGGGCACAGGTTGACCATTGGCCCCTTCAACTTCCAAAAGATTATGGAGCGGTTTGATCTGTTGCTCAGCTAGGTACTGGTTGAAGAAGGACTTTATGACTCTAGTCACTTGTGAACCTGTGTCAAGGAGACAGCTGAACCATTTGCCTTGGATGGTAACATGGCCTGTGCTTTTCATACCAATCAGTCTTTTGGGGATTCTGAAGAGGTGTTCTCTGATGCTAGATGGTTTCAAGGTAACACTGTACTTGGGTTTCGTGTCACCTCTATCTTTAGCAGGGCGTTGGTGACCTGTTCCAGCCTCAGTTTGCCCTGCAACTGAGATGCCATCTAAAAATCCTCATTGTTAGGAGAGTTCTCTTTTGTTTCCCAAAGGCGCTGCTTTTCTCTCAATTGATCCCCTTTTCATTGACTAGAGTGGGGTTTGGCTTGTTACTGCAAGCTGAGGAGATGTGACCATCCTCGCAGCACTTAAAGCATTACCAGGGCCTCAACTGGGAGCTTGCCTTTGAGTTGGTAAGTTTCCAGCTTGGCACTCTAGGATCAAATTTGGATGGCACTGGCCCACTGGATGGATGCTCAGAGCTCCCCTTAGGTTTTGGGGTCTTTTTGGCTTTATTAGCTGTCAGCATAGCGAGTTGGCTCTGCAGAAGTGCCACCTGCTGTTTAAGCTCTGCCAATGAATTGAACTCAGGGTCAAGCTCTGCTTGCTGACTACAGGTGCATGCACATTGAGAGTTTGCCACAGCCTGCTGCCAATGTGACCTACGATGCTTCTTCATATGTGTGGTTTTAGCTGCCTGCCTATCCTCTTCAGTACGGATTAGTAACAGGAGCTCGGACAATGCTGGGGCTGACTTTTCTTTCCTTAGAGGTTAAGGTCAGAGAGCAAGGTGTTGTCCCAATACCCACAACAGAACTGTTTGAGAATATGTCTATCTGCCTCGCCAGCAGCTACTCCTCTCTTATCAGCAAGATTCAGGGCAACCTGAAGGCGGCAGAGGTAAGTAGAGGCCTTTTCACCCAGATCCTGAAAAGTGTTCATGAACTGGGTGAAAAGTTCCTCACCATCCTTTACAGTCCCAAACAACTGCATCCAGCAGTTGGACGTAAACTTCAGGAGGAGCTTCAGGGCTTAGTCTTTTGACTATATCCGATGCAGGTGAGAGCAAGCTTTCAAAGATTTTTTGTGATTTCTGAATACTGGACATGGTGGGGTCTTTTCTGAGAAGTTCTACATGGGAGCACCATGTGTCGTAATCTCTTTCACTGTTGGGTCTGGGGGTTTTACCAGAGAATGAATGAAGTTTGATGGGAAAATGCAAATGTGTATTTAGCTCATCATTCCTTACAATGTGCTCTACAATGACCCTTTGAATTTCAGGTGGATTCAGGTCATTATCTGCAATGGACAGACTTTGCTTCACTTCAGTGGGTGGACATGGCTCAGCACCACTTTGACTGTTCAGTTGGGGCTGTGAAGTTTCAATGGTGTTCAGAGACGTGTTGAGCTGTTTGGCTCCAAACTCATCATCACCACCAGCCTCGATTGTCTCAGTAATCTCTGACATCATGTTTTTCAGCACCTCTTCAAAATGTCTCCCACTCAGTTTTGCTGACTTCTTTATCTCATCAAGATGAGTTTTGGTAACATCACAACCAATTTTAGTAAACACATGCCAAAGCTTGAACATAGTACTGGACACTGGGATTGTCTTTGAGTACATGTGTGTAAGGCAAAAGAGGGGCTAAAGCTTCATAGCAGTACCATCTTGATACTCAACAATTAGGTTTTTATAAAACTCAGAATTAACGTCCAAAACTGAGACAAGCCTCATAGAACCATACTTCTCAAGGAAGTCTATAATCTCTTCATCTTTGGGTGGTTCAAGTGACCCACTGATGATTACCGCATTGGGAATTTTGATACCCGAGCTCATAATGAACTCCATTTTTCTTTTCTTTTTTTTTTTTTTTAAAAAAGGACGCATATACCCGAAAACTGTTTTACACACTTCAGTTGGTTCGCTGCTAACATATGACCAGACACCTGGCTGGCTTGCCAAGATTGTAATGGATGTTCCACTGATTGGAAATTATAACTAGCCTACTAATAGATAGTAGGCTAGTTATAATTTAGTAATAGGCCAGTATAAAGAAGATCCAGGAATGACTATGGAGCCTGTAAGAGAAGTGTTAGCAGAGAAAACAGACACAAGAGTCAAGATAGGGTGGTATTGATAAAGATTGTCTTGTACAAAAAGAAAAAAAAACATTACACTCCCTGCCTACCTACATAAGCTGGCTTTCTAGAGTGCACAGACGCACATTAAATGGGCCCCCAAAAATTAAATAAATAAAGTGAAATAAAATCATCCCCTTTGGGAGGTTTTCTTAGCAAAAAGGTAAAGTGCCAAATTTAGTTCAGTTCCTGGTGCGCACTGCTCCTTTATGGGAAAGAGATCAAGTCACTGGTGTGTGTGTGTGTATGAGAGTGTATTTGTTTGAATCATCTCTATTCATTGTCCGACACTACCCGGCCAGATTTTAAGTGCCAGTCATATCTGTATTGTGACTGATAGGATGGATCGACACGTTGTTCCCTGGGGATGGACCCTGCACCTGGCCACATCGCATTATAGGCTCCTCCAGAGTCAGTTCATCTTGGGTTGGTTTGCCACTGAACCCACAGGTTCAGATCCCAACTTATCCAGTCTGGGTCAAAAAAACAATCTATGTACACAGTGTACAATGCAAAAGTCAAAATCTTCTCTCTCTCTCTCTCATTAAGTCTGTTGATGTGCTAAGAAGGCAGGTTGGTCTTGACCTCCTGGATGAAAGGAAACGTTTTCGCCTCAAGAAACACCTGACAGCCCTGCGTAAAGCAGCAGGGAGAACAAGGGTCAAGCGCGCCCGACAGGAGGAATAAATGGCGGTCGTTCCTCTGCCTGTTTTACACATTTTTGGGATATTGTTTGATCAGACTTTTATATGACGTTTCTAATTGACTGTAATTGACTGTCACGGAACTGGATCTTTACCTGCAGGGCGTGGATGCCCCACCGTTTTCTTTCTACACTCTGGACGAGCCTGCTGCACAGATGACTTGCTTGAAAATCCCGCATGGTCTAAGGACTACAATCCATCTGAGATGAGGAAACTGTCTCTGGGATGTGCAACGGAACTGGCGGGGGCCGCACAGCGCTATCTCTGCTGCCGGAGGAAGGGGACTTGGCCTTGCTTAAGAACTGGGAGCCTCTGGCTCGTCTTGGCACGGACTACGAGGAGGACTCGCACTACTGCCACTGCCAATGTGGCATAGGTGGACTGCAAGGAATACTCTGTGTTGTGTGTGGGGGGGGAAGACTTATGTTTGCACTTTTTCCAATGTGACACACTTGGTGGAATGATGTTGGTGCGCTTACTTTTTTTTTGAATTGTGCAATAAAGGCTCTTTTTAAAAGTCAAAAGTCTCTCTCTCTCTCTCTCTCTCTCTCTCTCTCTCTCTCTCTCTCTAACTTATTATTGTCAGTCAAACTCTCTTTGCAAATATCACCAATTATCAAGGGTATACAATGCTCTAATTGTCATGAAACGAATAGGTACACATCACGTAACACACATATTTTAGTGCAATTGAGTAACCAATCATGGACTCCTTTTTCACAGCATTAAACAAACAATGAAATCATATAATAATTCTGGAAACATTTTTACAATTTAATATTTTAAACCTATTTATGCATCTGCTTTAATATATTCACTTTTTGACTGGAGAAATTAATTATAGTGGCGCCTTCGGATTAATATTCATTGCAAACATATACATTTTAACCATCAAGTGATATAACTCACCCAAATTTGACATGTGACCAAGAACAGATTAAATATGATCTCAGTGAAATAACTCTTAAGCCAGCAGCCAAACATGAGACACTTTTGTCAGTATGAAATGCCGCTAGTACTCTGCCAAAGAGCTAACAGTAGCTAACTTAGCTGAATAACAGTGTTGCAGTCAACAGGATGTAGCATCAAAATGCTAGCAGCTAGCTCGCGGCTAGTGCGATTAGCGATCTTTTCTAAGTGTTTTTAACAACTTGAAACATCAGTATCTGTGTCTACGAGGTGTTAAACACACGGTAACCATATAACAGTGTTACAATTCCGATTGGTTTTAAAAGAACACTATTGTAATGTCGGGGCTGTGATCGGGGGCAGGGATTCTCCTGGCAGGCTTTGAGCCACGGAGGATTCAAACACTGTTATCCGTGTGTTCCAAGTGTTATCCGTGTGTTCTACTGTGCCATTATAACTGTGTAATAACACCAGTTGTGATAGCGTTCTGTTCCCTATATGTGACAAATCATGTGTCTGTGTCACCATGAGTGAGATGAGGGGCTGTGTAAATGACCTCCCTTCCATTCTGTGTTGAGTGTGTGAAGAATAAAGCCTGTTGCGTCACAATCATCTCTCATTATTTGTGTGAACCCCATGTGTGGTAGACTGCAAGTCTAAATTAAAACATTACTGGCACATGCCTTTAGGGGGAACTACCTGTATTGTTCAGCACTACTACTAAGGGGACACATTAGAATAAGAGTGTGAAAACCCCACGCAGAATCCATGTTCAGTCATTGTTGTGTGTGTTGCAGAATAAACGGCAAGAGTTAGCCAAAGAAATAACTCAAGTGTGATCATTGCTACATGGTAGGATATCACACAATTGGCGACGAGGATTAAAAAAAAAAAATTAGCGGCGAGAAACAGAGAACATTGCAAGTGTGGCGAACTCAAGTGACTCCAGTAGTTCGAGTGCAAGTTCAGAGGAGGAAAACGAGGTTTCCCCACCACGACGAGCAATGGCGGCTGTAATCGGAACGGTAACCCCTTTTGATAACTCGACTCAGTCATGGGAAGAATATAGTGAAATGTTGGACTTCGAAGCTAATGATATTGAGGAGCCAGACAAACGGAAGGCTGTACTGTTGAGTGGAGTTGGTGCAACTACTTACAGCTTGTTGAGAAATTTAATAAGCCCTGCATTACCGAAAGATAAAACGTACGACCAGCTTACTGCTGAGCTTCAGAAGCACTTCAGCCCCAAACCGAGTGAAATCGTACAACTATTCAAATTTAATTCACGCATAAGGAGGAACACTGAGTCCATAGCAGAGTATGTGGCAGAATTGAGGAAATTAGCACTGCACTGTGATTACAAAGACTCATTGGAAGAAATGTTAAGAGACAGACTTGTGTGTGGAGTGAATGATGACCGAATGCAACGGCGACTTTTATCTGAAACAAAACTCACTTTTGCGAAGGCTTTGGAATTATGCCAAGCGATGGAAACAGCATCTAAAGATGTGAGAGAAATGCAAGGGAAGCTAACAGAGGACACAGCAACGCATGTTCGTGTGCCTAAGACCCAAGTAGGTGTCCACAAAGTGTCGACTGACAAAACTCAGCGCAAATTCCCCAGTTGTTATCGCTGCAAAGGCCAGCACAATGCCGCCGAGTGCAAATTTGCCACTGAGCTGTGTCATAATTGTGGCAAGCGAGGGCACATTAAGAAAGCATGTAGAACAAAGGTGGGCAATGCACAGGTGCAGAAGGCAACAGTTAAAGGGCAAAAGAATGAAAACAAGGGCCCAGGAAAGGAACAGCGAGCGAATCAACTTAGAGGGGAGGGAGAAAGTGATACAGAAGACATGGGTTTTCACACAATTTACAACACGTCAGAGGAGCTGACCAAGGTAGCGCCCATCACGCGTACCATGAATGTTAATGGAATGAAAGTAACATTTGAAGTTGATACAGGCTGTGGAGTAACCATATTAAGTAAACAGCAATATACACAACTGTGGAAGAAAACAGACACAGCAGAATTAAATCCCTGTTCATTAAAATTAAAAACATACACAGGAGAGAAGCTAGACGTGCTAGGCATGGCACAAGTGAAGGTGCAACACAAAAACAAAGAAAAGGACTTACCTGTAGTAGTAGTTGGGAGCGAAGGACCAAATCTACTAGGGCGAAGTTGGCTACAAGAACTGGCCATGATTGATCAGTTGGTGAATAAAGTGGAATCTCAGCCCAAATTGCAGCTGGAGGAGATCCTCGAAAGACACGCTGAGGTGTTCAAAGAAGGCTTAGGACAGCTAAAAGGTGTCACTGCAAAGATTAATGTGGACAAGGAGGCCCAACCACGATTCTGCAAACCCCGACCGGTGCCCTATGCAGTCAAGCCACTGGTCGAAAGCGAGCTACAGAGGCTGCTGGATGACAAGATCATTGAGCCAGTGCAGGTTGCAGAATGGGCGGCGCCCATAGTCCCAGTGCGAAAGCCGGATGGCTCCATTAGAATATGTGGAGATTACAAACTCACTGTCAATCGAGCATCACGGGTGGATCAGTATCCAATTCCTAAAGTGGAGGACCTCTTCGCACAGCTGAATGGCGGCCGACACTTCACGAAATTAGACATGAGTCACGCTTACCAACAAGTAGTCCTGGAAGAAGAATCAAGAAAGTATGTAACCATCAATACACACAAAGGCTTATATACCTACACACGCTTACCATTTGGAGTAGCTTCCAGTCCTGCTATATTCCAGAGAACTATGGAGGGCATCCTAGGTGGAATTCCGAATGTTGCCATTTATTTGGATGACATCCTTTGTACAGGACCAAATGAACAAGAACATCTGAAAACGCTGGAGGAAGTGCTTCAACGGTTGGAGAAAAGCGGTCTGAGGTTGAAAAGAAGCAAGTGTGAGTTCATGGGAAAAGAGGTGGTGTTCCTAGGCCACAAGATTAACGCCAGTGGTCTACACCCTCTAACAGACAAAGTGGAAGCCATTGCGGAGGCGCCCGAGCCACAAAATGTTACTGAGTTAAAAGCCTACCTGGGCTTGTTGAACTATTACCACAGATTCCTCCCAAAGCTCTCCACGCTGCTGGCACCACTACATACCTTACTTAAGAAGGAAGAAAAATGGTCATGGGGGGTCAAGCAGCAGAAGGCGTTTGAAGAGTCCAAAGCGCTACTTCAGTCCTGTAGTGTGTTAGTGCACTATGATTCAAACAAACCACTCATCCTGGCGTGTGACGCATCACCCTACGGTGTGGGAGCTGTACTCTCTCATTGTATGGAGGATGGCTCAGAGAGACCCATAGGGTTCGTCTCAAGAACTCTTAGTGCAGCTGAGAAAAACTACTCCCAGCTAGACAAGGAGGGCCTTGCAGTAGTATTTGGTGTAAAAAAGTTCCACAAATACCTGTACGGGAGACAGTTTGCTATAGTGACTGACCACAAGCCACTAATTTCACTGTTCAGTGAAATGAGAGCCATACCCCAGATGACATCTCAGAGAATTCAGAGATGGGCCGTTACATTAGCAGCGTATGAGTACACCATCGTTTACAAAGCCGGACGGGACCATACGAATGCTGACGCGATGAGTAGGCTACCCTTGGATGGAGGAAGAGACAGCACGCCTGAGGAGGAGGAGAGAGTGCTATTGTTTGAAGATATCGGCGTGCCCCTGGTGAACGCACAACAAATAAAGAAGTGGACAGACAAAGACCCTGTTCTAGCAAGAGTGCGAGAATACATCTTGCGAGGATGGCCGAAGATGAACAGTCCTGAGTTCATTCCCTATGCCCGACGACAGGATGAGCTCAGCACCCAGGAAGGTTGTATCCTGTGGGGAGGACGCGTGGTTGTTCCACCACCTGGTCGGAATGCCTTACTGCAACAACTACACCAAGCACACCCTGGCATCACTCGCATGAAAGCGTTGGCGAGGAGTTACATGTGGTGGCCCAACATGGATGCAGAGGTGGAGGCGCTTGTGAAGTCATGTGCGGCATGCCAGGAGAACAGGAACAGTCCTCCAGCAGCCCCACTACATCCCTGGGAAGTTCCAGATAAACCATGAAGAAGAATTCACATTGACTACGCAGGTCCATGGATGGGAAGAATGTTCCTGATCATAGTTGACGCATACTCAAAGTGGATCGATGCATATTCTGTGAGTAGCTCTACTTCTACTGTTACCATTGAATGTCTTAGAAAGAGTTTCAGCCAACATGGCATACCTGAAATCATAGTATCAGATAACGGTACATGTTTCACGAGTGAACAGTTCCAAGAGTTTTCTGAAAAGAATGGCATACGTCACATCACGACTGCGCCATACCATCCTTCTTCTAATGGCTTAGCCGAGAGGGCCGTGCAGACGTTCAAGTCACTCATGAAAAAGATGGCAGGAGACTCTATTGAAACCCGAATGTCGAGAGCTCTGTTCAGCTATCGAATAACACCCCAATCTACAACTGGCAAGTCACCAGCGGAGCTGTTGTGTGGAAGGAAGTTGAGGTCAACATTTGACTTAATACATCCAGACTTCAGAAACAAAGTGCATGACAAACAAGAGAAACAAAAAGGTTATCATGACATGCATGCTAGAGAGAGAATACTGAGAGAAGGAGACGTGGTCTACACCCGCAACTTTGGCTCAAGACCAGCCTGGGTACCAGGAGAAATAACAGAAAAGACAGGCCCTGTGTCATTCAAGGTGACATTAGGCCATGGACAAGTGGTGAGGCGACACATCGACCAAGTTCGTGGTAGGAGCTCCATTCCCCTGCCGATGGCACCAGAGGTGTTGTCTGACACCCATTCTGAGGAGAGCATCAACGAACCACCACTTCAGGTGAAACCTGAGGTACCCGTCTCTGCAGATTCTACGGGCAGCACTGCAGCAGCCGAAACAGTGGAGCAGTCTGAGTCTTCACCTGCAGTTGGCTCACCCGCCATGAGAAGATCTCAGCGAGCTAGGAAAGCTCCAGACTACTTGAAGGACTATACTTAGTCAGTAGTGAGTTCCCCAGCCACAGGACAAGAATGCGTCCTGGAACCTCACTGGGATGCGGTAGTCAAACCAATTCCCCAGTTAGACTGTTATATGTGTTATACATGTGAAAAAAAAAAAAGAGAAAGAAATTTGTGTATGGCACATGTGTTTAAGAAGTTAAAAAGTAACTGTGATAGTTGAGGGTTAAATGGGAGTTCCAGGATGTCTAGTATAATTGGCTAGTCTAATTAAGAGTAGTTTAATCTAGAGGGGAGGGATGTGGTAGACTGCAAGTCTAAATTAAAACATTACTGGCACATGCCTCTAGGGGGAACTACCTGTATTGTTCAGCACTACTACTAAGGGGACACATTAGAATAAGAGTGTGAAAACCCCGCGCAGAATCCATGTTCAGTCATTGTTGTGTGTGTTGCAGAATAAACGGCAAGAGTTAGCCAAAGAAATAACTCAAGTGTGATCATTGCTACACGGTAGGATATCACACCATGAAATGTCACATTGGTGTCAGAAGTGGAATACTTGAGAGATGGAAGCAAGGATCAAGGCGGAGATTCGGCGGCCCGTGTGGCTCATCGCCCAGATGGAGAAGGAAATGAATTACGGAGCAGACCCACCAGCCCCCAGAGATGCTCACCGTGACGAATGGGAAAGCGGATCAGAAGGAGGAACTGTACCCCGCTTCCTGCCCTTTTCAGGGCAGAGCAGGCCGAACAGAGTAAACCTGCCACGCTTCCCACCCTTTTCAGAGCAGGACGGGCCAGCGATTCCACTGTGACCGGGGGCAGCGATTGACTGAGAGGGCCCTCTGCCTTTCTCAAGGCAGAGCGGACCGAAAAGAACAAACCCGTCCCGCTTCCCACCCTTTTCAGGGCAGGACGGGCCGATGATTGACCAAGAGGAACTGGCCACCATGCTGAATGGCTGGACACCTGAAGAGACAGCTGTGCAGGTCGTGCTGGCTCTGGAGTGTGGAGCTCTCTGCATGCTGTCTGATCTCTGGCCTAAGGAGCGGCACAGCTGGCCAGCACTACAAGGAGCGATGCGGAGGCGGTTTGGGAGAGTGGCCCATGCCAATCACGCCCAAGAACAGCTGGCCAGCCGCCAGCGGAACAACTGGGACAGCCTGGGAGCCTATGCAGCAGACATGGAACTGCTGACTCAGCATGGCTACCCGGATTTTGAGCCAGAATCAGAATCAGAATGAGATTTATTGCCATTGTTCATGTAGTACACAAACTAGGAATTTGTCTCGGTGCAATGCTGCAACATTAAACATGGAGTAGCACTAAAGATAAAAATTAAAAAAACTATGCATGCAATAAAAGGTAGAATATGAATAAGTAATACTAATCTATGCAATTTTTAAATATATTAACAAGCAGCAGATATGACTTCCGGTTATGGCTGCCACGTAGGACGGACGTGTCTCGCTCTGCTCTGCTCCTGGAGAAAAAAATCGGCAAATAACTCTCTCATTTGGGACAGAACGTATCCCAGCATTTGGGCGAGGATATGTCGGCGAAGCCTAAGGCTGGAAAACCAGGAAAAGGAAAAAGCGAGCCGCCGAAACAGTCCAAATTAACGGACTTTCAGGTCTGTGACGCAGCAAACAAAACTCCATATATGGCGGAGGAGGCTGGCAACGGTGCGATTTCTGCGGGGAATGGCGCAGATGCGCTGATGGCTGCCATGAGTTCAATGAGAGCGGACTTTTCCTCTAGATTTGATGGGATTATGACAGCGCTGGAAGGAATAAGAAAGGAATTGGGTGACTGTGTAGAACGAACGGCGCAGATGGAGCTCCGTCTCGCTAGTGCTGAAGATGACGTCACCCGTCTTCAATTAAAGGTGCGCACTTTGGAAAAAAAAAATAAATCTCTGGAAGATAATATTTTGGATTTGGAATCTCGGTCGAGACAGAATAATTTGAGGCTGGTGGGTCTTCCAGAGGAATCAGAAGGTCGGGACGTATGTTCCTTTCTGGAAAAGTGGATTCCGGAGGTGCTGGGCAGCGAGGAGTTGCAATCAGCAGTGGTTCTGGAAAAAGCACATCGTATTGGCCCACGGAGAGATAAGGGACCGCCGAGGACCTTAATTATGAAGTTTCTTAGCAACAGAGACAGGATGAAGATCTTCAACGCTGCACGTGCTAAAGGAGAGATTAAACACCAGGACCAGCAGGTGCGGTTCTACCCAGATTTGGCCACAGGAATCCAGCAATTGAGGAAGCAGTTTGATCCCGTACGTAAGGAGCTGCGCAACCTTGGGATTCGTCATGGTGTAATCTATCCTGCGAGACTGCTGACCACGTATGAGGGCAGAACCCACATCTTCAAGACCCCAGAGGAGGCGCAGGAGTTCATCAAGAAGATCAAAGAAGAAGAAGAGACTGGTGGGAGCTAAGCATGAACAAAATATAAGGTAGAATAATTAAGCATTTGCACAGGCATCTGACTGACTTGAAGTAAATAGTAAGTTTACAAAATATAGATTGTATTATATATTAAAAAAACAAAACAAAAACAAAACAAAAAAAAAAAAACTATGATGTACAAAGTTGTTAAAAATTTTGGAGTTAAGTTGGAAAACTACAGAGGAGAGTTAATGTTACGTCATTAAAAGCAGTAGAGTTAGGGTGATTGGGAGGATGAAGAAGGAGTGGCTTAGGCTGTTCCCCGTGGGTGTGGAACGGTCGATGGCTATATCGGGAGACAGAATTTTTCTTTTGATTTTGGGGGGTTTGCCACAAGTGTGGGAAGGGGAAATTTGTTTGTGTGTAGTTTGTAGGATGAATGTTCAACCACTCATGTTTTTGCTTCTCTGTATGAGCATGTTTACACTGCAAGGTAATCCCAAACTCTCTATTGATCATGGACCAAAGTGTTAATCTTAATTTAACTTCATGGAATTGCAGAGGTCTACAAAATTTAAAAAAACTTAAACAAGTTATGAATAAAATAAAGGACATGGGTTCAAGAATTGTGTTTTTACAAGAAACTCATCTGATAGAGGAGGATGTTAAAAGAATTAGGAGTAGATGGCAGGGAAGTGTATTCACCTCTTCATTTTCATCCCGAGCCAGGGGAGTTATGACTCTCATACATAAATCAGTTCCTTTTCAAGTGAAAAATGTAATTGGAGACAAATTTGGAAGATATGTAATCATTCAAGGTTCTTTGCTATTAGAAAATATAAATCTTGTGAACTTATATGGTCCCAATATAGATGATCAGAAGTTCTTTGCTAATTTATTTCTCATCTTATCATCACTTACAGGGCAACATATAATAGCAGGGGATTTTAATTGTACATTGAATCCAGGTGTGGATAGATCAACAGGACTGGATTGTACGCACATTGGATGTAGGATGACTATTAATCATTTTATGAAAGAATTGAGATTGTTAGATATATGGAGAGAAATGAAACCACAAGTTAAAGCCTATTCTTGTTATTCCAGTACCTACAAGACATTCTCACGTATTGATTATTTTTTGATTTCCACAGAATTAAGGTCCAAGATTCAAAACTGCTTTTATGATAACATCGTGATCTCTGATCATGCACCCTGTTGTCTAATATATGTAGATAAAAAATTGACAAAGGAATCAGGTAGATGGCAATTTCAGCATAAATGGCTTCAGGATGAGGAATTTGTCAAGTATATAGAAAAACAGATAGACGAGTTCTTTGACATCAATACTACACAAACATCAGCATGTGTAAAGTGGGAGGCTTTCAAAGCTTTTATTAGGGGACATATTATTAGTTATACAGGATCAAAATCTAAGAAGACTCGAGAGGAGAGAGCTAAATTGGAACATAAAATAAAAAATCTTCAGGAAAAAGTGTATGAAGGAAGTGACCCAAGGTTGGAGAATGAATTACTGATTTTGAGAGCTGAATACGACAAAAAATCAGCGAATAGAGCTGCCTCGAGTCTTCTAAGATTGAAACAATCTTTTTATGAACAAGGTGAAAAATCAGGAAAATTATTAGCATGGCAGATTAAACAATTGGAAATTAAAACACCAATTACCAGTATTATAAGTAATGGACAGGTAGTTATAGATCCTTTAGAAATTAATAGAGCCTTTAGAGATTACTATGAAAAATTATATGATACCAAAAATGAACCTGATTTAACAAAACTAAATGGGTTTTTGAACGAACTATCTATACCGTGTATTCCAAATGAAAACAGGGAGATATTGGAGTCTAAAATTAGTCAAGAAGAAGTTGGGCTAGCCATTGATAATATGAAATCAGGAAAAAGTGCAGGACCAGATGGTCTTCCAGTTGACCTTTATAAAAAATTTAAGAATAAATTAATAAAACCTTTTTTGGAAATGGTTTTAGAAGCATTTCAAAATAATAATTTACCATCATACATAAATAATGCCTTAATTATACTGCTGCCAAAACCAGGTAAGCCCTCTAATAAATGTGAAAATATGAGACCAATAAGCCTATTAAACGCCAACCTTAAGATAATCTGTAAAATTTTAGCAAGACGAATACAAGAAATTTTACCAAATATTATTAATCGAGATCAGAATGGCTTTATAAAGGGTAGACAAGGCTTCCATAATGTAAGAAGACTATTTAATATTATTTATTTTAATAAAGAAGCACCGGATACAGCTCTCCTATCATTGGACGCCGAAAAGGCCTTTGATAGAGTTGAATGGCCCTTTCTTTTTGAAGTCCTACAAAGGTTTGGACTTGGAAATAATTTCATAAAATGGGTTCAAATAATATACAATAATGCTACAGCAGAAATCCTAACAAATAACAATATTTCAAAACCAATAAAAATCAATAGAGGATGTCGACAAGGCTGTCCACTTTCACCTTTACTGTTTACTATGGCAATTGAACCTTTAGCGATAGCGATACGTTTACATTCACAAATATATGGAATTAAAGTTGGACCAACAGAACATAAAATCTCCCTGTACGCCGATGACATAATTTTGTTTATGTCGAATCTAAAAAAATCAATTCCAACCTTGTTGAATTTAATAAAGAATTTTGGGGAAATATCAGGATATAAAATAAATAAAACTAAATCTTCAATATTAATGCTAAATGAGACCCAGAGAAATTACCCAGCCCCTGAGGTAAATCAATTCAATGTTGTAAATCAGTTTAAATATTTAGGAATCCAAATTATGCCTAAGCTAGAATCAGTCGCCAGTGTCAACTATGAAGCCTTAATGTCAGATATCAATGAGTTAACTCAGAGATGGATGTCACTACCAATGTCGATGATCGGGAGAATCAATATACTTAAAAGTAATATTTTACCTAAAATACTTTATTTATTTCAATACATTCCCTTATCACCACCTTTAGATCTATTCTCAAGAATAAAAAAAAAGTTAGTGGAATTTATATGGAACAACAGGAGGGCTAGATTACGTTTGTCTTTATTATATTTACCATTTGATCGTGGAGGTCTGAAATGTCCAAATTTTATGTTGTATTATTGGTCGGCACAACTGAGGTCTATGACATATTATTTTTCATCAAATGATCTCCCTCACTGGACTGAAATGGAATCATACAATTTACCTTTACCTCTTCCCATATTCATATACTCAGATTCGGCAAAAAAAATTACAAAAACAAGTTAAAAATCCATTTGTAAAGCATATGATCAAAATATGGTGTGAAGCTAAAAACTATTTAAAAGAACCACAGTTATTGTCACAATTTAGTCCAATATGGGGTAATCAATATTTTAAACCAGGGAGAGCGGACGCTGTATTTAAAGTATGGAATTTAAAAGGGATACAAAAGATTCAGGATTTATATTTGCCATGTGCAGACAACATAATGTCTTTTGAAGAGCTGAGGATCAAATTTAATCTCAATAGAACACATTTTTTTAAATATCTTCAACTTAGAAACTTTATTCGATCAAATCAAAATAAAGCTCTCACTCGACCTATTTATTCATCCTTGGAAAAAATGATGATGAAAGATAGTAAAAGAAAGGGTATTATTTCAGAGTTTTATAACTCATTGACACTATCTTCAAGTGAAAATTCACTGAAAAGATTAAACTACTGGAAAGAAGATCTGCAAATTGAAATTTCAGAGGAACAATGGGAATTGGCTTGTACAGAAGCTCAAACCAAATCAATAAATGCACGCCTTAAATTGATACATTTCAAATGGTTAATGCGGATGTATGTTACACCGGAGGAGTTAAATAGATATAACAAAAATATACCAGATACATGCACAAAATGCATGGAAAGTAAAGGAACCCTATTTCATTGTTTATGGGAATGTAGATTAATAAGAATGTTTTGGGAAGAGGTGAGGGTAACAATTGAAAAAATAATCTCAAAACAAATCATATTGAATCCTAAACTGTTTTTGTTGGGTCTGTACCCAGAAAAGCATAATTTTAATAAAAGTGAAAGAACATTCATAGACCTCAGTTTGCTTAATGCCAAAAAATGTATTGCACTATTATGGAAAAAGACTCATAGACCAGATGTGACTCAGTGGTTAAGACAGATGTTAACAAACCTTCCATTAGAAAGAATAACATATATACTAAAATCAAAGGAAATTGTGTTTGAGAATATATGGAGACCTTTTATTGATTATGTAAAAAATTTAAACATAACTCTTGAAGAAGAAGGTGAATGATGTGTGTGGACCTTGTAAATTCCAAACTGGTGAACATAATATGTATACTTATGTATTGGATTGTCTAGACTAAACAGAGGAGCATTGTTGAAGACTTGATTTTGTTGGTGGTTGTTGGTGTTTTTAGTGCATTTTTTTTTTTTTGTAGTACTTTAGTGTTAGTGTTTGATTGTTTGTATCATGTTTGTTAAAAAAAAAAAAAGGTTCAATAAAGATATTGTGGAAAAAAAAAAAAAAACAAGCAGCAGATATTGTGGAGATCCACATAGTGCAGTAGGTAGTGCAAAAAGAAAACGGTGATAATTGTCATGAGTCCGGTTGAGCTGCTGTATGTAGTGCACGAGAGTCTAATAAGTCACTTAGTGTTCAGCAGTCTGATGGCAGAGGGGAAGAAGTTGTTCATGTAGTGGGAGGTTTTAGTCTGAATGGACCGAAGTCTTCTGCCTGAGGGGAGGGGGGCAAACAGTGCGTGTCCAGGGTGTGAAGAGTCGGCTATGATCCGACCTGCACGCCTCCGGGTCCTGGAGATGTACAGGTCCTGGAGGGATGGGAGCTTGCAGCCGATCACCTTCTCAGCAGCGCGCACAACGCGCTGCAGTCTTAGTCTGTCCCTGGCGGTGGCTTCTGCGTACCACACGGTGATGGAGGTGGTGAGGATGGACTCGATGATGGCTGTGTAGAACTGCACCAACATCTTGGTGGGTAGCTTGAGCTTCCTCAGCTGCCGCAGGAAGAACATCCTCTGCTGGGCCTTTTTGATGAGGGAGCTGATGGTTGGCTCCCACTTGAGGTCCCGGGTGATGGTGGTGCCCAGGAAGCGGAAGGAATCCGCAGTGGTGATGGGAGAGTCTGTGAGGGTAAGGGGGGGCAGAGGGGCTGTGACTTTTCTGAAGTCCACGATCATCTCCACTGTCTTCAGAGCGTTCAGCTGCAGGTCGTTGTGGCTGCACCAGGACGCCAGCTGGGCCACCTCTCTCCTGTAGACGGACTCGTCGCCGTTGGAGATGAGCCTGATGAGGGTGGTGTCATCCGCAAACTTGATCAGCTTGACAGACTGGTGGCTGGAGGTGCAGGAGTTGGTGTACAGGGAGAAGAGTAGGGGGAAAAGTACACAGCCCTGGGGTGATCCGGTGCTGATGCTAACAGAGTCTGAGACAGTCTTTCCCAGCCACACATGCTGCCTCCGTTCCGTCAGGAAGTAGGTGATCCACCTGCAGAGGGAATCAGGCACGTTGAGCAGGGACAGCTTGTCCTGGAGCAGAGCGGGGCAGATAGTATTGAATGCAGAGCTGAAGTCCACAAACAGGATCCTGACGTAGGTTCCCGGGGAGTCCAGGTGCTGCAGGATGGAGTGGAGGGCCAGGTTGACTGCGTTGTCCACAGACCTGTTGGCTCTGTAGGCAAACTGCAGCGGGTCCAGGAGGGGAGTGGTGATGGTCTTGAGGTGGGGCGGGACCAGGCGCTCAAAGGACTTCATGACTACAGAGGTGAGCGCTACAGGTCTGTAGTCGTTAAGTCCAGTGATCCGTGGCTTCTTGGGGACAGGGACGATGGTAGAGGTTTTGAGGCAGGCCGGCACGTGGCATGACTTCAGGGAAGTGTTAAAAGTGTCTGTGAAGACAGGAGTCAGCTCCTCCGCACAGTGTCTCAGGGTGGAGGGAGACACGCCGTCCGGACCGGGGGCCTTGCGCGGGTTCAGTCTAGAGAACTGTCTGTGCACGTCCTGCTCACTGATGGCAAGGGCGGGGGGGGGGGTGCCTTTGATGAAGTGGGGACCATGGAGGAAGTGGCGCTGGGGGGAGGGGGGGAGTCGGACACAGATGACGAGGTGTCAAAACGGGCATAGTGTTGGGACAGTCTTTGACAAAGGGCTTTGTCATCCTGTCCCTTAGAAGCCTGAGGCCAATAGTTGGTGAATTGCCTCAGTCCTCTTCACACAGAAGCAGAGTCGTTAGCAGTGAACTGTTGCTGGAGTCTCTCAGAATACACAGATTTAGCTCTCCTCAGCTCTCTGCTAAACCGGTATTTGACCTCCCTGTAGCAGTCCCTGTCTCCACTTTTCAACGCTGCTTCCTTCTCCTTCCTGATCTGTCTGAGCTTAGCTGTGAACCAGGGCTTGTCGTTGGAGTAACTCACCCTGGTGCGCGATGGAAGAGTGCTCTCCTCACAAAAGTGGATATATGAGGTCACAGTGTCCGTGTACTCATCCAGATCATGCATGGCTCCTTTAAACATGTCCCAGTCAGTTATTTCCAAGCACGTGCGCAGCTCCTCCACAGCTTCACTGGTCCATTTCCTCGTAGTGCTCACAACAGGTTTTGTGAGCTTCAGTCTCTGTCTGTATGTGGGAATCAGGTGGACCATCATGTGATCAGATAGTCCGAGCGCAGCACGGGGAACAGCGAGATACGCGTCCTTAACTGTAGTGTAACAGTGATCCAACGTGTTCTCTCCTCTGGTGGGGCATTTAATAAACTGTTTGTACCGGGGGAGTTCATGGCTCAGGTTGCTCTGGTTAAAGTCGCCAACCACAATAACCAGAGAGTCCGGGAAACTCTGCTCCGCTTGCTGAATGATGAATAAATATTCCAGAGCGGGAGAACAGTGTTGGGAGATCACAGTTACATCAGAGCACCAGCTGCTGTTGATGTAGAAGCAGACTCCTCCGCCTGTGGTCTTGCCGGAGAGCCCCGTGTCGCAGTCTGCACGAAACAGCTGAAATCCCTCGAGGAGGAGCGCGCTGTCCGGTGTCTTTTCCTTGAGCCAGGTCTCAGTGAAGCAGAGGGCACACGAGGTGGAGAGGTCCTTAAATCGCATCAGCAGTCTCAGTTCATCTACCTTGTTATAAAGAGAGTTGACGTTGGACAGAAAGATCCCAGGCAAAGCCATGAGCGTGCCTCCCCTGCGAAGCCGCACGAGGGCGCCCACTCATCTTCCTCTCTTTCGCCGTCTCACTTTTTGGGATAAAAAGTGAACCAGATCGGCGGCAGGAGCCAAAAAAACTGGGAGTAGGTCCGTGGGAGTGAAAGTTCTGATATTTAGTAGCTCTTCACGGGTGTAAGAGCAGGCAGACACACAATTGACGAACAAAAACAAACAAAAAAAAGTGCAGCAAAGCACCATGGCGACCACTGTGGGCGCCATCTTGGATCCAAAGATCCAAGATCCAAGATCCAAAGAGCCAGAGGTGGTGGAGAAGCTTGCTCTACGGAACTTCATCTGTGGGCTCCGCCCGGCCCGGCTCCAGGAACACATTCGGATTCATGCAGTGAGCAGCTGGGAGATGGCTGTGGCAGAAGCAGAGTGGGTGGAGCCAATGATGGATTATGCAGCTCACGTGTCATCACCGAGGCAGAGAGCTTTTCAGGCCACAGCTGAGAGTGAGGATGAGGAGGAATGGGAATTATGCCGGACCACAGATGCGCAGTCAGCGAGAGTACAACGATGGCAGCACAACGAGGGATGTTTCCGCTGCGGAGAACCAGGACACACTGCGTGCTACTGCCCTACACCCACCCCGCAACAACCAGCCTCCTCACCACCTTTAATCTTAGAGTGAGATGGCACAGATGTGGACCTGCCACCTCCCACAGACATTTTCCCCGATGGACGGCTGGGCCAACTTGGACAATCACTAGGGCTGTTTCTACAGTGCAGTCTGGACAGCACACCAATCTGGGCCTTGATCGACACCAGTTTCATCATCTCCCTGGTCCGAACTGGGGTGCCGCCTGGTACAGATGGACTCAGACCACAAGGGTGGGAACCTACCCAGCGCTACGTCCTCACCGCCAACGGTGAGCATGTCAGGTTGGGGGGGTCAACAGGTCCTCGGGCTGTGAGTGGTCTTTCAGAACACGAACTGCCCATTCTGGCTGGCTGACATCCAGGACCCATGCATCATTGGACTAGATCTGCTCGTAACATGGGGCGCAAAGATGGACACTGCCAGCTCTTCTCTCCTGCTGGGCTCAGACCATCACGCTCTGTGTCAACAGCCAGACGGGGAACCAGGGGGCCCGTATGATCGAAGGGCCGGTGCCATCAGCGCAGGCCGAGGAGCGTGACCCAGAAGTCTTAGGGGCTCTCCAGATCGCTACGGCCCGGGATAGCGCAGCAGTTCACAGTGCTTCTTCAGATCATCGGGCGGCTCTCCCCAGCAATGACATCACGGAGGCCCTTGGCACGCAGCAGCTTTGGAGCGAGCAGGATGGAGATCCTGTCATCTCCCGGGTCCGGCAGTGGCTGGACATGGACCAGCGGTCTGCCCGGAAGGCTGTGGCTGCGCTGGACCCAGAGACCAAGGCCCTGCATTCCCAGTGGTCCAACCTCTGCTGTCATGAGGGTGTTGTTTATCAGTGGTGCCAATCTCCAGCTGGGCAGCGTCACGTCTGGCAGCTGCTGGTTCCAAGACAGCTCTGCCCCAAGGTGCTCCAGTTGGTCCACGGGTTGTGGGGCGGGCCACTTCGGAGTGAGGAAGACTCTGCAGCGGCTTCGGGCTCGGTTCTACTGGCTTGGGTGGACATGTCCAATGTTGTTCCACCTACACGGCTCAGAGAGGACAAACGCAGCAATCCCACACCCCCCTGCAACAGTATGTGATGGACAGCAAACCGGGGTTGGATTATTTGTTCTGCTCAAGAGGATGCCTGCACACTGGCTCGGGAGATCCTGGTAGCGGCAGGGAGTTGACAGAACCGAGCGTATGACTCCCACTGCCAGGTGAGGGACTTTGCTGGACTTTTTGTGCCTGGAGTGTAAAGAAGGACTGTCACTAAAGCTGGCGAGCCACTGGTCGGGACCGTGCATGCTTGTCTCTGACAACGGCGGCCACCCCGATGCCTGGATGGACGTGTAATGGACTTTTGAGTTGGACCTTAGTATTCTGGGGACAGAAACCAGTGCGGGGGGGGGGGGGGACAGTCCAACGTCGGGGCTGTGATCGGAGGTGGGGGATTCCCCCGGCAGACTTTGCGCCGCGGAGGATTCAAACACGTGTAATAACACCAGTTGTGATAGGGTTTTGTTCCCTATAGGTGACAAATCATGTATCTGTGTCACCGTGAGTGGGATGAGGGGCTGTGCAAATGACCTCCCCTCTGTTGTGTGTTGTGAGTGTGTGAAGAAAAAAGCCTGTTGCGTCACAATCATCTCTCATTATTTGTGTGAACCCCATGAAATGTCACAATATATTAAAACATAATAGTCACAGTCAACATGGCATTAGCATTAGTGTTAGCATTCCTTACCGGAATTCGCAATGACAGAGTCCATGAACAGCTGCGGCTCATCCACTTAACTTTCACACAGACTCCAACCCTGACAAAAAACATGTCAACAGTTTGTACGAGAGACACCTATGTGAATTTTAGCCTTTTAAGCATATTTCCATACCAAACACTCTCGTAGTTTGGGCACGGGCTCTCATGACAACATCTTCGCCAGAAAGGAAGTAATGCGGGATAGGATCTCCCTATGGTGTACGCTCCACCCTCACGCGGGGAAGGGAATTACACCACTTCATAACAGGCTCATTAACCACATGTGGGTTACACATGCAGTGTCAACAGGACCTTGTTCTTAATGTGGTGAGGACATATTCTTGTTTATTGTGAGGAACTGCTCTTGATCTAGTGAGGAACTGCTTTTATGAGAGGATTCCCACTTACTGTGGAATTGCCCGTGTGTTAGGACATGCTCTTAATGATGTGTGCCCAACTTCTTATAGGGTGAGCCCGGCTTCTCACGATGTGTAAACTCAGAAGGCCTCCATCACAGAGTGAGCTGGGCAGAATAGGTGGCTTCTTGTGAGCCACTTCTTTTGTTCCCCAGGTTACATGGCAATGACGCATGTCTATGGAGGGTGGACAAGCATGGCTTGCTGAACAGTGAGCTATCATTAGGGTCCTTAGAGCAAAACCATGCATGGAGCGAACTTCTGTGTCAGCCAAGCTTCTCATTGGCTGAGGTCTGTGTTATAAGTGTGGTGTGCCCAGCTACTTGTGGGACGTAGACCAGGGATGCCTCCATCAAGGAGCGAGACCAGGCCAGCTCATTGGATGGATTTGGCAGGATCTCGAGAGCAGCCTGTCTTCTTCCCAAGTGAGAGTTTGATCACTTCCTTTTGAAGGTCCCGCTGTGAGGCTCCTAGACCACCAGCGTCCTGCAGGTCTGACTGCAACTGTCGGACTGTCACGCCAGCAGCTGAAGGCAGGCAGTCTGGTTGGTCATGCCAAGCAGGTAAGTTCCGCTTCATAAGGTGAAGAGTGACTAGACTAAAGGTGGCTCGTGATAATGGAGGGGGGGGGGCTTATATAGAGCAAAAGGGTGGAAACCCCACCCTTAGCATCATGCGCACACTGGCCAATCATGCAGGATTAAAGGTTTTGCTTCAGCAATGTGCATTTCCAGCATGCATTCCCCATACAGTTGTACCAAGTAGTTTTTTTTCCTTTATTTGTCACTCAAAGCCTCCTAATGTTACATATGAGCAACTCTAAACTGGCAAGATATCTTTTTTTAGTGACTAATTAAGGCAATCCAGAAACAAGCTTTCCCTCTAGAATCGGAGGTGAGGGAGAAATGAGAATTGAACTAATGAGAGCGAAAGACAGAGGAGGAGTGAGGGGAGGAAAGAAGGCTACATTCAGTGTTCCTGCAAGAATCCGAATGCACCGCATGGCTTTTTTCATGTTTGCTGGTTTAGTGCAGCTCGGTGTATTTGTCTGTGTGTGGCACTGTCAGCTTTGTCCCTCAAAGAGCTCTTTTTTCCCCCCTACACTTTTCCTAGAGAGGGAGAAAGACAGAGAGAGAAGAGAGAAAGAGATGAGGAGGGAGGAGGAGGGAGAAAGCTGGAGCCAGCAGTCTGGAACAAGCATGACAGAATTTGAATTATAGAAGCAGCACAGCAAAGAGGAGAGGGAGCTGGGGAGGGAGGGAGGGGAGTGGTGGTGGTGTTTCCAGTGTGTGTGTATGTGTGTGGCATGCAGAGAGAAAGAAAGACGGAGAATCGGAGGCAGTTAGTTTGAAGGCATTGTTGAGAAGCCGGCTCATATCTTTTATTTTTTTATATTAAATTCAGACGGGGCTTCTTCTTCTCACTATAATGAGGAGTAAATCACAAGAGCTTAAATGTGTTCCCTACAATGCACAGTTCATGACTGCAAGAAAGACATCTGAAAATACAGAACAAATATTTTAAGTAAAGACAACAATGAAGATTTTCTGCACAAAAGTGGGGCTGGATAGTGGAATACACTGAGTCAGAAGCAACGTCACAAATTTGAGGAGCTAAGACATGCCTTGCTAACATCACAATTCCACCTTAATCTGACTTAAGAAGTACTTACTTGACTTCAAAAATTTGATATTTACTTCTTTCTAGCACATGCACTTTGGGGCTTAGTATCTTCTTCTGCTCTTTTATTTTTTTCTTTTGTTGTGGTTGGAAGATGGCAATGGGTGACCACGTGCACCCCCACCTGAACTGGTGATGCCTTTACATTTTGTAGAACTAGTGCATGCCCCCGGTTTGCCATGCCAAAAGCACTGCCCCCGACCTCCACGCAATGTTGCAGAGGCGTGTCAACCATGACAGCCCTACAACATCCAGGGCCTTGAGGTACTCAAGGCGACTCTCGTCCACCCCTGGTGTCACGACTCGCCACTCATCAGCGGCTTCAGCTGCGCGCACACCTGCGCCTCGTCAGCAGCGGGCTATTTAGCTCACTCGGCCCGGTGCTGCGGTCTGGAGCCGTCTGTTCGCATCGGCATCTTGTAGCTCGTGCATCAACCTATGATCACCAGCAGAACCTCAACCAAACGTAAGCATTCCTTACCTTTCTCCAAGCTCTTCACCCCTGTGCACAGGTGGATTCCTCGGCGGCGGATCTCCCCGTCACCGCCTACCAATCCCCACCATCAGCGCAGGCTCAGCAGGACGCTGTCTTCCGGGCTTCTCCCTTGCCAACGCCAGCCACCTGCATTCACAAGTAAGCGTCACACAGACTCATATACCTGTTTAGGTGTGGTGCCTTTTACCCCTTGTCCTCTGCTCTCTCTCCATAGGGTTGTCCGGCTGTACGGCGCGCTGCTCTGCTTCCTGCACACCGGCGTTCACCCCCAACACATACACATACCGCATACATCCATTCAGACACACCTGCTTGTTGAATAAAGCTGTTAAATCTATCCTGAGTCTGTGTGCGTGTCCCCTGGGCCAGACATTATGTCACCCGGGGCCCGGCCACCAAGGAGATTTTTAACCACCTTGGTGACCTCAGCCCCTGTGATAGGTGAGTCATCCCCCTCGTCCACAAACCCTGCTTCTTCTGTGGAAGGCGTATCAGTGGGATTGAGGAGATCCTCGAAGTATTCCTTCCACCGCCCGACGATATCCCCAGTCGAAGTCAACAGCGCCCCGTCTGCACCATACACAGTGTGGACAGGGAGCTGCTTTTCCCTCCTGTGCCGCCGGACAGAGGTGGTTCCTGTCTTCAAAAAAGGGGACTGGAGGGTGTGCTCCAACTTTAGAGGGATCACACTCCTCAGCCTCCCTGGGAAGGTCTATGCCAAGGTACTGGAGAGGAGAGTCCGGCCGTTAGTTGAACCTCGGATTCAGGAGGAGCAATGTGGTTTTCGTCCTGGCCATGGCACATCGGACCAGCTCTTTACCCTCTCGAGAATTCTCGAGGGTTCGTGGGAGTTTGCCCAACCAGTTTACATGTGTTTTGTGGACTTGGAGAAGGCATTTGACCGCGTCCCTCGTGGTTTTTTGTGGGGGGTGCTTCAGGAGTATGGGGTATGGGGCTTGTTGTTGCAAGCTATCCGGTCTCTGTACGGCCGTTGTGAGAGTTTGGTTCTTATTGCCAACACTCGGTTGGACTCATTCCCAGTGAGAGTTGGACTCCGCCAGGGCTGCCCTTTGTCACCGATCCTGTTCATAATTCTTATGGACAGAATTTCTAGGCGCAGCCAGGGAATGGAGGACGTTATGCTTGGTGACCACAGGATCTCATCTCTGTTGTTTGCAGATGATGTTGTCCTGTTGGCTTCATCCAGCAATGACCTACAGTTCTTGCTGGGATGGTTTGCCGCTGAGTGTGAAGCAGCTGGGATGAGAATCAGCACCTCCAAGTCCGAGTCCATGGTCCTCGGCCGGAAAAAGGTGGATTGTCCTCTCTGGGTTGGGGACAGGCTCCTGCCTCAAGTGGAGGAGTTTAAGTATCTTGGGGTCTTATTCACGAGTGAGGGGAAAATGGAGCGAGAGATTGACAGACAGATCGGAGCAGCATCTGCAGTGATGCGGACGTTGTACGGGTCTGTTGTGGTGAAGAGGGAGCTGAGTTCTAAGGCAAAGCTGTCGATTTACCAGTCAATCTACGTTCCTACTTTCACCTATGGTCACGAGCTTTGGGTAATGACCAAAAGAACAAGATCGCGGATGCAAGCGGCTGAAATGAGCTTTCTCCGTAGGATTGCTGGACTCACCCTCAGAGATAGGGTGAGGAGCTCAGTCATCCGGGAGAGGCTCAGAGTAGAATCGCTGCTCCTCCACTTTGAAAGGTGTCAGATGAGGTGGTATGGGCATCTGATTAGGATGCCTCCTGGACGCCTCCCACTTGAGGTGTTTCGGGCACGTCCCATTGGGAGGAGACCCCAGGGCAGACCCAGGACTCGGTGGAAAGACTATGTCTCCCAGCTGGTCTGGGAATGCCTTGGTATCCTCTCTGAAGAGCTGGAGCAGGTGGCGGGGGAGAGGGAGGTCTCGGCTTCTCTGCTTGAACTGCTGCCTCCGCGACCCGGACCTCCAGAAAAGCAGTAGAAGATGGATGGATGGATGGATGGATAGTGCATGCCCCTAGAAAGCAAGTATTCTTGTCTGAAAACAGGTAGTCCAATTAGGCTTTACAGGCCCAAATGTAGGCTGTGTTTGAAAGTGGAATAAAGAGGTGCAGCCTATATGTAGGCACTCACACATCAGACTTTGACAAATATAAAAGGGACTGAATGGCACTAAGATTTATTTGATTGTGTGAATATTAATTACAGAATTATTGAAAATGAATGAGACATCCAATATTAGCGACTGTTTCGGAACCCTTGTTTATTTTTTTTGTCCGATCACTTATTTGTGTGATCTTTTATCACTTATATTCATAGATGTTGCATCTTCACTTTGGGGAATGGGAGTTGTTCAGTCATCATTATAACTGTTTTAGTTTATGTGTTTAGTTTATAGTCTATCGTCAATAAACTCATGCAGTACTATAGTAGGGCACATTTACAAATATCTGAGACCCATTATAGTGCATCCTTTAATATTTTAGCTGTAAGTGACATGTTTCGGGACCCAGGAGACAGACACTGACACGAGCAGATAGTGACAATAATCTTTATTTAATAGTGAGTGAGTGTAATGCGAGTGTGAGTGCGATGATATCGTTCTGGTCACTGGAGCTGAGCGACCTGGACGGAGACCTGGCAACCCTGGAACAGATAAGCAGAGACAAATTACTAATGCTCCACACTAGCAGAGAGCTGCAGATAACAAGGCTTACTTGAGAGCAGCACTGGCTTCGCTCTGCTGAGTTCCAGCGGCCGGGCAGCGTGGAGGTGAAGGCGTCCGTGACCGTGCTGGGGTTACTACCCGTGGCTGTGACAATGACAGTCCTGATGATGACACCGGCTGTGACAATGACAGCCCTGACGATGACACCGGCTGTGACTCCACAGACCGGGATGACGATGATCCTGACGATGATGCCGGCTGTGACTCCACAGACCGGGATGACGATGACACAGATGATGATGCAGACAAAGACGAGGTTAGTGACTCCACACACAGTGGCAATGACGACACAGCTGATGCTGATGACAGTGATTCCACCGATAACGTTGGCCAATACTCCTGTAATTGATACAATAATAGTTCTGGCAATTGAGGAGCAAGACGTACCGGTAGGCGTGGTGGTAGCGAGCCGCTACGAAGACGTGATGGCGTTACCCCGTCAGCTGGGGACGCAGGTCCGCCGCCAAGGTGGTCCACCTGTGCACAGGGGTATAGGTTTGGGGTTGAGTAACAAACAGTGCGCTTACTTGCTTGTCGCTTGGAGGAGTTCCTGGATGAAGCAAGTGAAGCTCTTGACGAGACAAACGAGGTTCCAGACGAGACAAACGAGGTTCCAGACGAGACAAGAGATATTCTTGACGAGACCAGAGAGCGGAGTGCAGGTTCATTCTCCGTTGAGGAAGACAGACGACTCCGTGCCGGGCTGTCAGCGACACTGGCTTTTAACAGCCGTTGATTCACACCTGTTGGTCTGTGCGCAGCTGGGGCTAATGACACTAATGACGGCCCAGAGGCCGCCATGACAGTACTCCCCCCTCTAGCAGTGCCTCCAGGCATCTGCCCAATCGTACCTGGATTCGCCCGATGAAAATCGCGAATCAGCTGTTTATCCAAGATCAACGCTGGGCGAATCCAAGAGCGATCCTCCGGTCCAAAGCCCTCCCAGTCCACCAAATATTGAAGACCACGGCCCCGCCTGCGGACATCCAGGATAGCAGTCACCCCCCAGGCCGGATGGCCATCGATCATCCTCGGGGGCGCGGGAGTCGCTGGAGCAGGACACAGGGGATCCGAGACGTATGGTTTGACCTGGGAGACATGAAAGGTAGGGCAGATACACATCGAAGAGGGGAGAGACAAGCGCACAGACACAGGGTTAATAATACGATTAATAGTGTAAGGGCCAATGAAGCGCTTCGTGAGCTTCCGTTCCTCTGCCGGTACACAAATATTCCGGGTTGACAACCAGACCTTCTGACCCACCGTAAAGTCCGGGGCGGGTCTCCTATGCCGGTTGGCCACCTGGATATTACATTGGGTAGTCCTCCTGGTGGCGCACTGAGCGCAGGCCCGGATGTGATTAACAACGTCCTTCCGTAACCCTGGCCACCAGAAGGTCCTTTGAAGGAGATCCACGGTCCGACCCACTCCAGGATGACAGGCCCACTTGGAAGCGTGACCCCACTCAATCACCTTGCCCCGGATAGCGCGTGGAACAAACAAGCGCCCCCCCCCCCCCCCCGGGGTCCGGCTCTGTCTTCTGAGCCTGGCGAACCGTCTTGCAGATTCCCCAGGACAGGGCGCCCACGACGCAGGAAGGCGGCAGGATAGGGGTCTCCTGGTTCTCAGAGGATGGAGTGTCAAACTGCCGAGAGAGAGCATCCGGCTTACCGTTCTTACTTCCCGGCCGATACCTGATAGAGAAGTTAAAACGGCCGAAGAAGAGGGACCAGCGAGCCTGGCGGGCATTCAGGCGCTTCGCCGTCCTGAGGTACTCCAGGTTACGATGATCCGTCCAAACCACGAACGGCTGAGCAGCCCCCTCCAGCCAATGTCTCCATTCCTCCAAGGCGAGTTTAACTGCCCTTAACTCCCTGTCTCCGATGCAGTAATTCCTCTCTGCAGAAGTGAGACGGTGAGAGAAATAAGCACAAGGGCGAATCTTACTGTCCTCGGGAGACCGTTGGGAGAGTACCGCTCCAACTCCTGAATCAGAAGCGTCCACCTCCACCAAGCACTGCAGCTTTGGATCCACCTGAGTAAGGACTCGGGCCGAGGCGAACTCCCTCTTGAGTCTTTCAAATGCTTCAGCTGCCTCTTTACTCCAACAAAACGGGATCTTAGGGGAGGTAAGAGCAGACAGGGGACGAGCAATATTGCCAAAATTAGGCACGAACCTCCTATAGAAATTAGCAAACCCCAGGAACCCCTGAAGCTGCTTTCTGGAGGTGGGTGCAGGCCAATCCACAACTGCCTTGACCTTGGCCGGGTCAGGGAGCACCTGGTTCCGAGCTAAAGTAAACCCAAGGAAGGAAGTTTGATCAGTGTGGAACTCACATTTTCCAGCCTTCACGAACAGTTGATTCTCCAGGAGGCGCTGCAGTACCCTGCGCACATGCACTCGATGCTCCTCTAGTGTGCGGGAGAAAATGAGAACATTGTCGAGACAAACAAAAACAAACGAGTTCAGGAAATCCCGTAGTACATCATTTATCAGACGTTGGAACGCGGCTGGAGCGTTAGTTAACCCAAACGGCATTACCAGGTACTCAAAATGTCCGCTGGGGGTCCGAAAAGCCGTCTTCCACTCATCTCCTTCCCTTATGCGCACTAGATGGTAGGCATTCCTAAGGTCCAATTTAGTAAACCAGGACGCCCCCTGGAGGGAGTCAAAAGCAGTGTTCATCAAAGGCAGGGTATATCCGTCTTTCACAGATATTTCATTCAATCCCCGGAAATCGATACAGGGGCGTAGAGAACCGTCTTTCTTTTCAACAAAAGAAAATCCAGCACCTACTGCCGAAGACGACAGGCGGATGATACCAGAAGCCAAGGACTCCTTAATATATGTGTCCATAGCCTCGCGCTCTGGGGCTGACAGGCTGTACAGGCGGCTAGCAGGTAGAGGGGCAGTCTTGATCGCGCAGTCATAAGGGCGATGAGGGGGTAAGGACAACGCCCGAGACTTGCTAAATACTAGCCCCAAATCGTGATAGACCTCTGGCACCTTGGACAAGTCCGGTGGCGATGAATCAGGCAGAGGCACCTTGACGGATGGGGCGCATGCCGCCGCATGAAGGCAGGCACTAAGGCAGAACGTACTCCATGCTGTTATTCTCCCAGCTTGCCAATCAATGGTGGGGTTATGTAGGCGCAGCCAGGGGTACCCCAAAATAACGGGCGAAGAAGAAACAGGCAGAACAAAAAACTGAATTTCCTCCCTGTGATTTCCTGATACAATAACTGACACAGGAACCGTCTGATGAGCAATAGTAGTCAAAGACGCTTTAGACAAGGTGATCAGTTTGACAGGGGGATCTAGAGTCTGACAGCTAAGACCCATCCGGGTTGCCAGGTCTCTAGAAATAAAATTTTGCTCAGCTCCAGAATCTACTAACGCCAATGTGGAGTGTTCTGTATGTAAATGGATGAGCCTAAGAGGTAATCGACAACAAGTGAGGGGCTCTTTAGAGTTATTGCCCGTGAATCCCCCTACTCTGATCCACGGGCCCTCCCTTTTTAACTTAATGGGACATTCAAAAACCCCATGTGACTCTTTCCCACAGTAGAAACAAAGGCCCTGATCCCTGCGGCGTTGTTTCTCTGCTGCTGACACTTTAGACAGGCCACTGATTATAGCTTGCTGAACCGGAAGTTCCTCTGACGCAGATAGAGCGAGAGGAGGAGAGTTGGGGAGGCGAGGGTGGGGTTTAACCGAACGGGAAGTAGAACGCCGTTCAGCCGCCCGCTCCCTTAATCTGCTATCAAGACTAACTGCTAGGGCAATCAAATCCCGTAAATTATCCGGTTTGTCCCGTGTCGCTAACTCATCCTTCAACTCCTCATTAAGACTACGTAGAAAGATACCACATAATGATGGCTCCCCCCACCCAATCTCTGCAGCCAGGACCCGGAAGTCAATGGCGTAATCAGCAGCTGATCTCTTTCCCTGTTGTAAGCTCAGCAATCGTTCTGTCAACACCTCACCTCTATCCGTATGATCAAAAACAGACAAGAATTCATTCACAAACACCTGGTAAGTGAGCAGGGAATAGCTTGGTTTCGCCCTAATGGAATACGCCCAGTCCAAAGCTCTTCCTGCTAACAAATTTATAATGTAGCCAATCCGGCTTGAATCAAGAGTGAAATCCCCCGGAACACGAAGAAAAACTGACTCACACTGTAGTATGAATCCACGAGCTTCCCCGAGTTTTCCGCTGAACCGGGCAGGGGTGGGAATAGGGGTGAGGCGAGAAGACGAGGAGATGTTAGCTTGACCAGATGCTAAGCCCATAGAGGCAGAACTGACTACGGTGGGGGGAAATGTCTGGTGTCCCTCCAGACGATCCAGCCGACCATTTATTGCAGTTAACTGATTTAAGACTACTGTCTGTTGGTGTGCAAATAAATCTACCCGGGTGCTAAGAGTGTTGATTTGGCGCGACAGTGAACTGTCCGCTGGGTCTTCGGGACGGAGTCGTACTGACATGTTTCGGGACCCAGGAGACAGACACTGACACGAGCAGATAGTGACAATAATCTTTATTTAATAGTGAGTGAGTGTAATGCGAGTGTGAGTGCGATGATATCGTTCTGGTCACTGGAGCTGAGCGACCTGGACGGAGACCCGGCAACCCTGGAACAGATAAGCAGAGACAAATTACTAATGCTCCACACTAGCAGAGAGCTGCAGATAACAAGGCTTACTTGAGAGCAGCACTGACTTCGCTCTGCTGAGTTCCAGCGGCCGGGCAGCGTGGAGGTGAAGGCGTCCGTGACCGTGCTGGGGTTACTACCCGTGGCTGTGACAATGACAGTCCTGACGATGACACCGGCTGTGACTCCACAGACCGGGATGACGATGATCCTGACGATGACGCCGGCTGTGACTCCACAGACCGGGATGACGATGACACAGATGATGATGCAGACAAAGACGAGGTTAGTGACTCCACACACAGTGGCAATGACGACACAGCTGATGCTGATGACAGTGATTCCACCGATAACGTTGGCCAATACTCCTGTAATTGATACAATAATAGTTCTGGCAATTGAGGAGCAAGACGTACCGGTAGGCGTGGTGGTAGCAAGCCGCTACGAAGACGTGATGGCGTTACCCCGTCAGCTGGGGACGCAGGTCCGCCGCCAAGGTGGTCCACCTGTGCACAGGGGTATAGGTTTGGGGTTGAGTAACAAACAGTGCGCTTACTTGCTTGTCGCTGGGAGGAGTTCCTGGATGAAGCAAGTGAAGCTCTTGACGAGACAAACGAGGTTCCAGACGAGACAAACGAGGTTCCAGACGAGACAAGAGATATTCTTGACGAGACCAGAGAGCGGAGTGCAGGTTCATTCTCCGTTGAGGAAGACAGACGACTCCGTGCCGGGCTGTCAGCGACACTGGCTTTTAACAGCCGTTGATTCATACCTGTTGGTCTGTGCGCAGCTGGGGCTAATGACACTAATGACGGCCCAGAGGTCGCCATGACAGTAAGTGCAAAACACTGATATTATACACAGCAGAATGACCTGTTAGGCTGCAACTGTTGCATCAGTGTTGCCATTTGTCAGTAAATATATAAATAAAAATTATTTATTTCGTTATTTGAACGTTTTTGTGTCCAGTTTGGTGACGATCATTGTTTAGTCAAACCGTGCATGTGGCCGTATATGATATGCAGTTGATCTGAGCATTCTGCTCCACAATCATGGTGGTATTATAATTAACTTTTAATTTTTAGATAGCCGTGCAAGCACACCGAGAGGAGCGTCATCGGCGATGGCAAGACGTGGTCCTGCAAATGGACTCCTGTCTACCACTGACCGGGCAGGCTGGGCTTGCTTCCGTGTGAAGGACCGCGTTCCGCCCGCTGCTTCTCCAACCTCGGTGCTCATTAGGCAGACCCTGGGTCCCTGCTGGCATATTCTTTATATTTTAGCAATATCATAAGCACAAAACACCAACATTATGCACAGCAGATTGACTGGTGCCGCATATTATCCAATCAGCATGGTCGTGACATCGTGTATTATCTAGGGATGAGCTGATTCGATCCGCTGCTTCGGTATTGGGTTTGATCCAGGCAAAACTGCTGGATCTGTACCGGTAAGGAATAAAAGTAATTTACTGATCCGATGCATTAATAATAATAAAATGAAGGCGCAATCCTGTTCTCAGCCACGCTGCGCACAGCTTCTGTAAACAGAGGCAACGAGTGTCACATCACTGGAACCTGTCTGTGGGACTCGGCTCAGTATGTTGCTGTGTGGTACCAGCATTTACAACTTTACACCACCAACTTGATAAAACACCTGCAAAGGTATCACGGCAAAGAAGTATGCTGAATTCTGTCAAGAATCGAGCAGAAGCAAGTGTGTCGTGCAGCAACAACTGCTGTTTTACTGCTGGAATATGCTAAAAGTGAAACTAAAAGAAGGAAACTGAAAGTAAAAACCAAAGGCACAGGAATGAAGACATAACATGGGCTTACCTTTAGATGGACAATTATAGCTGATGTGAGGTAGGTGACAGAAACATAAAGAGCAAATTATAACCAGTGAATTGAAAGCAGGACTAACAAGGACTAACAAGGCTCCATGAAATGAAACAGGGATGACTTCAAAATAAGAGTAAACCAAAAACTTATGGACAGAGAATAAACTACAAAATAAACTGAGCACCAGGAGAATACTTATGATAATAATAATAATAATAATAATAATAATAATAATAATAATAATAATAATGGATGACAAAAATACAACTTAAAGGGTTAGTTCCTTTATTTTCAGATCTACAGCATTTTTTACTTCATGCACAGTGGCACTTTGAATTTCATCTGAATGTTTACTTAAATACTCAGCTTTAAAGTTTTGCAATAAACTTTAAAGCTGAGTTATCTTAACTTAAATTAACTTAAATTAAATTAACTTGCACTTAAAACTTCAGAATGCATGTTTACATAGTGCTAATCAGTGAAATTCTGCCAATGTTGCAAAGTTTAAAATTAAAAAAAAAAGCTGCAGCCTTACTGAACTGAGTCAAATTTGTAATATATTCTTTGACTTTTAAATTTATGTTTTTATATGTATGTAAAATGCAACCAGTCATTACCAAAGTATGTTCTGTACTATTGTTTTAAATAAAAGAGACGTATCGGGTTTGGATCGGAATTGGCCGATACTCAAAGTCACAGTATCGGTATCGGTCTTGAAAAAGTGGTATCGGCTCATCCCTAGTATTATCCAATCAGCATGGCTGTGATGCCGTGTATTATCCAGTCGGCACAGAGTCAATCCAACACCCCGCACACACAGTGAAGGGCATGAAGAGACAGATCGGTGACTAAACTTTTATTGATAAAAATTGCATATTTTGACTGAGCGACTCCATACTTGGGGATACACACCCTTGTGACCTCAGCAAAGAACTTATAAAATCTGAGGCCAGTCTGATGAATGGTTCAAGAGATATGCGTGGAACAGACAGACAGACAGACAGACAGACAGACACACACACACACACACACACACACACACACAATCCTTGCATTTATAGATAGATAAACTCGAATTGAAAAGGACTGCCAAGTTATCAGTTAATTGGCAACCAAATATTAAATTATATAAATATTAAATTAAAAATTAATATAATTAACTAGATTCTTGTCGACAATTCATCGAAAGTCAATTAATCATAAACATCCCTAAGTCAGACATTAATGATGTTGCCATATCAACAGTTATTCACCTAAAAAGAACAGTACTTTAATGTTGGGGAACATGAACATGTCCAACTTATTGTTACAACCCAAATTCTGGCGAAGTTGAGACGTTGTGTAAAACGTAAATACAACCACAATGTAATGATTTAAAAATCCTTTTCAACCTGTATTCAATTGAATACACTACAAAGACAAGATATTTAATGTTTTAACTGACAAATATTGCATTTTTCCTCAAATATTTACTCATTTTGAATTTGATGCCCGCAACACATTCCAAAAAAGCTGGGACAGAGACACGTTTACCCCGGTGTTACATCAACTTTCCTTTTAAAAACATTCAATAAGCATTTAGGAACTGAAGACACTAATTGTTGAAACTTTATAGGATAACCCCCCCCCCCCCCGCATTCTTGCATATGACTTCAGTTTCTCAAAAGTCCAGGGTCGCCCCTCTCATATTTTGTGCTTCATAATGCACCATACATTTTCAATGGAAGACGGGTCTAGACTGCAGCCAGGCCAGTCTAGTCCCACACTCTTTTACTACAAAGCCACACTGTTGTAACATGCAGAATATGTCATGACAGCCCTTCTGGGGCAAAGAACTGGACCCAGGTACAGGTTTTCTTCTCTTGGGGATGATTTTATTTACAGAACCAAACTTCCAAACGTGAGCAATAATCAGACGTGAGAGCGTGATCAGCGTGTTTGCATGAAGGTCGCCGTGCTGAACTCGTCAACATTTTTCTCATTAACCATATTTCTGATGGAGACACTGACCTGAGATTTTCACCAGATATGAGTAACAACCCAAGTAATCGATACATACAAAGAAATCAAGGCAACTGTGCTCAAAAAACAAGTTATATTTAATAAAGTGTAATGACACAGGGAATAAGTATTGAATATGCTTGGTGAAATTCATTTAATATTTTGTAAAAAAAAAAAAAAAGCCTTTGTTGATAATAACAGCTTCCAGACACCTTCTGTATGGAGAAACTAGGAGCTGGCATTGCTCAGGAGTGATTTTAGCCCATTCTTCCACACAGACTGTCATATCTTGAAGGCTTTGTGGGTGTCTTCTATGAACGCTGATCTTCAATTTGTTCCATAGATTTTCAATTGGATTTAGGTCAGGTGACTGACTGGGCCATTCCAGCAGCTTTATTTTCCTTCTCTGGAGCAAGTTGAGAGTTTCCTTGGCTGTGTGTTTAGGATTTCTTGCTGAAATGTTCACCCTCATTTCATCTTCAGCATCTTGGCAGATGGCAACACAATGCATCGGTTTTCATGCACCATATTTGCCTGATGAGTTTGTAGCTGTCATCAACAGTTATGTAACAGTGATTTTCAACTACTGTGCCATGGTACACCAGTGTGAGATCGTCAGGTGTGCTGCAGGAAATTGTTTAATTTCAATTAATTGGTCCAAAGACAATTGCAAATAATTTGCTGTTATTGTCTGTGCCTGCAATGTAGTGGCTTTTCCATGTCAGTGGGGGAAGTATGAATGAAATAATGACGATCTTCATGTTTTTTTTTATGGAGGCTCTTATTCAGTTAATGAACTTGTTAAGAGAGGTGGTGGTGATACGATGGAAGACAGCGATTGATAAATATTTGAAGAGGAAAGATTGCGACTCTGAACTGGGCCTTGGACAAAATTCTAACCCAGATGAAGGGCCAACTGATGGTCAAAAAAAGCTAAGACGGTAAATGCAAGGCACTACAGCAAAATCTATCTTTCATTCAGATTTACTTTCACTCGGGAGCTAAAGACAAAAGGGTCTGACACAGCTCTTAAAGACAGCTACCTAGTAGCTGACCTTGCAGTCAAATCAAAACAGCCACACACAGTGGCAGCAAATGGAACAGAGTATGGGTGCATGATGTCACCCGATGGAAAAAAAAAAAGCTAGGAATTGTGGGAAAGATGGTCTGCCTGTCTTTGTTTACTAGCGAGTGACGACAGGCCAGATACGGGACATGAAAATGAGTGGCGTTTGAAGGTGGAAAGAAATATGCCTGATAAAAATATCAAAAACAAAAAACCTGGACACAAGCCACCACATGCGGCGCTGGGATTCCCCTTCTGTGTGCACTGGAAGGGAATTCCCAGAGCACACATTGTTGCCTTCATTACACAGATTTAAAATCAGTTGGGGACTAAAGTCCATAGAATGTTTTGCACTGTTAGATTCAGCAGCTTCTCCTCTTTCAGGTGACTATAAAAACATCTGGGTCAAGGCAGTATTTACTCTGTTTTCATCTTGTCCCACATCGGTTAAGCTAAAGTTTTTGAGAGGGTTGCTACAATGTGTTATTATTATTCATCCGAATACCACACAATGTTAGAATGGGGAAGTCCTGATGCATTACACTGGTCAACACCAAATTTATTGTCTCATTTTTTTTTAGCTGATTTAGGACAATTTTGATGTGCTGAATCCAAAAATCACATTGGTTTTGCTCAATCAGGTCAACTTTTTGAATTATGGCCACATGTTTTATATGTTTTGTTTACATGTACGGGTATTTTCACTTTATATGATGCAAAATCCTTTTTTATGTCTTGAAATTCTCTGAATTTTGAAAAATGATGATGTAACGTTCAATTTACATGTACTTACCTTTATATAAAGGTAAGTACATGCACAGTACTAAGTAAGTACTAAGTAAGTACAGGTTTTTACTTAGCACCTGATTGAGAGAAACGGATGTCATTTTCGGGTTCAGCGGTGCAAAACTGTCTTAAATCAGTTGAAAAAACACAGACAACTTATAAAAAGATTATTTTTGTAACCCTGTGTTATCAAATGCAACAACCACTCTCACAATTGGTGTGAGAAAATGTACGTTTACGGATGTAAACATGGTTTTATGAATGAAAGTGAACCTGTAACCACATGACATCTGATCCTCGGGACAGGAGCATTATAATTAATTAATCACACTTTATATATACCCCTTGCATCCACCCATTCTTCCTCTTTCTAATGACTGAGAGGAGTCTGCATCCACCGACGAAGGACAATGAATGATTACAGGTTCACTTTCATTCATAAAACCGCGTTTACATCCGTAAATGTAAATTTTATTTCATTTCAGTGAACCTGTAACCATGTGGAAACCGTATACCAAATGAGTCTTGAGGAGAATGGAGGTGGCGTCACCCACAGGTTGAAGGAGCACAATGCCCCAAACACACCATTAAGCACAAACACAGTCAGATGAGTTTGGCTCCCTTATTGTACTTAGTTGAGTATGTACAAGTTAATCTGGTTCCTCCAGGCAACCAGAGCTGAAACAATCCTTTCGAGCACAAGGCACACCCGCCAGCTTAAGCAAGGGAAAAACTAAGAAACAACTTAAGAATCTGCTGCGACCTCCAGAACAGATGAGGGGATGATTGATGAGGTCAGATTGAGCCTATAGAAGTGGGTGAATGTTGAGGAAGAAGCCCAGCCAGCGGCTGCGCATACATCCTACAGGGGTGCACCCCCTAAACAACGCCCACGTAGTGGCCATTCCCCAAGTCAAGTGAGCCACCAGCCTATCTGGTGGTTCCGCGCCAACCTGTACATATGCGAAAGCAATCAGGTCGACTATCCAATGGGACAGGCGCTGCTTAGAGATAGGCCTGCCCATCATGAATTCCCCATAGCACACTAAAAGCTTGTCTGAAGAACGGACAGACGGTCAACATAAAGCTTCAGGGCCCTTACTGGGCACAAACTATGGAGCCTTTTAGCCTCTGAAGAGGTGTGTGGAGGGAGGGTAGAGGGCCTTGAGCACAAGAGAGCGGGAAACAAACTCACTAGCCAGCACCCTGGGCTGAAAAATTGGGTTGGGCCGCAGGTGAACCAACCGATCACCATCAACCTAAGGAATGTTGCATCCACAGAAAGCACATTCAGTTCACTGACCCTCTTGGCTGAGACAATTGCCAAGAGAAAAGCAGTCTCCCAAGAGAACAGACTAAGGTCAGCACTGGGGAGAGCTTAAAAGGGGGTAAGCATACAGCCCTAAGAACTGTCTGGAGATCCTAAGTAGGCAGCAACGGACACCAAGATGGATGGCTTCGTCTCACGCCTCTCAAAAATGGCTTATCAAAGGGATGTGCCCCAAGAGAGCTGGACCATTGTACGCGTTGGATGGTCGTTTTCCCTGTCCACCGTCATGTCACTAAGGACTGTTCTGTGTGCTCTTGGATTATCGCTATGACTACTTGGACTGCCCCGCACTGTGAGTAACTGTCTGTGCTTCATTTGCCGCTGTATTCCTCCGGTGTGTGTTGGGCGTCCTTGAGGACTCTAACGTGTATCAGAACTGTCTCGTGTCTGTATGTGTAGTGTTGCGTTAATAAATGTGTGTGTGGTGAACCCAGGGATTAAATCCTCATCCTTTTTCTCTCGTCGCCGTGCGCTATGGAGAAACGCACAGGGAGCTTATGACAGAATTCAGTAAGAGACTAATGCTACATGTTCTGCTTCTCGTTCTTTGTGTATTAGAAATGCAACGGAAAGAATTTGGCTCCGGTGCGGTGAAAATCAGGCTGCAGGATGACAGGATGCTGGGGATGACGCTGTGATCGCAAGACATTTTGAGACTGTTGCACAATATTCCAAGCTGGCGACTCGCATCGGCCAAGCATAAACAAACTTTTCCACAGGTAGCTTCTTCCTGTCATTAACCCACTGATTGTCAGTTCTTCTCTTTCTTTTTTCATATATCATTTTCACCATGGCAGTGCGGTGGCGGAGTGGTTAGCACTGCGGCAGCACAGCAACTCACTCTTGGCCGGGGGATCCTGGGTTCGATCCCAGCCCCGGACCAACAGTGATCTGTGTGGAGTTTGCATGTTCTCCCCGTGTCTGCGTGGGTTTACTCCGGGATTTCTCCGGTTTCCTCCCACATGCCAAAAACATGCAAGTTAGGTTAATTGGCATCAAAACTGGGGATTCTAAATTGTCCTTAGGTATGACTGTGAGAGTGAATGGTTGTCTGTCTCTCTGTGTTGGCCCTGCGATGGACTGGCGATCTGTCCAGGGTGTACCCTGCCTCCCGCCCAAAAGATGCTGGCATAGGCTCCAGCCCCCCGCGACCCGAAAAAGATTAAGCGGAAGAAGATGAATGAATGAATGAAGATGAATTTTCACCATCTGCTTGATGGAGCTGGAGGAACTTGAGGACTTTATTGATGAGTTTTATTGCCGCTTCTGTGACATGGCAGAACCTAGCGTTTCTCCCGGTAGGCCTCCCATTCCTTCCTCCTCTGCTAAGCAACCTAGACCAGCGGATTCACCGCTAATGACACCCAAGAAGTTACGGAGCAGCCCAGAGGTTAGTGACATTCTTTTCTCCATTGAAAGTAAACTTTCCAGCATGGATGCTAGACTTCACTTGGTCGAGTTGCTACATCAAGAATTCCAAGACATCTGCGAGAGTCTGGAATTCAGCCAGGTGCAGCTCATCTCTCTTGGAAGAAAACAATACATTGAAAAAAATCAGGAAACATGCTAACCACACAACTTGACACTGTTGTAAAAGAAAACCAGAAAATGAAGGAAACCATTCTTGATCTACAATCATGCAGCATGAGAGATAACCTGTTTTTTTAAAAAAAACGACAATCCAGAATAGCTGATCTCTGAATTCATGTCTACGCAGCTGAAAATGCCTCCCGACGTTGTGAAATCAAGTCCCATTCACTGAGTCCACAGCATTGAACAGAACCACCCCCGCCAAAAGAAACATTCCTGACCGATTGTTGCCAAATTTGAACATTTCAAGCAAAAGGTTCTGTTACAGAAGCAGGGCAGGCAGTTTAAAAACATAAATTATGGTCTCTAAATAATCAATTTCCACAAGAAATTATGGAAAGAAGAAAGCTTTTCCCTAACAGGAAACAAAAAATCCAAGAAGGTAAATGAACAATTATCTCTGTGGATAGATAGATGGCAAGCTGTTTATTGATGAAACCATCACCCCCTGACTATTCTAGATTGTAGTTCGTTCCCTAGCTCAAGGGTTCCAAAACTTTTCAGCCCACGACCCCCGAAATAATGGTGACAGAGACTGGTGACCCCCACTATCCCCGGAGGTGACTGATACATAAGAAAACATGCACACAGTTTGATATATCTGTGGATTCATCTAGATGCAAAGCATATATCCCTTTCTTCACTCTGTCAGCCAGCTGACACATTATGTCCTGGGCCATATCCGTGATGCACCGGGATATGGTCCCATCAGACAGCGGCACTGCTTCCAGCTCCCGCGCCCGTTTATCCCCATTGTCCAACTCATAGTGATAGCAACACGTTTTATTAAGGTTTTTCTGATTGTATGTGGCATTTTTGCCTGTGCAATTAAATATGCCACCTTTGAGCTTTGGTAGTGGTTGTTGTCTGATTAGTTATGGCTTTCTTTTGGCCTTGCAATTCTCTCTCCTTTTAGTGCAAAAAATCCGCTGGTTTAGCAGCCAGGAATGAGTGCTTAGTTTTCAAGTTTCTGAGCATTTTTACGGGCTTTAAACTCTCATGTGCAAGCACCTCAGTGCACACTACACATTGGGGATGTTGTACTTCACTGATAACGATGCATGAATCCATACTGAATATATTCCTCTCAGTACTTGCGACACTTGGAGGAAGGCTGGTCTGACTGATTTTGGAGCCTTGTACGGTGCTGTACTCCTCCTCCCCCCACGCCAGAAGCTGATGGGCTTTCTGACAGCATTTCTCCGCTCTCCTCTGCTGCTGTCTCCGCTGGCCTCTCTGTGTTGTCATTGGTCGGTGTTAACCATAATTTCATTTTTAAAAAATACTGTCCTAGGCTAAAAGCGTAGTGTGTTGATTTGAGCTGTTCAGACGAAATCTACTGGTGCATACTGACCTGTGTGTGACCTGTGATGTTTACTGTTGCGCAGTTAAAGTGATATGTCGCCTGTGTAATGACCTCAGAAGGATTCTGAAAATCATCTTGCAACCCCCCCCCCCCCCCAGCATCTTGGGACCCCCACTTTGAGAACCTCTGCCCTAGCTACATATGAGAAAAGAGTGCAATTGTGCGCAGGTCTCTAATTGACCCCCGTTTAATCTTTTAACATTTGTCTAATGTTTCTTTTTTTGTTGAGGTTGTTTGTTGTTGCTGATGTTAGGTTGTTGCTGCAGGTTATCTGTTTCTTCTCACTTACTAGCCTTCATGTCTGTTCTGTCTCGCACATTTGGTATATCGGAAATAACTTTAAATGTATGTGTGACAGAGATCATCCTGCGCAGTTCGCCCCACACGGGACACGAACCCGCGACCTCTCAGTCAACTAACACAGTTCGAGCATGGGAGACACAGCACGATCGCGCTGAGCTAAAGGTCCGACCGGTAGCTCAGCGCTACCATCCGGGGCTCACAGCACCACTTCTAACTAACTGAGGTCATCAGCGCAGTTCGCCCTACACAGGACACGAACCCGCGACCTCACAGTTAACTACACAGAGACACACACAGCACGATCGTGCTGAGCTAAAGGTCCGACCGATAGCTCAGCGCTACCGATACTGTATGAGGCTTTTCGGGAGGGAGGTTTACTAACGTTCTACGCCGAACAGTGCTAGTTGGCATCCGTTACACTCTCCCCCTTAAACCTCACTCCCATCCGGGTCACGGCACCATTGTGACAGAGATCATCCTGCGCAGTTCGCCCCACACGGGACACGAACCCGCGACCTCTCAGTCAACTAACACAGTTCGAGCATGGGAGACACAGCACGATCGCGCTGAGCTAAAGGTCCGACCGGTAGCTCAGCGCTACCATCCGGGGCTCACAGCACCACTTCTAACTAACTGAGGTCATCAGCGCAGTTCGCCCTACACAGGACACAAACCCGCGACCTCACAGTTAACTACACAGAGACACACACAGCACGATCGTGCTGAGCTAAAGGTCCGACCGATAGCTCAGCGCTACCGATACTGTATGAGGCTTTTCGGGAGGGAGGTTTACTAACGTTCTACGCCGAACAGTGCTAGTTGGCATCCGTTACATATGCATCCCACGTACTCTTGCAAACGGAAGCAAATACAACAGAGACATCATGCGCGCGCGCGCGCGCGCGCATGCAAGCACACTCACCCATAGGTATATACTATACACACAGCACACATATACCTACACACACATGGACATGCAGCCATACAACATACATACATGCACACAAGCACACGCACACACACACACACACACACACACACATACACAATGGACATACAAAACACATACAGTAGGTACATTTAGCTAGCTTCCAGCACAAATCCAGTTAGCTAAAAAATGTTCACATTAAGATTTGTCACATGGAACATACATGGAATCGGGACCAGGGAGAAAAGTTTAGAAGTTTTTAAATCGACTGAAGAATCTGTAGGCAGAATTTGTTTTATTACAAGAAACACGTTTCTAAGTTTTCTGTAGATGCATTCACCTCCCCTGAATTTCCACACATGTACTCAGCCTGCTTTAATTCCAAACAAAGGGGGGTAGCCACATTGGTAAACAGAAGAATATGTTTTGTTGTTAATATAGCAGATCCAGAAGGTAGGTTTATAATATTAAAAATCTCAGTTCAAAATTTGGATCTATGTATTGCCAATGTTTATGGCCCAAATGTTAATGACCCATCCTTTTTTCACACTTTCTTCACTTACTTTTCTGATCACTTGGACACCACACTCATAATAGGAGGGGGGTTCAACCTGGTATTGGATCCTGAAACTGACAGGCTCAGTACAGCGGGGAATTATCGGAAATGGCAGGCTACCGACACTCTTAGACAATGAGTGATTTTGGTCTTTGCAGTGCATGGTGTTCTCTTCACCCAACTCTTAGGGAATACACCTTCTTCTCACTAGTACACCACTCATATTCTCTAGACTTTTTCTTAGCTAGTAACTCCATTGTGAGGGATATCACAGACACTGAAATTCACGCTCATCAAGTTATCAACGATCACCATCCAGTATATCTTTCACTGGTGAAAAAAAAGTTACAAGAAAAACTAGGAACTGGAAATTTAATACATCACTACTCAAAGACTTTATTAACTATTTTAATAAGGAGTGGGAATCATATCTGGAAAACAATGAATATCACCAGGAATATCACCGTGTGTTCTCTGGGAAGTAGCAAAAGCAGTCATGTGAGGTAAAATAATCTCTTACTGTTCATATAAGAATAAAAAAAGAAAAAAGTACTGCTATTGGAGTTAGAACAGAAAATGAAATCACTGGAAATCACCTGTGCTGTTTCTCCACAGGAACAGACACTCAACAATCTGAGAAAATTAAAGCTGGAACTAAAAGAAATTACAAACAAAAGGACACAGTTGTTAATACAAAGACTATGTCTGGAGAAATTTGAACACAGTAATAAATCCGGGCGATACCTTTCTAATCAGCTTAAAATGATTAAAGAAAAAACAACTTGTCATGAGTCTGAGCTCTTATGTTCCCTCTGAGCTCAGACTCAATTTATTTCTGTGTTCTGTATGTCTGTTATTATGTTGTTAGTTTTCTGTACAGTGATCCCTCACTTATCGCGGTTAATGGGTTCCAGAACTGACCACGAAAAGTGAAAAACCGCGAAGTAGCATCACCCCTAATGACGTCACCCATAAATAATACGTACGTTCATTGTCTCACTCTCTCTCTCATATGATACGTGTGTGTGTGTGTGTGTGTGTGTGTGTGTAAGTGTACATACATACGTAGATGTAAATAAAGTGTACATAAATATGTTTTTAGAACTCTTTTATTCTTATAACAAGATACGTAACTCAAGATGAAGATGATTTACTGCACAGGTTAATGAGAGCTTTACCGCTCCTCAGGTGACGCCTCATCGTCAGATGCTAGAGGCGCAGGATCGTCGAGGGCAGCTGGAGAAGCTGCAGGAGGCGGCGTAGTGGCTCGACGGGAAGACTATTTCGCACAAAAAGGCACAAGAGAACAGCGAAAAGTTCCACGCGGCGGGACTAAGCAACACGAGCGATAAAGAACAATGAATGCGGTCTTCCTTCGCTGGGTATGGGCGCTTTCTATGTCATAATTCTGTACTTTCACTTTGTTCTCAATAAAGTTTTGGAAAAAAAAAAACGTCTCAGCCAATCAGCTTGCGAGATTCCCGAGCCGAGCCAACACAAGAACAGCGAATAGAGAGGTGGATTTCGAGTTGTGCAGCCCGGGCTCTCCGTGTTGATACCTGATGTTCTAATGTAGTCTCCCTGCCTTCTGCTAGCGCCCGCCCATTTTTTCTCAACTTTGAATTTTTGATGAATATTTTTGAAAAATCCGCGATGCACCGAGGGTGCGAAAGGTGAAGCGCGAAGTAGCGAGGAATCACTGTATATATTTTGGTTTTTTGACACTTATGTGCCCTCCTCTCTCAGACACTCCCACTTGCTTTTCACAGTCTGTTTCCCAGCTGTGAACAGTTGGGTAATTAGGTCACCTGCCTGCTCAGCCCACACATGCTGTTGATCTGTCTGCCCAGTATTTAAGCACTGCTAATTCATTGTTTCACTGTGGCATTATTGGCTTGCATTGCTTGATGTAACTGGACTTCTTTTTCCGTAAGTTTTTTTTTCTCCTTATCTCCTCCAGAGCAATTCCTGCTCTGAAGTGCCATTTCCTGTAAGTTACTTTGTATTTTTATGTTTTTGCACTGTTCTGGATTTTTTGTTCTCTTCTTGTAATAAATGTCACAACTGCTGTTCAGCACCTGGGTTTGTCTTTCTGCCCCGAAGGGGCGTTCATGACACAACTATTCAGTCTATTAAAGATATGACTGGAAATATTACCCATGACCCTGAAGAAATAAATAATTCCTTCAGAAAGTTTGATGAAAACCTCTATTCATCTCAGATTAATCCATCTGACTCAGAGATAAATGAATTTCTGGACAATATTAATTTACCATGATTAAATAATAAACAGACTGCAGCTCTGGGCTCACCTCTTTTAATGTCCGAACTCCAGAAGGCACTGAAGCACATCCCAAATAATAAAGCTCTGGGACCAAATGGTTTCCCAGTAAAATTCTATAAAGAATTCTGGCCTGTCCTGGCACCTACTTTCTTTAAAATGGTGAACCAAATTAAAGGTCATGTAATCCTTACAAATATGAACTCAGCTAGCATTATCCTGCTCCTTAAACCCGAAAAAACCCTATGCTTCCATCCAGCCACCGTCACATTTATGAATGTTGATCTAAAAATAATTTGCAAAGCTCTTGCCAGAAGACTGGAAAGGATAACTCAGTTTATTATACACCCGGATCAAACAGGTTTCATCAAGGGTAGGCACTCGGCTAATAATACATGCAGGCTATTAAGATAAGATAAGGGGAGCGGGCAGCACGGTGGTGCAGTGGTTAGCACTGTTGCCTTACAGCTAGAAGGTTCCTGGTTCGAATCCCCAGGTTGGCAGGGGTTGGAACCTTTCTGTGTGGAGTTTGCATGTTCTCCCTGTGCTGCGTGGGTTTACTCCGGGGGCTCCGGTTTCCTCCCACAATCCAAAGACATGCATGTTAGGTTAATTGGTTGTTCTAAATTGTCCCAAGATATCTGTTTCCTATAGGCCCTTAGAGTAGAGGGTTAGTATTAGTGAAAGCGCTTTGAGTGGTCTTTGTGACTAGAAAAGCGCTATATAAGTGCAGGTTAGTTAGTTAGTTAGATAAGATAAGCCTTTATTAGTCCCACAATGGGGAAATTCCAGGATTGCAACAGCACAGGGATAGCAACACTCAGAGCAACAATCAGAAGGCAAGAAAAAAAAACAAAAAAAAGCAAGAGCAGCTAATATACATATGTACATATTGTGGTGGACACACATGTGTGACCTGCTTTGTGACTTACATTTTAGATCAGAACAAAGGTAGAGCTTCCTGTGAAATTACAGGAAACTGCAAGGCTTGAGACTGTGGGGGAGTAATTAAAGGATTAAAGAGAAGATGCATTGTTACTGTGAATTTTAATGCAACGTGTTCTGTGAGACATGTGACTTGTGAACTGCAAGAGTCCTGGGATTTAAGGACGAGAGTTTCCTGTGTTTCATTCATTCTTCTGTGAGATGTTGGTGATGTGAATAAAGCTGACTTGAGAGAGAACTCTGTCTCGTCATTCCCACATTCCCACAATATTACTATAAATATATATATATACACAGACACACAGTGCAGAGCATTGTAGCTGGATGGAATAAATATACGAGTATATAAACACACAGTGCGGAGCACTGTAGCTAGATGGAATAAATATGTAGATATATAAACACCCACAGTACAGAGCATTGCAGCTAGGTGGAATAAATATGTAAATATATAAACACACAGTGTGGAGCATTGTAGCTAGATGGAATAAATATATAGATATATAAATATAAACATAAACACACCCAGTGCGGAGCATTGTAGCTAGATGGAATAAATATGTAAATATATAAACACACACAGTGCAGAGCATTGTTGCTAGATGGGATGAAACAGCACAACTGTCTACTTAGTTATCCTACATGGTATGATTATGTGCCCATACATATTCTCACCCTCCATAGCGACCGGTATTTTCCTAGTTGTATGCAGGAGGGGACCATTGTGTAAGTCTATTGCATCTTTTGCATTCAAAACTATTAGGTTGTTACGTCTTTTTGCTATCTCTGCGAGCAGCCCTGTTTAGGTTGTACAGTCTGACAGCCGTTGGTAGGAAGGACCTGCGAAACCTCTCGGTTGTGCACCTGGGATGATGTAGTCTGCTGCTAAATGAGCTCCTCAGTGCATTCAGTATGTCCTGCATAGGGTGGAACTCGGCCTCCAGCAGAGATGACAGTTTAGCCACCGTCCTTCTCTCTCCTATCTCCTCCACCGGGTCAAGGCGCTGCCCCAGGACAGAGCTAGCTTTCTTGATCAGTTTGTTCAGTCTCTTCCTATCGGCTGCGGTAATGCCACTGCCCCAGCAGACCACTCCAAAAGTGATGGCTGATGCCACCACCGTGTCATAGAATGTCTTCAGCAGCGCCCCTTGTACACCAAAAGACCTGAGTCTCCTCAGTAGGAACAGCCTGCGCTGTCCCTTCTTGTAGAGTGCGTCAGTATTGTGTGACCAGTCTAGTTTATTGTTCAGATGAACACCCAGGTACTTGTAGGATGTCACCATCTCGATGTCTGTTCCCTGTATATTTACTGGTGCTGTGAGGGGTTGTCCTTGCCTGCGGCAGTCCACCACCAGCTCCTTAGTTTTCCTCGCGTTGATCTGGAGGCAGTTCCGATGGCACCAGTCCACGAAGTCCTGGATAAGCCCTCTGTACTCAGCTTCATCTCCATTGGAGATGAGGCCAACGATCGCAGAGTCATCAGAGAACTTCTGTAGATGGCAGTGTGTTGTGTTGTGTGAGAAGTCCGCAGTATAAAGAGTGAACAGGAAGGGAGCCAACACCATTCCCTGGGGGGCCCCCGTGCTACCGATGATCGTGTTGGACACACAGTCCCGGGTTCTCACAAACTGAGGCCGGTTCGTGAGGTAGTCTAGGATCCATGATGACAGGTGCTGGTCCACCCCTGCGCACAGCAACTTGTCCTTCAGGATCATCGGTTGGATGGTGTTGAAAGCACTGGAGAAGTCAAAGAACATGATCCTCACCGCATTCCCGGGCTTCTCCAGGTGGGACAGAGAACGGTGAAGGAGGAAGATCACAGAAGACAGAAGAAGCCGAGGGCACCAGCAGTTCAGTTGGGGACGAGGTCCAGGTTAGGCCTGTGGTTAGCGTTTGTTTCGTGGATAAATAATTGGTAATGGATTCACAGCCTCCGACAAAGCCGTGGGAGAGGCGGATTCCTGGCTCCATGAGTGCTCCTGTGAACTACAGAGCAGCTGACTTGGGACCTGCTGCGGGCCCCTCCAACCCTGCTGGCCTTGCTGGTCCTCCTGTCCTGACCAGGGTGGCTCCCCCAGTACCACCTCGCCCCATCCAACAGTCCTACCATCCATCCTACACCTCCTTTGCCCCATCTTATGGCACCTATAGGAGCTCCATCTATGGCGGCTACAACCCCTACACCTATGGTGGTAGCTATGGCGGTGGCTATGGTCTTGGAGGGTATAGACACTTTCCTCCGGTGGATGATGTTGCCCCCAGCAGGTTTGTGCAGCAAGCCGAAGAAAGCAGCCGCAGCGCCTTCCAGTCCATTGAGAGCATTGTGCAGACTTTCGCTTCAGTTAGCATGATGATGGACGCCACTTTTTCAGCACTGCACAATGGTTTCCGTGCCGTGCTGGATGTAGTCAACCACATGACACGGCTGCGTGTGCAACTCAGCAGAGTTTTGTCAACGTTTGCTCTGGTGCGCACATTGAGGTACCTTTACCAATGGCTGCAGAGACTACTCGGGCGGCGGTTAGACCCTGAGGTTGAAGCCTTGTGGGGAAACACAAGTGAGAGTGTTGCTCCAGATGGTTCCAAAGGAGTGGAGGAGCAGCCAGTTAAGTCCTGGCCGATCTTACTGTTTTTTGCTGTAGTCCTGGGTGTACCCTATCTTATCTGGAAGCTGAGCTCCAGCTCCGTCTCCGAAGAAACTGGCACCAACTGGGCCAGCGGAGAGGATGACCATGTCGTGGCCCGAGCGGAGTATGACTTCACAGCTGCATCTCAGGAGGAAATTTCAGTGCGGGCTGGGGCCATGCTCAACCTTGCTCCCAGAGGTGAGAGCTCTTCAGTGACAGCTGGTTAGGATTTTAAGTCTATATTATTTTTTTCCGGTTCCGGTTCCGCCGGACCGGCGGCGCCACACGAGTCGGCTGCCTGTTGCAACAGCCTTTTTTTTTATCTTCCTTCTTCTTTCTACACCTTTCACTCTGTATATATATCACGGACGCACGGATCACCCCGGGGGTCTCCCGGGTCGGCGGACGGAGCCACGGTTTGCAGCGGGAGACGTTACAGCGGGGAGGAGCTAGTGCTAGCTAGCACTTGGCCGCCGCCCGGTGCTAATGGGAAACTCGACATACCGGGAGCTGTAGCGAAAACGAAGCGGGTGCCGGGCTGGAGTTTAGGCGGCGTGAAAGAAATATAAGACAGAATAATAAAGAGCGATGGCAAGAACCAAGCAGACCGCCCGTAAAATCTACTGGAGGAAGAAGCCCCCCAGGAGACAGCTAGCCACCAGGGCTGCTCGGAGAGGCGCTCCGGCCACCGGCAGAGTGAAGAGGCCTCGCCGTCACAGGTCCGTGGCTCTGAGAGAGATCCGTCGCTACCAGAAATCCACGGAGCTGCTCATCCGTAAGCTGCCCGTCCAGCGCCTGGTGAGGGAGATCGCTCAGGACTTCAAGACCGTCCTGCGTTTCCTGAGTTTCGCCGTCATGGCTCTGCAGGAGACCAGCGAGACCCACCTGGTGGTCTCTTGTTCGCTAAGGGGGTCACCATCATGCCCAAAGACTTCCAGCTGGCCCGCTGCATCCGCGGAGAGAGAGCTTAGACTTTCTGCTGCACATTCACCAGCCATAATGCTCTGCACTGTGTGTCTATATATATACATTTATAGTAATATGGACATATGTTTACTAGATGTTGTTTTTTCTTGCCTTCTGATTGTTGCTCTGAGTGTTGCTATCCCTATGCTGTTGCAATCCTGGAATTTCCCCATTGTGGGACTAATAAAGGCTTATCTTATCTTATCTTATCACCGCATCCTCCACCCCAATGCCATGCTGGTAGGCGAACTGGAGTGGATCCATTGCTGGTCCCACCAGGGGCCGAAGGTGAGCAAGGAGCAGTCTCTCCAGGGTCTTCATCAAGTGGGACGTCAAGGCCACCGGTCTGTAGCTGTTCAGGTCTTTGGGGTGGGAAGTTTTTGGTACAGGTACCACACAAGATGTTTTCCACAGCTGTGGTACCCTCCCCAGCTTCAGGCTCAGGTTGAAGATGTACGCCACAATCCCACACAGCTGGTCTGCACAGGACTTAAGGAGCTTTGCGCTGATGCCGTCCGGTCCCGATGCCTTCCTCGCCTTGATCTTCCTCAGCTCCGTCCTCACCTGTGACACCTATTTAATTTAATAGACCACTGTAAGATTAATAACTTGGAAACACCAATTTTATCTCTGGATAGAGAGAAAGCCTTTGACCATGTTAATTGGAAATTCCATTTTTAGAGTGTTACATAAGTTCAGGTTTGGTTCATCTTTTATAAACTAGATTAAGACACTATATGGCTGTCCAACTGCATCTGTCATAAATGATCAAACTTTTCAAAGCTTTAATCTTCAGCGAGGCACCAGGCAGGGCTGTCCACTCTCTCCTTCACTTTTTACCATCTTTATTGAACCATTAGCAGCAGCCATACGACAAAATGTTGATGTTAGAGGTGTCCGAACTGGAGAAAAAGAACACAAGATAAGTCTTTATGCTGATGATGTATTGGTTTTCTTTGAGGACTCACAAAGATCTCTTCTTCAGACAGTGGCACTCATTGATAAATTTTCATCACTAACAGATTACTATATTAATTCAGGTAAATCAACATACTGTAAACAGGGCCACCTTAACTTGCCATTAGGCCCTTGGGCTGAGAGGTTTTGTAGCCCCCCCCCCCCCCCGATGTAATAGCTATGTTTTTAGTAATGGATTGCATTTATATTGTGGAGGTAATAGATCAGGCGAGATGCAATGAGCTGGAAGGGTACAAGGTTTTATTTCCTCCAACATACTGAAACGCGCTTTGTAGCTCGGTGAGCTACTGCATTTTTCAGGCATGTGTCATGAGCTCTTTTATACACGTTATACAGACAGAGAGAATGCATGGCACATTAGCATAGTGACTGTCATCTAATACACATCAGTCAATACACATCATTAGCATGACATCAGCTAGCGCCCGGCCTGGACGTCCTCTCCGAGGACACATACATAACAGTCCCGTCTGATTGCCCCTTGGGGCTCTCTGTCCGTATCTAAATTGTCCTCCGTTTCCTCCAGCCCTGATAAGTGTGAGATAGTGTCTGTTCGCAGTGTGCTGGGTCACCACACGGCTCCCCCCAGAACACTCAGAGGGGGCTGTGACACCCCCCCCCCCCCAGTCGTTTGGGCTCCAGCTCCGGTAGAACTGTCCTGCTGTAGAGGACTGTCGGAGGGCATGTCAGTCCATGGGGGGGACGGGGGAGTGGTGGAAAAGACAGTGTGCTCCGCTCCGAGTTCCAGCACGTTGAATGGCCGTGGATCGCACGGGCGCACAGGGCCGGTGCGCGTCATGCGTAATGAAACAAACTGGTGATCGGCCGGCTTTAGGGAGTGAGGTGTGGGAAGAGCAATGTGGAGGAGGAGGGGGAGGGGGTGGGAATAAGTGAGTGCTGGCCCAGGACGTCAAAAGCATCTGGGCTGCACAAAAATTGCGTGTGGATCCGCCATGGAGAGGGACTTTCCCGGTAAACCTGACGGTGATCCGCAGCAGTTGTGCAAAAAAAAAAAAAAAAAAAAAAAATTAAGTCTCTGATTCCTCGTGCGGCTCAGTCCTGCGAGGATGTGGGGAAGGCGAACGGCCAAATTCCCCGAGGATGTGTAGCGGCTGTGAAAAAAAACTGAAGCTGTGTGAGGGACTTGGCGGTTTGGTTTTAGGTGCGGGAGCAGCCCTAAAGATTCCGAGGATGGGGATCGGCCATGTTTCTCGGGCATGTGCAGCGGCGGAGGATGATGTATAAGTCTGTGGAGCTGGTTTGTGCCTGGTGCGTTGCACGCACCTGGTGCAGTGACCACATAGTTGGAAGTTGTGCTGTCCTCGTAATCCTGCGGTGTGCATGCAGGATTTCTGTGTGCAGAAAGTCTGCTGTCGGGAGGTGAGTCAGGGTCGGGGAGCTTGGTGGAAATCAACACAGACAGCGCGGATGATCTTCCCCGTTCAGGCTGTTTCCTTCGGTTCGCTCGTGTCACCGTTCATGGTGCATGTCGGTCCCAGCGCTGCCCGCTCTGGAGAGCGCGTTCTGGTGTGGATGAAGAGGATGCAGGCATTCTCTGGTCCTCTGGAATCCACAGCGCGGTGAGAGGGAGTAGACGGTCATTCTCTCTCGTCAGGTCGCCAGTGTGGAGAAAATGGCATAGTTGAGAGACGCACCATGGACGTCCAGGGTCACCAATATGGAGGTAATAGAGCAGGCAAGATGCAACGAGCTGGAAGGGTACAAGGTTTTATTTCCTCCAACATATTGAAAAGCGCTTTGTAACTCTGTGAGCTACTGCGTTTTTCAGGTATGTGTCACAAGCTCTTTTATACACGTTATACAGACAGAGAGAATGCATGGCACATTAGCATAGTGATTGTCATTTAATACACATCAGTCAATACACATCATTAGCATGACATCAGCTAGCACCCGGTCCGGACGACCTCTCCGAGGACGCATACATAACAGTCCCGTCTGATTGCCCCCTGGGGCTCTCTGTCCATATCTAAATTGTCCTCCGTTTCCTCCAGCCCTGATGAGTGTGAGATAGTGTCCGTCCGCAGTGTGCTGGGTCACCACAATATAGCATTTTTCATGACACCCAACACTTTACAATAAGCCCATTTTTCATTCACTCCACAGACAATGACAGTGGTAAGCTACTTCTGTAGCCACAGCTGCCCTGGGGCAGACTGACAAAAATGTGGCTGCCAATCCACGCCAACTGAACATTTATTCACATTCATACACCAGTGTCATGAACCATGAACACACTGGAGGCAAGGTAGGTACAGTGTCTTGCCTAAGGACACAACAGCAAGGTGGGGGGAGCGGGATTCAAACCATCAACCTTCCAGTTATTGGGTAACTTGCTCTATCTCCTGAGCCACTACAGCCTCATTTTTGTTTCTCTTTGAGAAATAATGCAACTGTGAGCTAGAAAACACAACTACACTGCAAAAAGTCACATATAAGTAAAATGAAATAAATTAAGGCTGTTTATGCTTGCCTTTTTGTCTGACAAGATATTTATTCCTGTTGTACAGTTTATGTGTGAGAAAATTTTACATGCTTTCAGACAGTTTTAACTTGTTTTAAGCAAACTGATAAGTCAAAATTTCTTGCGCTGTTGGCAGATAATTTTAGTTAAAATTAGAAAAAAAAAAATCTGCCAACAAAATAAGATCACATTTTTTAAAACAAGTAAAAACTATCTTAAAGAAAGTAAAATCTTACAGAAAACTGCACAACAAAAAGAAATTCTTGTCAATATTATTAGGATATTTTATCTTAGTAAGATTTTCATTTTTACAGTGACAGATACTACTGTCAGCGATGGCTCTCTCGAGCCATCAATGAGATGCCAAAAGCCAGCCAAAGAGTTTGCATAATTTATTAAGGAAAGGCAAATTACAAAATAATGAGACACGGGGGGCAGAAACACAACTAAGGTTATGACTCAGACACAGGAATACAGAGTCTCAGGAAATACACTTTCAGTGAGGGAGACGAATGATCGACGAGGTCGCAGCCCGGAGTAAACCGAGCAGCTCCCCTAAATAGGGCTGACAGATTAATCAGCTGATGAGAACGTCATCAGCTGATTGGATTCCAGCCGTCCCTGCGGAGCTCGGCTCTGACAGCCGGAAACCCCGCCGAGATGCTGTCACAATAAAAGCCCGGAGGCCATATGATGCGCCTGAGAAGAGAACGGGGAACTACCGGACAACCCGAGTGTAGACTGAGTCAGCGCTCAGACCATGACAACTACTGCCTTCAGCATAAACACAAATTAGTCTAATCTCTCTCTCTCCCTCTCTCAGACACAGGCACACACAGCACCATGGCCTAAATAACACCAGGTATCAGAGGATGACACTGATCAACAATTACAGTGTAATGATGACAGCAGAACACGAAGTTATATCAGTCAAGTATTCCTGATTCAAACAATGCACAACAGCAGCAACAAGAAATACTTAGAGAGTGTATACCTCCACCAAGGCTCCTTCCATCCTTCATGGATGACCTCTAAAATGTAATGGGTTTGTGTGTAGGCCACAAGCTAGTTCTGGTGAAAATTGCATCAAAGTCTGTCCAGTAGTTTTGGAGGATTCTTGCTAACACATAGTGAGAAGAGCCTTGGCAGAGGTATGCGTTTTCCAATCATCACCAAAATGTAATGGATTCCTCTCTAGCCCAAGGACCACTTCTGATGAAAATTTTATCCAAATCCATCAAGCAGTTTTTGTGTAATCCTGCTGCACAAATACAAACAAGGTCCTTGGTGGAGGTATGCACTTTCAAATCATCACCAAAATTTAATGGGGTCATCCTTTCCCCAAGGGCTACCTCTAGTAAAAATCTCATCAAAATCCATACAGTAGTTTTTGCGTAATCCTGCTAATACACAGAAAAACAAACCACCCCAATCACATTACAGTGCATGCGGAAAGTATACACAGCGCTTCACTTTTTCCACTTCATGTTACAGCCTTATCCCAAAAAGGATTAAATTAATTTTCTCCCTCAAAATTCTACACACAATACCCCATAATGACAATGTGAAAAAAGTTTTTGAGATTTTTGCAAATTTATTATAGATACTACCCTCTCAAGAATCCTCGAGGGTACGTGAGAGTTTGCCCAACCAGTTTACATGTGTTTTGTGGACTTGGAGAAGGCATTCGACCACGTCCCTCGTGGTTTTTTGTGGGGGGTGCTTCGGGAGTATGGGGTATCAGGCTTGTTGTTACGAGCTATTCGGTCTCTGTACCACCGTTGTGAGAGTTTGGTTCATATTGCCAACACTCGATCGGACTCATTCCCAGTGAGAGTTGGACTCCACCAGGGCTGCCCTTTGTCACCGATCCTGTTCATAATTTTTATGGAGAAGATTTTGAGGCACAGCCAGGGAACAGAGGGGTGTCATGCTTGGTGACCACAGGATCTCATCTCTGTTGTTTGCAGATGATGTTGTCCTGCTGGCTTCATCCAGCAATGACCTACAGTTCTTGCTGGGACGGTTTGCCGCTGAGTGTGAAACGACTGGGATGAAAATCAGCACCTCCAAGTCTGAGTCCATGGTCCTCAGCCAGAAAAAGGTGGATTGTCCTCTCCAGGTTGGGGACAGGCTCCTGCCCCAAGTGGAGGAGTTTAAGTATCTTGGGGTCTTATTCGCAAGTGAGGGAAGAATGGAGCGAGAGATTGACAGACGGATCAGAGGAGCAACTGCAGTGATGCGGACGTTGTACTGGTCTGTTGTGGTGAAGAGGGAGCTGAGTTCTAAGGCAAAGCTGTCGATGTACCAGTCAATCTACGATCCTACTCTCACCTATGGTCACAAGCTTTGGGTAATGACTAAAAGAACGAGATAGTGGATACAAGCAGATGAGATGAGCTTTCTCTGTAGGATCGCTGGACTCACCCTCAGAGATAGGGTGAGGAGCTCAGTCATCCGGGAGAGGCTCAAAGTAGAACTGCTGCTCCTCCACATTGAAAGGAGCCAGTTGAGGTGGTATGGGCATCTGATCAGGATGCCTCCTGGACGCCTCCCACTTGAGGTGTTTTGGACACATCCCACTGGGAGGAGACCCTGGGGTAGACCCAGGACTCGGTGGAGAGACTATGTCCCCCAGCTGGTCTGGGAACGCCTTGGAGCAGCTGGAGCAGGTGGCTGGGGAGAGGGAAGTCTGGGCTTCTCTGCTTGAACTGCTGCCTCCGCGATCTGGACCTCCGGAAAAGCGGTAGAAGATGGATGGATGGATGGATGGACATTATAAATAAAAAAACAAGAAATCACATGTACATACTGTAAGTATTCACAGCCTTTGCCATGAAGCTCAAACTTGAGTTCAGGTGCATCCTGTTTCCACTGATCATCCTTGAGATGTTTCTACAGCTTAATTGGAGTCCACCTGTGGTAAATTCAGTTGATTCGACATGATTTGGAAAGGCACACACCTGTCTATATAAGGTCCCACAGTTGACAGTGCATGTCAGAGCACAAACCAAGCATGAAGTCAAAGGAATTTTTCTGTAGACCTCCGAGACAGGATTGTCTCGAGGCACAAATTTGGGGAAGGGTACAGAAAAATTTCTGCTGTTTTGAAGATCCCAATGAGCACAGTGGCCTCCATCATCCATAAATTGAAGAGGTTCGGAACCACCAGGACTCTTTCTAGAGCTGGCCGGCCGTCTAAACTGAGCGATCGGGGGAAAGGGCCTTAGTCAGGGAGGTGACCAAGAACCTGATGGCCACTCTGTCAGAGCTTCAGCATTCCTCTGTGGAGAGAGGAGAACCTTCCAGAAGGACAACCATCTCTGCAGCAATCCACCAATCAGACCTGTATGGTAGAGTGGCCAGATGGAAGCCACTCCTTAGTAAAAGGCTCATGACAGCCCACCTGGAGTTTGCCAAAGGGCACCTGAAGAACTCTCAGACCATGAGAAAAAAAATTCTCTGGTCTGAAAAGACAAAGACTGAACTCTTTGATGTGAATGCTAGGCATCATGTTTGGGGGAAACCAGGCACCTTTCACAACCACGCCCATGTTGGTAGCAGCATCATGCTGTGGGGATGTTTTTCAGCAGCAGGAATTGAGAGACTAGTCAGGATAGAGGGAAAGATAAATGCAGCAATGTACAGAGACATCCTGGATGAAAACCTGCTCCAGAGCACTCTTGACCTCAGACTGGGGTGACAGTTCATCTTTCAGCAGGACAACGACCCTAAGCATACAGCCATGATATCAAAGGAGTGGCTTCAGGACAACTCTGTGAATGTCCTTGAGTGGCCCAGCCAGAGTCCAGAGTTGAATCCAATTGAACATCCCTGGAGTGATCTGAAAATGGCTGTGCACCGACGCTTCCCATCCAACCTGATGGAGCTTGAGAGGTGCTGCAAAGAGGAATGGGCAAAACTGCTCAAAGATAGGTATGCAAAGCTTGTGGCATCATATTCCAAAAGACTTGAGGCTGTAATTGCTGCCAAAGGTGCATAAACAAAGTATTGAGAAAAGGCTGTGAATACTTATGTACATGTGATTTCTTAGTTTTTTTTTTATTTTTAATAACTCTGCAAAAATCTCAAAACCAAAACGCAAGATGGCGCCCACCATTGGCGAACGGCTTTGCTCGTTCCGCTTCCGAATGCCGACTTTTCTCCTTTTTTGCATAGTTGCTGTTCTTTCTACAGTGCATGGAGGTCATGCATTGCTAACATGCGACTGACAGACACTACTGGATATCACCAAGTCAAGCAGCCACAAAGAGTTTACTGGCTTTATACCACCTGACCTGCAATGCATCGTCCGCCCCCGCGGTGACCATCAGCACCCCCAGGAAGGCTCCGAAGCACTGAGCCTGCGTGAGCATGCTGACCCCAAGAGAGTGTGTCGGAGGCTGGGCTGAAGGCGAGGCAAGAGAGAAGGGCTGCATGCTAGGCTAAAGGCTTGCTCCAGCCAGCCACCGCTACCCAGTATCTTAATTGCAAATGTTCGGTCTTTGTAAAATAAGCTAGACAAACTAAGAGCAAGGATTGAAGACCAGCGGGAGACAAGAGAGTGCTGTGCCCTAATTTTCTACGAGAACTGGCTTTCAGATAGAGTCCCGGAGAGCGCTATTCAGCAACAAATCCACTCAACACACCGGGCAGACAGAACAGAAGACTCTGGTAAGACGAGGTGTGTGTGTGTGTGTGTGTGTGTGTGTGTGTGTGTGTGTGTGTGTGTGTGTGTGTATTTATAAACCACTCGTGCTGTGGAGATGTACAAACCGTCTACAAGCACTGCTTGTCCGACGTGGAGTTTTTACTGCTGAAATGTCATCCCCATTATCTACCGAGGGAATTTATCACTGTGTTTTTGGCCGCTGTTTACACTTGTCCACAGAGAAACTACACAGTAGCGCTAAACAAACTTCATGACGTCATCAGCGCAGTAGAGACAAAACATCCTGATGCTGTTTTTATTGTTGCTGGCAACTTTAATCAATGCAATTTATGGCCCGTACTCCCCAAATATTACCAGCATGTGGGCATTCCCATCCGCGATAAAAGCACATTGGATCATGTTTGTTCCAACATAAGTGGCGCCTACAGAGCGGCACCCCGCCCTCACTTCGGACAGTCAGATCACATCTCACTGTTTCTGTACCCAGCCTCAGACAAAAGCTGAAACAAACAAACCCTGTTATTAAGCAAATTAAGCGCTGGACTCCAGAGACTGAGACCACCCTACAAGACTGTTTTGCCTGCACAGACTGGGATGTGTTTAAAGCTGCAGCCACCCAAGAGGACTCTTCCATACAGGATTATGCTGAATACGTGACTGGGTACATCAGCATGTGTGTTGATACCATCGTACCACCATACAGGTAAGAAAGTTCCCCAACCAGAAGCCCTGGATCAAAGTCAGGTACGTCAGATGCTGCGTGCTCACTCTCTTGCATTTAAATCAGGCTGTGAGATCAAGTACAAAGCTGCAAAGTATGGACTGAGAGAGGCTATAACAACAGCCAAGAGGCAGTACAGAGAAAAACTGGACAGCCTCTACTCCACTCCTGACCCGGGGCGCATGTGGCAAGGCCCGCAACACATCACAGACTACAAGAGGACCAACAGCAGCACCACTAGCTCTACAGACAGCCTGCCGGATGATCTCAACATCTTTTACACCCGCTTTGAGACCACCAGCCACAGCACAGAGAAGAGACACACACTCACGCACCCCCCACCCCTACCCCACCCACTAAGAGTCTCACCAGGCCAGGTAAACAAAGCACTGAAGAATATCAATAACCGCAAGGCAGCAAGACCAGACGACATACCTGGGCAGGCCCTCAGAGCATGCGCTACAGAGCTGACCGATGTTCTCACAGCAATCTTCAACCTCTCCCTCAACCAGAACATAGTCCCCTCCTGCTTCACAAATGACAACCATCATCCCCCTCCCCCAAAAGGAGCCCGCCGACCTGTCTGAATGATTCCAGGCCGGTAAACTCACTCCAATCATCATGAAGTGCTTCGAGAGCATGGTGCTGCCCCTCATTCCGGACAGCAGACCGAGCACCCTGGACCCCCTGCAGTACGCCTACTGGCCCAACAGGTCCACCTCAGATGCCATTTCTGCAGCACTCCATTATTCTCTCTCCCACCTGGAAGATAAAGACTCCTACATTAGGATGCTCTTTGTCGACTACAGCTCCGCCTTCAACATGGTCATCCCCCACAAACTCACCGACAAACTGTCTTCACTTGGCCTGCACCCCACCCTCTGCCATTGGCTACTGGACTTTCTAAGTTGCAGGCCCCAGTCTGTTAGGATGGGTAACAGGACCTCAGCCAGCATCATCACAAACACAGGTGTTCCACAGGGTTGTGTTCTCAGCCCCATCCTCTACAGCCTCTTCATCCATGACTGTGTTGCCTCCCACAAGGACAATATCATCCTAAAGTTTGCGGACAACACAGCAGTGATGGGACGCATCACTGGTGATGTCAAAGCATCCTACAGGAGGGAGGTGGCCAGTGTAGTGTCATGGTGTGAGGACAACAACCTCACCCTCAACACGGACAAGACAAAGGAGACGATAGTGGACATGAGGAAAGGGAGGAGGAGACGGTGAGCAGATTTAAATACCTGGGCATCCACATCAGCGAGGACCTTAATTGGACACACAACACCATAGAGCTGGTTAAGAGAGCTCAACAGCAACTGTACTTTCTGAGGAGGCTGAAGAAGTTTGGCATGTCTTCCAGGATCCTCAATGATTTCTACAGCTGCATCATTGACAGCATCCTGATCAACTGCATCACTGCGTGGTACAGCAGCACCACTGTCCTTGACCACAAATACCTGCAGAGAGTGGTGAAGACTGCGGAGAAGATCATCAGGACTCCACTCACCTCTCTGCAGAGCCTCTATCACCACAGAGTTCAAAGGAGAGCTGCCTCCATCCTCCGGGACCCCACTCACCCCCAACATGGACTATTCATACTTCTACCCTCAGGCCGGAGGTACAGAAGTGTGAAATGCAGGACAACCAGACTGAAGAACTCCTTCTTTCCCACTGCCATCAGACCCCTGAACAGATAACAACTCCCAAACTCCATAACATAGCTTTGCATATAGGAAGTCACACACCGGCTGCTAAATTTGCACACTGCTCACCTGTACAGTAGATATAGTCTTACCCGTCTGATGTCCATATCATCTCTGCTGCTAATTATCTCTGCTGCTACTTACCACGCACAGTCTACTGGTACTACTGTTACAGAAATAATTTATAATTTGTAATTATACACCGGTCCTTGCACAATGCTCATTTGCAAACTGTACATAAGTCTATGCCATCTCAGGTTCACATCAGGTTGCACAATGCTCATTTGCACACTGTACATAGGTTCATGCCATCTCAGGTTCACATCATCTCTGATATCAATATACCACTATCACTTTAGTCATCCAGTGAATTTTCAATTTCATTCCTCTACTGCCTGTGTTGGTGTGTGTGTTTTTAGTGTTTTTAGCATCCATTAGTATTAGGATTGAGTTACTGTGTTAGTATGTCATGACCTTTTAGCATTGTTGTTTTTGTACCTTTACCCTGGCATTTGTTCGGAGAGCAAAGTAAGAATTTCAAAGCTAAGGAAATGTAGCATTTCTTAACTGTGCACGATAATAAAGCCTTTGGATCTTTGAAAAAAACTTTTTTCACATTGTCATTATGGGGTATTATGTGTAGAATTTTGAGGGAAAAATGAATTTAATGTCATGTTCAGGTGAGCGCACGCCCCCTCCTTCCTGAGAAGAATTTCCCCGACCTCACCGGCCATCAATACACCTGTGTGATTAGATGCACCTGCCACTTCTGCCTCGCCAGTGCATAAAAGACATCCAAGTAGAGACTTCCGTGCTGGCTCATTGGGTATACTGCCTCAACAAGTATAAGCGATTTCTAGCTTAGGAAAACCTAATTAATTCCTTTGCTTTTTCCCTTTCTCAGGTTGCTGCCATCTGCGTGGTGCGTCTTCGGGGACTGTTGTGTGCTCACCTTCCCCATCAACCTCATCCCGCTTCAGCAGCCTTCTCCACCCTATCAGACACCACCCAGCTCCTTCCCTACCTGTTCCCTGCCAGCATCATCCCGCTGGTTCGTCTATTACTGCTGGGCCTCTCTCTGTCAGGTTCTCTGCTCGGCTTACGTAAGTGGTAATTTGACCATCCACTTCCATAGCCGCCTTCCTCCACTCATTTGCTCTCATCTCTCCCCACAGGCTTGTCTTCCTCTGGTGAGTGATGTTTTCCTTAACAGTGATCCTGTTGTTGAAATTTATAAACTGTTTAAACGTTGTTTCTCTGTGTCATTAGTGTTTCCTCTGGTGTGGTCCCCTGCACTTGAGCTGATCATTCTATCAATATGACAGAACGAGCCAGCCATGACATGAGCTCAGCGGGAGCTGCATCAGCGGAGCACTCCGCTCTCCACCACTTAGACGTCACAGAGAGACAGGTGGCCGTGCTCACTCAACAGCTGGAAACCATTGCGCAGCAATTGGCCACGGTCACCGAGCATTTGGCTCATATCTCTTGTCCGGCTCCCACCGCTCCACCAGCGGCCCCTATTTCTTCCACCGTGCGCTGAGGTGGGGAAATGTAAGGACTTTCTTTGTCATGTTCGGCTTTATCTGGGCCAAGTGGGCAGGGAGTACCCGGACAAGAATTCAAACATTCATTTTATGACTCTCCTACTGCGGTACCAAGCCCTCAGTTGGGCTCAGTCCGTTCTAGACAGTCCGGAGAGTCCCACCTATACATTTGATCGCTTTGTCTCTGAATTTTCCACTACTTTTGACCGCACGGAGAGTGAGGGCAACATTATGAGCCGTCTTTTGTCTCTCCGCCAGGGGAGCCGGTCTGTATCCGACTTCTCAGTGGAGTTTCGGGTGGTTGCGGCGGACTCTGGATGGAACGATGTTGCGTTACACAGCACGTTCCTCCAGGGTTTAAACTCTAACCTCAGCGACGACCTGGCAGTTCATGCTGTTCCCTCATCTCTGGACAGTTTAATTGACCAAGCAGTCGGTTTGGATAATCGCTACAGCGAGCGCACGAAGGAGCGCAAATCCTCCCCTCGCCCGCCCTTCGCTCGAGTGCCTGTCCAGGCTACTGACTCAGGTGGAGCCAACTCCTCCTCCGAACCGATGGTGCTCGGCCGGGTCCGTTTGACCCCGGAGGAGTACCAACGGCAGAGGAGGATCGGTGCTTGCACATATTGTGGCTCTTTGGAGCAAAAATTGGATAATTGCCACCTGAAGCCAAAAGACGCAGCCCGTCAGTAGCTGAGGGGGGTCTGAAAGGCGGGACCGTTATTCATCCCCCTAGTAATCTCTCTATTTTGGCCCTCAGTCAGTTACCAGGGGTCGAGAGGAGGGTTACGGCTTTAATTGACTCAGGGGCGGAGCAGAATTTTATTTCATCCTGGCTTGTGCGGGAGATGGGTATTCCCATCACCAAATTATCTCCCCCACTTAACGTCACTACTTTTATTGGGCAAAAATGTGGCTTCCGTAACGGAATGCATGGCACCGATACCCGTCCTTCTTTCCAGGAACCACCAGGAGGAGTTGTCGCTCCTCATCCTCTCAAAGTCTTCCTCTCCGGTGGTCCTAGGGTACCCATTGGCATCTTGTTTGAGTTCGGCCGAGTGTTCGCCATCCTTATCCATCTCTTCCCCCTCCGGCCGAGTTGCCGGACCTCACCCTCGTACCCGAGGTCTATCATAACCTTGGGGAGGTCTTTAGCAAGTCGAGAGCGCTTTCTTTACCACCTCATCGCTCACACGACTGTGCTATAGATCTCCTCCCGGATGTGCGGCTGCCATCCAGCCAGCTTTATAGCATTTCTGGCCCAGAGAGGAAAGCAATGGAAAGATATATTAAGGACTTGCTGAACGCCGGCCTCATTCAGCCTTCCTCGGCTTCTCTTGGGGGAGGATTTTTCTTTGTCGGTAAGAAAGAAGGATCTCTGCATCCGTGCATTGACTACTGGGAACTTAATGTGATTACCGTTAAAGACAAATATCCTCTGCCTCTGATAAATTCCGCGTTTCAGCTCCTTCAGCACATGTGGGTGTTTACCAAACTCGACCTACGCAATGCGTATCATTTAGTCCGTATTCGCGAGGGGGACGAGTGGAAGACAGCCTTTAAGACTCACCTGGGGCAGTTTGACTACCTGGTGATGCCTTTTGGTCTCACTAACGCCCCTGCCGTCTTCCAATGACTCATTAATGATGTCCTCCGCGATATGGTTAATCAATTCGTTTTTGTCTATTTAGACAATATTCTCATTTTTTCCCGCATGCCAGAGGAACATAAGGTCCATGTCAGAGACTTGTTACAATCGCTTCTGGAAAACCAACTGTTTGTGAAGGCTGAAAAGTGCGAGTTTTCCACCTGCTCCCCTTCCTTCCTTGGATTTATTGTGGTGGAGGGGGAACTGAGAGCCGACCCGGCCAAGGTGAAGGCTGTGTTAGATTGGCCTACACCCCACTCCAGCAAGGAGCTTCAGCGCTTCTTGGGGTTTGCAAATTTTTATCACAGGTTCATCAGGAACTATAGTGGGGTCGCACAGCCTCTCACGCAGCTGACCTCCGTTAAGGTGCCATTTCTTTGGTCCGAGGCAGCTGAACAGGCTTTTTTCAAATTAAAGAGCCTGGTCTCTGATACTCCTATCTTGGCCCAGGTGGGCGCTGTCCTCTCACAGAGCTCAGCCTCCGATTAAAAGCTCCACTCATGCACGTATTTCTCTCGGCGGCTCACCCAGGCCGAGAAGAATTACGACGTAGGGGACAGGGAGCTCCTAGCCATTAAATTGGCTCTTGAAGAGTGGAGGCATTGGTTGGAGGGGGCTATCCATCCCATAGTCGTATGGACCAACCATAAGAACCTAGAATACCTCCGGTCTGCCCGCCGACTCAACGCCAGGAAGGCCCGCTGGGCCCTATTTTCCTTAGATTTAATTTCACCATCACCTATAGGCCTGGCTCACATAATGTTAAACCAGATGCTCTTTCCCGACAATTTAGCCCAGATCATCCAATCCCCCCCATCCCTCCCCCAGCCTATTGTTCTGCCTTCGAGCGTCCTTGGAGCCCTTACTTGGCAGATTGAGCAGAGGGTCCGACAGGCTCAGTCGCTGGAGCCCGAACCGGCAGAAGGGCCTGGTAATCATCTGTTTGTTCCTGCCACCCTCCGCCGTGATGTCATCTAGTGGGGCCATTCCAATCACTTTGCCTTTCATCCTTGGGTGTCCCGCACTACGGACCTTGTTCGACAAGTGTTCTGGTGGCCCACCCTGCGGAGGGACGTACAGGAGTATGTGAAAGCATGTCAGACCTGTGCCCACAACAAATTCAATTCCTCACCTCCTGCTGGCTTGCTTCACCCCCTGCCTGTGCCCGGTCGACCATGGTCCCACATTGCCTTAGACTTCGTTACTGGACTTCCCCCTTCCCAAGGCAAGACTGTTATTCTCACCATTGTTGACCGTTTTTCTAGGCTATTCACCTTGTAGCCCTCCCCAAATTACCCACCGCATCCAAAACCACTGACCTCCTCACTTCCCATGTCATCCGCCTCCATGGGATCCCCTTGGACATCATGTCTGACTGGGGCCCACAATTCACCTCGATGGCTTGGAAGACTTTCTGCCGATCACTTGGGACGACTGTCAACCTCACGTCCAGTTACCACCCCCAGAGCTACGGGCAGGCTGAGCGTACCAACCAGTTCCTGGAGGCTGCTCTCAGATGTGTGGCAGCCAAGAACCCATCTACATGGAGCTCGCATCTGGCCTGGGTGGAATATGCCCATAACTCGGCTGTCTCTGCTGCTACTGGACTCACGCCATTTGAAGTCTCTATGGGGTACACTCCATAGAGGGGTGTCTAGGGAGGGATAGTACCTCTGTAGGGGGTGCTTGCCATGTCCTTTTCAGGACAGCTCATTCTACATTGGTTCCCACCTGGCACCCATCTCTCGCCTGTGGCTCCTCGAAGCTGTAGCATGCGCAGCGGCCACACCCCGGTAAACCGCTTTGGCAGGTGGGCTGAACCAGGTGAGGGTAGCCGGTCAGGCCTCAAACCCTCCGGTGAGTTTAACAGGGTATGCCTACCCAAGTATGTGAAGACTGTAGTCGGCAGATTGAGCGGATATGGTCATCTTTTGTTCCAACGGTGATAAAGGCGGTGACAGCAGGCATTGTGGAAAGGCACAGCAAGGCACTATAGACGTCGTGGTTATCCACTGCAGCCGAGGAAGTCCCTGGTCGTGACGGCTCTTTTCGTACCACCAGATCCTGGCTTTTGAGGTCGAGAGAGTGGGATTGCCCCGTGCATCGACTTTCCCACTTTTAAAAAAAACTTTCCCACACAGGTTTTCCTCGTGTGTGTTAGTCCTCACAACCCTACAACAGTCCTGCGGCAATGGGGAACGAGTGAAGCAACAGGTGGAGGTGGCCACTGGCAGTTGTAGCTTGAACCCTGCATGCAGGCGGCTTGGTGGCAATAGTCACTCTCCTTCTGACCCCGGGACAACAGTGGAGTTCGGCGTTCTCCCAGGCGACTGAGCAGCCTCTTTAGGACAGCACTGCTCACCCTCACATGAGGGAGGGGACCAGAAAATGTGTCCCAAACAAATGCTTGTCCCTTCCAACTGGCCATCATACCGCGGCTGGCAGTTCTACCCCCCAAGCGGTCGAAACCAAAGAAGAAAGAAACTAATTTTTGGTGCGTGGAATGTACGCACGCTGATGGACAGAGATGCCTCCTCGAGGCCTGAGAGAAGAACAGCCCTCATTGTAAGGGAACTGGCCTGCTACCGCACTGACATCTCAGCCCTCAGTGAGGCCAGACTAGCTTTTTATAAGGAGCTCAGTACCCTTGTGAAGGACACTCCCCCCAATGACAAACTCATTCTGCTAGGCAATTTCAATGTCAGAGTCGGAACAGACTGCTGTAACTGGAAAGGCGTGCTACGGCCACACAGCACTGGAAAATTGAACTCCAACGGCTTGATGCTCTTGAGCCTTTGTGCTGAAAACCACCTTGCTATCACAAACACACTGTTCCAGCAAGCAGACAAATATAAGACAACATGGATGCACCCAAGATCCAAGCAGTGGCATTTGATAGACTTCGCTATTTGCCGTCAGAGAGACATCTGTGACATCAGGATCACCAGGGCCATGCGCAGACCAGAGTGTTGGACGGACCACTGTCTAGTCAGATCCATTCTATCCCTGCATATTGCCCCAACACATCACAAGACGTCAAAAGTCACCAGGCCAGCGTTCAACGTCGCCAAACTTGAACAACCTCAGCGACGTAGTGAATTTGCAGAAGATCTGGATGGCCGAGTGATTGCCCATGGACTCCTGACTGCCTGCCCAACACAAAGGTGGGAACAGTTTAAAGCACTGGTGACGGAGTCAGCAAAAACCACCATCGGCCCCAGGAAATGAGTGCACCAGGACTGGTTTGACGAGAACAACGAGAACATCAAGACACTCCTAGATGACGAGCAGAAGGCCTTTGTTGAGTGGCAGAATGACCCCACTTCCATTTCCAAGCGTGATCACTTCAAGCACCTCCAGAGACAGGCACAAGCAGCGCTGCGAAAGATGCAGAATGAATGGTGGGAGAAGAAGGCAGATGAGGTGCAGAGATATGCCGACATGGAAAATTCCAAGATGTTCTTCAGCGTCATCAAGGAAGTATATGGACCTGCCAAGCCAAGTACTACCCCAATCCTGTCAGCAGATGGTTCAACTCTGCTGAAGGAAAAGAGCAGCATCAATGCGCGATGGAGACAGCACTTCAGCTACCTGCTCAACAGGCCCTCCACTGTAGACCCCCATGCCCTTGATCTGATCCCACAAAAACCCACCGTCCACTGCCTCGACCTCCCCCCTACAATGGATGAAGTCTTGAAGGCGATTAGGCAGACCAATTCAGGCAAAGCACCTGGGATGGATGGAATCCTGGCGGAAATATTCAAATCAGCCAGTCCTGTGGCCCTTGAAATCTTTCATTCCCTCCTCACCAGCATCTGGGATGAAGAACAACTGCCCAAAGACTTAAGGGATGCCACTGTTGTCTCCCTGTTCAAGAATAAGGGTAGCAAGTCAGACTGCAGCAAATACCGAGATATCTCCCTTCTATCTATTGCCAGAAAAATACTGGCCCGGGTCCTCCTCAACCGACTGATTAACAACATCTCTGAAGGGAACCTGTCAGAAACACAGTGCGGATTCTGCTCAAACTGCAGCACCGTGGACATGATCTTCTCCATCCGCCAAGTGCAGGAGAAATGTCTAGAACAAAATATGGACTTATACGCGGTCTTTATCGACCTGACTAAGGCCTTCGACACAGTGAACAGGGAGGCCCTCTGGATCATCCTATCCAAGCTTGGGTGCCCAGACAAGTTTGTAAACCTCATACGCCAGTTTCACAATAACATGACTGGGCAGGTTCTCTCAGGTGGAGAGGTATCAGAGCCATTCAATATCAGCAACGGCATCAAGCAGGGGTGCGTTCTGGCCCCGGTCCTCTTCAACCTCTTCTTCTCTTGCGTCCTCAACCATGCCTTCAGGGACTTGGACCTTGGGGTACACCTGCGATACAGACTTGATGGCTCACTGTTCGACCTCCGCCGATTGAAGGCTAAGACCAAGGTCGCAGAAAAGATTGTCCTGGAAGCACTTTTCGCTGACGACTGTGCCCTCATGGCCCACACGGAGTTTGATCTCCAGATCATCGTGAATAAGTTTGCAGAAGCCTCCCACCTTTTTGGTCTTACCATCAGCCTCGGCAAGACAGAGGTACTGTTCCAACCAGCACCCGCCTCCACTGTCCTACCCCAATCCATCTCCATCGACAGCACCCAACTGAAGACGGTAGATGACTTTAAATACCTCGGCAGCACCATCAGCAATGATGGCAGCCTAGATAAGGAGATCAATACTAGAATCTGCAAGGCCAGTCAAGCTCTCGGTCGTCTCTGAGCTTGCGTCCTGAACCAGCACAACATCCAGCTGTCCACGAAGCTCAAAGTGTACAGGGCCATTGTCCCCACCAGCCTTCTCTATGGATGTGAGACGTGGACCATGTACAAAAAACACCTGAAGCAGATGGAGAAGTTCCACATGAGAAGTCTACGGATGATCATGAACATTCACTGGCAAGACCAGGTCACAAACCTTGAGGTCCTGGACAGAGCTGAGATGACCAGCATCGAGGCCATGATTCTGAAAGCCCAGCTCCGATGGGTTGGTCATGTGATCCAGATGGATGATCACAGGCTTCCCAAGCAGCTCATATACGGCGAACTCTGCTCTGGGAAGCAGAACCAAGGCAGACCACGCAAAAGATTCAAAGACTGCATGAAGCTCAACATCAGACACACTGGCATCCTTCCCAAACAATTAGAGCTGTGGGCTACGGACAGGCCAGGCTGGCGCACCCTCACTACCCAGTCAAGAGACTACTTTGAAGAGAAGAGGCAAGCTGGTGTAACTGAAGCACAGGCACGAAGAAAGGCGTTATTACCTGAGCAGTTTCCTTGCCCCTACTGCGGCTGTGTCTGCCGATCAAGGCTCGGCCTAAACAGCCATCTCCATGCTCACGCACACGCAAGAAGAGGACTTAACACATGAGGGACGGTCATCATCAGATCAATGGACAACCAAGAAGGGGTACACTCCCCGCCGTTACCCATGGCGGAAAGGGAAGTGGCCATGCCATCCATGGGGGCTCACGCACACCGCTGCCGCTGACTTTGGAGAGCCACCTGAGCCTCTCTCCTCCGCTCCACGGAGCGCAACCACCAACACGTGGACCGTAAGTGGGTCCCGGCTCCCAAGTATGAGGTTAGGCAGTGCATCTGGTTATCGGCGGACCAGACTCCATTGAAAACAGACTCCAGAAAATTGTCACATTGCTTCTTGGGTCCATATGCTATCACCAAGATCATCAACGCCACAGTTAGTCTACAGCTTCCACGGGCCCTTCGCATCCATCGCATCCATCCTTCATTCCACATGTCATGCATCAAACCCCTCTCTGCCAGCCCTCTCTGCGCCCCCCCCCCCCTCCGAAGCTGCCTCCTCCTCCTCGGATCCTCGATGGCCACACCACCTACACTGTCCAGAGAATTCTGGATGTTTGCCATCAGGGCCAGGGCCTCCAGTATTTGGTTCACTGGAAGGGCTACGGCCCAGACAAAAGATCATGGATCCCCAAGTCCTATTTTCATGACAAGGGGATGGTCCGGGCCTTCCATCAAGCCCATCCAGAAAAGCCCAGTGGACCACCAGGAGGCGCCCCTTGAGGAGGGGACACTGTCATGTTCAGGTGAGTGCACGCCCCCTCCTTTCTGAGAAGAATTTCCCCGACCTCACCGGCAATCAATACACCTGTGTGATTAGACGCACCTGCCATTTCTGCCTCACCAGCACATAAAAGATCTCCAAGTAGAGACTTCCACGCTGGCTCATTGGGCATACTGCCTCAACAAGTATAAGCGATTTCTAGCTTAGGAAAACCTAATTAATTCCTTTGCTTTTTCCCTTTCTCAGGTTGCTGCCATCTGTGTAGTGCGTCTTCGGGGACTGTTGTGTACTCACCTTCCCCATCAACCTCATCCCGCTTCAGCAACCTTCTCCACCCTGTCAGACACCACCCAGCTCCTTCCCTACCTGTTCCCTGCCAGCATCATCCCACTGGTTTGTCTATTCCTGCTGGGCCTCTCTCTGTCGGGTTCTTTGCTCGGTTCACGTAAGTAGTAATTTGACCATCCACTTTCATAGCCGCCTTCCTCCACTCATTTGCTCTCGTCTCTCCCCACAGTTTTGTCTTCCTCTGGCGAGTGACGTTTTCCTTAACAGTGCTCCTGTTGTTGAAATTAAACTGTTGAAATGTTGTTTCTCTGTGTCATTAGTGTTTCCTCTGGTGTAGTCCCCTGCACGTGAGCTGATCATTATATCAATATGACATTTAATCCCTTTTGGAATAAGGCTGTAACATAACAAAATGTGGAAAAAGTGAAGCGCTGTGGATACTTTCCGGATGCTCTGTGCCTCCTTGGTGGAGGTAAGTAAAAACCTGCACAGGTGACTGGAAAGCTACAAATAACATGTCTTCCCTTTTTTAAAATTATTTCTTCTGGCCGTCTTTAATGAAAAATCCTCCATTATGTCCTTTAAGTCCAGCTCATGAATAATGTCATATTCTATTGACATCAACGTGAGGTTACGCAGCTGTTTAAGCAGCAAGCTTGATCTAGTCTACTTTTTACCAAGATCCGAGTCTACTGTCCCATACACAGCTGTCTGATGTAAGCAATGATGGCCTTTCCAAATGACCTGGCTTTTCTTATGCTGGTCTCCATCTCTCAGCTTGGCTTCTCCACTGGCCTGCTCTCTTTCGGCAGGATCTGGAGGTCTCCTCCTCCAGGTGAGTGCTTTCATGGCCCACCTGTCTCCTTGGTGCAGTAATTCAATTCAATTAAGCTTTATTTATATAGCACCATATCACAACAACAGTTATCTCATGGCACTTTCAAATGTAGGGGAAACTCCAGAATTGCAGAAAGACCCCAGCAATCAGACGATCCCCAGTAAGCAAGCACTTGGCAACGGTGGAGAGGAAAAACTCCCTTTTAACAGGAAGAAACCTCTAGCAGAACCAGGCTCAGGGAAGGGCAGTCATCTGCTGTGACTGGCTGGGGGGTAAGGGGATAGAGAAGATGGAGAGAACAGACATGAAGAGAGCAAACATTAACGGAGAGAAGCCGAGAACACTATTGGAGGTCACCCGGCAGTCTAAATCTATTAACAGCAAAACAAAGGGAGGGTTAAGATACACAAGGTTTTTACCCTGCTCTTAAAAACAGATCATGTCTGACTCCCGAACCCAGATTGGTAACTGATTCCACAGGAAAGGAGCTTGATACCAGAAGGCTCTGCCTCCCATTGTACTTTTGGAGATTCTAGGTATTACAAGTAATCCAGCATTTTGGGAGTGAAGTGCTCTGTTAGGATGATAGGGTAATATCAGATCTTTTATATAAAAGGGGGCCTAATTATTAAGAGCTTTGTAAGTGAGAAGAAGGATTTTAATCTTAATTCTAAACTCTATGGGAAGCCAATGAAGGGAGGCCAGAACCGGAGAGATATGATCTCTCTTTCTAGTACCTGTTAAAACTCTTGCTGCAGTGTTTTGGATCAACTGAAGACTTTTTAAAGATATTTTAGGACAACGAGTTGCAATAATCTAATCTAGAGCTAACAAAAGCGTGGCTCAGTTTCTCAGCATCACTCAGAGACAAGATGCTCCTAATCTTGGCAATATTGCACAGATGATAGAAGGCAGTCTTAGAAATAAATTTAATATGTGAATTAAAAAACAGATCTTGATCAAAAATAACACCAAGGGTCCTCACAGAACTATTCAGAGTAAAAGTAGCCACATCCAAATTAAGAATTTGATTTGGAAAGGTATTTCTCAGGTTTTTTGGACCGACAAGAATGACTTCGGTCTTATCCGGGTTTAATAGCAGAAAATTACAAATCATCCCAGCTTTGACTTCCTTAAGACAGGCATCTAACTTGGCTAATTGATTGCAATCATTGGGTTTCATTGACAGGTATAATTGTGTGTCATCTGCGTAACAATGAAAATGTATATAGTGCTTTCTAATGATGTTGCCTAATGGAAGCATACTGTATATAAACTAAAAAGAGTAGGGCCTAACACAGATCCCTGTGGAACTCCATGACTGAGCTTAGAGTTGGAAGAAAACTCATTATTGACATGAACAAACTGAAATCTATTGGACAAATAAGATCTAAACCACTGCAGTGAAGTACCATTTAGTCCAACATAGTGTTATAATCTATCAAGTACAATATCATGATCGACAGTATCAAAGGCTGAACTAAGATCTAAAAGGACAAGTACAGAATTGAGTCCATTATCAGATGCAATAAGAAGGTCATTCATGACTTTGTCATGTTAGGGCTAGCCCAGGGAACACACACGCAGGCTGAGTCTTTATTGACAAGCAGGTGTATGAATGCGTGAATGTGGAATGTGGATGTCTTGTTGGGGACAGGAGCACTGAGGACGAACCAGAACACCATACAGCCAGGCAACCCTGAGGACAAGCAGAGGGCAAGGGTGAGATGAACACACACAGGGATATGATGAGTAATGAGGGTGGCTTACTTGCAGGGATTTGGTGGCTGGCGTTGGCAAGACCGGCTCACGCCTGGGAGACAGCGCTCTGATCGGCTCCAAGGAATGAAAGTGAAGAGGCAAAGTGATGAGGAGGAGGCTCAGCCGCCAAGAGGTCCACCTGTGCACAGGGGAAGACTGAGAGAGCAGGTAAGTGGATGATCTTACTTGCATCAGAGAAGCGCAGGCCGTAGACGTAGGCGAACGCAGAGCTTCACGAGGAGGAGAGCTGACGACTCCAGGCCGAAGCCCTGGGCAGAGCTGGCTAAATAGGCGCGGCCTGATGAGGTGCAGGTGTGCACTCAGCTGGGGCGGATGACAGACATGAGTGGGCTGTGACAGTACTCCCCCCCCCCCCCGAGCAGCGCCTCCTGGCGCTGGCTTGTCTGGGTGCGCACGGTGGAACTCCCCAACGAGCTGTTGATCCAACACGAAGGTGGAGCGCACCCAGCGTCTATGTTCAGGACCATAACCTTCCCAGTCCACCAGGTACTGTATCCCTCGGCCCCGACGTCAAGAGTCCAGGATGGCAGTAATGGTCCAAGCCAGGTGGCCAGCAATCATCCTGGGAGGGGGTGGCACCCTGGGGGGGGCAGAGAGGACTAGACGCTATAAAAATGACGTGGGCTACATTGACAATTGGAGCTCTTTCTGGGGAAAACCTGGTCTTATGAGACGAGACAGCATTCATCCCACTTTGGATGGTGCTTCTCATTTATCTAACAATCTGGCATCTTTTTTATCCAAATTTCCAAAACCATGACTACTCAGAGTTGGGACCAGGAAGCAGAGTCACAGTCTTACACGCCTCTCTGCAGCTCCTCTTCATCCGCCACCCCTCAGCTTAGCCCCTGTCTTCCCCATCAGAGAATCGTTGTCTGCTCCCTCCAAAGTAAATAAAAATATCATGCATAAGCATCCCAAAGTGATAAAGCAAAACATTGGTAAAACTCAAATTAAACATAAAGCCTCTAAATTGAATGATTTGGCCTCTGTTCCTCCTCATAATTTAAAAATTAAATGTGGTTTACTAAATATTAGGTCTCTAACTTGAGGGATCGTCACTTCCTTGTGGTAACGTATCGTCACTTCCTGTTTTGCTGTCTGCCTGTGTGGTTTGCTCTCCAGCTCTCTAGCCACTAGCTATGGCTACTACCTCTCTTTCCTCTCCTCTAGTGTGCTCTCTCTGTCAGATGTTTAGCTACACCTCTGCCTCTTTTAGTGATAACGGTAAATGTAATAAATGTTGTCTTTTTGAGGCGCTCAAGGCGAGGTTGTCTGATTTGGAATCCCGGCTCCGCTGCATTGAAACACCGTCTGCGCCAGTTAATCTCGATGGACGCCCATTAGCTGCAGCGGAGCTAGCTAGCTTAGGCCCCCCTGTCAGCGGTTCCCCGGCTCTCCTCAGCAGCGAGGAGACTGGGTGGGTGACGGTGAGAAGGAAGCCTAGTCACAAAGCCCCGGTACACCACCAACCTGTTCACGTTTCTAATCGTTTTTCCCCGCTCAGCGACACACCCGCTGAGGAAAAAACTCTGATCACTGGCGACTCTGTAGTCAGAAACGTGAACCTAGAGACTCCAGCGGTCATAGTCCAATGTATTCCTGGGGCCAGAGCAGGCGACATCGAGTCAAATTTGAAAATGCTGGCTAAAAGTAACTGTAAATATTCCACAATTGTTATTCACGCCGGCATTAATGACATCCGTCTCCGGCAGTCGGAAGTCACGAAACTTAATGTAGAATCGGTGTGTGAGTTTGCCAAAACGATGTCTGCCACTGTAGTATTCTCTGGGCCCCTCCCCAATCTGACCAGTGATGACATGTTTAGCCGCTCGTCATCCTTGAACCGCTGGCTGTCTGTGTGGTGTCCTAAAAATGACGTGGGCTACATTGACAATTGGAGCTCTTTTTGGGGAAAACCTGGTCTTATGAGACGAGACAGCATTCATCCCACTTTGGATGGTGCTTCTCATTTATCTAACAATCTGGCATCTTTTTTATCCAAATTTCCAAAACCATGACTACTCAGAGTTGGGACCAGGAAGCAGAGTCGCAGTCTTACACGCCTCTCTGCAGCTCCTCTTCATCCGCCACCCCTCAGCTTAGCCCCTGTCTTCCCCATCAGAGAATCGTTGTCTGCTCCCTCCAAAGTGAATAAAAATATAATGTATAAGCATCCCAAAGTGATAAAGCAAAAATATTGGTAAAACTCAAATTAAACATAAAGCCTCTAAATTGAATGATTTGGCCCCCGTTCCTCCTCATAATTTAAAAATTAAATGTGGTTTGTTAAATATTAGGTCTCTAACTCCCAAGTCTCTGTTAGTCCATGATCTGTTAATTGATCATCAGATTGATTTAATTTCCCTTACAGAGACTTGGTTAGGACAAGAGGATTATGTTGGTTTAAATGAATCAACCCCCTCTGGTTATTTAAACTGTCAAAATCCCAGAAGTTCTGGTCGTGGAGGAGGAGTAGCATCAATTTACCATTCCAAATTACTAGTTAATGTAAAGCAAAAAACATGTTATAATTCCTTTGAGGGCCTGGTCCTCAGTATTGGGCACTTTAGCAATTTCAGGTTAAACCCAATTTTATTTGCCATAGTTTATCGTCCCCCATCAACCTATTCAGAATTTTTATCCGAATTTGCTGATTTCTTAGCTGATTTAGTGTTGAAATCTGATAGAATAATTATAGTAGGGGACTTTAATATACATGTGGATGTAGATAGTGACTGCCTTAATGTGCTTTTAATTCAATATAGACTCGATTGGGTTTTCTCAGAAAGTAGGAAATTCTACTCATTACCTCCACCATACATTGGACCTTGTTTTGACATATGGCATAGAAATAGAAAATCTTGTAGTGTCTCCTCATAACCCTGTACTGTCAGACCATTGTCTGTTAACCTTTGATTTACTATTTCTGACTATTTGGCTCCTAAAGAAAAATATTATTACAGTAGATGCCTCTCAGATGATGCTGTTTCCAAATTTATGCAGATTGTTTCCTCTATGCCATGTGTCAACACAACGGAAATAAGCTATAGACAGCTTGCTCCTTCTGTAATTGATAACATGGTGGATAGTGTTTCAGCTTCTCTGCATCAGGCTCTAGACTTGGTGGCCCCCTTAAAAAAGAAAAAGTTCTAATCAGAGATTTTTAACTCCTTGGTTCAACACAGAAACTCGTAGCTTAAAACAAAAGACTCGTCAATTAGAAAGAAAATGGCGCTCTACTAATTTAGATGAAATCTATTTAGCTTGGAGAAATCATCTTTTAATTTATAAAAAAATCTCTTAGAAAAGCTAGAACGAGTTATTACTCTGCATTAATAGAAGAGAACAAGAATAATCCCAGGTTTCTTTTCAGTACTGTAGCCAGGTTGACAAAGAGTCAGGACTCTGTCAATCCTAGCATCCCCTTAGAGCTTACTAGTCAGGACTTTATGAACTTTTTCAAGAATAAAATTTCATCCATCAGAGATAAAATCAATCAGATTCTTCCCACAGTTAACTTAAATACTGTAAACTACTACAACTCCTTCTATTGATGTCTGTCTTGATGAGTTTACTCCAATCGACCTTTGTGAGTTAGACAAAGTAGTTTCCTCATCCAAACCTTCAACTTGTCTTTTAGATCCTATTCCTACCAGGTTATTTAAAGAAGTCTTCCCACTTATTGGTAGCTTTATTCTTCATAAAATCAATTCTTCATTAACTTTAGGCCATGTACCGCAGGCTTTTAAAATGGCTGTAATTAAACCCTTACTCAAAAAGCCAACGCTAGATCCAGGAGCTTTAGCTAACTATAGACCAATCTCTAATCTCCCTTTCATTTCAAAAATCTTAGAAAGAGTTGTTGCTACGCAATTATTTGACCACCTGCAGGGAAATGGTTTACTTGAAGAGTTTCAATCTGGGTTTAGAATCCATCATAGTACTGAAACAGCCTTAGCGAAGGTCACTAACGACCTCCTCATTGCATCTGATAATGGACTAGTTTCTGTACTTGTCCTTTTAGATCTTAGTGCAGCTTTTGATACTATGATCAATATATTCTACTTGATAGATTAGAACACTATTTTGGACTTAATGGAACTTCGTTGCAGTGGTTTAGATCTTATTTATCTGATAGGTTCCAGTTTGTTCATGTAAATGATGAGTTTTCTTTCAGCTCAAAGCTTAGACATGGAGTTCCACAGGGATCATGTGCTAGGCCCTACTCTTTTTAGTTTATATATGCTTCCGTTAGGCAACATTATTAGAAAGCACTGTATAACATTTTCATTGTTATGCAGATGACAACACAATTATACTGTCAATGAAGCCAGATGATAGTAATCAATTAGCAAATGTTAGAAGCCTGTCTTAAGGAAATCAAAGCTTGGATGACTTGTAATTTCCTGCTATTAAATTCAGATAAGACTGAAGTCATTCTTGTTGGTCCAAAAAACCTTAGAAATTCCTTTCCAAATCAAACTTTCAGTTTGGATGCAGTTACTCTTTCTCTTAATAGCTCTGTGAGGAACCTTGGAGTTATTTTTGATCAGGATTTGTCCTTCAATTCACATATTAAATTTGTTTCTAAGACTGCCTTCTATCATTTGCGTAATATTGCCAAGATTAGGAGCATCTTGTCTCAGAGTGATGCTGAGAAACTGATCCACGCTTTTGTTAGCTCGAGATTAGATTATTGTAATTCTTTATTATCGGGTTGTCCTAAAACATCTTTAAAAAGTCTTCAGCTGATCCAAAATGCTGCAGCAAGAGTTTTAACAGGTCTAGAAAGAGAGATCATATCTCTCCGGTTCTGCCTCCCTTCATTGGCTTCCCATAGAGTTTAGAATTAAGGTTTAAAATCCTTCTATCTTCCTTACAAAGCTCTAAACAATCAGGCTCCTTTTTATTTAAACGATCTGAGTACTACCGTATTATCCTAACAGAGTACTACGCTCCCAAAATGCAGGACTACTTGTAATACCTAGAATCTCCAAAAGTACAATGGGAGGCAGAGCCTCAGTTATCAAGCTCCTCTCCTGTGGAAATCAGCTGCCAATTGGATTCGGGAGTCAGACTCGATCTCTGTTTTAAGATTAGGGTTAAAACTACCTTTTTGATATAGCCTACAATTAGGAGGGATCATGTGTTTCTGAACCCTCCCTTAGTATGCTGCTAATAGGTTTAGTCAGCCGGGGAACCTCCAGTAATGCACTGGGCCTCACTCCTTTCCTCACTCTCTATGAAATTTTTTTTTTTTTTTTGCTGGTCATTAACATTTGTTTGTTCTCTCCCATAGATTTAGTCCCCATCGTGCTGTTTGCTCTCTACATGTCTGTTCTTTTCATCTTCTCTGTCCCCCTCACCCCCCAGCCAGTCGCAGCAGATGACTGCCCCTCCCTGAGCCTGGTTCTGCTGGAGGTTTCTTCCTGTTAAAAGGGAGTTTTTCCTCTCCACCGTCGCCAAGTGCTTGCTCACAGGGGATCACCCGATTGCTGGGGTCTTTCTGCAACTGTGGGGGTTCCCCCCTACACTTGATAGTGCTATGAGATGACTGTTGTTGTGAAATGGCGCTATATAAATAAAGTTGAATTGAATTGAATTGAATTGAATTACAGGTTTGACTTGAGAAACATGAAACGTGCGAAATGTCTTTGGCCAAGACATTACCCCTGAAGGCTGAAAAGAAGAAGCTGTCTCAGCGCTATGTCGGCCCCTACCCTGTTGAGAAAGTGGTCAACCCAGTGGCTGTGCACTTGGATCTCCCCCCCTCTTCGTGTCCATCGCATGTTTCATGTTTCACGCAACACCTGTTGTCCCGTCTGGTACTGTGGAGCGGGCCTCCTGTGGCGATTCGCAAAGGAAGAGTTGCGAGCCGTAGTGCGTAACAGGGTCTGCCGGGTTTTGGTCCACAGCCGCCGGCACCGTCTCAAGTGAGCCTGGATGGATGGGACAGCCACCTCTCCTTCCTCCTCAGGGAACAGCGGGGGTTCGTACCCCAAGGATGCTTGGAAGGGGGACATCCCGATGGCCGAGGAGAAGGTGGCATTGTGAGCGTACTCCACCCAGGGGAGATGGGTGCTCCAAGAGGAGGGGATGGAGGAGATGACGCAGCGCAGGGTGGCCTCCAGCTCCTGGTTGGTACACTTGCATTGCCCGTTAGACTGAGGGTGGTGTCCTGAGGACAGGCTGACCGTGGCTCCCAGGGCACTGCAAAAACTCCTCCAGACGCTGGATGTAAATTGAGACCCCCGGTCAGAGACAATGTCAGCGGGGATGCCGTGAAGCCTGACGACATGCTGCACTAACAGATCAGTGGTCTCACGCACCCAGGGGAGCTTGGGGAGCGGCAGAAAGTGGGCGGCCTTCGAAAACCGGTCTACAATGGTCAGAATGACCGTATTTCCATGAGAGGGGGGAAGACCAGTGATAAAGTCTAGGGCGATGTGAGACCAGGGCCTACCCGTTACCGGCAGAGGATGGAGGAGCCCCGCAGGGGGTGAGTTGGACGACTTGTTCATGGCGCACTGAGGGCAGGCACGTACATAGTCGGTGATGTCGGTCCGAAGTCCAGGCCACCAGAAAAACCTCTGGATGAGTTTCACCGATCGGACGACTCCTGGGTGGCAGGCGAACTTGGCCGTGTGTGCCCAATGAATAACATCACCCCGGACCAACGAGGGCACAAATAATCTCCCTGCTGGGCCACTGCCAGGATCGGGTTCGGCCTCTAGTGCCCTCCGGACCTTGTCCGTAATCGCCCAGGAGACGGACCCCACAACACACGATGCAGGCAGGATAGTGTGGACCTCTTCCTCAGGGGCTTCTTGGGCAAAATGCCTGGACAACGTGTCTGGTTTCGTGTTCTTGGAAGCTGGGCGATAGGAGATGGTGAACCTGAACCTACTGAAGAACAATGACCAGCGCGCCTGGCGGGCGTTCAGGCGTTTGGCCGTCCTGATGTATTCCAGGTTTTTATGGTCGGTCCAGACCACGAAAGGCTCAGCTGCCCCCTCCAGCCAATGGCGCCACTCCTGCAAAGCGAGCTTAATAGCAAGGAGCTCCCTGTCACCGATATCATAGTTACGTTCGGCAAGAGAGGCGCTTGGAGAAGGCGGCACAGGGGCGCAGTTTCCCGTCCACCGGATTGCGCTGTGACAAAACAGCCCCCACCCCGGTGTCAGACGCATCCACCTCCACCAGGCATTGCCACGCTGGGTTCACATGAGTGAGGACCCGGGAGGATGAGAATTCCTTCTTGATGGTCTCGAAGGCGGCCGCTGCTTCTGTCGTCCACTCAAAGCGTACTTTCGGGGAGGTGAGGCGGGTCAGGGGAGGGATGATGGAACCGTAACCCGGGACGAAGCGGCAGTAAAAGGTAGCGAACCCCAGGAATTGCTGGACCTGCTTCCTGGAGGAGGGAGTGGGCCATTCAACCACCGCTTTGATCTTGGCCGGGTCAGGAATGAGCTGATTATGCGAGACAATAAAGCCTAGAAAAGAGGTCTTGTCAGTGAAAAACTCGCATTTTTCAGACTTGACGTAGAGTTGATTCTCCAAGAGGCGTTGCAGGACCTGCCTCACGTGGAGTAGATGCTCCTCCCGAGAGCGAGAGAAGATTAAAATGTCATCAAGATAGACGAAAGCAAAGACCCCCAAGAAATCATGAAGAACGTCGTTGATTAAATGTTGGAAGACAGCAGGGGCGTTGGTGAGCCTGAACGGCATCACAAGGTACTCAAAGTGGCCGCTGGGCGTCCGAAAAGCTGTCTTCCACTCATCACCCTCCCGGATCCGGACGAGGTGGTAAGCACTGCGAAGGTCCAATTTGGTGAACCAGGACTCCCCCTGGAGGGAGGTAAAGGCCAAGTCCATAAGGGGCAGAGTGTAGCGGTCCTTGATGGTAACGTCGTTAAGGGCCCTAAAATCAATGCATGGCCGTAGGGGCCCGTCTTTCTTCGCAACAAAAAAGAATCCAGCACCCAGGGGAGACGAGGATGGGCAAATGATGCCGGCACTGAGGGAGTCTCGGAGGTAGGCGTCCATAGCTTCTCATTCAGGGGCTGAGAGGCTGTAGAGGCGGCCGGATGGAAGAGGCGCCCCTGCCCGGAGGTCGATGGCACAATCATAGGGGTGGTGGGGTGGGAGGGAAAGCGCCTTTGACTTACTAAACACGGTGCCCAGGTTGTGGAGCTCCAGCGGAACCGAGGAGAGGTCCGGTGGGGTGGGGTCCACAGTGGGGGGGGGGGGGCACAGACGGGGCAAAGGCAGCGGATTGAAGGCAGGTTCCTAGGCAAAAAGTGCTCCAGGAGCGGACGCGGCCGGTCTGCCAATCAAACACGGGTTGTGGAGGCAAAGCCACGGGTAGCCCAGGATGACAGATGACGTGGAAGAGGGGAGGACATAAAAACTAAGGTCTTCTCAGTGGTTACCGGAGATGATGACGGGGAAGGGTTGGGTCTTATGGGTGACTTTTTCCAGGGGGAAGCAGGTGAGGGCAATCAGATGGAGAGGGGAGGGTAACGCTTGGCACTGGATGCCCAGGCGGGTTGCCAGACTCTTAGAAATAAAGTTCTGCTCCGCCCCCGAGTCCACCAGTGCGTGAGTGAAATGTCCTATGGAGTTATGGCATAGTCTGATGGGAATTTGGCACTTTGATAGGGAATCTGACTGAGACCTCCCCCTTTTGGCTTCACCGGGCAGACCTCCATGAGATGTTGGTCGTCCCCGCAATACATGCAGAGACCCAACTCTCGGCGGCGCTGTTTTTCCGCTAAAGGAAGTTTGGCCCGCCCGATTACCATAGCGTCAGGGTCGTCGACGGCCTCCGGGGGAGGCAACGTCAGGGGGCAAGACTGAGGAGTGTGGGAGAAGGTTCCGCACGAGCGGCTATGGGACTTCCGCTCGGCAGCCCGCTCCCGCAGCCTGTTGTCTAAGGATATGACAAGGGAAATTAGGTCAGACAACCGATCCGGCAGGTCCCGGCAGGCCAGCTCATCCCATAAATTGGAATTCAGACTGCGGAGGAACAAACTACAAAGGGAGGCATCGCCCCGACCAACCTCCTCCGCAGCCACCCGGTAGTCGACAGCGTAGTCGGCCGCTAAGCGGCTCCCCTGGCGAAGGCTGAGTAGCCGCTCGGCCAACATGCTATCTCGATCGGAATGATCGAAAATTTCAAAAAAGAGTTGCACGAATTGGGTATAGGTTAGGTTTGCGTAGCTGGACTTCGCCATAATGGCGTAAGCCCAAGCTAATGTTCGCCCTTCCAACAGATTAGTGATGTACCCAATTCGGCTATGGTCAGTTGGGAAGTCCTCGGGAATGCGCTGAAACACCATCTCACATTGCAAAATAAATTCGCGCGCCTCCCCAAGCTTCCCGTGGAAGCGCGCGGGGGTTGGAACAGGGGTGAGACGGGTCGGCAGACCCGGGGCAAACTGACCGGCCAGAGGTCCGGGAGGAGCCGACCCACCGAGCTGGGATCCCTGCGGAGGGTCAAGGCGATCCAAACGGTGAGTCATTGAGGTTAATTGGTTTAGAATCACCTGTTGCTGATAGACAATCAAATCCACCCGAGCCTCGAGGGTGGAAAGTCGGCGTGCGAACCCGCTGTTCGCTGGGCTACTAGGCTGGAGTCGTGCTGTCATGTTAGGGCTAGCCCAGGGAACACACACGCAGGCTCAGGTGAGATTTTAGAGTCTTTATTGACAAGCAGGTGTATGAATGCGTGAATGTGGAATGTGGATGTCTTGGTGGGGACAGGAGCACCGAGGACGGACCAGAACACCGTACAGCCAGGCAACCCTGAGGACAAGCAGAGGACAAGGGTGAGATGAACACACACAGGGATATGATGAGTAATGAGAGTGGCTTACTTGCAGGGATTTGGTGGCTGGCGTTGGCAAGACTGGCTCATGCCTGGGAGACAGCGCTCTGATCGGCTCCAAGGGACGAAGATGAAGAGGCAAAGTGATGAGGAGGAGGCTCCGCCGCCAAGAGGTCCACCTGTGCACAGGGGGAGACTGAGAGAGCAGGTAAGTGGATGATCTTACGTGCATCAGAGAAGCACAGGCCGTAGACGTAGGCAAACACAGAGCTTCACGAGGAGGAGAGCTGACGACTCCAGGCCGAAGCCCTGGGCAGACCTTCTAAATAGGCGCGGCCTGATGAGGTGCAGGTGTGCACTCAGCTGGGGTGGATGACAGGCATGAGTGGGCTGTGACAGACCTTCACTAAGGCTGTTTCAGTACTATGATGAATTCTGAACCCAGATTGAAACTTCAAATAAACTATTTCCCTGTTAGTGGTCAAATAATTGTATAGCAACAACTCTTTCTAAGATTTTTGAAATGAAAGGCAGATTAGAGAATGGTCGATAGTTAGCTAAAACTCCTGGGTCGAGCATTGGCTTTTTGAGTAAGGGTTTAATTACAGCAGTTTTAAAAGCCTGCAGTACATGACCCAAGGTTAAAGAAGAATTGATTATTTGAAGAATACGGCTACCAATAAATGGGAAGACTTTTTTAAATAACCTGGCAGGAATCGGGTCTAAAGGACAAGTTGAAGGCTTGGATGAGGAGATTATTTTATCCAACTCTAAAAAGTCAATTGGAGTAAACTTATCCAAACAGATATCAGTTGAAGGAGTTGTAGTAGTTGCTGTACTTAAGTCTACAGTGGGAATAATCTGATTGATTTTATCTCTACTAGATAAAATTTTATGATTGAAAAAGTTCAAAAAGTCCTGACTAGTAAGCTCTAGGGGGATGTGAGGATTGACAGAGTCCTGACTCGTTGTCAGCCTGGCTACAGTGTTGAAAAGAAACCTGGGATTATTTTTATTCTCTTCTATTAATGTAGAGTAATAACTTGTTCTAGCTCTTCTAAGAGATTTTTTATAAATTAGGAGATGATTTCTCCAAGCTAAATAGAATTCATCTAAATTAGTGGAACACCATTTTCTTTCTAGTTGACGAGTCTTCTGTTTTAAGCTATGAGTTTCTGTGTTAAACCAAGGGGTTAGAAGTCTCTGATTGGACTTTTTCTTTTTTAAAGGGGCCACCAAGTCTAGATTCTGACACAGAGAGACTGTAACACTATCTATCATGCTATCAATTACGGAAGGAGCAAGTTCTCCATCTTTTATTTCCATTGTGTTGACACATGGTATAGAGGAGACAATCTGTAAAAATTTGGTAACAGCATCATCTGAAAGACATCTGCTGTAGTAATATTTTTTTCTTTAGGAGTCAAATAATCAGAAATAGTGAAATCAAAGGTTAACAGACAATGGTCTGACCATACAGGATTATGAGGAGACACTACCAGATTTTCTATTTCTATACCACAAGTGAGAACAAGGTCCAATGTGTGGTGGAGATAACGGGTAGAATTTTCTACTTTCTGGGAAAACCCCAATGAGTCTAATATTAAGATAAGATAAGATAAGATAAGCCTTTATTAGTCCCACAATGGGGAAATTCCAGGATTGCAACAGCACAGGGACAGCAACACTGAGAGCATTAATTTAGAAGATAGGAAAATAAGAACAGTGAATATACATATGTACACATAAATATATAAATATACATATATACACAGTGCGGAGCATTGTAGCTAGATGCAATAAACAGCATAACCGTCTACTTAGTTATCCTACATAGTATGAATATGTACCCATACGTATTGTCACCCTCCGTAGCGACTGATATTGTCCTAGTTGTATATTGGAGGGGACCATTTGTGTAAGTCTGTTGTGTCTTTTGCATTCAATACTATTAGGTCGTCATGTTTTGGGTTTTTTTTGCTATCTCTGCGAGCAGCCCTGTTTAGGTTATAAAGTCTGACAGCCGTAGGTAGGAAGGACCTGCAAAACCTCTTGGTTGCGCACCTAGGATGATGTAGTCTATTTCTAAATGAGCTCCTCAGTGCATCCAGTATGTCCTGCATAGGGTGGGACTCGGACTCCAGCAGAGATGACAGTTCAGCCACTGTCCTTCTCTCTCCTATCTCCTCCACTGGGTCAATGCGTTGCCCTAGGACAGAGCTAGCTTTCTTGATCAATTTGTTCAGTCTCTTCCTATCAGCTGCTGTAATGCCATTGCCCCAGCAGACCACTCCAAAAGTGATGGCTGATGCCACCACCGTGTCATAGAATGTCTTCAGGAGCACCCCTTGTACACCAAAAGACCTGAGCCTCCTCAGTAGGAACAGCTTGTGCTGTCCCTTCTTGTAGAGTGCGTCGGTATTGTGTGACCAGTCTAGTTTATTGTTCAGATGAACACCCAGGTACTTGTAGGATGTCACCATCTCAATGTCTGTTCCCTGTATGTTTACTGGTGCTGTGAGGGGTTGTCCTTGCCTGCGGCAGTCCACCACCAGCTCTTTAGTTTTCCTCGCGTTGATCTGGACGCAGTTCCAATGGCACCAGTCCATGAAGTCCTGGATAAGTCCTCTGTACTCAGTTTCATCTCCATTGGAGATGAGGCTGACGATCGCAGAGTCGTCAGAGAACTTCTGTAGATGGCAGTGTGTTGTGTTGTGTGAGAGGTCTGCAGTATAAAGGGTGAACAGGAAGGGAGCCAAAACCGTTCCCTGGGGGTCCCCCATGCTGCCGATGATCGTGTCGGACACACAATCCCGGGTTCTCACAAACTGTGGCCGGTTAGTGAGGTAGTCCAGGATCCATGATGACAGGTGCTGGTCCACCCCTGCGCACAGCAGCTTGCCCCTCAGGATCATTGGTTGGATGGTGTTGAAAGCACTGGAGAAGTCAAAGAACATGATCCTCACTGCGTTCCCAGGCTTCTCCAGGTGGGACAGGGAACGGTGAAGGAGGAAGATCACTGCATCCTCCACCCCAATCCCATGCTGGTAGGCGAACTGGAGTGGATTCATCGCTGGTCCCACCAGGGTCTTCATCATGTGAGACATCAGGGCCACTGTTCTGTAGCTGTTCAGGTCTCTGGGGTGAGAAGTCTTTGGTATGAGTACCACACAAGATGTTTTCCACAACTGTGGTACCCTCCCCAGCTTCAGGCTCAGCTTGAAGATGTGCTCCACAATCCCACACAGCTGGTCTGCGCAGGACTTGAGGAGCTTCGCACTGATGCCGTCCGGTCCAGAGGCCTTCCTTGGCTTGATCTTCCTCAGCTCCGTCCTCACCTGGGTCTTAGTGAGGGTCAGGTTGGGGGGCTGTGTGCTGGGAATGGGGGGGTGTTGGTGGAGTGGGGTGTGGACAGCAGGTCTCGATGACATTAGAGGCGGCAGCGGTTGGTGTGCAGGCAGGGGGGAGGGTGGTTGGTCAAACCTATTAAAAAACAGGTTCAGATTGTTCACCCACTCCCTGTCCCCCGTGGCCTGGGAGGAGATATTCTGGAGCCCAGAGATGATTTTGAGGTTTCTCCAGACCCCGCCGATGTTGCTCCGTTGCAGCTTGTCCTCCATCTTCTTCCTGAAGCTGTCCTTGCCTTCTCTGATCTTCCTCCTCCGCTCCCTCTGTACGGACTTCAGCATCTCCCTGTTCCCCGACCTGAAGATCATCTTCTTCTCTCTCAGAAGTGTTTTTATCTCAGGGTTGATCCAGGGTTTGTTGTTCAAGCAACACCGTATGGTCTTGGTGGGTACGGTATTGTCCACAAAGAAGTCGATGTAGTCCGTGATGGTGTGAGTGAGGCCACTGATGTCCTCACCATGTGGATCGCAGAGCTGCTCCCAGGCAGTGATTTCAAAACAGTCCTTTAGAGCATCCATTGCCTCCTCAGACCATATCTTCACCGTGCGCATGACCGGAGGTTGTCTGTGTACTAGGGGTTTGTACACCGGCAGGAGATGAACCAAGTTGTGATCCGATCTCCCGAGTGGGGGGAGTGGTGATGAGGTGTACACCTCCTTAGTGTTTACATAGAATAAGTTCAGTGTTTTATTATCTCTAGTGTGGCATGTGACATACTGGGTGAACGTGGGCAGAATGGGGGACAGTGAAATATGGTTGAAATCCCCGGAGATTAGAAGGAGAGCATCTGGGTGTTCTGTCAGCAGCCTGCCAGTTACTTAGTGAATGGCGTCATGCGCTATCCCAGCATTCGCCATCGGATTTGCATAAATAACAATGCAGATCATGTGTGAGTATTCCCTTGGGAGATAGGTAGGCCGCATGCTAACAGCTAGCAACTCAATGTCTTTGCTGCAGTGTTGTTCCTTAACCGTGATATGTCCCAGTCTGCACCAGCTGTTATTGACATACATTATCACTCCTCTGCCCCTTGCCTTCCCACTGTCTGGTGTCCGGTCTGCCCATATTGCGTGGAAACCCTCCAGTTCAATGTTAGCATCTGGTGCTAGTTCTGCTAGTCACGTCTCAGTAAACAACATCATGCTAATCTCTCTGAAGACGCTCTGGTAACGAGCCATAGCCGCTAGCTCATCTGTCTTATTGAGTAGCAATTGTACATTTCCCATAATAACGGATGGAAGGACGGATCTGTACCTTATATTTCTCGCCCGCTGTCTTGCTCCAGCACGCCATCCACGTTGCTTCTGTCTTATTTCTACTGGTATGTCGTATTCTTGCATTAGCATCATGGGCTGATTAAGTGCTAATAGTTGGTCTCTACTGTACTGCCTCTTAAAAGCAGTGGCTCTGTCCGTTGGTTCAGGAGACAGTTGGGCGATCCATGTGTCCGTGATGGATAAGGTGTCACCGGATCAGAAAGTTTAGCAAGAGAAGTCAGACAGTAAATAGAAACAGGAAGAAATTAATCCGCTGTTGCAAAAAGGCAGCCTACTCGTGTGGCGTATTCACAGTATTCAAGAAAACTTGAATTGAATGCCTTATTAAGACAGTCACTATCTACATCAACATGTATATTAAAATCCCCTACTATAATTATTCTGATTTCAGCACTAAATCAGCTAAAAATTCGGCGAATTCGGATAAAAACTCTGAGTAGGGAGGACGTTAAACTACAGCAAAGAAAATTGGGTTTAAGCAAAGATTGCTAACATGTCCCATAGTGAGGACCAGGCCCTCAAAGGAATTAGAACATGTTTTTTGCTTTACATTAACTAGTAATTTAGAATGGTAAATCACCGCTACTCCACCTCCACGACCAGAATTTCTAGGATTATGATAGTTTAGATAACCAGAGGGAGTTGATTCATTTAAACCAACATAATCATCTTGCCCTAACCAGGTCTCTGGGATATTAAATCAATCTGATGATCAATTAATAGATCATGAACTAGTAGAGACTTGGAAGTTAGAGACCTAATATTTAACAAACCACGTTTAATTTTCACATTATGAGGAGGAAGGGAGGCCGAATCATTAAATTTAGAGACTTGATGTTTAATTTGAGATTTACCAACTTTTTGTTTAATCACTTTGGGATGTTTATACATTTTATTTTTATTAACTTTGGGGGGAGTAGACAAAGGTTCTCTAAGGGGAAAGACAGGGGCTAAGTTGAGGGGTGGCAGATGAGAAGGAGCTGCAGAACAACGAGAGCAAGTTTTTTAGTTTTTTAGCCAAAGTCAAATTCCTTGTATGTGTTGTGCATACTTGGCCGATAAAGCTGATTCTGATTCTGATTCTGATTCTGAGAAAGGGGTGAATTTATCAAGTTATGTTGTATTTTCTTGGGTTATAATATTTTGGGTAACGGGAGACAGACACAATCTCTTTGGGGTTATCAACTGAAGACTGATCTAAGCAGTGAGGATTATTTGGATTAATAGGATTAATATGAGAAGTGGAAACAAAGAAAGGCTGGTTGGCAGACCCAGGAACTTCGGGGTGAGTTAACGCACCAAATTTCAGTCACTGTACTAAAAAACGCTGACTGGAATAGAACAGATTGTTTCTTAAAACACGTGCACCAAGTCTATTTGGATGGCTGCCATCTGGCCTCATAAATGATGGGCAGTTCCAAAACAGGTTGAAATTGTCTATAAAATCAATGTTAAAAGTAGGACATGTAGAACACAACCAGGTATTCAGACTGAGAGTTCTACTAAAATAACTGCAACCTCGTCTGAAAGGGGCCAACGGCCCAGAAATAAACACACGTCTGCCACAGTTCATAAGGGTGGACAGAAGGCTCTTGAAGTCACTCTTTAAGATCTCTGATGCTTCATCTGGGATGCTGCTGCATCCAACATGTACAATGACAGTTTTAGCATGGGGGTATTCATTTAATAAGTCAGGGGTAAGAGCCTCGATGTCTGACACTTTAGCCCCAGGAAAAAACTTAGTGGCACAGTACCTGCTTCTGACGTTCCTCATAATCGAATCACCAATTACCAACGTCGTCTGGGGGGGCCTTGCCGGTGGTTTCTGAAATGGTGGATAATTTTGCCGATGTTGTTGTTGTGATGGCGGGGTGATGCGCTCTCTTCTTTTTGGTGCTGGAGTATAGTTTGGCACACCTAAAGTAGTTTTAATCTGGGGCTTGCGGGTTTGGGCCACTGCTGAAGGGGGGGGGGCATGGGAGGATGAGCGATGTCCAGGTGGGGAAAATCTTCCAGGGAAAGGATGTCGAATCTGTTTTCCAGTAGCAGGGGAAGAGAGGAGGTGCGGCCGTGTCTGGTCATTCGCCAATGTTTGCTAGTTGGCCCGACCAAGGTCCAGGGCACGTATTGAGGATGTGAAAGACCACCTGGGGCTTTGGGTTTAGCTCCGAGCTGAAGCCAGTGTTTATTGCTGGGGTCCTGGACAGCTGAGGAGACCGGAGCAGGGGTGGAAGTGGATGGCGATGTGTTGAATTCATCCAGGTAAGTAGCCGTCTCTGCTAGCTGTGAGTCGGTTGCCGGGGCAGATGTTCTCCCAAGAATTATAGTGTCTAGGTGGTCTTCAGCCTCCCGAATCTTATAGAGGTTGGAGATTCTCACTTCCAACTCAGAAACCTTCTTAAGGAGGGACACACAGCTGACACACGTCGGGGATGGAGTCATGATGTTCCAGGCAAGACGTGAATAGCTAGCTAGCTAAAAACAACTAAAAACCAGATTAGCCTAGCCTAGCTAGCTAGCTAAACATGGCTAAAACCAGCTAAAAAGAGGTTAGCCTAGCCTGGTGAAAACAGCCCTGCCTGGGGTCTGATTCACCTGTGTGCCAATCGGGCTTTCTGCTAGACCAACACTAAGCTAACACTAAGTAAAACGCTAATATCAGTAAAAAGAGATAAAAAATTAAAAGCAAAGTTAATAAAAACAAACAAAAGCGGACAAGATAACGCTGCGACACGTTACAGGTATGATTAAGTACCTTTTCCAATAGGTACTTTTAATTAGCAGCCCTGCCTTCACTCGTTGCTCCAGCTTAGAAAAATCCTTTACTCTTTGGGATTTTTTTGAGCAATTCATTTTCCCCAAGCTCTTTTCCTCTCAATAATTTTATAAGTGCCACTCACAAACTTTTTTCCGGACATTTTGACTGAGCTAATTACTTCTTGCCTCTCACTGGCGCTTGCATAGTCACATGTCAAAGCAATTTCTCTGATAGGCTATTGTTACATGGTACCCACGTGGGCCACATGTAAATTGGACCAATCAGCAGACAGCCACACGCGAATATCAAGTGATGGACATAGAATCTGACCAATTAACAACTTGATCTTTTTTTATCGGCACATGATAAACCCCTGATCTTTGTAGGACCTTGGGCTTCAGCCCAGCCTAGCCGGTTCATTAAGGCGGCCTTGCCTGCAAACTGTAATTTTTCAAATATATCCACTATTCCAGTACAATCAGGTAATATTAAATATTTAGGAATAAAGATTTCTCCCAGGCTCTCAGAGTCACTGCAACTAAAGTACACTCCCCTTCTAAAAACAATCCAAGACGATCTTACACATTGGAGGACATTCATCATCATCATCATCATCATCATCTCTCGTCTGTGGATGAAGCAAACGAAGCCGCAGCAACATATTGGGCCCAAAGTTTCCTGTCCTTCATCAGCCTTGACACCTCCTGCTCAAGCCCCATGTCCCTTTTGATTGTGTTGGGATAATTGAGTTTTTGTCTGCCACGGCTAGTGCAACCACTGACTGGAATCCAGAAGACTAGGTGAGAAACAAGCTTTTCCATTGCACATAGGCAGTGTCCGACAAACCGTAGACGTCTCACTTTTATTGTCATTATTATGAGGGGTAATTTTCCATACATCACTCTGTTAGGAGGACATTACCTATATCACTAATGGGAAGAGTCACAACCGTTAAAATGATGGTCCTTCCTGTTATGTCCACAAACCTGGTTAAGAATGAGGCTGACAGAGACGTAGCACTGAACGTGTGTTTAATAGGGATTTGGAAACACCGTACATGAACTGCACCTAGCGGAGTCATCCAGCCCAAGAGGAAGTCCTCCTGGCAGCTGCCCCCTAACATAGGGTGGTGTGATGACACAACAGGAAGGCAGCGTCATCACACCGCACTTCACAATAAATCCCCACACAACACCCCCCTTCTTTACAAGGTCCAAAACCCCTCACTCAAATCGAACACACCCTAATTTAGAACTCCAATCACACTCTAACTTAAGTAAAACTAAGGCCTAACACACTACACACACACACACACACACACACACACACACACACACAAAAAAATAGAACCAGTGGGTGGACTGCCACACAGCCCACATGGCACAATGGGTATTCTGCCACTGATATCACTAAAAGTCTTGATCACAACTAAAAAAAACTGCCGTGCTCCTAAACTAAACACAGAACACCAAACAGAACTATCACATATAAAGTCTGTCACAGCAGTCACTTAGGAGAATAGTGGGACAGACAGGGGGGCCGTGGGCAGCCCCACAGCAGGCGCACCCCTGGAGGTGACAGGCCCCTGGAGCGAGGGCTGATCTTCTGAACATTGGAGCCCAGATCCCAAACCACCTTCACCGACTCCCATCCAGCCTCGCCACCTGGAGCATCCTCCTGGACATGCCGCAGCTGGTTAGCGTGCCTCATCGAGCCATCAGACAACCAGAAGCACGCCACTCCCAACTTCGCCACTATCCTCAGGCATGCTCGATGTTTCATCGGCTGTCGTCTGGCCCAACTTCGCCATGGTTGTTCATCACCCCAAACCCGAACCCAGTCCATAACCCAAAGTGGGACATTACGCAGCCTGACGTGCTGCTGCTGAGCATGCGGTAACTCCATGCTCATCGGTCATGCCCCACCCTCTTCTAAGAATGCAGCAGTGGTCACCATCGTAGCAGCAGACTCCCCACCCAACTGCAGCCGAGTACTGGAGGCGTCCGGTGCTAGCATGGTGTCGCTCATTGGCACAGGTGTCCCACCGTCATGGTCGGCCCCCGCAACTACCTCTTGCCGAGCACAGGCACTGAAACTTTCCCGTACCAACACTGAGCAAGAACTGGCTGACTTAAAAGCAAGGGTGTCCGTTAGCTCGTCATCCCAAACCACATCGTCTTCGACCACCGGAGCCCGTGAGCTCCAGTGGGCACAACCAGACCATTCGTTCCCAGTGCTGTCCTTGATGGCAAAACCCAGTCTGTAGAACAGGTCACACCTCATGATGTTATCGCCGCTCGCCACCACTTGGAACGTGAAGTTAATCATTGCTTCAGACTTGTAACGAACAGTCAACTCCACAGTCCCAATCGTGCACAGCCTGCTTCCACTGTAGCCATACAACAGCGCTGGGTTATTCCTAATCCTGTGGTGGGGGGAAAACTTCTTCACCGAGGCCCAATCCAGCATCAACCGCACCACCGCCATGTCAATTAACAGTGGCACCTCCACGCCGTCTTAACTCCACCGCACAATAGATATACCCGTTGGTGTTGGGACTCACCAAGTGGATGGTTGTCGGGGATGGGCAGGGTGATTTCTTCCGTGGGCTCTCCGGGTCAGACAAACGTCACACCCTGGTGTAGTGATTCAAGCGTCCATATCTACTGCATTGTTTTCCTCTTGCCGGGCACTCTCTCGCTTTATGGCGGTGCTCCATGGACCCACAATCCCTGCAAATGGGGTTCCCCGGTGCAGACATCTGGCTGTCAGTACTGGTTTCATAATCATCTTGATCCAAGCTATCCTCGCTATCAGGGTCCGCAACATTAGCTGAGCTGGGAAGCTCTGGCAGTTTCTGTGACTGGTGCCAGTTTAGCTCTGAAGCTAGCTTATCTGTGGCCTCCAACTGGAGTGCTAGTTCAACAGCCCTAACTAGTGTCAAGTCAATAGGCGACGTCAATAGCCTAACATGCAGTCCAGCACTGCATGTGTGCTTGGCCAGGTGGTCACGCACCATCTCATCTACCAGCGGCCCAAAATGACACTTGCTAGCTAACTGCCTCAAATCAGCGACATACTGGTGAATAGGCTCACCGACATGTTGGCGTCTCTGGCGAAAGTGAATTCTCCAAACAGTTACACTGTCTGGGGTGGTGAAATGGTTAGCTAGCGGCTCCACGATGTCCTCGAATGGGTCTGACATGCCGAGCGTCCGCAGGACCCTCTGGCCTTCAATACCCAGGTTGTGGACAAGGCGCGCACGTGCCCTCACCTTATCGAGCCTCCCAAGGTCCAGCGCCATGATGTATGTCTGGAAGGCCTTGAACCAACGAGGCCATGGCACTGGTGACTCGCCCGGGAGCTCAAGGAAGGGATGGAGTGGTGTGACACACACCTCCATACGTTAATCCTCAGTCATCAAATGTTATGTCCACAAACCTGGTGAAGAATGAGGCTGACAGAGACGTAGCACTGAACACGTGTTTAATAGGGATTTGGAAACACCGTACATGAACTGCACCTAGCAGAATCATCCAGCCCAAGAGGAAGTCCTCCTGGCGGCTGCCCCCTAACATAGGACGGTGTGATGACGCAACAGGAAGGCAGCGTCATCACACCGCACTTCACAATAAATCCCCACACAACACTTCTTAAAATAAATTATCTATTTTCAATTAATTCTACCCAACCATCTATGGCCTAGTTTAAGTCCCTAGACTCAAATATAAGTAAATTTTTATGGAAGGATAAACCATCAAAAACTGTTCAAAAAGCAAAAGAGTGGGGAAGTTTAGACTTACCATTTTTTTAATTACTTCTTAGCCAATAGACTGCAGTGTGTTTCTAACCAGACAAAATCAACTCCGCTAGGAAACCCATGGTTAGATGCTGAACAAGCTCTCTGTGGCCCGTAAAATATCTCTGACTTACATACCTTTCATGATCCCCTGTATCAAGCGCCATGACTGTTTTAATAGCATTAACATGAGCTCTTCTCTGATAGTCTGGTGGAAATTTTAAAAAAATAACGGGGTCTTCACTTGTCCTTTGCAAACTCACGCCCATTTGGAATAATCCTGATATCCTACAACAAAAGAGGATGTTAAAATTTCCATTATGGTGTGACAAATGAATAAAAAACTGAGAACATCTTATTCGAGGCAGAAACTTTATCCAATTCCAGGAACTGGTGTCATAGTATGACATCAGTGATAAAAAATTTCTTGAATACCAATAGCTTAAATCCATAATAAAAGCAAGATTCAATTTCAACCAGATAGTTTTAGAGGTACCAGTTAAGGTGACAAAGTTTTTAAATCTTCATTCCCCTAAATTGATATAAAAAAAAATACATGGACTATTATCAAAAATTAAAATGGGAGACAGACCCATCAATCAATAACAATAAAAACTTCTGAACACAAATATGCTTAAACACTTAAGATGACTAAAAACTGCAAAACCATGACTGTTCATGCCAACCAGAAGCCATGGATGACAGCAGAGGTCCACAGGCTCCTGAGGGCTTGGGACGCAGCCTTCAGAGCCGATGACACTGCAGGATTAACAACAGCTAGGGCCAACCTGTCCCATGGTATCAAGAAGGCAAAAGGACAGTACAGCAAGAAAATATCCGGCCACTTCAGCAACACCCAAGATGCACGTTCTCTATGGCGTGGCATAAACAGTGGTGTGAAAAAGTGTTTGCCCCCTTTCTGAGTTCTCATTTTTTGTATGTTTGTCACACTTAAATGTTTCAGATTATCAAACAAATTTAAATATTAGACAAAGATAGCGCAAGTAAACACAAAATGCAGTTTTTAAGTGAAGGTGTTTACTATTAAGGGTAATAAAAAAAAAATCCAAACCTACATGACCATGTGTGAGAAAGTGATTGCGCCCTCCCTCCTCCCCCCACCCTGTTAAAATATAAATTAACTGTGATTTATCACATCTTTGGAAAGCTGAGTTCAATTTCTCTAGCCACACCCAGGCCTGATTACTGCCACACTTGTTCTCAACAAAAAAAATCACTTAAATAGGACCTGCCTGACAAAGTGAAGTAAACCAAAAGATCCTCAAACGCAATACATCATGCTGAGATCCAAAGAAATTCAGGAACAAATGAGAAAGTAATTGAGATCTATCAGTCTGAAAAAAGTTACAAAGCCATTTCTAAAGCTTTGGGACTCCAGCGAACCATAGTGAGGGTCAGTATCCACAAATGGCGAAAACATGGAACAGTGGTGAACCTTCCCAGGAGGGGCCGGCCAACATAAATTAACCCAAGAGTGCAGCAACTCATCCAAGAGGTCACAAAAGACCCCACAACAACATCCAAAGAACTGCAGGCCTCACTTGCCTCAGTTAAGGTCAGTGTTCATTACCACCATCAGACAAAGACTGGGAAAAAATGGCCTGCGTGGCAGAGTTTCAAAACGAAAAACACTGCTGAGCAAAAAGAACATAAAGGCTCGTCTCAGTTTTGCCAGAAAACATCTTGATGATCCCCAAGACTTTTGGGAAAATACTTTGTGGACTGACAAGACAAAAGTTGAACTTTTTGGAAGGTATGTGTTCCACTACATCCAGTGTAAAAGTAACACAGCATTTCAGAAAAGGAACATCATACCAACGGTAAAATATGGTGGTGGTTGTGGGGAGACTTGAATAACGAAACCGAATTGTCTTTCATTCCAGTTTATTCAAGTAATCATTCCACTGTCTGCTCTCATTCTTGAGCAGCGAACAAAGAGGGTGAACACACCAAAGTTCTCTCATTTAAACATTCTGACATCAAACCATTTCCCTCGCGGGGGAAATCACACATCTCTCTCAAAATCTCTTTATCCACATTCATTAGCCTTTTATTTACATAACTCCCCCTTCTCTCTTCTCGAGCCTCAGTGGTCAGGAAGTCTTCTGTCCCCTGGCCTCCGCAGGGGGTCCAGGCTCTGTGGCTCCGCACCGCAGGGGGCTGGCTCTCCTTCATCGTGGTTAAATCACATATGCAGTGTCCAACATATACATGTCTCACAACACAGCCATATAACCCCCCCCCCAAACGATGAAGAACAGACTAATTCCTAAAATTAAATAGCACCTTACTCACTACTGAATAATTAACACCAACATTCAGTCTGTGCGCCACTTGGGCTTCAGCCGTCTGCCGAATCTGCTGTGCGTTGGCCCCGCCTTGCCTGCGGTGCGTTTCTGCTTCGGGTCTGTTGACTGAGGGAGAGAGTGATTAATTGCCCCGTGATTAATTGCCCCCTGCGGGGGCCTGCCTCGTCGAGGCGCCACCGCGACCGGTACAGACACGTCCTTCATGACAAAAGCAGGTTTTAGTCTGTCAATACTGACTGTCTCTTTTCTGTCTCCCAAATCTAGCACAAATTGCTTATCACCTGCCTCCAGCACTCGAAATGGCCCTTCGTAAGGTGGTTTGAGCGTTGCTTTTAGGGCTTCACGCCTGACAAAAACGAAATCGGCATTTTTCAAAGCCTTGGGGACGAAAACTCGTGGAAAAGCGTGATGAACCGGACCCGGGAGCGTGTCTGCCCCCGTGCCGACTAACGGTCCCAGAGCCGAGAGAGGTGGGGGCTCTGGGTGCTCTGGTAAAAACTCGCCCGGCAGCCTCAGAGTTTGTGCGAATACCAGCTCCGCTGGGGAGGCGTCTAAGTCCTCTTTAGGCGCAGAACGCAACCCAAATAAAACCCATGGAAGTTTATTCACCCAATCTGCATCCGTGAGCGACGCTCTGAGTGCTGCCTTCAAAGACCTATGAAAACGCTCGCATAAGCCATTGGCCTGAGGGTGGTAAGCCGTAGTGTGGTGAATTTTGGCTCCTAAGCCGTTGGCCATTGCTGACCACAGCTCAGAGATGAATTGCGGTCCTCTATCGGACGTAATGTCCGACGGAACCCCGAAGCGCGCCACCCAAGCCGTTAAAAAAACGCGAGCCACCTCCGCGGCCGTGGTCGTCGCAAGTGGGATCACTTCCGGCCAACGTGTGGTGTGGTCCACCATTGTCAAAAGATACGTGAACCCCTGTGATGCCGGTAGGGGGCCCACAAGGTCGACGTGCACATGGTCGAACCTTCTGGCCGGAATGCGGAACGGTTCTAACGGGGCTCTTGTGTGCCTGTGAATTTTGGCCCGTTGACAGGAAATGCAGGTTTTTGCCCATTCCTTCACGTGCTTGCGCAGGCACGGCCAAACAAACTTTTCCGCCACTAGTTTCACCGACGCGCGCACCCCCGGGTGCGCCAGTGAGTGGACCGAGTCAAAAACACGGCGGCGCCACGTGGCCGGAACCACCGGACGCGGGCGCCCCGTCGACATGTCGCAGATCAGGGGGGGCATACCGGTTTGCAAACACTTGCTCTCCAGCCTCAACCCTGTTGGTCCAGACTGGAGCGCGCGCACGTCTGCGTCCGCCCCCTGGTCCGCTGCCATGGCTGCGTAATCTATACCCACGTGCACCGGGGCTGCGCGCGCCACCGTGCCGCTCTCCTGCGGCGCGGTCACGGTGGCCCGTTCTGCCTCTGCGCGTGTTGGGGTCGTGAACGCGCGTGAGAGACAATCCGCTACTACATTGAATTTGCCCGCGACGTGCCTAATGTCAGTGGTAAATTCCGAGATTGCGGCCAGCTGCCTCTGCTGCCTGCCGGACCACGGGTCTGAAATTTTGGCCATGGCGTATGTGAGCGGCTTGTGGTCCACATAAGCGGTGAAGCACCGTCCTTCCAGCCAGAACTGGAAATGACGAATAGCCAAATGCAGCGCCAACAGTTCTCTGTCAAACGCGCTGTATTTTCGTTCAGCCGCGCTTAAAGATTTGCTAAAGAAAGCCAAAGGCTGCCAAACTCCGGCTACCTGTTGCTCAATAACGGCCCCTATGGCTAAATCTGAAGCGTCTGTCGTCAGCGCGATACATGCTGCAGGGTCTGGGTGGGCCAGGAGCGCAGCGTCAGCCAAGGCTTTTTTAACCTCTGTGAACGCGCGCTCCCGCTCCGGGGACCATTCGACCGCCTGGGTCGGTTTTTGTTTTTTGAGCGCGGCATATAACGGTTGCATGATTTGAGCTGCGTGGGGCAGGAATCGGTTATAAAAATTCACCATCCCCAAGAATTCCTGTAGTGATTTGACCGTTTGTGGACGGGGAAAATCCGCTACCGCGCGTACTTTCTCTGGTAACGGAACCGCTCCCTCCGGGGAGACGCGGTGACCCAAAAAATCGATCCGCTCGACGCCGAACTGGCACTTGGCTGGGTTAACTATTAAGCCGTGCTCTCCCAGCCTCCTAAAAACTGCTGTGAGGTGCGTTTCGTGTTCGTCCTCTGAAGTACTCGCGACCAAAATGTCGTCGAGGTACACAAACACGAAAGGGAGATCGCGTAACATGGCATCCATCATCCGCTGAAATGTTTGCGCCGCCCCTTTGAGACCAAACGGCATGCGTAAAAATTCAAAAAGTCCGAACGGGGTTATTACCGCTGTTTTAGGAATGTCCTCCGGTTGGACCGGGACTTGGTGATAGCCGCGAACTAGATCAATCTTTGAAAAAATGCGCGCCCCCGCCAGGTGCACCGAAAAATCCTGAATGTGCGGGATGGGATAACGATCGTGCGCCGTAGCGTTGTTTAGCCTGCGGTAATCCCCGCACGGTCTCCAGGACCCATCGGCTTTCGGTACCATGTGCAGCGGCGAAGCCCACGGGCTCTTCGACCTACGAACGATGCCCAGCCTCTCCAGGCTGGCGAACTCCTCGCGCGCAATGGCGAGCTTAACTGCATCCAAGCGCCGAGCTTTTGCAAACACGGGAGGACCTACTACGCAAACACTAAGGAGGCGTACACCTCATCACAACTCCCCCCACTTGGGAGATCGGATCACAACTTGGTTCATCTCCGACCGGTGTACAAACCCCTAGTGCACAGACAACCTCCGGCCATGCACACTGTGGAGTTATGGTCTGAGGAGACAATGGACACTCTAAAGGACTGTTTTGAAGCCACTGCCTGGAAGCAGCTCTGCGATCCACATGGTGAGGACATCGATGGCCTCATTCACACCTTCACGGGCTACCTCAGCTTCTGTGTGGACAAATCCGTTCCCACCAAGACCATACGGCGTCACTCAAACAACAAACCCTGGATCAACCCTGAGATAAAAACACTTCTGAGAGAGAAGAAGAGGATCTTCAGGTCGGGGAACAGGGAGATGCTGAAGTCCGTACAGAGGGAGCTGAGGAGAAAGATCAGAGAAGGCAAGGACAGCTTCAGGAAGAAGATGGAGGACAAGCTGCAACAGAGCGACATCAGCGGGGTCTGGAGAAACCTCAAAACCATCTCGGGGCTCCAGAATACCTCCCCCCAGGCCACGGGGGGCAGGGAGTGGGCGAACAACCTGAATCTGTTTTTCAATAGATTTGACCAACCGCCCTCCCCCCTGTCTGTACAACAACCACTGCTGCCTCTAAGAAATCAAGTCCTGCTACCCACTCCCCACTCCACCGACACCCCCCCCACTCCCAACACACAGCCCCCCATCCTGACCCTGACCAAGACCCAGGTGAGGACGGAGCTGAGGAAGATCAAGGCGAGGAAGGCGTCGGGACCGGACGGCATCAGCGCAAAGCTCCTCAAGTCCTGTGCAGACCAGCTGTGTGGGATTGTGACGTATATCTTCAACATGAGCCTGAAACTGGGGAGGGTACCACAGCTGTGGAAAACATCTTGTGTGGTACCTGTACCAAAAACTTCCCACCCCAAAGACCTGAACAGCTTCAGACCGGTGGCCTTGATGTCCCACTTGATGAAGACCCTGGAGAGACTGCTCCTTGCTCATCTCCGCCCCCTGGTGGAACCAGCGATGGATCCACTCCAGTTCGCCTACCAGCATGGCATTGGGGTGGAGGATGCGGTGATCTTCCTCCTTCACCGTTCTCTGTCCCACCTGGAGAAGCCCGGGAATATGGTGAGGATCATGTTCTTTGACTTCTCCAGTGCTTTCAACACCATCCAACCGATGATCCTGAAGGACAAGCTGCTGCGCGCAGGGGTGGACCAGCACCTGTCATCATGGATCCTGGACTACCTCACGAACCGGCCTCAGTTTGTGAGAACCCGGGACTGTGTTTCCGACACGATCATCAGTAGCACGGGGGCCCCCCAGGGAACGGTGCTGGCTCCCTTCTTGTTCACTCTTTATACTGCGGACTTCTCACACAACACAACACATTGCCATCTACAGAAGTTCTCTGATGACTCTGCGATCGTTGGTCTCATCTCCAGCGGAGATGAAGCTGAGTACAGAGGGCTTATCCAGGACTTTGTGGACTGGTGCCATCGGAACTGCCTCCAGATCAACGCGAGGAAAACTAAGGAGCTGGTGGTGGACTGCCGCAGGCATGGGCAGCCCCTCACAGCACCAGTAAATATACAGGGAACAGACATCGAGATGGTGACATCCTACAAGTACCTGGGTATTCATCTGAACAATAAACTAGACTGGTCACACAATACTGACGCACTCTACAAGAAGGGACAGCGCAGGCTGTTCCTGCTGAGGAGACTCAGGTCTTTTGGTGTACAAGGGGCGCTGCTGAAGTCATTCTATGACACGGTGGTGGCATCAGCCATCACTTTTGGAGTGGTCTGCTGGGGCAGTGGCATTACTGCAGCCGATAGGAAGAGACTGAACAAACTGATTAAGAAAGCTAGCTCTGTCCTGGGGCAACGCCTTGATCCGATGGAGGAGATAGGAGAGAGAAGGACGGTGGCTAAACTGTCATCTCTGCTGGAGTCCGAGTTCCACCCTATGCAGGACATACTGGATGCACTGAGGAGCTCATTTAGCAGCAGACTACATCATCCCAGGTGCACAACCGAGAGGTTTCGTAGGTCCTTCCTACCAACGGCTGTCAGACTGTACAACCTAAGCAGGGCTGCTCGCAGAGATAGCAAAAAGACGTAACAAACTAATAGTTTTTTTTTTTTTTTTTTTTTTTTTTTTTTTGAATGCAAAAGATGCAATAGACTTACACAATGGTCCTCTCCGGCATACAACTAGGAACATACCGGTCGCTATGGAGGGTGAGAATATGTATGGGCACATAATCATACCATGTAGGATAACTAAATAGACGGTTATGCTGTTTCATCCCACCTAGCAACAATGCTCTGCACTGTGTGTGTTTATATATTTACATATTTATTCCATCTAGCTACAATGCTCTGCACTGGGTGTGTTTATATTTATATATCTATATATTTATTCCATCTAGCTACAATGCTCCGCACTGTGTTTTTATATATCTACATATTATTCCATCTAGCTACATTGCTCCGCACTGTGTGTGTTTATATACTTGCATATTTATTCCACCTAGCTGCAATGCTCCATACTGTGGGTGTTTATATATTTACATATTTATTCCATCTAGCTACAATGCTCTGCACTGTGTGTTCATATATTCATATATTTATTCCATCCAGCTACAATGCTCTGCACTGTGTGTCTGTGTGTGTGTGTGTGTATATATATATTTTATAGTAATATGTACATATGTATATTAGCTGCTCTTGCTTGCTTGTTTTTTCTTGCCTTCTGATTGTTGCTCTGAGTGTTGCTATCCCTGTGCTGTTGCAATCCTGGAATTTCCCCGTTGTGGGACTAATAAAGGCTTATCTTATCTTATCTTATCTTATCTTACCAGAAGTGGGGATAAAGTGTTTCACCCCGTGCTTCGCGACCGTCGCTGAAAAAGTGGGCACAGTGAGCGCTGGAAATTGGGTGAGGAGTGTGTGAAACTTACCACCTGCTGTAGCGACGTGGGTCTGTACTGGTGGCGGGGACACTCGAGCTGAACAGGGGAGAGAGTAAAAAGAGAGTGCATTTACCAGCCGTCTATTAGCAAGATCAACTAACAGATTGTGTGAACACAAAAAATCCGCGCCCAACATGTTGAAACTCACCGCCGCTATCACAAAAGTCCATTCATATGTGCGGCCATGTAAGCATAAAGGCAAGGTCCTTCTCCCGTAGGTGTTGATGTTCGAGCCATTTGCCGCTGTAGCTCCGCTACCGTGGGGTCCAGCCACCCGGTCCGCGTATGTTGGGGTGATGAAGCTCACTTGTGCTCCGGTGTCGATGAGGAACTCTCGTCCGGAGCGTGCATCCGTGATGTAGAGCAGCTTGTTGCGTTCTCCGAGGGTCGAAGCTGCTAGCGACCCCCGGTCTTGCCGTTTCCCGAACTCCTGAAGATGCAGGGCGGCACACACCTGCGTGCCTTCTCTGCGAACCTCCGATGGTAAAAGCAGAGATCTTCTCCTCCGCTGTGTCGTGCCCGCGCCTCTGCCGCCGGGCTATTGGCTCCCCCTCGTCGCGGCCGTGTTGCCGCCGTCGTCGGCCAGTCTGGTTCTGCCGCCTCTAGCTCCCCGCTGTCTCGGGTCGCTGCTGTGGCTGCTTGCCCGCCACAGGCGTCCAGGATCCCATCTGCCTCCTGGGCCAGCTCCCGGAACTCCTCCAGGGTGTGACACTTTTTGCTGGCCAGCGTGCTTCTCGCATGCGCCGGGAGGTTGGAGAGGAAGATGAACTGAAAAATGAAATCATCGTTGTCCAACCCTCTCAGCTGTATCATCTCCTCCATCAGGGCGCTTGGCCTGTGTCCACCTTGGTCTAGCAAAGACAGGATCCTCCTCGCCCTCACTTCAGCCGAGGGGGTGAAAAACTTGATGAGGGTGGATTTCAGCTTGCCGTACCTGTCGGTCGCGGGTGGCTGCTCCACCAAGCTTTGCACGCACCGAGCTGTGCTGTTGTCCAGTTTAGCGATGACATGGTGGAACTTAATGTCATCCACCGTTACTCCTGCGAGCGCGAACTGCGACTCTGCTTGCAGAAACCACGACCGTGGGTTATCCTGCCAGAAATCAGGCAGCTTAACGGCCACTGCGCTCGCCAGCTCTGAGCGCTGTGAGTCCGGGACCCTGAGAATTTCTTCGTTCATTCTCAACGTCGTCAGTCACCAATGTGGGGAGACTTGAATAACGAAACCGAATTGTCTTTCATTCCAGTTTATTCAAGTAATCATTCCACTGTCTGCTCTCATTCTTGAGCAGCGAACAAAGAGGGTGAACACACCAAAGTTCTCTCATTTAAACATTCTGACATCAAACCATTTCCCTCGCGGGGGAAATCACACATCTCTCTCAAAATCTCTTTATCCACATTCATTAGCCTTTTATTTACATAACTCCCCCTTCTCTCTTCTCGAGCCTCAGTGGTCAGGAAGTCTTCTGTCCCCTGGCCTCCGCAGGGGGTCCAGGCTCTGTGGCTCCGCACCGCAGGGGGCTGGCTCTCCTTCATCGTGGTTAAATCACATATGCAGTGTCCAACATATACATGTCTCACAACACAGCCATAGTGGTAGTGTGATGGTCTGGGGCTGTTTTGCTGCTTCAGGACCTGGAAGACTTGCTGTGGTAAATGGAGCCATGAATTCTGCTGTCTACCAAAAAATCCTGAAGGAGAATATCCGGCCATCTGTTCTTGACCTCAAGCTGAAGCGCACTTGGGTTCTGCAGCAGGACAATGATCCAAAATACACCAGCAAGTCCACCTCTGAATGGCTTAAGAAAAACAAAATGAAGACTTTGGAGTGGTCTAGTCAAAGTTCTCACCTAAATTTGATTGAGTTGCTGTGGCATGACCTTAAAAAGTGGTTCATGCTCAAAAACCCTCCATTGTGGCTGAATTACAACAATTCTGCAAAGCTGAGTGGGTCAAAATTCCTCCACAGCACTGTAAAAAAGAATCATTGCCAGTTATCACAAACACTTGATTGCAGTTGTCGCTGCTAAGGGTGGCCCAACCAGTTATTAGGTTTAGGGGGCAATCACTTTTTCCACACAGGGCCATGTAGGTTCAAATTTTTTTTCCTCTTAATAATAAACACCTTCATTTAAAAACAGCATTGTGTGTTTACTTGTGTTATCTTTATCTAATATTTAAACTTGTTTTATGATCTGAAACATCTTAACAACCTAAATGACTTCTTTGGCCACTTTGAAGCACAAAACAGCACATCAGCACAAAAGACCACTCCTCCCACAGACGAGCAGGCCACAAGTCTGGATCCGGCTAGCGTGAAGAGGACCCTCTCCAGGATCACCCCACACAAGGCAGCTGGACCAGACAACATACCAGGTCCCATTCTGAAGGACTGTGCAGAGGAGCTGAAGAATGTCACATGTCCCGACGGGTAGCATCTCGGTTAGCATCTCAGCGCACTTGCCATGGAACCATTGATCATTCATTCCAGGCGGGCATTGATGATGGTGGGCTGCTTCTGTGTCCACAGCTGCTCTGGGGCGGGTTGGCAGGGGTGTGGCTGCTGGTCCGCGCCAGCAGCCTCCCCAGCTGCTGTCGGGCATTGGTGCACATTCATGCCCATTACATCTGCACTGCAGCCATCCCAAATGTTAAGGGTGAATAAGTGTGAGTGTGTAAGAGAGAGCACAAGTAAATGTGAGTGAGTCAGAGCGCAAGTGAGAGTGTATTTATGAGTGAGCGTGAGTGGAAGGAAGCATGTGTGAGTGCGAGCAACTGTGAGAGCAAATGGGAATGGGAGCAAGACTGAACAAGTATGGGAGTGAGTGAGAGTGAATGAGCCTGAGTATGGGAGTGTGAGTGCAAGATTGTGTGAAGGAGAGGGTAAGTGAGAATGTGAGTGTGTATGAGTGTGAGTGAGAGCATGAGGGTGTGAATGAGTGTATGTGCTGGTGGGGGGTGCTGTTCTGAGGGGATGGCACCTTCTAGTATCTTCTGGCAGCATGGGCTGGTCTCCGGCCAAGGAAGGGGGAGGGCATTGGCCTTTCGGCGCCTGGGCCCGGAGGCTGGCGTTGGCCCTGCTGGGGGGGCGGGGACAGGCCGGTCTGGGGTGGGGGTGGGGGTGGGGGTGTGCCGGCTGCTTGGCAGCCAAGCCTCTCTTGGCCCTCCCTCCTGGGGTGGTTGCCTGGCTGTCCTGGGACTTGCTGGCTTTGGGACATTTGTGTTCTGTGCGGGTTGGTTTTGCTGTCTTGCTTGCTTGGGGTTTCTGGGGGGCGGGGCGCAGGTTGTGACCTGCTACCATCTTGGCATGTTTCCTGGGAAACCACTCACACATTCACTTTGTACATGCTCTCATACACACGCATACACCCACATATGTCTCTGTTCTTTTACAGGTGCAGATACCAGACTTGGGATGAGACCTTTTCAGAAGAAGAAACAGTTTGTCTTCTGCTTGTTTTAGTTATGTCAGTTTGTTTTTTCTGTTTGTTCCTCTCTCTTTTTTCCCCCTCCTCACCCTCCCTTTCCCATCCCCCCCCCGTCAGGTCCATCATGAGTAAAACAGTTTAAATAAAGTATTAAAAGTTATTACAAGAGGAGTCTATACATAATATACAGTACATGTACTGTATAAAGCTCCTTTTGGCAAAGTAAATCTGTTTGGCACAAAACAGGGAAGCAGATATCTGTTCTGCTTACCTAACTGCTTGACAGGACAAGGGAGGGAAAGAAAGAAAATTGGGCTGCAGTGTGTCGAGTAGCCCGTGGTCTTCCCTACCGCTCATTTGCATAAACATTCCAATCACAGATGTACATGCAAATGAATTTCCCATACAGGCATGCACCGGAGGAAGCGCTCTTGTCCTGAATGTTTAAATCAGTGGTTTTTGATGTCAAATAACGACAGATTCATTAACTGAACCTACTATTTCTCATACGAAGTGATGTTAGAAACACTTTTCCCTGGTTTGTTTTAAATATGGAGACCAACTACACCATATTGTCCAGTAACAGTCCGAGAGCTAAAGATTGCGTACGGACAGCTCTGTCCACCAATCCAGTGGACCCAGCGCTCAGCTGAAGAAGACGGGGGGAGGTGGGGGGGGGGGGGCGCAATCAATTACTAACCACTGTTTCAGGCTACCACATACTATATGACCAGTTCTTGACGTCATACAGTCATGAAGAGCAGTGTCCAGCATTGTCAGTTTAGCTGGTGAGTCCAAAACTTTGTTGAAAGTTTTTGTGTTTCCATGCCTTATTTCCAAAACAAAAAACTAGCACATGTTCACGCAATTTGTGTCTGGAGGATTGGGTGAACCCAAAACCGGCGGTGACAACAACGTAATTGCCTTTTGTAGTGCAAACATCCCAGTGCTGGTAACAACAGCCTTATCAATCTGCTCACGGTTAATGGTAAATGGCGTTCACTTATACAGTGCTTTTTCTCATTTTTGGATGTCCAAAGCGCTTTACAGATCCTGCTATCCACCCATTCACACACACATTCACACAGTGATGGTGGCGGAGCTGCCATACACAGGCGCTGGCCTGACCTACCAGGAGCAACTGGGGTTTCAGTGTCTTGCTCAAGGACGCTTCAGCATGCAGACTGCAGACAGAGCGGGAATCAAACCCCTGACCCTCCAATCAGTAGTCGGTCACACTACACCTGCACCACAGCCAAATAATGGCTATTCCAGTATTTCCTCACAGATTGTGCTGACTCCACCTATCCTAGAACTACAGGTGCATCTCAATAAATTAGAATGTCATCGAAAAGTTAATTTATTTCAATAATTCAATTCAAAAAGTGAAACTCATGTATCATATAGATTCATTACACACAGAGTGATATATTTCAAGTATTTATTTCTTTTAATTTTGATGGTTATGGCTTATAGCTCATGAAAACCCCAAATTCAGTTTCTCAAAAAATTAGAATATTACACAAAATAATTTTTTTTCAAAATTGATTTTTAATAGAAATGTTGGCCGACTGAAAAGTATGTCCATGTACACACTCAGTACTTGGTCAGGGCTCCTTTTGTATAATTACTGCATCAATGCAGCATGGCATGGAGATGATCAGCCTGTGTTACTGCTGAGGTGTTATGGAAGCCCAGGTTGCTTTGATAGCAGCCTTCAGCTTGTCTGCATTATTGGGTCTGGTGTATTTCATCTTCCATTTGACAATACATCATAGATTTTCTATGGGATTTAGGTCAGGAGAGGTTGCTGGCTAATCAAGCACAGTGATACCATGGTCTTTAACCCCTTGCACTCTGGTCAATTTCCCTAAAAACGCCAAAAAATAATGTACCTAAAGTAAATCAAAAGCTGTTCTTCAACCCTTTGCAGCATCTTCATGGGGTTGGTCTCATTTAAAAGAAAACACTTTGAATTTTTTGGCAAAACAGTCATAATCTCTCTAAGTGCTCCTGCCACTGAGTAACAGTCATCTAAACATACTGAACTTGAAGAAAATAAATTTGGCCTGGGTGTTTTTTTTGATACAAATGCTTGCAAATAACACACAGCTTCAGATCCGGGCTGGAAAATACAACAGAAATGTAGAACCAAGTGTTATCCAGCTGAGGTCAAAATTTTGTAACAATACCACAAAAATGAATATATTACACAGCTTTGTTCTCAGGTAGTTCCCAGGCGTTTTTGAACTGTGCCAAATTGTGCCAAATGGCACAGTTTGGAAAAACGTCTAACTTTTGAATGATTCAATATAGAAGCTTGATCTTGGGCTCTAATGAAAGGTGACACTCAGGGCTGTGTGTGTGTGTGTGTGGGGGGGGGGGGGGTTGTTTATTCATTCATTCATGAATGAATGAACAAACAAGCCCCCACACACAAAGAAGCTTGCCACGTAAAAAAATGTGTGGCTTTTTTTATTATTACAAGAAAAAATAACCTACAGTGCACTAAAAATTATTCTAAAATATTTGTAATGTAGAAGATAACAACTCACACCCCCACCCCCCACCCCGCTACAGAGGACGGACATCGGCCATCGCTACATGACGGAACAGTTATGTGGCGATGTGGCGACCACGGCGCACAGTCCCCGCGGTCCCCGCAGTCCCCGCGCCCCCCCCTCCGCTACAGAAGAGTAGCGGGGGAGGGGGCGTTCACAGTCCGGACGCGGCGCACGAACCGTGTACCGCAGCGAACGGACTACGGACTTCGTGCGCCGCGGTCTACTACGCACAGTTGTAATTTACCGATCGGTCAAAAGTCATTTTTGATTACAATTTTCAGGGATAAAGAATAATTTAGCTTATAACACTTACCTGTCCACAACAGCATGTGGACGGTCTATGATGACCATGGAAGAGAATCCTAAACGTCTACTCTGCTGGGACAGCACCACCTGTGGCTGAACAGGCCGATGCGCGAATGGCAGTCCCTGTCACACAGGTCGCACTTGTGGGTGGTCTTCGTGCTGCTGGGTCTGTGGCGGTTCTTCCTGCGGGTCCTTTTTTCATCTGCTGCAGCAGTCAGTCTCTCTTCACCCAGCCTTACACAAAACAGCTTTCGAACTTCTGTGGTTCAATTGGCTGGCTGTATTCGCAGCCATTGGTAGGCGGGTCCTTCTTGCTAGGTTTTCAGTCATTGGTTCTTCAAGGTTTCAGAAACCTAATTCAAGGCTCTTATTAGTCGAATGAGAGGTCAATCACATCTAAACCAATCAAAGCACTCCTTTGGCTTTCTGTTCGTGGCTGTGTCTGTAGTGGAAGAACGGAAATGCAGCTTTTTTTTTCAGTGTGCTCTAGGACGCAGGGCCCTCGTGTGCCCTCGTGCGCTCTAGGATGCAGAGATGTGCCCGTCCACGGTACACCAGAGTGCAAGAGGTTAAACCAGGTATTTGTACTTTTGGCAGCGTGGGCAGGTGCCATATCCTGCTGGAAAATGAAATCAGCATCTCCATAAAGCTTGTCAGCAGAGGGAAGCATGAAGTGCTCTAAAATTTCCTGTTAGATGGCTGCACTGACATTGGACTTGATTAAACACAGTGGAAAAACACCAGCAGATGGCATGGCTCCACATATCATTAAATGTGGAAACTTCACACTGGACCTCAAGCAACTTGGATTCCGTGCCTGTTCACTCTTCCTCCAGATTCTGGGACCTTGATTTTCAAGTGACAGGACATGGCACCTGATTTGGGAAGCTCTGTCTTCTGGTGTTTGTCCACTGTGTTTAATCAAGTCCAAAGTCTCCGTCTCCTTCTGTTGTGTGTGCATTTGGACTCTAGTCATAATAACATTGTGACACCTTGTCAGGGTCTCCATATGTTTGTTTTTAACAGATGAAATGAAGCACACAAGAAAATGAATGAGTGTGTGATTGAAACAGACTAATAGGTGTGAAAGCACCCAAAGAAAGTTTTAGTGTCTCAGACCTCACAAGGTTTCAAGTCTCTTCTTATTTTCCCAAGTAGTTTTAAATCTATATACCTAACTGTGCTTTACACCTAAAGAACGCAAGTAGTAGTAGTTTGTAGCATCTAAGTCCAACCCAGTATTTTTGTCCCTACACCTACCTCCTGGGTTATAGTACCTAAACTAGCCCAAGTTTTATAGTATAAATTCAATTCAGTTACATAGTTTTAAAGTCTAAATTTAATCAAACATTTTTTTTAGCTCCAAATTTGTATCCAAGCAGTTCACAATGCCTGAACCCAAACAAGTAGTTTCTATATCAAGTTACTCAATCTAACCAAGTTTATTATACTGATCTCAACCCACTAGTTCCTAGTGACTGAATCAAACCCCGTAGTTTTAACAGCTAAAGCTTAGCCAAGTAGTTTTAATACTTTGGGATTAAAATACCATTATACTTACCAATGCATAAGATAAGTGCAACTATGTGTGTCTAAGTGTTTGGGTGTTGACTGGTTGTCAGGCAACAGCTACATTACAGACACATCTTTACCACTCCTGTAGGGTTTATCATCTTTGTCCTGACAGAGACTGATGAGGAGTGAAACGGTGAGGTAAACAACTGAACTCTCCCTCCTTGTCTTTTTTTTTTGTCTACTCGACTGTTTGACTCCCTCCTTTTTGTCTCACACTATCGACTCACAGTCGGCGCAGCAAGACAGAGCCTGCAGTTGTTTGGTGGCAGTTATTTGCTGGTATATAATCAGCGACAGAAATACACACATGTACACAAAGCCCGTCAAACTGCTACGATTCCACCGGCTCCCTGATTCCAACACTATTGCCTCACAGAGGACTTTCACACAGGCACGGAGAGAAAGGGAGGGAAGGTGAGGAAGGTGTATGTGTGGTACATTCCAGAAAAGGGAGACAAAAAGAGAAAGAGAGAGGGACAGACATCATTGTAATGACTGCATGCAAGTCGATACTCTTGCATACTGAATATTCCCCCAGAGGGCTTTTTCCATTACCCCAGATCGGGGGGGTCGTTTAGCTGATCCAACCCAGCTTTCTCTCCCTCTCTCTCTCCCTCTCTCTCTCTCTCTCTCTCTCTCTATTTCTCTCCATTTTCACTTCCTCCCTCTCTTTTTCCTCTACTATTTTTTTCACAGGCACATTGTGCAAATGTAACCTTTTGCGAGCCCCCACCCCCCTCCAACCATCACCGCCGCCCCCACCTCACTGCTCCCCATCCCCTGGAAGTTGGCTAGCCTCTTTGCTGCCAAGAAATATGAAAAACTGGCTGGCTGCCCATTTCATCTGCAAACACAAAACGAAAAAAGTGAGTGAGTGAGAGAGAGAGAGAGAGATAGAGAAAGGGGAGGGAGGATGGAAGCAGCAGGAGATGGAGGGGAGGGAGGGAATGGAGGTGACACAGAGGAGAAGGGAATGCTGCTGTGCTTTGCCATGAAGAAGAAGAAGGCAAAAGAAAGACTCAAAAGCAGAACAGAGAGAAAGCAGGCTGCAGTGAGATAAGGATGAATTTTACTTGCATGACAAGGGGCCACATTACTGAGGGAAGATAAATCACGTGTGGACATTTTCTTCACACAACACGCAGCAGAATGAGCTGAGTTTACACACACGCACACCCATGCACTCGTTATTGCTCTGCATCTGCGTCTGTAAGAACGTTTACACGTAAATGTGGCAGAGAAAAATGAAATAACACTCCCGAGGTCTTGTATGTATGCAAAATTATAAGTCCTTAATGTAAAGTATAATTATTAACAAACCGCAGATACCATGGAAACAGCAAAAGAGCCTGGCTGTGATCCTCCCAGACATCTCGGCTGCAATGGTTCCAAGGAAAGGGCAGTGGTAGTACGCTGCAGGCTGGCCGGGCCTGAACAGTGAAGGGGCAAAGGGGTGAGACAGTGCACAGTGACATAGGTAAGTTAACTTACAGTAGGAGATAGTGAATTGTCCGTGATACGGGTCCTGGGTGTGGCAAACCCACAACAAAAAGGATTTCCTGTAAAACAGGTAAAGGTTCTGCAGCAAAGAAGACACGGAGCACACAGTTTTCTCTCCAGATCGCATCTTATTACGCAAGTATCAATCATCAAACATTTCTGTGTGTACCTGTCCCTTTAAAATGCATAAATGTCCATGAGAGTCCATGTGCTCAGAAACATACATCATCAGTTATAAGCATTTCTCACATTAAATGTACTTAAAACACTGAATATTCAATTTCAAATGAAACAAAAGTACGTATAACCACTTAACTAAGTGTGTCAAAGCTACTACAGTTTATAGTACATTACAGGTATAGGCGTAATTTATGGGGGGGGATGAAGGGGTTCCAACTCCACCCCCCCAAAAAAAAATCAAATCCATCCAATATAACCCCACCAATAATCATATAATTATAGTTAATAAAAAAATATCTACAAGTGAGTGAAGAAGTTGTCGTTTTTTCATGTGCAAGCAACGAAAAGTAACATTTCTAATAATCAAAACAATGTACCCTCCCCTCCCCCGCAGCAGACTTGGTATTGAACTGGTCCATGCCTTCTCTGGTCAATACTCAGTCATTTGTAGCAGTGGAAGGTGAGGACGCTCGTCAACACCTAGAATGCAGTCAGCTCACAAGTGAGACAGAATGAAAAGAGCTCCACAAGGGCAACAAACCATTTTAAATTGTTGGTTGTCAAATAAAAGGACAAACCCCTTTGTCCAAAAGGAGGTAAATATATTGTTGATTTAGCTGGTGAATTGTTGTCTGAAGTTAGCTGGTTGCTAGTTTGCTAATATGAGTTAAAGCTATTGGAATACACCACAGACTAAATGTGCTGCCTGATAGGATTTAGCTGATCTGAGAAACAATCAGCTCTTCTCATGCAAATTTTGTCTTTACATCAAATTAATCATTCATGAAATGTGATCAGAATGGATTTGTTCATCAGCTGTTAGAGTGAAATTTACATATGTTTCAGATTCATTTAAATAAATGTTAGCAGCTCCAAACATTTATCAAGGACAAACAAACTCTCTATACCACTGGTCCTTAAATATAAATGCCTTTAAATATTGCTTATCATCCCCACAGAATTCAAGTTAACAAACTGTTCTGTATTTTTAAAATGTCATGATTTTTGATAATTACAAAATTCAATTACAAAGCAAGTTTTACCACTTTCAATTATAGACTAAGTCACTCTGAAGGCTATTCTTAAATATCCACGTTAAAAGAAATTGATTATTTCCTCTGCAGACCATTTTCAGATCTTCTATCTTCTGTTAAAATACCACAACTGCACAAAAGAGCATCTAAATGAATATATAAGAAATACACACCAAATAGATGGATGAAAGAATAGATGTATTTCCTCAGCCTAAACTTTTTATAGATAGATATAGATAGATAGATGTACTTTATTGATCCCAAACTGGGAAATTACAGTGTAACAGCAGCATGACAGTTGGCAGCCAAACAACAGAAACACACACGACAGACAAAGGGATTACCCATGGAAAGTAAAAAAGAAACTAACACGACTATAGAACCTATATACATCATAGCTTAATATATGATGACCTGTATAAACACATGAATCATCCTATTGCACAAAGAAGGACTATCAGGAGCAGAGTGAAATGTGAGGTATCAGTTAGTCTGTAAGGTGCAGTGTGGCAGCATAGCTATGACCAGAGTACAACATCATAGTGAGTTATTGTACAGTGAAATTGCATGTGGCGGGAAAGATTTCCTGTACCTGGCCGTTCGACAACAAAGCTGTAGTAGTCTACTGGAGAAAGTGCTTCTGACATAATGCCCGGCTCAGGAAACACGCACGCAGGCTCAGAGAAGATTCAATAGCTTTATTCAACAAGCAGGTGTGAATGGGTGAATGCATGAGATATGTGTATGTAATGTGGGTGAACGCCGATGCACAGGAAGCAGAGCAGAACACCGTACAGCCAGGCAACCCTATGGAGAGAGCAGAGGACAAGGGTAAAGGGCACCACACCAAGACAGGTATAATGAGCAGACTGCTGCTTACTTGTAGGTGACGGGTGGCTGGCGTTGGCCAAGGGAGAAGCCCGGGAGACAGCGTCCTGCTGAGCCAGTGACAACGATGAGGGAAGGATGGTGATGACGGGATTTCCACCGCCAAGGAATCCACCTGTGCACAGGGGAGAAGACTTGCAAAAGGTAGGATGATGCTTACGTGAAAGCGTAGCTTAGCTGTCGTAGGGAAACGATCCAGTTGCGAAGAAGTGCCGATGCGAACAGATGGCTCCAGACCACTGCACTGGGCAAAGTGGGTTAAATAGCCCGCGGCTGACGAGGCGCGGGTGTGCGCGCAGCTGAGGCAGATGATGAGCGGTGAGTCGTGACAGTACTCCCCCCCCCCCAGCAGCGCCTCCTGGCACTGGTTTGTCCGGGTGCGCCCAGTGGAACTCCGTGATGAGACTCCTGTCCAACACCAAGGAAGAGTGCACCCAAGACCTCCACTCAGGACCGAATCCCTCCCAGTCCACCAAGTACTGCAACCCGCGACCTCGGCGCCGGGAGTCCATGATGGGCTGGATGGCCGTCGATCATCAGAGGCGCGGGCGGCGCCGCGGGTGGGGGACAGAGAGGATCGGAGACCACGGGCTTGATCTTTGACACGTGGAAGGTGGGACAGATGCGGAGGGAGGGGGGGAGGGCCAGACGCACAGCCACCGGGTTGATGATTTTTGAGATGGTAAAAGGGCCAATGAAGCGTGGGGCCAGCTTCCTCTTCTCAGCCTTGAGGTTAATGTCATGAGAGGCTAACCAGACTCGTTGGCCCACCTGGTAGGCAGGGGCCTGTCTCCTGTGGCGGTTCGCCGTGGAGCTGTTGCGCGCTGCTGTGCGTAATAGCGCATCGCGCGCTCTGGTCCACAGACTCCGACAGCGTCTCAGGTGTGCCTGGATGGAGGGAACGGCCAGCTCGCCCTCCTGCTCAGGGAACAAAGGTGGGTCGTACCCCAAGGACGCCTTAAAGGGGGACATCCCCGTGGCAGAAGACCGTGCCGTGTTGTGGGCATACTCCACCCAGGCCAGGTGCGCGCTCCAGGACGACGGGTTGGAGGAGGTGACGCAACGCAGGGCAGCTTCCAGTTCCTGGTTGGCACGCTCACACTGCCCGTTGGACTGCGGGTGGTGGCTGGAGGAGAGGCTTACCTTGGCCCCCAGAGCATTGCAAAAACACCTCCATACCTCAGAGACAAATTGGGGCCCTCGATCAGAGACGACGTCCACCGGTATCCCGTGCAGCCTGACTACGTGCTGGACAAGGAGGTCCACTGTCTCCCACGCCGTAGGGAGGCCCTGGAGTGGCACGAAGTGGGCAGCCTTGGAGAACCGATCCACGATGGTCAGCACAGCGTCGTATGTGTTAGAGACCCGAAGGCCAGTGACAAAGTCGAGGGCTATGTGGGACCAGGGCCTGCCTGGGACTGGCAGGGGCTGTAGCAGACCTGCGGGGGGAGAATTACCTGACTTGCCAGTAGCACACACAGGGCACGCCCGAACATAGTTGGCGGCGTCCTTCTGGAGACCCAGCCACCAAAAGGAATGCTGGAGGAGATCCACTAGCTGGGAGACACCAGGGTGACAGGCGAGTTTGGAGGTGTGAACCCAATGGATGACCTCCCCCCGGACAGTTGATGAACAAACAGCTTCCCTTCCGGTCCGCCACCAGGGTCCGGTTCGATCTCCTGCGCCCTCCGGATCTTGTCCCTGATGGACCAGGAAATCGCCCCCACAACGCACGAGCTAGGCAGGATGGTATGACCCGGCTCCTCCAAAGTCTCAGGGGCAAACTGCCTGGACAGGGCATCGGGCAGGCCATTCTTAGAACCAGGGCGGTAGGTGATGGTAAAACGGAACCGGGCGAAGAACAAGGACCAGCGCGCCTGGCGGGCATTCAGTCGTCTGGCAGATCTTAGATATTCCAGGTTCTTGTGGTCCATTAACACCACGAACGGCAGGGTAGCCCCCTCCAACCAGTGGCGCCACTCCTGCAGGGCGAGCTTGATGGCGAGAAGCTCCCTGTCCCCGACGTCGTAGTTGCGCTCAGCCAGAGACAGGCGCCGTGAGAAGAAGGCGCAGGGTCACTTGACCCCATCAGTGGGTGATCGCTGGGACAGCACCGCCCCCACTCCCGTATCAGACGCGTTGACTTCTACCAAGCACTGCAGCGCGGGGTCAACGTGGGTCAGGACCCAGGAGGAGGAGAACTCCTTCTTCAACGCCTGGAAAGCCACTGCAACCTCTTCGGTCCACCGGAAGGGGGTCTTGGGAGAAGTGAGGCGGGTCAAAGGGGCAACGATGGCACCGAAATTGGGCACAAAATGGCGGTAAAAGTTGGCAAACCCAATAAACTGCTGCACCTGCTTTCTGGAGGTCGGCGTGGGCCACTTGACCACCTCTTTAACCTTCGCGGGGTCGGGAAGGACTTGGTTGTGCGAGATTACAAACCCTAGGAAGGAAGTGGTCTTGGCGTAAAACTCGCACTTTTCCGCCTTGACATACAGCCTGTTCTCCAGTAGCCGCTGTAGGACCCGCCTCATGTGGACCTGGTGTTCCTCCCGTGACCTGGAGAAGATGAGAATGTCATCCAGGTACACAAACACGAAGAGGCCCAGGAAATCACGTAGGACGTCGTTTATAAGGCGTTGAAACACAGCAGGGGCGTTGGTCAGCCCAAACGGCATTACCAGGTACTCGAAGTGACCACTAGGCGTACGAAAGGCCGTCTTCCACTCATCCCCTTCCCGGATCCGGACGAGGTGATAAGCACTGCGGAGATCCAACTTAGTGAACCAGGTCGCCCCCTGGAGGGAGTGGAAGGCAGTGTCCATTAATGGCAGGGTGTAGCGGTCCTTCTCCGTGATGTCATTCAAGGCCCGAAAATCAATACAGGGGCGGAGTGACCCATCCTTCTTCGAGACGAAGAAGAACCCTGCGCCGAGCGGAGACGAAGAAGGGCGGATGATTCCTGCGCTGAGCGACTCCTTGATGTAACTGTCCATGGCCTCCTGCTCCGGCGCTGACAGACTGTAGAGGCGTCCAGATGGCAAAGGAGCCCCCGGGCGGATGTTGATGGCGCAGTCGTAGGGCCGGTGAGGAGGGAGAGACATCGCCCTGGACTTACTGAACACGAGGCCAAGATCATAGAACTCCGAGGGCACCAGGGTGAGATCCAGAGGCGCGGCGTCCGAGGCCGGAGGAGGGGAGGATGGGGTGCAGGCTGCAGACTGGAGGCAGGTGCCCATACAAAAGGAGCTCCAGGCGGCGATTCTTCCTTTCTGCCAATCCAGCACTGGGTTGTGCAGGCGCAACCAGGGGTAGCCTAGGATGACAGGTGACACGGAAGAAGATAGGACATACAAGGTGAGATCCTCCCGGTGGTTACCTGAGATTATTACAGGGACCGGCTGGGTGCGATGAGTCACTTGTCCAAGGGGCGCAAGGGAGAGGGTGACCAGGCTGAGAGGAGGGGCCAGAAGGTGGCAGGGGATGCCCAATTGGGTTGCCAGGCTCTTAGAAATGAAGCTCTGCTCTGCTCCTGAGTCCACCAGTGCGTGTGTGAGGTGCCCTGTGGAGTTATGACAGAAACGGATGTGCAGCGACAAACTTGTGAGGGGACTCGACCGGTTAGAGTCCGTGAGGGCCCCTATTGTGACTCGCGGAACTCCCCGTTTAGGTTTCACCGGACAGCGCTCCACGGTATGCTGATCGCCTCCGCAATACATGCAGAGGCCCAGCTCCCGTCGGCACTGTCTCTCCGCTAGGGGGAGCCCTGACCGGCCTACTTCCATTGCCTCCGACTCCTCGGAGGTCTCTGGAGCGGGTAACGCCAGGGGGCAAGACTGGGGCATGCGGACAGACCCTACACGCGAGCGGACAGCCAGCTTCCGCTCGGTGGCCCGTTCGTGCAGCCTGTTGTCTACGCTAATAGCCAGGGAGATTAGCTCCGACAGGCGTTCCGGGAGATCTCGACCGGCCAACTCATCCCGCAGACCAGAGTTGAGGCTGCGGAGGAAGATGCTACAGAGTGACACCTCACCCCAGCCTACCTCCTCCGCTGCAACCCGGAAGTCAATAGCGTAATCCGCCGCTGACCGAGCTCCCTGTTGGAGACCAAGGAGTCGGTCAGCGAGGACGCTATCGCGCCGGGAATGATCGAACACCTCGAGGAAACTCCGTACGAACTGGTCATAGGAGAGGTTTGCGTAGCTGGGCTTCGACATGATGGCGTAAACCCAAGCTAGCACTCGCCCCTCCAGGAGATTAGCGATGTAACCAGTTCGGCTATGGTCTGAGGAAAAATCCCCGGGAACGCGCAGAAATACCGACTCGCACTGCAAGATGAACCCCCGGGCTCTGCCGAGCTTACCGCTGAAGCGGGCGGGGGTTGGAATCGGCGTGAACCGGGTTGGCGTTCCTGTGGCAGGCCAGCCGCGGAAGCGACCGAAACTGCTCCTCCCTGACCAGTAGGAGAAAATACTTGCTGGGGGTCCACACGGTCTAACCGGTGAGTAATGTTTACTAATTGATTTAAAATCATCTGCTGTTGGTAGGCTATTGAATCCACCCGAGCCTCGAGGGTGGAAAAACGGCGTGCGAGCCCGCTGTCTGCTGAGCCGCTTTGCTGGAGCCGTACTGACATAATGTCCGGCTCAGGAAACACGCACGCAGGCTCAGAGAAGATTCAATAGCTTTATTCAACAAGCAGGTGTGAATGGGTGAATGTATGAGATATGTGTATGTAATGTGGGTGAACGCCGATGCACAGGAAGCAGAGCAGAACACCGTACAGCCAGGCAACCCTATGGAGAGAGCAGAGGACAAGGGTAAAGGGCACCACACCAAGACAGGTATAATGAGCAGACTGCTGCTTACTTGTAGGTGACGGGTGGCTGACGTTGGCCAAGGGAGAAGCTCGGGAGACAGCGTCCTGCTGAGCCAGTGACGACGATGAGGGAAGGATGACGATGACGGGATTTCCGCCGCCAAGGAATCCACCTGTGCACAGGGGAGAAGACTTGCAAAAGGTAGGATGATGCTTACATGAAAGCGTAGCTTAGCTGTCGTAGGGAAACGATCCAGCTGCGAAGAAGTGCCGATGCGAACAGACGGCTCCAGACCGCTGCACTGGGCTAAGTGGATTAAATAGCCCGCGGCTGACGAGGCGCAGGTGTGTGCGCAGCTGAGGCAGATGATAAGCGGCGAGTCGTGACAGCTTCGCTGCCTATCTAGTGTGTGGTGGAGGGGGTGATCAGGATTGTTCATGATGGATCGCAGTTTATTTAGTGTTCTCCTCTCCACCACTGTCTCAAAGGTCTCTGGTCTGAGACCAATTACAGAGCCAGCCCTCTTGATAATCTTGTCAAGTCTGTTGGTATCTCTGGCCCTGATACTGCTACCCCAACAGACCTCAGCAAAGAAGATGGCGCTGGCGACAACAGTCTGATAGAAAAGCTCCAGCATCCTGCTGCACACGTTGAAGAATCTCAGTTTTCTCAGGAAATAGAGTCTGCTCATCCCCTTCTTGTGCGCAGCATCGGTGTTGGATCTCCAGTCCAACCCGCTGCTGATCCTGACACCCAGATATTTGTATTCAACCACTCCCACATTTAAAATATCTCATTAAGGAAAATACAGCACTCTAAATTTTATCCATATGCAAAATCTGCTAAAATTAGTTCAAAAGCACTGCAATACAGGATCACTGATTTATCTGGAATTTAATTATTGAGCTTAAATAAATAAAAATAAAGTTTAAAATCCCCATTTCTAGTTTTCCGTTCCCATTTTATTTAATCACAAGACAGCATTAGGCAGTGATCAAACACTGAGATATTGATGGTTTATTATCATCACTATATAGTGATTTAGCTCCTAGTATAACAAGATTCATCACCTTAACACCGTACCTTTTAAGTTTGTTGGTGTTTAAGGGTCCATTTGCAATAATGGGAGCACTAAAAAAAATAATTTGATAAAAAGTTGCTATGCTTCTTCCAGCATTTTTTTTTCTTGTAGCATTTGTCATCTCCTCCAGCCTATTGCTTTTCCAGTATGATCACTTCAGCACTGAATATACATGTGTATGTATATATACAGTATATACACTACCATTCAAAAGTTTGGGGTCACCCAGACAATTATTTTGTGTTTTCCATGAAAAGTCACACTTATTTACCACCATGAGTTGTAAAATGAATAGAAAATATAGTCAAGACATTGACAAGGTTAGAAATAATGATTTGTATTTGAAATAATAATTTTTTCCTTCAAACTTTGCTTTCGTCAAAGAATCCTCCATTTGCAGCAATTACAGCATTGCAGACCTAACATGATTGCACAAGGGTTTTCTAATCATCCATTAGCCTTCTGACGCAATGAGCAAACACATTGTACCATTAGAACACTGGAGTGATAGTTGCTGGAAATGGGCCTCTATATACCTATGTAGATATTGCACCAAAAACCAGACATTTGCAGCTATAATAGTCATTTACCACATTAGCAATGTATAGAGTGTATTTCGGATCAGTTTAAAGTTATCTTCATTGAAAAAAAGTGCTTTTCTTTCAAAAATAAGGAAATTTCTAAGTGACCCCAAACTTTTGAACGGTAGTGTATAATATGTATATACACTACCGTTGTAGTGTATATACATATACATACATATGAAGATAACTTTAAACTAATCAGAAATACACTCTATACATTGCTAACATGGTTGGCACGCCTCTACAACATTGCGTGGAGGTCGGGGGCAGTGCCATTGGCATGGCAAACCGGGGTGGTGGTTCCTCTCTTTAAAAAAGGGGACCGGAGGGTGTGCTCCAACTTTAGAGGGATCACACTCCTCAGCCTCCCTGGGAAGGTCTATGCCAAGGTACTGGAGAGGAGAGTCCGGCCATTGGTCGAACCTCGGATTCAGGAGGAGCAATGTGGTTTTCGTCCTGGCCGTGGCACATCGGACCAGCTCTTTACCCTCTCGAGAATTCTCGAGGGTTCGTGGGAGTTTGCCCAACCAGTTTACATGTGTTTTGTGGACTTGGAGAAGGCATTTGACCGCGTCCCTCGTTGATTTTTGTGGGGGGTGCTTCGGGAGTATGGGGTATCGGGCTTGTTGTTACAAGCTATTCGGTCTCTGTACGACCGTTGTGAGAGTTTGGTTCGTATTGCCAACACTCAGTCGGACTCATTCCCAGTGAGAGTTGGACTCCGCCAGGGCTGCCCTTTGTCACGATCCTGTTCATAATTTTTATGGACAGGATTTCTAGGCGCAGCCAGGGAATGGAGGGTGTCATGCTTGGTGACCACAGGATCTCATCTCTGCTGTTTGCAGATGATGTTGTCCTGTTGGCTTCATCCAGCAATGACCTACAGCTCTTGCTGTGATGGTTTGCCGCTGAGTGTGAAGCGGCTGGGATGAGAATCAGCACCTCCAAGTCCGAGTCCATGGTCCTAAGCCGGAAAAAGGTGGATTGTCCTCTCCGGGTTGGGGACAGACTCCTGCCCCAAGTGGAGGAGTTTAAGTATCTTGGGGTCTTGTTCACGAGTGAGGGAAGAATGGAGCGAGAGATCGACACACGGATTGGAGCAGCATCTGCAGTGATGCGGACGTTGTCTGTTGTGGTGAAGAGGGAGCTTAGTTCTAAGGCAAAGCTGTCGATTTACCAGTCAATCTACGTTCCTACTCTCACCTATGGTCACGAGCTTTGGGTAATGACCAAAAGAACAAGATCGCGGATACAAGCGGCTGAAATGAGCTTTCTCCGTAGGATTGCTGGACTCACCCTCAGAGATAGGGTGAGGAGCTCAGTCATCCGGGAGAGGCTCAGAGTAGAACCGCTGCTCCTCCACATTGAAAGGAGTCAGCTGAGGTGGTATGGGCATCTGATTAGGATGGCTCCTGGACGCCTCCCACTTGAGGTGTTTCAGGTACGTCCCACTGGGAGGAGACCCCGGGGCAGACCCAGGACTCGGTGGAGAGACTATGTCTCCAAGCTGGTCTGGGAACGCCTTGGTATCCCCTTTGAAGAGCTGGAGCAGGTGGCTGGGGAGAGGGAAGTCTGGGCTTCTCTGCTTGAACTGCTACCTCCGTGACCCGGACCTCCGGAAAAGCGGTAGAAGATGGATGGATGGATGGATAATGGGTATTAAGTAGGTCTGCTGCTTCATAGTGGCTTAGACTATTACAAGGCTGAATATAGATTTGGTAAATTAGGGAAATAATTTTTACAACTGTTACTAAAATGGGAATGCCTAAGTAAAGGGGTAAAATAGCCTCGTTCTTTTAGCAAAGTTAATGATTTTACGCCCTTCCTCCACTCTAGGATATACACTGTATACTGTCTTTTTTTTTTTTTGATTAAAAAATCCTTTTCCTTTAAAAATGAAAAAGAGGAGATTGGAGACAACTGCCTGTACTGATGACCTGACAGTCATAAAGTTACACCCTTGATTACAGGAATACTCAGCTGTACTTGTGCAAGCTACATTTAGCTGAGAGAATTATTCTGGACCATAACACTATTAGAATGTATGCACAGATCTTTAAAGCCACTCAATATAGAACACACATCTTAGAAAGGCATATTATTCACATTTACCCCTTTGCATAACTGAAATAAACATTTTATGTAAACCCAAAACAGTCTTTTGCTCATTAACAACCATGTATATATAAGGACACTTAGTGCAAAACTCTTCTGTAACATATAAAGTGTGTAGGAGCCATACGCAGTGTATATTAAACACAGAAGCCTAGTGACATGCCTGCATTGCACAGAACAGATAAAATAAACCCATTTACCATGAGTTACCAAAATGCATGCTGGTCTGCCTGCAGGCTTTGATCTTGCCACCTGCTGCTGCAGCAGGACTCCCTTTAAAACTTGATATGAATGTCTGAAATTACATCACAGTAGTTTGGAAAACAAACAGAAAGGTAAAGCATACCTTCAAGAAGTAGTTGTTGGTAGTTTTTACCGAGTGCTAACCTGTAACACAGGTAAAGGTTCAACAGCAAAGATGACATGGAGCACACAGTTCTCTCCAGATCGCAGGTGGGCGGAAGTGTACCCACCTTAAGACAATCTGGTCACACCTGCTCTGGTGTCAAAGGTTCCATCTAGATGCTGCTTTATTTTATTATCCATCTCTTTCGTATATGAATATTAGACACAAAGTTAAAGGATAATTCCCCATTTTCAATTTAACAAAATTAAACTGAAAAGTCACTAGAGAAAGCCGCTTTTCACAAATTGAATTATAAATAAACACAAATGTGGCGGCACATATTTGGGTGCACCATACGCTCCTCGACAAAGTGGCTCCTGATACAATTAAAATTACCATCACTTTGTACAAAAACACTGTCAAACTCTCAAACATTTCACATGTATTTGCTTATCTTTAACACAGTAAAACTTAGTGCAAGTGTTTGTTAATCAATATGCAAAAGTCTGAATACTATATGGCATCATAAATGTATAAGGCAGTGTCTGATAATGTGTGGATGGTGACATTGGGAATGAGTGTATTCCCCAGGCTGGAAAGGGTGATGGATTGATAAACCCAACATGATTGATTGTGGCCCATGGTTGGTTGGATGGTTGGCCAAGAGACTTAGAAGTCAGTGTTTTGGGTGGTCTCCTTGATTGGGTCGATCTTCTGAGGGGTTCATCTTGATGGGTTTTCATTCCCTCACTATCAGTGTAGCATACAGCCTGTTCCTGCTCTTCAACCTGTTCAATGTGTTCTGACAGTCATTCCCATTGCTCTCAGTTTGTTCATGTTCATTTGACCATTCCTCATTAGCCAGCACCTGTCTGGTTGTTGTGGGGTTAATCAATGGTCTGACATCTCGCTCATGTGTAGACAGTGGAGGAGTCACTGAATCTTGGCAAGTGACACAGGTAGGTCTTGCACTTGGTGTCTGTGATCCAGTTGACACTAGTAACCTCAAATAATACTATATCGTCTGTATATCGTCTTCAGAGTCTGATGGGTCACTGCTTTGATTCCATTCTCTGCCACTTTGATGTTGAACATGACTTTTGTCCCTCTTTTTCTCTTAAGTTGGTGTCTTGTTCTTTGCTTCAGGAGGGATGCTTACAGATAAGTCATTGACAAGGTGGAGTAGGTTTCTGTGAAGAGTGTAGACATTCTCGTCACCAGTCTCTGTGCAAACTTTGTAAATGGGGCTTTCATTCACTTGTTCTTTTACAACATGTACAATCTGTTCCCAGTACGACCTGAGCTTTCCAGGACCCCCTCTTTCACTCAGAATCAGAATCAGAATCAGAATCAGAATCAGAATCAGAATCAGGTTTATTGCCATTGTTCATGTAGTACACAAACTAGGAATTTGTCTCGGTACAATGCTGCAACATTAAACATGATAAGATAAGAGAAATAAACTATACATGTAATAAAGTGTAGGATAAGATTAAGTGATACTGGTCAACAGTTAAAATATATATTAGCCAGCAGCAGATACTGTGGAGAACTATATAGTGCAGTCGGTAATGCAGGAAGAAAACAGTGATGATTGACATGAGTCTGGTTGAGCTGCTGTACATGGTGCACGAGAGTCACTTAGTGTTCAGCAGTCTAATGGCAGAGGGGAAGAAGCTGTTCATGTGACGGGAGGTTTTAGTCTGGATGGACCGAAGTCTTCTACCAGAGGGGAGGGGGGCAAACAGTACGTGACCAGGGTGTGAGGGATCGGCTATGATCCGGCCAGCACGCCTCCGGGTCCTGGAGATGTACAGATCCTGGAGAGATGGGAGCTTGCAGCCGATCACCTTCTCAGCAGTGCGCACGACGCGCTGCAGCCTTAGTCTGTCCCTGGCAGTGGCTCCTGCGTACCACACGGTTATGGAGGTGGTGAGGATGGACTCGATGATGGCTGTGTAGAACTGCACTAACATCTTGGTGGGTAGCTTGAGCTTCCTCAGCTGCCGCAGGAAGAACATCCTCTGCTGGGCTTTTTTGATGAGTGAGCTGATGGTCAGCTCCCATTTGAGGTCCCTGGTGATGGTAGTGCCTAGGAAGCGGAAGGAATCAGCAGTGGTGATGGGAGAGCCTGAGAGGGTGAGGGGGGGCAGAGGAGTAGTGACTTTCCTGAAGTCTACAATCATCTCCACTGTCTTCAGAGCGTTCAGCTGCAGGTTGTTATTGCTGCACCAGGACGCCAGCTGGGCCACCTCTCTCCTGTAGGCGGACTCGTCGCCGTTGGAGATGAGCCCGATGAGGGTGGTGTCGTCCGCAAACTTGATCAACTTGACAGACTGGTGGCTGGAGGTGCAGGAGTTGGTGTAAAGGGAGAAGAGTAGGGGGGAAAGTACACAGCCCTGGGGTGATCCGGTGCTGATGCTAGTATAGTCTGAGACAGTCTTTCCCAGCCGCACATGCTGCCTCCGGTCCGTCAGGAAGTCGATGATCCACCTGCAGAGGGAGTCAGGCACGTTGAGCAGGGACAGCTTGTCCCGGAGCAGAGCGGGGCGGATGGTGTTGAATGCGGAGCTGAAGTCCACAAACAGGATCCTGGCGTAGGTTCCCGGGGAGTCCAGGTGCTGCAGGATGGAGTGGAGGGCCAGGTTGACTGCATCGTCTACAGACCTGTTGGCTCGGTAGGCAAACTGCAGCGGGTCCAGGAGAGGGGTGGTGATGGACTTGAGGTGGGACAGGACCAGGCGCTCAAAGGACTTCATGACTACAGAGGTGAGCGCTACAGGTCTGTAGTCATTAAGTCCAGTGATCCGTGGCTTCTTGGGGACAGGGATGATGGTGGAGGATTTGAGGCAGGATGGCACGTGGCATAACTTAAGGGAGGTGTTAAAAATGTCTGTGAATACAGGAGCCAGCTGTTTCGCACAGAGTCTCAGGGTGGAGGGAGACACGCCGTCTGGGCCGGGGGCCTTGCGCGGGTTCAGTCTGGAGAACTGTTTGAGCACATCCTGCTCACTGATGATAAGGGGAGGGGGGGAGGAGGGGGGGGGGTGCCTTAAATGAAGTAGGGAATGTGGAGGCTGTGGAGCTGGAGGGAGGGGGGGAGTTGGACACAGATGACGAGGTGTCAAAACGGGCATAGTGTTGGGACAGTCTCTGACAAAGGGCTTTGTCATCCTGACCTTTAGGAGCCTTAGGTCGATAGTTGGTGATTTGCCTCAGTCCTCTCCACACGGAAGCCGAATCATTAGCAGTGAACTGCTGCTGGAGTCTCTCTGAGTACACAGATTTAGCCCTCTTCAGCTCTCTGTTAAACCGGTATTTAACCTCCCTGTAGCAGTCCCTGTCTCCACTTTTCAGCGCTGCTTCCTTCTCCTTCCTGATCTGTCTGAGCTTAGCTGTGAACCAGGGTTTGTCATTAGAGTAACTCACCCTGGTGCGTGATGGAAGAATGTTCTCTTCACAAAAGTGGATATATGAGTTCACAGTGTCCGTGTACTCATCCAGATCATGCGTGGCTCCTTTAAGCATGCCCCAGTCAGATATTTCCATGCACGTTTCCAGCTTCTCCTCAGTATCACTGGTCCGTATCTTCGTAGTGCTCACAACAGGTTTAGTGAGCTTCAATCTCTGTCTGTATGTGGGAATGAGGTGAACCATCACGTGATCAGATAATCCCAGCGCAGCTCGAGGGACAGCGCGATATGCGTCTTTCACTGTGGTGTAACAGTGATCCAGTGTGTTTAATCCTCTGGTGGGGCATTTAATAAACTGTTTGTAGCGGGGGAGATCGTGGCTCAGATTGCACTGATTAAAGTCGCCAGCCACAATAATCAGCGAGTCTGGAAAACTCCGCTCTGTGTGTTGAATGTGATCCGCGAGCACGCGCTGAGCTTCGCGCGTGTCCGCGTCGGGAGGGGCGTACACAGCGATCATTATGAAAGAAGCAAACTCCCGCGGGGAATAGAAGGGCTTGCAATTGATAACAAGAAATTCCAAGGCAGGAGAACAGTGTTTGGAAATTACCGTTACATCAGAGCACCAGATGCAGTTGATGTAGAAGCAGACTCCGCCTCCTGTGGTCTTGCCGGAAAGCTCTGTGTCACGATCAGCACGGAAGAGCTGGAAGCCGTCGAGGCGCAGCGCGCTGTCCGGTATATTTTCCCGGAGCCAGGTCTCAGTAAAGCAGAGGACAGCTGAGGAGGCGAGGTCCTTAAAACGCATCAGCAGTCTCAGTTCATCCACCTTGTTAGAGAGAGAGTTGGTATTGGACAGAAATATGCCAGGCAGCGCCGTTCGCGAGCCTCTCCTGCGAAGTCGCACGAGAGCGCCCGCTCGTCTTTCTCTCTTCCGCCGTCTCACTTTCCGAGCCAAACAATAAACCAGATCGGCGGCAGGGGCTAGAAAAACTGGGAGGAATGGGAGGAACTCATGTTGCATACTAACACCCCGTCACCAGGCTGCAAGACAACCCCTTTAACATGATGGTTATAATACTTTTTTTCTCCTTGCACTGGACTGTTGGCAATGCAGTAAGCCTCTTTCATTCTCACAGATCATTTTTGTGCATAACTTTGAGGCTGTACTTTTTCCTCAATGGTCTCCTCAGCTGAGAGTCCAAAAAGCAGGTTGACTGGGAGGCGGGGATGGCGACCAAACATCAGATAGTGAGGTGAGAATCCTGTTGCTTCATGCTTGGTGTAGTTATACGCATGCACAACTTGTGGTAAGTGCTCCTTCCAATTTCCCTTCTCCTTTTCCTCCAGTGTCCTAAGCATTTGAAGTAATGTCCCATTGAATCTTTCGGCTGGATTTCCCTGCGGGTGGTATGGAGTCATTCTGGAATGAGTGACTCCAGCCAGTTGTCAGAGAGCTTTAAACAAGGCATTTTCAAATTCATGACCCTGGTCATGATGCAGTCGAGCTGGGAATCCAAAGCAAATCATTGAAAATCCTCTCTGCTGCAGTTTTTGTTGACTTGTTCTGTGTAGAAAATGCCTGAGCAAACTGTGTGAAGTGGTCGACTACTACGAGAATATATTCATAGTGACCTTTGCTCTGTTCTAAGTGCAAGTAGTCTATGGACACTAGCTCTAAAGGCATACTAGTGGTAATGTTTCCCATCAAGGCTTTGACATAAGTGGCTGGTGTCTTTTGTGTGATACAGGGGCATTTTCTTGTGACATAAGCCTCAATGTCCTTTTTCATGAAGGGCCAATAGAAACAATCCCTAGCAAGGCTAATGATGCTCTCTGACCCCAAATGGCCCATGTCATCATGACAATGTTTCAAAACAAGGGGATGGAACTCAGCTAGTAAGAGAAGCTGCTGTCTTCCACCAGCTTTCCTGTACAGCACTTCCTGATCAATACAGTACAGTTTACCCCACTCCCGCAGGAGCCTTTTAACTGGACCATTTGCTCTGTTTCTGTCATCATTTGTCAAAGCCCTTTAAACTCTTTAAGCCTAATGAGTTCAACTATGGCTAAAGCTTGCCTTTGAGCTCTGGTTAACTCTGTGTGACTTATGGTAGGCAATGGAGTGTCTGTGTCTGACCCTGACCCCTGGGTTAGGTTAAGGGCAGCAACATAGGCAATGTCTTGCTTCCAAGCAGCTTCACTCCCCTCCCATGTGACACTTGTAATATCGTTACTGAGTTCTTCAATACACTCAACTACATAGCTGTTGATGTCTAGTGGGAAGCATGAGAGAGTGTCTGCATCCACATTGATTTTACCTGGCCTGTATTTGATGTTAAGCCTGAAATCAACAAGCTCTCCCACCCACCTATGACCAGTTGCATTTAACTTTATTGTGCTCATCACGTAAGGTAGCGGATTATTCTCGGTATACGCCGTGAAGTGTGGTGCATAAAACAGATAATCCCTTAACTTTTCACATACAACCCACTTTAATGCCAAGAACTCCAGCTTCACAGAATGAAGGTAGTAGTTCTTTTTGGCAGGGGTCAAAGTTCGAGAGCCATAGGCTATTACTTTCAGCTTTCTGTCCTGTCATTGGTACAAGACAGCACCAAGCCCCTTATCGCAGGCATTGGTGTGCAGAACAAATGGAAGCTCAAAATCGGGGTATGCTAGCACAGGAGGATGTGAAAGGATGTTAATGAGTTGTTCAAGAACGTGCTGGTGGTCATTAGTCCACTGCACAGGTGTCTTTGAGGGTAACTGAGCTCTCTTACCCTTCTTTTGTTTCACCCCCTGTACCACTTCAAGGGCCCCTTTCACTTGCAACAGACCATTTGGCTATATGGGAAAAGTCTTAGATGTACATTCGATAATAACCCAGGAAACCAAGTAACATTCTGACTTCTCCCACTGTGGTGGGCCTTTTCTCCCTGAGTGATTTCACACCCTCAATGTCCTTGGGATCAACTCTCACATCATTAGCTGAGGCCAACCTCCCCACATGCCTAACCTCTTGCTTAAAGAGTGCCCACTTTTGTGGATGTAGCTTAATGCCATGACACTTGTAGAGCCCTGAGGACTCGACGGACAATTTCAAGATGATCAGAAAACGACTGTGAATAGCAAAGGATGTCATCAAGGTAAGGAATAGAGCAGTCATCACGTAGGGTGTTGAGCATTTCCTCCATGCTGCACTGAAAAGCAGCAGGAGCATTACACAGACCAAATGGTATTCTCATCCACTCATAAAGCCCCCAAGGACAGATGAAAGCGGTCATATGGCGAGAGCCCTCAGCCATATAACCTTGATGGTAGGCTTTGCCCTCGTCAAGAATGTTGAACCAGCTGTGGCCTCCAAGGGTGTCAAGGAGGTCTTGAATACGAGGTAATGGGTGGCGGTCTGGCACTGTTTTCTGGTTCAATAGTCTGTAGTCGATACAGAGCCTAAGAGTACCATCTCTTTTTCTGACACAGACTACCGGTGCCGCGAATCGTGACTTTGATTTTACTATCCAGCTTTTAGCAAGCAAGTCTTGTATGTACTGCCTGACCTCTGTGTAGAGGGGCTTAGGGATAGAGGCGTACGTATGCTGCACTGGAATGCCATCTTTAAGACTAATAGTCATTTGCAGGATTGAAATGTTACCTTTGTCTCCATCGTCACGAGTGAAAGCACCTGATTCTTCAAATATTTGTTTTACCTCACATTGTTGTTTGTGTGTCAGATGACTAATATCGACAGGTGGGTGCCACAGGGCTTGTGTTGTTGACCCCTGGCCATGACTGGAATGTGGAACGGAGTCAGTGACATCAACATGGTTTGTCTAACTGTCATTACTGGGACTGTCTGTTTCTACAGCTTTGTCAGTTGGTTCTGTACTGCCTAAGATGGTTAAGCTTGGAAGACTAACACTGTGGCGGGGTTTGACAGTGGCACTTAATGAAACATTTCTCTGCCTGGTGAATTTCTACTAATCCCGCCCCAGTGCTCAGTGGCTCTAGGTGGGCACTATTAAGCGGGGGTTCAAACAGCACAATTGACTCTGAGACACTAATACTATCCGGGACTCTGCACTTAATGTAGGCGATGTGTCCTGGCTGGATAGTGACCTTCGTAAGACCCACTTTCACTAGAGCGTGTTCTTCTGGGTATTTCTGAGTCTTGATAAAACTAACCATTGTCTCAGCAGGTGCTTCACTGATCTCCATAGCACCGGCAAGCAGGTTTGAGAGGCTAGGGAGAAGTTTTGGTCTGCTTTCATCGCTCTTAATCAGATCTTGGATCACACTGAACCCCACTAATGGTTTTTCTAATGTCAGGCGACTTACTAGGAAGGGTGCTTGTATCATCATTACCCTGCAGGTTTACTACTACCTCAACCCACCCATCATAGTGTACCTTATCCCCTGTGACAGCAGACACTTTGAGATCATTGTCCATCAGCTCACTGAGAGGCCAAACATCTTGACTCAGTATGTATTTGTTTTTCCAGGTGCGATCTAACAGGCTTACTTTGGCTCCTGTGTCTAACAAAACAGTGACAGCATAGCCAGCCATATTGCACTTCAGTTGAGATTTGCGGCTTACAAGGGGTGCTACAAGCCTACATGGTTTGGCTGTATTTACAGTCTGTGTGGTGTTGGCAGACCTAATTTTGCGTGGCCTTGACTTTCTTTTGGCGTGGGACTTGTGAGCCCGACTGGTCAAGGATTGTCTTTGCCTCAGCTGGGTCTCATTTCCCAACGGCTTATGTTTCCTCAAACAGCCAATGGCACAATGGCCTTCTCCCTCACATGCAAAGCAGCGGTCACAGTTAGGACTGGATTGGGAGACACAATTTGGGCAGCCATAGAATCTCTATGACCTTTTTTTCTGATTTAGCATGGTCAGCGTTAAACTGATGAGCAGGAATACTACCATGCTCGGATGATGAAGGTGAGGTTACAAAGGTCTTCACTGACTCCATAGCTTTGGTCAATGCCTCAACCTGTGCACTTAGTCTCTGAAATGAGTCATCCTTATTGATTGTATTAACTTTTCCCTCACCTTTGCTTTTTTCCTCAGGTTCAGCATAGTGGTGTGGGCTTGGGTGACCTTACAAGCAGCAGTGCAGCCAAGTCTGCACTTTTTCTCAGTTTTCTCTACTGTTGTCTTTATTACTTGCCGCAACAAAGCCCCATCAGTAACTGCTGGGTCGGTAAGGAGAACTTGTAGGTCTTGGCGGACATTCTCTTATTTCTCCCCAATGCCGTGATAGATGGTGTTCAGGAAGATGCACGAGATTTATTGATGCATTATACTTTACAACTAAGACTGTTTGGATGCAAACACTGTCTTTTGTTTAAATCCAGTCATTCTATATAAGAACTGCTGAGGTGTCTCATGCTCATACTGTTTGGCACTCATTAGATCTTAAAAAAAACTCTGTATTACTCTTTTCACCAAGATGAGACTGTAGGAAACTTTTTGAGTTCTTTAACTGTGAGGTCCTCTTTATTAGTCAACATCTCTGAAGTTGCCAGACTTGACTGCGCAAAGCACTGCTCTAACGACCTCACTCTCTGTGTGTTTTTCTTTGAGACCCTCATCAATTTGTTTGGAGATGCTACTGTAGCTGATTTCAGAAGAAGTGTCACTAACTTGTCCGCCATGTACAGTGATGTGAAAAAGTGTTTGCCCCCTTCCTGATTTCTCATTTTTTTGCATGTTTGTCATACTTAAATGTTTCAGATCATCAAACAAATTTAAATATTAGACAAAGATAACACAAGTAAACACAAAATGTAGTTTTTAAATGAAGGTGTTTATTATTAAGGGTAAAAAAAAATCCAAGCCTACATGGCCCTGTGTGAAAAAGTGACTCCCCCCCCCCGCCCCCCCCGTTAAAACATAAATTAACTATGGTTTATCACGTCTTTGGAAAGCTGAGTTCAATTTCTCTAGCCACACCCAGGCCTGATTACTGCCACACCTGTTCTCAGTCAAGAAATCATTTAAATAGGACCTGCATGACAAAGTGAAGTATCCCAAAAGATCCTCAAAAGCTTGACATCATGCTGTGATCCAAAGAAATTCAGGAACAAATGAGAACCCCTCCCAGGCCTCTGGTCCCTCTCCCCTTGAGTGACCTGGATCTGGTGCCGGCGAGCTCGTGAGGGTACATAGAAGGGGTTGAGTGAGGTTGGGTAAGGGTGACATGGTACAGACCCAAGAAGCAGACACGACTCAGGAAACACAGTTAACCTTTTATTAATAATAATGTGAATGCATGGATGCATGTGTGAATGTCTGTAGTGCGTGTAGTGTGTGGATGAGTCAGCTTGGGGCGAGCAGAGCACCGCAATCCTGACAGGAGAAGCATCAGATAGAACTGTCCTTACTTTTTGCTGAGTTGGAGAAGCACACAGGTTAGCACACCGGCCCAGGCCAGGAGGACAGTGCCAGTCGCCCCTTAGGAGATGTAGCAGGCAGATGAACGAGGCAGGAAGGTCCGCCACCAGGTGGACGAGAGTCCGCCGCCGAGAGGACACCGCCTGTGCACAGGGGAAGGAGATGGGTGAGAGGACAGGTTCAGGCTTACTTGGCTGCCGGATGGTTAGGAGACCCTAGGCGAGCAGAAGCGCTGGAAAGACAATGAGGCTAGAAGCTCAGTGTAGAGTTGGCAAGTTCAGGTTCCTCAGGAAGGAAGCAAACGACTCTGTGCTGATCCCTGGGTCTCACAGAATATATAGGCAGAGCCAGATAGCAGAGAGGTGTGTGTGCAGGTGCACCTAATTAGCAGCCATGACAGTACTCCCTCCCAATGACACGCCTCTCGGCGGTTGATTCATCCTACCTGGGTGCGCCTGGTGGAAGTGCCTGATGAGTTGCTTGTCCAGCACAAAGGAGGGGCACACCCAGGATCCCCACTCCGGCCCATAGCTCTCCCATTCCACCAGGTACTGTAGACCACGACCCCGGGTTGCCGTCGATCATCATCGGTGGTGGTGGGTCCCTGGGTGAAGGACACAAGGGGCTGGAGCAGACAGGCTTGACCTGAGAGACGTGAAAAGAAGGACAGATGTGGAGGGAGGGGGGGAGAGCTAGTCGCACACATACTGGGTTAATGATTTGTGTGATGGGAAAGGGTCTGATGAGCCTTTGAAACATCTTCCTCCTCTCACCCTTTAAATCAATATGCTTGGTAGACAGCCATACCTGTTGGCCCACCTGGTAGGTGGGAGCTGGAGCTCTGTGATGGTTGGCCACTGCCGTGTTGTGCTCAGCTGTGCGTTGCAGAGCCTCCCGGGTAGCCTTCCAGATCCAACGACACCGCTGCAGGTGGGCACAAACTGAAGGAACCGCGATGTCCCCTTCCTCCTCCGGGAACAGTGGGGGATTGTATCCCAACGAGGCCTGGAAAGGAGACATGCCTATGGCTGATGAGATGGTGGTGTTGTGCGCATACTCAATCCAGGGAAGGTGGGAGCTCCAAGACGAGGGGTTGGTGGTGGCAACACACTGCAAGCACGGCCTCCAATTCCTGGTTCGCTCGTTCACACTGCCCGTTGGTTTGAGGATGGTAGCCTGAAGATAGGCTCGCAGTGGCCCCCAAGGCGCTGCAAAACGATCTCCAGGCTTGGGACACGAACTGGGGACCCCGGTCCGAGACAATGTCCAAGGGGATGCCATGAAGATGAACCACATGCTGGACTAGGAGGTCCGCCGTCTCCTTGGCTGTGGGCAGCCCCTGCAGGGGAACGAAATGGGCACCTTTGGAGAATCCGTTGACCAGTGCAAGAATTACCGTGTTGTGGTTGGATGATGGGAGACCGGTGATGAAATCCAGGGCCACGTGGGACCACGGCCTGCTGGGGATGGGGAGGGGACGGAGTAATCCAGCTGGAGGAGAAGAAGACGTCTTCCCGGTGGCACACTGAGGACAGGCCCGGATGTACTCCCTGATGTCCCTCTGGAGCGACGGCCACCAAAATGTCCTCTGGATTAGCTCCACTGTGCGTCCCCGCCCTGGGTGACACGAGAACTTAGATGAATGGCCCCAATGAATAACCTCCCCCCGGACGGCTGATGGAACAAACAGTCTACCCGCTGGCCCCCCACCCGGGTTGGGCTCGTCCTCCAGAGCCTTCAATACCTTGTCCATAATACCCCAGGAGATGGCGCCCACGACACACGATGGAGGTAGGATAGGGTGCTCGGGCATCTCCGTCGTCTCCGAGGCAAACTGGCGGGACAAGGCATCCAGTTTTGTGTTCTTCAACCCGGGACGATAGATAATGGTGAAGTCAAACCTCCCAAAAAACAAGGACCAGCGGGCCTGGCGGGAGTTCAGATGCTTGGCCGTCTGAAGGTATTCCAAGTTCTTGTGGTCAGTCCATACGATGAACGGCTGGGAGGCCCCCTCCAACCAATGACACCACTCCTCCAAGGCGAGTTTGACGGCCAACAGTTCCCTGTCACCGATGTCATAATTGCGCTCTGCTGGAGATAGGCACCGGGAGAAGAACGCACAGGGTCGAATTTTGCCATCCGCCGGAGACCTCTGGGACAGGACTGCTCCCACCCTCGAGTCCGAATCGTCCACTTCCACCAAGCACTGGAGTGTGGGGTCCACCTGTGTCAGGATGGGAGAAGAAGAGATCCTGGACTTCAGTTCAGCAAAGGCCTCTGCCGCCTCCTCAGTCCACCGGAAAAGAACCTTAGGAGAGGTAAGACTGGTTAGGGGAAAGCAATCCAGCTGTAATTCTGAATGAAGCAGCGGTAAAAGTTGGCAAATCCAAGAAACTGTTGGCGCTGCTTTCTGGATGATGGGGTAGGCCACTCAACCACCACTTTGATCTTACCCAGGTCGGGGAGGATCTCATTATGAGAGATGATAAAACCCAGGAATGAAGTCCGGTTAACGTGAAACTCACATTTTTCAGCCTTCACAAAAAGCTTGTTCTCCAATAATCGCTGCAGTACCTGCCTCACGTGCACACGATGCTCTTCCAGGGACTGTGAAAAAATCAGGATGTCGTCCAGATAAACAAACACAAATGTGCCCAAGAAATCCCTCAATACATCATTAATCAGCCTCTGGAAGACGGCAGGGGTGTTGGTCAGCCCAAATGGCATCACGAGATACTCGAAGTGTCCACTCGGGGTCCGGAACGCCGTCTTCCATTCATCACCCTCCCGGATCTGCACCAGGTGATAGGCATTGTGGAGGTCCAATTTGGAAAACCAGGAGGCACCTTGGAGGGAATCAAAGGATGAGTTAATGAGAGGAAGAGTGTACTTATCCTTGATAGTTATGTTGTTTAACTCCCTAAAGTCTATACATGGTCTCAATAAGCCATCCTTCTTGGCGACGAAGAAAAAGCCCGCCCCACCGCTGACGATGATGGCTGGATTATGCCTGAGCTCAAAGACTCCTTGATGTACGTCTCCATCACTTCCCGTTTCGGGGCAGACAGGTTGTAGAGTCTGCTGGATGGTAGAGGAACTCCAGCACGGAGATTAATGGCACAATCATAAGGGCGGTGGGGGGGGGGGGCTTGCGTCTTGCTAAAGGCGGCCCCCAAGTTGTGGTACTCGGGAGGGACCTTATCCAAATCAGGAGGGGCAGGGATCGGGGCACTTAGCTGCACAGACGGCGAGCATGCAGCGGACTGAAGGCAGGCACTTAAACAAAAAGAACTCCAGGCACGGACACTCCCAGACCGCCAGTCTATGGAGGGGTTGTGAAGGCGAAGCCAGGGATAGCCAAGAATAACTGGGGATGAAGAGATCGACAGTACATATAACCTCAGCTCCTCCCAGTGATTGCCTAATGTAATAACAGACACTGGGACGGTCCAGTGGGAAACCATAGCGAAAGGGGCTTTAGAGAGGGTGATCAGTCTCAAGGGGGTCTCCAATAACTGAACGGGAAGCCCCAACTGGGTTGCCAGTTCCCCAGAGATGAAACTCTGCTTGGCCCCGGAGTCAATGAGTGCATGTGTAGTGAATTCCTTATGTTTAAAACAGAAACGGATGGGAATCTGGAAGCTGGAGAGGGGATTGAACTGGGGCGCATCTGTGAGTCCCCCTACTGCGACACACAGACTCCCCCTTTTGGCCGTACGGGACATACCTCAAGCTCATGCTCCTCACTCCCACAGTAAACACATAAGCCTAGTTCCCGACATCGCTGTCTCTCAGCAGCGGACAGCTTAGCTCGACCTGTCACCATGGGTTCTGGCTCATCCGGGGAATCGGCTGGAGGTAACGCCAATGGGGGGGGCTGCAGGGAACAGCGAAACTGACTACCCAAGCGACCGGAAGTCTTACAATCAGCCTCCCGTTCCCTCAGTCTGTTCTCAAGACTAATAGCTAACGAAATCAGCTCGGTCAAGTTGGAGGGTTTTTCTAAGGGAGCTAACTCATCCCGCAGGCTAGGACAGAGGCTTCTGATGAAGATACTACATAATGAGGCATCCTCCCACCCCACCTCTGTGGCTACGACCTGGAAGTCTACGGCGTAATTGGCAACAGCCTTCGCCCCCTGCTTCAAATTCAATAACCGAGAGGTAAGCACACTATCTCGGTCAGAGTGGTCAAACACCTCCTTAAACTCCCTAACAAACTGTGAGTAGGTGAGAGAAGCGTAGTCAGCCCTAGCCATAATGGCGTAGGCCCAAGCCAAAGCTCACCTCTCCAACAAATTAATCACATAAACTATTCGGCTATGGTCTGAAGGAAAATCCCCCGGCACCCGCTGAAACACAATGTTGCACTGCAGTAAAAATCCCCTAGCTTCTCCTAACTTACCACTGAAATGGGTGGGAGTGGGTATGGGAGTAAGACGGAACGGGGAGACTGATGTAACCTGGTTACTGGCGGAGCTAACATGGGCGGGGGAGCTAGCGGGAGCCGGAGGGAAAGCCTGTGGGTTAGCTAGGCGATCCAACCGATCAGTAACTCAAGCTAGCTGTGTTAGTATGGTTTGCTGCTGGTAGGCTAACTGGTCCACCCGAGCCTCTAAGTTGTTAACCTTGGGCGCTAGCACGCTGTCTGCTGGGTCATTCTGGTGGAGTCGTACTGACATGGTACAGACCCAAGAAGCAGACACAACTCAGGAAACACAGTTAACCTTTTATTAATAATAGTGTGAATGTATGGATGTGTGTGTAAATGTCTGTAGTGCGTGTTGTGTGTGGATGAGTCAGCTTGGGGTGATCAGAGCACCGTGCAACCTGGCAACCCTAAGGACGAAGCAGAGAGACAATTAGGAGCAATCCTGACAGGAGAAGCGCCAGATAGAACTGTCCTTACTTTTTGCTGAGTTGGAGAAGCACGCAGGTTAGCACACTGGCCCAGGCCAGGAGGACAGTGTCAGTCACCCCGTAGCAGATGTAGCAGGCAGGTGAACGAGGCAGGGAGGTCCGCCACCAAGAGGACACTGCCTGTGCACAGGGGAAGGAGATGGGTGAGAAGAGAGGTTCAGGCTTACTTGGCTGCCGGATGGTTAGGAGACCCTAGGGGAGCAGAAGCGCTGGAAAGACGATGAGGCTGGAAGCTCAGTGTAGAGTTGGCAAGTTCATGTTCCTCAGGAAGGAAGCAGACGACTCTGTGCTGATCCCTGGGTCTCACAGAGTATATAGGCAGGGCCAGATAGCAGACAGGTGTGTGCGCAGGTGCGCCTAATTGGTGGCCATGACAGAGGGAACACTACGTGCCGCTGGGGCGGAGCGCTCGGGAGACTGCACACCCCGAGTCTCCTCACCAGGAGACAGGCAAAATTGTTCATTAACAGAGAAAGTCGAATGGGGAAAAAAAAACTTGCCTGTTCTCCTGGCATTGGACCTCCCCAGTGGTCTCCGGGATGTCTCCTCTTCTCTCCTGGTGTTCCTCCAATTCCTCCAGGAACGGGGCGGGGCATGGTTCAGGACAAAGGGGCAGGGCTGTTGTTGGCGAGGCAGGCAGCTTCTTGCGGCGAGAGTTCCTCCTCCTCTTCACGGGCGACTTGGAGACCAGATAATCCGGGTTGCAGAGCACCATGCTAGGCAGCAAGTCCACCGTGCCAAGGAGTACTTTGCGGCGCTCCTCCCCCTCCCGATGCTCCTCCTTGACCCGGCTGTTGACCACGCTGAGCAGGTTTGCCCACTCCTCGTCCGATGGCAAGCCTGGGGGTTGAGCAGGCACGGGGGGTGGCACCCTCACAGCCAGGGGAGCACATCCTTGGGCCTCCCTCTTGCAGCACTCTTCCCTCCCCCGATGCTCCTCCTTGACCCGACTGTTGAGCGTGGCGAGCAGAGCTGACCATTCCTCGTCCGTCGGCACGCCCAGGGATGGATCCCCCACACCCGGGGAAGTGCGTCCTCGGACAGCCCTCTCGTGGCGCTCCTCTCCAGCTGGCAAGGTGGTGCTAGTAGTCCCGTTGTCCTCCTGCAGCGGCTCCAACGCTGGGGATTCCGCCAGCGTGGCTGCAGGGAAAAGCCTCCATGTGGGCCCCTGGGCAGGATCATCCAGGGCCCCGACCTCCTCCACCGTCTGGCGGCTCGGCTCTCAGACCGACTGGCACTCGGGAATTAACGGAGGAGACACAGAGGGGGTAGAAAAAGAGTTTTTAGCTGCAGCTGGTAGAGGGATCCCAGCGGACTGCTGTAACTGGGCCTGTCTCCCGGGAGACAGACAAGGTTTATTGTCATCAAAATAGATAGAATGAAAAAACACTTGCCTGTCATCCCGGTCTTTGATGTTGACTGCTGCAGCTGACAAGCTGTCATCCCTCTCTGTGCCCACGGTGACGTGGGCCCCTCTGCAGACTGGTAGAAGAGCCGTCTCCCTGACGACAGAGGCAGGCGTGGCCAGGGTGAATTCAGTGGACCTCACGGCATCTGGAACAAGGGCAGCCGCTGCTGATGAGGAGGGCTTCTCCCGGCATTTCCTCACGGGATGACACTGTCTTTTGTTCTCTTGTGCAGACCATGCTGGAGCGAGAGGGGGGTTGGGCGAAATGTCATGGAGGCTGACGGTCTGCAGATTACTGAACCTCCGTCTCGACATCGCGGGGAATGCCAGACCAGGGAAAGAATGCTGAAGCGAGCAGACTGTGGAGAGCAGGTCGGCGAACTGTGGGTAGTTCCAGTACCCGGGATGCGCCGCCAAGATCCCTACTGCTCTGTCCAAGCTTTCCAGCGTCTTCTTCGGTCCCCGGGTGGTGAGGGCTTCATTCATGAAGCCCCGGATGAACTTGGCGGCCCATCCCTCCTCCACCGTGGGAAACCCCGCTGCTGTTCCTCTTCCTCAGCAAGACCGGGGCATGACGCTCTCCGGAAACAGATTAGTCCAGAAAAACAGTTCACTAAGAAAAAGTGATGTGTGGGTGTAACCCGTTAAATCCTGTATTCGGGCTGGGTCATTCTGTCATGAACTCCTCGTGCGCTTTTCCACAGCGCACGGAGGAGGGGAAAAAGGACGAGGATTTATACGCTGGGTTACACCACACACACATTTATTGGACACTGCACCAACAAGACTAGTTCATACAATTCACATAGGTTCAAGGAGTCCTCCAGGACGCTCCACAGTCTGGGTGAGAATACCGGGGAAGGAACACACACAGATAATACTCACGAGACTGGAGCTGTCCGAGTAAATCCGAATAAGCACAAAGTGAAACACAGTCCTTCATTAACATGACTTCATCTGATGAACAGAGACCGTATATGAAGTGCAATGACACAGCGATGCATGACTGGAAAAAGGCTCCTTAAGTACATGCATTGCTGGATCTACAAATTGATCACACCTGGGCGAGGAGCGGGGAGATGGCACACGGGAGTGGAAACAACTGGCAGTAATAGAGAGGGGGCGTGGTCCGACCGGCAGACAGTTAGATAGCGCTCACTCCAGCGTGAGCCCAAGAGGCTGCCTCACCACTGCCGGCCAGACAGCAGTGGCTATGGGTACGGCAGAGTACACAGAAATACATATAAACATACATACAATGCGGCACATACCCACAGGGAGGCCAGAACTGAGCCGGGGGAAACCAAGCCGGCTCGGTTCCTGACACCGCCTAAGGTCATCACGGGTCCTCCATCTTCGCCTGAGGGCATCACGGGTCCTCCATCTTCACCTGAGATCATCACGGGTCCCCCATCTTCGCCTGAGGTCATCACAGGTCCTCTGTCTCCACCTGAGGTCACCGTAGATCCTCTCCCTTCGCCGGTGGTCGCTGTGGGTCCTCTCCCTTCGCTCGAGGTCGCCATGCATCCTCCTTCTTCGCTCGAGGTTGCTGTGGGTCCTCCTTCTTCACTTGAGGTTGCCGTGGGCCCCCCTTCTTCGCTCGAGGAAGCAAAGAAGGAATTTTGATGATTATTTTTCTATATAAGGCTGCATTTATTGTGTAAAAAAGCAGTTTTACAGATACCGTTAAGAGTCCATTTTTAACCTGATCCTAGCTATAAACACACCAGGCTTAAAATTTAATCACCAAACTTGTATTTCTGTTAGAAATACAGAAATACAAGCTCCATATTTGTATTTCTCTGAGAAATAAATGCTCCTTGGTGTGTGGATTGGCTGAAATCTGTAAATTGGGGCTCTATCATGCCATAGATCTATGTACAGTACATATGGATGTGCAAAATCAGTGCTGTGAAAACCTCTTCACTCTGGAGACTGGTTAATCTCTACACTTTCACAAGTCCAAATACCCGGCGTATCTGGAGGCTGTCGTGTGCATGGCCCCTCAATGAAGAAAGAATTTGATTTTCCTCTACGTATGCTAAATTTGCAGAAATTGGCTGGAATGCTAAGGGCTCATTGAATGAAAAATGGTGTGTGTGTGTAGGCTTTAACCATCTGAAATATGTCTATTGGTCACGTCATTAGCAAAAAAAAAATCAAAACAGTCACTTCTCTTAAAAAAACACAGCCTTTATCTAAGTTTTCTCTCCCAGAAACATTTCTGACTCTTCCAGGGTTTTCAATCTACATCAAGCAATGGGAAACGTCACTAAAAAGTAAACGTCACTAGTCTTGATACTTGCCCACTGCTTTATTATTGGCCCACCTAGTTGTCTGTCACGTAGATGGAAGGGGAGCTAAAGGTATTAACCCCTGAGCTAACACTTGTAGGAGGCTCGGACCAAGCGGGGTTTATATTGTTATTTTCTTGATCTTAGTATCTTAGTCACCCAAATAGCCATCCCTGTTACCACTTGCTCCAATAATCAATTAATATATCTAGAAGATGAATGAATGAATGAATGAAATATAATATATCTCATGCCATTCTGGCTTATTTTTTAATAATAAGCTCCAGGCTCCATAGAAAGTGCTGATTTCGATTGCTATTTTCTATTTTGGAGATCCTAGGGCCCACCCCGGCACTGCTGAGCCAAGCCAGAAGGAGGCTAAACGCTAAAGGCTAGAAGCTAGCCAGCTAATGGCTGAGTGACGTAAGCGGGAGGACGGAGTTGAATAGGTGAAGGGTGTTTCTTAAAGTGATAGGCTTAAAATCAGTTTCAAGAAATGTGGGAGAAATACAAAACAAAAAGTACAATTACCCATTTAATTAAGCTCTTAAAGAAACAAGCAGATTTCATGTATTGATTTTTATAACACCACAAACCAAGAAGTCTTGGCTTCACATCTGTGAAGTTAGCAAAACAAACACACCCTGAGTGCCCAACAGTTGTGAATGGCTCACTCAAATAAAGTTTTTAAAAATCATATTAGGTGGACTCTAACCCTGAGAAGATTGAAAACTGACTGTTTCAGACATAATTTTATAGTCAGTTTTTTTTTTTTGAGAATCCATAGAAACAACAGAATGGGTTTTTTTTTAATATTTAAAACTTAAATTAATCCCTGAAAATGCATATTTAATATTTAAGACAATGAAATTTTAATTTTTTTTTATAATATTCGTTATAAAAGATAAATAAAGGAACAGTCCCAACCCAGAGTCTTCAGTGTCCTTTGAAAAGGTTATTGTAAAACGCTGACAGATCACAAGAACTCTCATGCTCTGATCTGGTATGGATTGTGCTCTATTACATGAATGAATCAAAGCTTTTGCTCATTGTGGTTTTATCATCACGGCCTCCACCACCTCTTTGGCATCTTTTCTGGACCTCATGATGTTTTAAGCGAAAAAAGAAGGAAGTTTCATCCAAATGAACTCAGAATCCTTCATGGCACATCTACGTGTCTTTCTGTGAGCTCTTCCTGTGGTTTTGACGTCTCCAAGTGATGCTCTTCCTGTGTGTTGCCTGGCAACAGGAAGGGAAAAATAGATGAGGTGATGAGTGAAGGTGAGCCTGAGGGAGATAGGAGGGGCGGAAAGAAAAAGAAACGAGATGGAAAGGAGGGGAGGGGGAGTAAATGTTGGTTGTTATTTTCTTCTTGGTGAGATTTAAAGGATTATTCAATTTTTGTCCCGTAAACACTCAAATAATATTAATATAAAGCAAAAGATCAGCTTTTGCTAGAAAAGATTGTCAAATATGAGTCAAGTTGTGTTTTTTGTCCATCCATCCATTTTGTTTCACATTTAAATTCTATCTATTGGATTTAATAAAATACAAAGTCCGATTGATAAGTTGTATATTTTTTCTATATTTGGCATTATATTCATGAATAAAATCACAAACTAGAAAGTGTTCAAAGAGCACATATCTCCACAAACACGAGTGTTAGATGCAGATTTCTATTTCTGTATTCAACACATTCACATATCCACCTCCTATTTAATTTCTACATCAAGTTCCATGCACAATTTTCTCATAGAAATTAATGATAAGGAAGGTGGCGGGGTTGGGGATCTGCCCCTGCCCCTTGATTCTGTTTAAAAACAATAGACAGATGACAACACAGGAAATAATTAATATTTACTGTCTGATATAAATTCCTGTCAGATTGTTTTCATTTTCAGTCTGGTACTGTATCAGTGGACAGATAAGGAATCAAGAAAGTCCAGAATATGATAATTTGTTGCTCACTGTTCAAGGGCAAGTCATATACAGTGGTGTGAAAAAGTGTTTGCCCCCTTCCTGATTTCTCTTTTTTTTTTTTGCATGTTTGTCACACTTAAATTGTTTCAGATCATCAAACAAATTTAATATTAGACGAAGATAACACAAGTAAACACAAAATGCAGTTTTTAAATAAAGATGTTTATTATTAAGGGTAAAAAAAATCCAAACCTACATGGCCCTGTGTGAAAAAGTGATCACTCCCCTGTTAAAACAGAAATTAACTGTGGTTTATCACATCTTTGGAAAGCTGAGCTCAATTTCTTAAGCCACACCAAGGCCTGATTACTGCCACGCTTGTTCTCAATCAAGAAATCACTTAAATAGGACCTGCCTGACAAAGTGAAGTAGACCAAAAGATCCTCAAAAGCTAGACATCATGCTGCGATCCAAAGAAATTCAGGAACAAATGAGAAACAAAGTAATTGAGATCTATCAGTCTGGAAAAGGTTATAAAGCCATTCTAAAGCTTTGGGACTTCAGTGAACCACAGTGAGAGCCATTATCTACAAATGGTGAAAACATGGAACAGTGGTGAACCTTCCCAGGAGTGTCCAGCCGACCAAAATTACCCCAAGAGCTCAGCGACAACTCATTCAAGAGGTCACAAAAGACCCTACAACAACATCCAAAGAACTGCAGGCCTCAGTTGCCTCAGTTAAGGTCAGTGTTCATGACTCCACCATAAGAAAGAGACTTGGCAAAAATGGCCTACATGGCAGAGTTCCAAGACGAGTTCCAAGACTCTCAGGTTTGCCAGAAAATATCTTGATGATCCTCAAGGCTTTTGGGAAAATTACTCAGTGAACTGATGAGACAAAAACTGAACTTTTTGGAAGGTGTGTGTCCCATTTCATCCAGCGTAAAAGTAACACAGCATTTCAGAAAAGGAATGTCATACCAACAGTAAAATATGGTGGTGGTAGTGTGATGGTCTGGGGCTGTTTTGCTGCTTCAGGACCTGGAAGACTTGCTGTGGTAAATGGAACCATCAATTCTGCTGTCTACCAAAAAATCCTGAAGGAGAATGTCCAGCCATCTGTTTGTGACCTCAAGCTGAAGCACACTTGAGTTCTGCAGCAGGACAATGATCCAAAACACACCAGCAAGTCCACCTCTGAATGGCTTAAGAAAAACAAAATGAAGACTTTGGAGTGGCCTAGTCAAAGTCCTGACCTGAATCCGATTGATATGCTGTGACATGACCTTAAAAAGGCAGTTCATGCTCAAAAATCCTCCAGTGTGGCTGAATTACAACAATTCTGCAAAGCTGAGTGGGCAAAATTTCCTCCACAGTGCTGTAAAAGGACTCATTGCCAGTTATCACAAACACTTGATTGCAGTTGTTGCTACAAAGGGTGGCCCAACCAGTTATTAGGTTTAGGGGGCAATCACTTTTTCCACACAGGGCCATGTAGGTTTGGATTTTTGTTTCCCTTAATAATAAACACCTTCATTTAAAAACTGCATTTTGTGTTTACTTGTGTTATCTTTGTTTAATATTTAAATTTGTTTGATGATCTGAAACATTTAAGTGTGACAAACATGCAAAAAAATGAGAACTCAGGAAGGGGGCAAACATCTTTTCACACCACTGTAGTTTCACGATTTTTCACTTTATTTTTTTTTTATTTGACCTTTATTTTACCAGGTAAAATGTTAAAGAACCAATTCTCATTTACAAACATGATCTAATTTGATCATCATAACACCGTTGCAATTTTATATCTTGCTTATACATATTATAGTACCAGGCTGGTCCAGTCTGTTCTTAGTGCATTACTATTAAAATGCATTCAGACCAAACGCGAATGTGCAAATTTTCATGCAGTGAGTACACGTTAACTCAATGTAAACATGCGAATTGACATGAATTGAGCAGCTCGGTGGAACAGTGGTTAGCACTGTGGAAGCATAGTAAGAAGGTCACGGGATCCATTCCACCCCTGACCATCGTGGGTTTGATCCCACCCCCTGATCATCCGTGACCCTTCTGTGTGGAGTTTGCATGTTCTTCCCGTGTCTGAGTGGGTTTACCCCGAGTACTCCGATTTCCTCCTATAGGCCAAAGACATCTAAGTTAGGTTAATTGGAGACTCTAAAGTGGCCCTAGGTGTGAATGGTGAAGGGATTGGTGCCGTTCCATGGCTGCCTTATCCTTCCAGGTGGATGCCTTGAATTTCCCTCTGGTGATTAATAAAGAATACAAAAATACAAAATTCACCATCTGATTGAGGTGCAGACAGGCAGAGTTGCCTTTAGAACCTTTGCAGCTGTGTTCTACCAGCTGTGGCAATCTCCAAACACCGTCATGAAGGTTTACATTATCCGAAGGGGCTCTCACCTGGAAAAATTGTCCCTGCCTCCAAAACTTCACATGGATGACAGTTGTTTATACTGCTAGCCTGCTAGCCCTTGTTAGCACATCTGTGGCAGGATACGTGGGTGGATAACTCTGAAACTCCAATTCAGCTACAGAGCTCCTGGTCCATCTATCTGCAGGTGAGTGGCAGTCTCATTTTCAAGCTTGCTGCTGCAATCTGAGAATTTTAAAGTGACACTTTACCAAAAATCAATTTTTTTTACCTACCCAACTAACACTCCAAAAAATAATAAATCGACTCCGAATGTGAATATAGCTTCACCTGCAGATGAATTTAATAATTTTTTTGTTAACATTGGACCTAAACTGGCCCGAGAAATACCCACTACGGTGCCAACAGGTGATTCAATATGCAATAACACTGCTGTAAAAGACACCATCTTCATAAAGAACACAGACGAAAGAGAGGTCATTGAAATTGTTAAATCGTTCAAAAGTAAAACATCTACTGACTGCGATGGTATTGATATGCTACTAGTCAAAACTGTTATCGAATGCATAGTGAAACCACTGACGTATATCTGTAACCTGTCTCTCCAATCAGGTATATTTCCCAATGCAATGAAAATAGCTAAAGTAATTCCGATTTACAAGACAGGCGACAGAGGGGAACTCTCCAACTACAGACCAATTTCACTATTACCGCAATTTTCCAAGATACTTGAAAAAATATTCTATGAGAGAATTGACAACTTCATACTGAAGAATGATTTATTGTGTGAGCAGCAATATGGGTTCAGACACAAAAGGACAACAGCATATGCCTTAATGGAATTTACAGAAAAAATATCAACAGCCATTGAAAATAAAGAGTATTCAGTTGGAGTATTCCTGGATCTTAAAAAAGCATTTGATACAGTAGATCACAATCTATTATTAAAGAAACTACAAAATTGTGGTATCAGAGGGGTAGCACTGTCCTGGTTAAGAAGTTACTTAAAGAATAGATATCAGTTTGTATGTGTTAACAACAAAAACTCAGAGCTACTGAAGGTCACCTGTGGAGTCCCACAGGGTTCAGTTTTGGGACCATTATTATTCAATATGTATATAAATGATATATGTAAAGTTTCAGAAAAAATGGACTTAATATTGTTTGCTGATGACACTAACCTGCTATGCAGTGGAAACAACTTGGAACAACTTCTGGATACACTCGGAAAGGAATTAGGAAAGCTGAAACTGTGGTTTGATTCAAACAAATTAACGCTCAATTTAAGCAAGACAAAATTTATAGTCTTTAACAACCATCACAACTACCCAGTACCCAAACTCAGTGTAAATGGTGTAGAGATTGAAAGGGTATCCGAAACTAAATTCCTTGGAGTAATAATTGATAACAAACTGTGTTGGAAGCCACATATTAATTATATAAAAGGTAAAGTATCCAAATCAATTGCAATATTACACAGAGTGAAAAATTTGCTGAATCAACCCACACTATACACCTTGTATCATTCATTAATACTCCCATACATGACATATTGTAATGAAGTATGGGGAAATACATATAAAACAAACATATATCCACTCTTTATGCTTCAAAAGAGAGCTATTAGAATAATCAACAAAGCAGCTTACAGGGAACCAACAAACCCACTTTTTCTTAAACAAAAAACTCTCAAGTTGAAAGATCTGATCGACTTTAAAACCGCAATAATAATGTTCAAAGTGAAGAATCTATCACTGCCCGCAAATATCCAAAAGTTGTTCCAAACAAGGGAGAAACGATATCACTTCAGAGGAACATGTATATTTCAAAAGCCTACAGTGAGAACAACCACCAAGCAACACTGTATTTCAGTGCAAGGTGTCAGATTATGGAACGATTTTGGACCTGAATTAAAATCATGAACAAAGCTTGGACAATTTAAACAAAAACTAAAGGAAGAAATACTCCAAACATATTTACAAGACGACATGTAAACTCACATAAGGATTGACATTTCCAGCCTGTGTTGTGTTATAGCTTAGTTTTTCTTTTTTCTCTGTGACACTATGTCTTAGATTTGTTTTTGAATAGTAACCGCTTAACTTAGACTAGCTCAGTTTTCTTTTTCTCTCAGTAGACAGAGCATTTTGTCACTATAACAGGTTAACCAACCAAGTCTCAGCACTGGCTGTTCAAATTTGCCACCTTGCCGACTTCTGTGTGCTGGTGGGTGGGATGTTGGCGAGCCTAATTAGATCCTGGCATTTAAAGGAGGAGAAAAAATGAAAAATTTTCCAAAGCAACTGTAAGACAATGAAAGAGTTTTCTGGGTTTTTTTTTTTGGTTTTTTTTTACACAATGTAGCAATGTAGATTTGTTTTTAAGGGGATTTATATCCATTGGAGTGCAATTTTTTTTACTAGACCTGTACCTTGGGCAAAGAAAAAACTAAGAACACCAAAAAGAGTGTGAATTATTCACCTGATTTTTTTCTCAACTCCAGAGCTTCCTTGGACTCCCACAGGTAGGATGAAGTGAGTGCATAGCGCAAAATGGAATCAAATGGGCTTACAAATAATTAATAATAATAATAGCCTAATAATAATATTTCAACTTAGGAGTATAGAGCTGGTTCAGAAGGCTGCTTTATACATCCAATTATTTCTCCTCCTCCCCCTGCTGCGCACTGAGCATCCTGTCTGAAAGCAGGTAAATAAACTTTCCAGCCACTGTCATTTATTCCAGCCCTGCTGTCAAAACAGGCAAAGTGATGGCTGGATGTTTTCTGATTGGCTGAAAGTGTTTTTATTGTTCATAAAATCGGTCTGCAAGTGATCCCAATGATATTGTCAGCCATTTTTGATATGGTTGTTGCTGTAGTGTGGACTCTGCCACCCACTTGAATTACATCCATCCATCTTCTTCCGCTTAGTCCTTTTCGGGTCGCGGGGGGGCTGGAGCCTATCCCAGCATCTTTGGGCGAGAGGCAGGGTACACCCTGGACAGATCGCCAGTCCACCGCAGGGCCAACACAGAGAGACAATGATTTTTAAAATTATAATTTCATAGCTATTGTTATCTTTATCATGCTTGGTGTGGATGGCCCTTTAATTTAAGACGATGACTGACAGTCAGAATCCTTCCTAAGATTCCTAGCAATCCATACTGTACATTGGAATTTGGAGGTCTTTTCCAAACTGGTTTTTTGTTCTTGCATAATTGTAGCACTTTAAAGCTCTTTTCTCTGTTCTGTGCCCAGTGTCCCATGGCTAATGTTAGCTTAGCTTACCTTAGTGAATCATTGTCTTATTTTGTCTCACTTAATAAACATTTGCCATTCCAAATAACAGTGCATGTGCTCTAATTAAGCTGTTTCTTTAGTCAGTATTCATTCTTTTGGTGCTAAATGCAAATGTTTTTAGTTTATTATAAAACTAAATGAATAAATAAATTAGTAAATTCTCTTTTAAGGCTGAACTACCACAGGTCCTTTAATATTCTTCGAGAATATACACAGTTTGAATTATTTACTACAGCATTTGAATTACCTCACAAGCCTTGCAAGCTATTCCATTGGTTGTTTAAAATGAGTTGCTGTGATTGGATGATAGACATGCAATGTTCAGTGTGAAGTTAACCTTCCTGAAAGCAGTCATCTTCTGTTACAGCCTGTGAATAAACGCTTGAATTCAGAATTCACCAGTGTATTCATTCATTGTATATAACATACAAAATAAGACATGGTGTTAGAGTGAAAGCAAAGAAATACAGACTAGCAAAAAAAATATGGACATGGCCAGAGTTCCCTCACCCCGCATGGACTGGGATGTTAACAACCTGCCCAAGGTATGGCGCAAGTTTAAACTTCATGTGGATTTAGTGTTTTCTGGTCCTTTTAAGAAGAAAAAAGAAGAAGAGAAATGCAGTTACCTACTCCTTTGGGTTGGAGATAAAGGCAGAGACATCTACAACACGTGGACGCTCATGAAGGATGAACAAAAGGTATTGAAAATGTACTTTGATCACTTTGAACGTCATTTTCGCCCACTGCAAAGTCCATGAAAAGGTACAAGTTGTTAACAAGCCTTTTGGACAGTTTGTGACTGATTTGAGACTGCTTGCAAAGGACTGTAACTATGCTAACAGTAAGGATATGATATAGGACCGTATAATTTTCAGGATTCACTCACCCCGAGTGAGGGAGAAGCTACTTAGCGTTGGATCAGATTTAACTCTGGATAAAGCAATAGACATCGCCAGATCTCATGATATTACACAAGCACAGCTGAAAGCTGTTGCTGGCGGCAACAGTGGCATGCACGAGCAGACTGTTTGTGCTGTTGGTCGGCAGTCCTTAAAGCATGCAGCTTGGAAAACGTGCCATGACAAATCTAAATGAGACACAAGCTTCCACAAGGCAGAGGAAAGCATGAAGTGCCGTAAAGCCTGCGGTTACTGTGGCAACAGACAACACTTTCCCAGCTAAAGGAAAGCAATGCAAAATATGCAACAAGTGGAACTATTTTGTAAAAGTATGTCATTCCAGACAAGGAAAGCGAGTGCACACAGTAAGTAAAGAAAACACAGACAAAGATACAGACAATAATGATTTGTTTATTGATGCAGTAACACAAGGAACTGACATTAAAGACACAGAGCAAGCCTTTGTTGATATACAAGTTGGTCCAAACAAGGCGACAGTTAATTTTAAGTTAGACACCAGAGACTCAGCTAATGTCATTCCCACACGTGTTTAAAAAACTGGAATTTCCATTTGTGCTACAGCTTTCAAATCAACCACTCTACGGCTATGGTGACAAACAGCTTGTCGTCCGAGGTAGATGCAACATCACACGCCAATACAGGGACATTCAATTAGCACTGGAAACTCACACAGTTGATACAACTGCACCCACAGTATTAGGATTAAAAGCATGCCTTGACTTTGAATTAATTAAGCTCATAATGTCTGCACATCAGTGAAACCAATTATGGGAGAGTTTGCAGATGTCTTCACAGGAATAGGCCTCTTTCCTGGTGAATGCACAATCCACGTTGACCCTAATGCCATACCAGTAGTCAACCCACCAAGATGCATTGCCCTTGCTCTTCATGACTACCTAAAAGAGGAACTACAAAGGATGGAATGACAACAGATAATTGCAAAAGTCACTGAGCCAACTGAAAGGGTAAATTGAATGGTCACTGCAGAAAAACCACGCACAGGCAAGCTGAGAATGTGTTTAGACCCAAAAGACTGCAACAAAGTCATCAAAAGACCACATTACCCACTACCCACTCTTGATGACCCCACATCCAGGTTAACAAGAGATTGTTGTTTTAGTGTCATAGATGCCAGGTCAGGCTACTGGGAAATAAAGCTCACAGAATAATCATCCAAACTGACCACATTCAACATTGTGTTTGGACGACATACAGTAGACTCCTCCATTTACCTTTTGGACTGAAATCAGCCCAGGATGCGTTTCAACATAAGATCAATTAAACTTATGAGGGTCTGCGGGGCGTGATGGCAATTGCTGATGATGTTCTCATATATGGCAGGAACGAGGAAGAACATGACACAAATCCAAGGGCAATGCTGCAACGCTCCAGAGAGAAAGGAGTCAAGCTCAACCCAGAGAAGAGCAAGATCAGTGCCACAGAGGTCAGCTACTTTGGGCATCTCATCACAAAGGATGGGATTAAATCCGATCCAGCCAGGATTGCTGCTGTTCGAGATATGGAACCACTCAAAGACAAAGATGAGCTAGAAACTATTCTCGGCATGGTTAACTATCTGTCAAAGTTTGCCCCTATGCTCTCAGACATCATCGCACCCTTGAGATACCTGTTACAAGAATCCAGTGAGTTCATATGGGATGCACAACATGACGACGCATTCAGGAAAATGAAGGAGCTGATCACATGAAAGCCAGGTCCTGTCCTTCTTTGACCCCAACAAAGAACTCAGGCTACAAGTAGATGCTTCCAAGAATGGACTAGGCGCAGTCTTACTACAAAAAAGAAAACCCATCGACTATGCATCCAAATCCCTCACAAATAGTGACGTCAACTATGCCCAGATTGAGAAAGAGCTATACGCCATTTTGTTTGGATGTAAACATTTTCATCAATATATTTATGTACGACATATCAGAGTGGAAAGCGACCACAAGCCACTTGAATCTATCATGAGAAAGCCATTGGCAGCAGCACCTCCACAGCTACAGAGGATGATACTTCAACTGCAGAGGTATGATTTCACGATCACACACAGATCAGGCAAAGACATTGCCATGGCAGACACCCTCTCCAGAAAGTCACCATCTGATGATGACACTAGCCTCAAGGATGGCATGGACATGCAGGTACATACAGTATACAGCAGTTTACCTGTAAGTGACACTAAGCTGGTAGAGATCAGAGCAGAGAGTCAAAAGGACACACAGCTCACACTACTGATGAAAACAATCAAGGGAGGATGGCCAGATAAGAGAAAATTGTGCCCACAGCACATAATGGAATACTGGAACCATCGAGATGAATTGTCACAGATGAATGACATCATCTTCAAAGGTGAGAAAATCGTCATTCCCACTGCATTGTGCACTGAAATGCTGTCAAGAATACATGCTGGTCATATGGGTATGGAAAACTGCAATACATTTTGTTTTGGCCTGGGATGAACAAGCAAATCAAGGAAATGGTTTGGAAATGCCCCATCTGTCTGGAACACAGACCATCCAACATTAAAGAACCCTTGATTAACCACTAAATCCCAAACAGGCCATGGCAAACAGTTGCTACAAATCTGTTCATGTGGAACAAGGAGAACTACATAGTCACTATAGACTATTAGAGCAGATACTTTGAGCTTGACAAGCTACACAGCACAACAGCCTCAGCTATCATACACAAACTGAAAGTTGCCTTTGCCAGACATGGCATACCACAGTCATATCTGATAACGGCCCCCAGTACAAATGTAAAGAGTTTGAAACTTTTCCAGCACATGGGAGTTCACCCACATCACCACTAGTCCACACTACCCCCAAAAACAATGCAAAAGGGAGTACAGATTGCCAAATCACTCATGGCTAAAGCCAAGGCAGACCACAAAGACCCATACTTGAGCCCTCTTGAGTATCGCAACACCCCTGTTGACAACTTCAGATCACCAGCTCAGCTGCTGATGAGTCATCGGTTACCCAGCACCCACAAGCAGTTTCAACCAAAGATGGTTAGTCACACTGATGCTCACGCCAGAAGAGTATATCAACAACAGCATCAAAAGAGATACTATGACAGGCCAACCAGGTCAATGTCACAGCTGCATGCAGGACAACACAACTGCTTCCAGGAGCACGGACACTGGAAACCAGCAATTGTAGTCCAGCCTGCTGACACTGATAGATCCTATCACATACGCACATCAGAAGGACAGGAATACAGAAGAAATAGGCGACACCTTCTGGACACAAAAGAAATGCACAACACTCACACTGACAACATCTGATCGCAACACCACACCACACATCTCACAAAACAGCCCCTCATACTGCCCCATACCAGACAAGATATGGACAAATGGTTAAGCCCAGAAATATCCTGGATCTGTAGAAATATCTGCAGTGTTGTTGAGTTATATTGACGCAGAATGTTCATGCATCAATTATACCATAAGCTAATTGATATCTGCAATGTGTTAAATTGTTATGCAATGTATTTTGTACAATTCAGTTTTCAGTAGTTTGCTTCTTACAAGTACAATCTGTTATTGATGATAACTCCACACAGGTAATATAATGACTGCATTTAGAAGCATATTACTTTTTTTTAGAAGAAGGGGAATGTAATTTTCTTAGAGAATATACACAGTTTGATTTATTTACTACAGCATTTGAATTACCTCACGGTTACAAGCTATTCCATTGATTGTTTAATATGCTTTGCTGTGACTGGATGATAGACATTCAATGTTCAGTGTGTGAAGTTAGCTTTCCTGAAAACAGTCATCTTCAGAGCCTGTGAATAAACTCCTGAATTCGGAATACACCAGTATATTCATTCATTGTATGTAATGTACAAAATAAGACAGTCCCAGCTACAGTTATAGTTCCCTTTGTGAGTTTATATATTATGTGAGTTTATGGAGTTGTTTGTTAATGTTTTGAATATTTTGAATCTCAGTCAAACTTACAGAGGCTTTGAGTGTTACTTAGCTGTGAGTGATACTAAACACAAAGACACACAATACTCCAGCGTCCATGAGTCATCACAATGACGCACACTGAACAATTGGTGATAGTGTGTGTTTCAGAGTTTCATATGTAGATGGTGGCAATGAACGAAAGGAGAGTCTATCTGTGATTAGATTTTTTAAAAAAAACCAACTCAATTTTATGTTCATATTCTCCAGTGAAGACATTTTCAAAGAGAAATCACGAGTGATTTTATACCATCTGTCTGTTGATAAATATGAATTTCTGTGGACCAAGTTTCTGCTACCAAATCAAAGCGATGCACACATATTAAAATCCAAGACTGCGATGTTTCAGGCTTGAAGGGTGTGCTTGTTTTATCCATCCATCCATCCATCTTCTGCCGCTTTTCCGGAGGTCCGGGTCACGGAGGCAGCAGTTCAAGCAGAGAAGTCCAGACTTCCCTCTCCCCAGCCACCTGCTCCAGCTGTTCAGAGAGGATGCCAAGGCATTCCCAGACCAGCTGGGAGACATAGTCTCTCCACCGAGTTCTGGGTCTGTCCCGGGGTCTCCACCCAGTGGGACGTGCCCGAAACACCTCAAGTGGGAGGCTTCCAGGAGGCATCCTAATCAGATGCCCAAACCACCTCAACTGACTCCTCCCGGATGACTGAGATCCTCACCCTGTCTCTGAGGGTGAGTCCAGCAATCCTACGGAGAAAGCTCATTTCAGCTGCTTGTATCTGCGATCTTGTTCTTTCGGTCATTACCCAAAGCTCATGACCATAGGTGAGAGTAGGATTGTAGATTGACTGGTAAATCAACAGCTTTGCCTTAGAGCTCAGCTCCCTCTTCACCACAACAGACCGGTACAACGTCCGCATCACCGCAGATGCTGCTCCAATCCGTCTGTCAATCTCTCGCTCCATTTTCCCCTCACTCGTGAACAAGACCCCAAGATACTTAAACTCCTCCACTTGGGGCAGGAGCCTGTCCCCAACCCGGAGAGGACAATCCACCTTTTTCTGGCTGAGGACCATGGACTTGGACTTGGAGGTGCTGATTCTCATCCCAGCCGCTTCACACTCAGTGGCAAACCGTCCCAGCAAGAACTGTAGGTCATTGCTGGATGAAGCCAACAGGACAACATCATCTGCAAACAACAGAGATGAAATCATGTGCTCACCAAGCATGACACCCTCCGTTCCCTGGCTGCTCCTAGAAATCCTGTCCTTAAAAATTATGAACAGGATCGGTGATAAAGGGCAGCCCTGGCGGAGTCCAACTCTCACTGGGAATGAGTCCGACCGAGTGTTGGCAATACGAACCAAACTCTCACAACGGTCGTACAGAGACCGAATAGCTCGTAACAACAAGCCTGATATCCCATACTCCCGAAGCACCCACCACAAAAAACCACAAGGGACGCGGTCGAATACTTTCTCCAAGTCCACAAAACATATGTAAACTGGTTGGGCAAACTCCCATGAACCCTCGAGAATTCTCGAGAGGGTAAAGAGCTGGTCCGATGTGCCACGGCCAGGCCGAAAACCACATTGCTCCTCCTGAATCCAAGGTTCGACCAACGGCCAGACTCTCCTCTCCAGTACCTTGGTATAGACCTTCCCAGTGAGGCTGAGGAGTGTGATCCCTCTAAAGTTGGAGCACACCCTCCGGTCCCCTTTTTTGAAGAGAGGAACCACCACCCCGGTTTGCCATGCCAAAGGCACTGCCCCCGACCTCCACGCAATGTTGCAGAGGTGTGTCAACCATGACAGCCCTACAACATCCAGGGCCTTGAGGTACCCAGGGCGAATCTCATCCACCCCCGGGGCCGGGCCACCAAGGAGATTTTTAACCACCTTGGCGACCTCAGCCCCTGTGATAGGTGAGTCATCCCCCTCGTCCACAAGCCCTGCTTCCTCTGTGGAAGGCGTATCAGTTGAGAAGATCCTCAAAGTATTCCTTTCACAGCCCGACAATATCCCCAGTCGAAGTCAACAGCGCCCCATCCGCACCACACACAATGTGAACAGGGAGCTGCTTTCCCTTCCTGAGCCGCTGGACAGTTTGCCAGAATCTCTTCGAGGCCGATTGAAAGTCTTGTTCCATGGCCTTACTGAACTCCACCCATACCTGGGTTTTTGCTTCAGCAACCACCCGAACTGCACTCCTCTTGGCCTGCCGGTACACCTCAGCTGCTTCGGGAGTCCCACAAGCCAACCAAGCCTGATAGGACTCCTTTTTCAGCTTAATAGCCCCCCTCACCACTGGTGTCCACCACTTGGTTCGGGGGTTGCCACCATGAGATGCACCAACCACCTTGCGGCCGCAGCTCTGGGCCGCCGCTTCAACAATGGAGGTGGAGAACATGGCCCATTCAGACTCCATGTCTCCAGACTCCCTCGGAATGTGGTCAAAGTTCTTCCGGAGGTGGGAGTTTAAGACCTCTTGGACAGGGGCCTCAGCCAGGCATTCCCAGCACACCTTCACTATACGTTTGGGTCTACCAGGTCTGAATGGCTTCCTCCCCTGGCATCGGATCCAACTCACCACCATGTGGTGATCAGTTGACAACTCTGCACCTCTCTTTACCCGAGTGTCCAAGACATATGGTTGCAGGTCTGATGACATGATAACAAAATCGATCATTGACCTGCGACCTAGGGTGTCCTGGTGCCAGGTGCACATATGGACACCCTAATGCTTGAACATGGTGTTCGTTATGGACAAACTGTGGTTAGCACAGAAGTCCAATAACTGAACACCACTCGGGTTCAGATCGGGCAGGCCGTTCCTCCCAATCACCCCCCTCCAGGTTTCACTGTCGTTGCCCATGTGCTCATTGAAGTCCCCCAGTAGGACAATGTAGTCTCCAAGAGGAGCACCCTCCAGCACCCCAGTCAGAAACTCCAAAAAGGGTGGGTACTCTGAAGCATCATTTGGTGCTTAGGCACAAATGATGGTCAGGACCCGTTTCCCAACCCGAAGGCACAGGGAAGCAACCCTTTCGTCCACTGGGGAAAACTCCAATATGGAGGCAGCAAGGTGGGGGATACAAGAATACCCACCCCTACTTGTCGCCTCTCGCCTAGGGCAACTCCAGAAAAGGCCAAGCTCCAGCCCTTCTCCAGGAGACTGGTTCCGGAACCGGAGCTGTGTGTTGAGGTGAGGCCGACTATATCTCAACCTCGTACACCAGCTCAGACTCCTTCCCCACCAGAGAGGTGACATTCCACATACCAAAAGCCAGTTTAGAAAGCTTGGGATCAGTTCGCCAAGGTCTCCGCCTTTGACCGCCACCTAATCCACATAGCACCAGACTCCCATGATCCCTCCTGCAGGTGGTGAGCCCACTGGAGGGCGGACCCGTGTAACTCCTTTGGGCTGAGCCTGGCCGGGTCCCATGGGTGGAAACCCGGCCACCAGACGCTAGCCATCAAGCCCCTCCCCCAGGCCTGGCTCCAGGGTGGGGCCCTGGTAACCCCATACCGGGCGGGTTACACTGAATCCTTGATCTAGAATTTATCATGAGAGTCTGTTGGATCGTTCTTAGTCTGGCCCTTCACCCAGGACCAGTTTGTCTTGGGTGACCCTATCAGAGGCAAATTGCCCCGGACAACATACGTAGCTCCTGGGATCACTGGGGCACGCAAACCCCCCACCACGATAAGGTGACGATCCATGAGGGATGTTTGTTTTATTATATTCTCAAATACACAAGTCCTAAAATGAATTTCATGCAGAAATAAAGATAATGCAAATAGAAAAAAAAAATGTTGTGACATGTAATAGCTCACCAAAATGACTCCACAGTGACTGTGCCACAGTGACTGAACCAGCTTTAGCCATAAAGCTAAAGCTGGTTCAATGAAATATTTGATTTTCTGCCATTATTTTGTTATTATTTATTTATTTTTTTAATCAAAAATGACAGGTAAACTGGCAAGAATGTCTGTAGTCCTTGGTTGCTCCAACAGCAGTGGCAAACTTCAATTTAGGAAAAAACAAACAACAACAGTAAAACGTGAAATACACAAGCCTTTATTACGCAAAGCATCCCTGTCTAAGACTGTACAGTTTACACAGATTCCCTGGGCATGCAGTGGACAACGATGTTCAACAGAAGAGAGTCAAGACTATTAACAGGAAGGATTTTGTTCCCAAACACAACATCAAAAAGACTGTCATGCAGTAGCAAAGCTTATCGTAGAACACTAACACTCTTCAGCTAGCTATGAGATGACATCTCGGGGCTGTGGTGGTCACGCACTGTAACTCTTCAATAGCTGATGAGTTATGAAATTTGAAATAAACTGTTCACGCTAGAGTAACCAAGTGACCACAAAGTCAGCGTTAGAATCACAAACAAAGCAACGGTGACTGGCGCAGCCTTTTGTTTTGTAGGAGTAACTCAACACAGTCAGTAATGTCCACATTTTGTGCTAAATTAAAACATTAGCTTTTCAAGAGATTGATATTACTTATTCACCTTGGTGGGTGGGATAGTTGATTTGATATTTAATACTTTGTAACATCAAGACATCATAGACAAGATGTACACTACCGTTCAAAAGTTTGGGGTCACCTCAGACAATTTTGTGTTTTCCATGAAAAGTCACACTTATTTACCACCATGAGTTGTAAAATGAATAGAAAATATAGTCAAGACATTGACAAGGTTAGCAATAAGGATTTGTATTTGAAATAATAATTTTTTCCTTCAAACTTTGCTTTCGTCAAAGAATCCTCCATTTGCAGCAATTACAGCATTGCAGACCTAACATGATTGCACAAGGGTTTTCTAATCATCCATCAGCCTTCTGACACAATGAGCAAACACATTGTACCATTAGAACACTGGAGTGATAGTTGCTGGAAATGGGCCTCTATACACCTATGTAGATATTGCACCAAAAACCAGACATTTGCAGCTAGAATAGTCATTTACCACATTAGCAATGTATAGAGTGCATTTCTGATTAGTTTAAAGTTATCTTCATTGAAAAAAAGTGCTTTTCTTTCAAAAATAAGGAAATTTCTAAGTGACCCCAAACTTTTGAATGGTAGTGTATGTGGCACATTTAGTTATGGGTGTTTAATTAAATACAATGTCTGTGATATTAAAGATATTTTAATGACAAAACAGTTTACAGTAACACAGTACTGTACAATAAGTAAGTACACTTCCGTGGCTAACGTTATCAGTCTAACTTCCCTTCCTGCCATAATATTGTTGTTTTGTTTTGTTTTTTTGCAAACTAGTGCAGTGTCCGGTCACATGAACCCTAAGGAATTGTTCAGATCCTGCTGAACTCCTTATAAGGTGTTGTTCAATCATAGAATTCTGGTCACATGACCATACTATAAGGCAGGAGTGTCCAATCATGTGCCATAGAGGGCCAAGACCCTGTAGGCTTTACCTCCAGCCAGTGTCTTCAACAGCAGATTTCACTGAATTTCTTCCCACTGATTGCTGATCAGTGAAAACACCTGCTAAAGAGACTTGGTAGAAAAAACCTGTAGGGTCTTGGCCCTCCATTGCACATGATTGGACACCCCTGCTATAAGGTGTTGTTCAGTTCCTACTGAACTGAACAAATTTTTATCACTTTATCCCAGCGGCCTCCAGAGCCTGCGCTGTAAATTTCAGCCCCCAACTCCCAGCAGTTATACCTTTTCCACCTCTGTGTTTATTTAATAGCTCCCCTATGAATGCTCAATAAGAGGCTCCTCTGATGCCACCGAGGACACAGTCCAAGGATGGATGATTTTTTTCACACATAAGGCATTGTTCAGAACTCCTTACACAAAGATATAGAGTGATGATAATCAAGTCAGTGGCAGTAATGCACCTGTAAGCCGGTTGCCAACCACCAATCAAATCTAAAAGAAGACGAAGAAGAAGATTTCCCCTCCTAAACTTCCACATATCCAGGGAGGCTGAAATTCGGGGATGCACACCCTCGTAACCTCAGCAAAGCACGTATCAAATCTGAGATCAGTCTGACAAACAGTTCAAGAGATATGCAAGGAACAGACAGAATGGCACACACGCAGACAGAAAATCGTTGCATTATAATATGATGCAGAGTGCACAGTTAGCAAATGACAAAGTCAGCACAGCACCCTTGAAAGGTAAACCAGTGGTGTTTTCAAACCAGCTTACAAATTTCAATTCAACTTTATTTACTGCATATAGCGCCATTTCACAATAACAGCCATCTCATAGCAGTTTCAAACTGTAGGCAAATACCACACAATTGCAGAAAGACCCCAACAGTCAGGTGATCCCCTGTGAGCAATCACTTGGTGACCGTAGAGAGGAAAAACTCCCTTTTATCATGAAGAAACCTCCAGCAGAACCAGGCTCAGAGAGGGTTAGTCATCTGCTGAGAGTGGCTGGGGATAGAGAAGAAGAAGAAAAGAACAGACGGGTAGAGAATGAACAACACGATGGGACTCAATCCAAGGGAGAGAGAGGAAACAGAAACAGTTGCAATCAAAATTATTCAACTCCCACTGGAAATTAATAGGTTTGCTGGCAAAATGTACAACTAGCAGCTGTTTGCAATAAACAAATCAACCAAGAACAATTTAAATAGCTCAACACAAGTAATATTACAAGTGGTTTCTCCAAATTGAACACAAAATGCCACTTTTGATGACTCCTGCCGTTTCAAAATTATTTAACCCCTTCATGACAAACATCTTTAGTACTTAGTCGAGCACCCTCTTGTTGTTATAACCTGCTGCAAACATGATGCATAGTCAGACACCAGCTTCTGGCAGTATTCCCAAGGAGTCTTAGCCCATTTCTCATGGGCAAAGGCATCCAGTTCACTAATATTCTTGGGTATGTGTGTTGCAACCACATTTTTCAAATCCCACCAGAGATTGTCAGTGGGGTTCAAGTCAGGTGATTGTAATGGGGACTCTAGCATCTTCCAGGACTTCTTCAGAAACCAAACCTTGGTGGACTTTGAGGTATGCTTGGAATCATTTTCCTGTTGGAAGGTCCAGTGACACCCAAGTTTCAGCTTCCTCACAGACGTCATGACATTTTCTCCCAGGATTTCCTGATACTTGATTGAATCCATCTTGTCCTCCACACACTGCAGGTTTCCAGTGGCAGAGGAAGCAAAGCAGCCCCAGAGCATCACTGAGCCACCGCCATGCTTCATTGTAGGCAGGGTGTTCTTTTGAGCGTATGCTTTATTCTTCCTCCTCCAGACATGCTGCTTTATCCATCCATCCATCCATCCATCCATCCATCCATCCATCCATCCATCTTCTACCGCTTTTCCGGAGGTCCAGGTCGCAGAGGCAGCAGTTCAAGCAGAGAAGTCCAGACTTCCCTCTCCCCAGCCACCTGCTCCACCTCTTCAGAGAGGATACCAAGGCGTTCCCAGACCAGCTGGGAGACGTAGTCTCTCCAGCAAGTCCTGGGTCTGCCCTGAGGTCTCCTCCCAGTGGGACATGCCCGAAACACCTCAAGTGGGAGGCGTCCAGGAGGTATCCTAATCAGATGCCCATACCACCTCAACTGACTCCTTTCAAAGCTTGGGATCAGTCCGCCAAGGTTTCCGCCTTTGACCGCCACCTAATCCACATAGCACCGGACCCCCATGATCCCTCCTGCAGGTGGTGAGCCCACTGGAGGGCGGACCCATGTAACTCCTTCGGGCTGAGCCTGGCCGGGTCCCATGGGTGGAAACCCGGCCACCAGATGCTAGCCATCAAGCCCCTCCCCCAGGCCTGGCTCCAGGGTGGGGTACACTGAATCCTTGATCTAGAATTTATCATGAGAGTCTGTTGGATCGTTCTTAGTCTGGCCCTTCACCCAGGACCAGTTTGTCTTGGGTGACCCTATCAGAGTTTGTAAACAAATGTTGAATGATCACAAGACGGAGAAGGCATTTGCTCCCAAATTTGCCAACTATGATTTTAAAAAGATAATTTTGCTTATGAAGGTAAATATCTACATTTTGTTATAACAGAGGGTGGGCGAAGCTGGGTGATTTGCCCTGCCATCAAGCCCCAGCGCAATGTGACTGGACAGAACAATTGCGCCGGTTCCCGGTCGTCATATGAGATAAATTGCGGCGGAATAAAAGCAAAATTTAGGTGGAATAATCATAACAGTTTCTGGATGTGGGAGAGAAAGCAAAAATGACAGACAGAAGACAAAAATAACGACAAGGATGGACGAAAATGGATGAAGTGAGCCACCTGGCCAGTGGTGAGTCTGATGAATTTCTTGTTTGTTTACATTGCACTGATTTTCTTGTTCATATACTTTAAAGATAAGATAACAAAAACCCCAAAACAAAAAATGGTGACAAAAACCAAAACCATCCTTTGTGCAAATTTGTCCAAATTCCACTTTTGACTGAAAGTTATGTAATGTATATACGGCTGCTGTGGCATTATGCAAATTAGATGTGCAAATCTACTCCTATCTCCATACCCGTCAAGTGATACGGTTTTGCTGTATTTTAATACGGGGAAAATGCAATTTTAGCAAATACGGGCGTATTGCCATTTCTGTACGCCAAAAAGAAAAATATACAGAGAAAAAAAAATTATTGAGAGAACCTAAAATCAACTGAATAGTAATTTGATGCCTGGCGAAATTGAATGCACCTAAGCAGTCATTTTGTGATTTTCAAAATGGCTTCATGCAGTGCGCCGCCGGCGAAGAAAACAAAGCTTGAAGAAAAGGGAAATCGAGGGACTGGACGTCACCGAAAAGAATGGGAGAGTCCGAGCTTCGAGAAGGGAAAATACGCTAGATGGATAAAGGCTTCTCCAGAGGGCCCTACACACTCCTTCTGTGTTCCATGTAGGAAGAGCATAAAGGTGACTGCATCGGGGATTTTCAACCTGAAGTCGCACTTCGCTACGCAGGGCCACAAAAACTGTGTAGCCAAATCGAAAACATATCGATCGATGGATGAACATTTTCAGCCAGTGAGAGAACCGATGCCTTCCAAATCCAATGCATCACTAGCAGAAGTGATGTTTTGTCATTTTGTGGCAGAGCACAATCTACCCCCATCAGTGGCAGATCACTTCAGTGATTTGGTGTCAACATTGTTTCCTGACAGCAAGAGCGCTTAAGACTTTGCTTGCAAAAGAACCAAAACGACCATGATCATCAAAGAGAGCCTGGCGCCTGCCTACACAGAACAAGTCATAGAAGCATGCAGGAAGGGGCCTTTCTCAATCATGGTTGATGAGAGCAACGACAAGAACACCGAAAAGCATCTCGTCATCCTTGCAAGAATTTTCAATGGGGAGATGTCCCAGACCAGGCTGCTGGACATGCTCATTCCAGCATCAGGAAAAGCCACCGACATTTTTGCGGAAATTGACAACTTCATGAGGTATGAAATGGATTTTTTTTTTTTTTTTTTTGCTTGCATACAGACCACTTTTGACCAAATTCTTTTATTTTTTATTTATTATTTATTTATTTTAATTTTTTTTTTAGATTGCATAATATTCCATGGGAATTGTTTGTTTGGTTTTTGTTTGGGGTTTTTTTGCTTCAGTTTTCTTTCATCTGCCGATAAATACAGTTTTTAAATACTCAGTACAGGTGTGAAAGCCCCCCCAATAAGGGAGGCATGAGGTATATGCCTTGACAGGTATGTATCTCAGAATTTGAATCATATTCTACATCTTTCTTATTGACAGTAAGCCATCATCTCTTACCACTTTCAAGTTATAGATTTTGAAATCTCTGACATCTGAACTGAATATTTTCTTGAAAAAAATCTTGACCACTAGGGGCTGACGGCACAATGGAGTGTCATAGGCAGTTATTGGGTTGATGATGATTAGTATGTAATGTCCCTTTCAAATAAACATTAAACTTAAACTTCACAAAACAGACTCCCCAAACCCCTTTGACTTATTTATATAATTCTGAGCAAATTGGACCCGACTTTTCTTGTGCTTTTGGGTCAGTAGAGGTGGATGTCTTGGAGTTCGGACATGGAGCTCTCCAGTGTTTGTTGGTGTTTAAGGGTCACCTGATCCAACCTTAACTATAAGCTTTGTCAAAAAGGAAAGTTTTAACCCTATTCTTAAAAACAGAGATTGAGTACGTCTTCCAAATCCAGATCAGCAACTGGTTCCATAGGAGAGGAGCCTGATAACTGAAAGCTCTGCCTCCCATTGTACGTTTAGAGATTCTATGCATTACAAGTAATCCTGTATTTTGGGAGCATGGTGCATTGTTAGGATGATAAGGTACTATGAGATCTTTTAAATAACAAGGATCATTTAGAGCTTTGTAAGTGAGGGGAAGAATTTTAAATTCAATTCTCAATTCTATAGGAAGCTAATGAAAAACACAAGAGATACGATCTCTCTTTCTATAAAACTCTAGCTGCAGCATTTTGGATCAACTGAAGACCCTTTTGAGACATTTTAGAGGAGCCCGATAATAAAGAATTACAATAATCCAGAACTAATAAAAGCATGGACTAGTTTCTCAGCATTACGCTGAGACAAAATCTTTCTAAGCTTAGCAATATTACACAAATGATAAAAAGCAGTCTTAGAAATAAGTTTGATACGTGAATTAAAGGACAAATCTTGATCAAAAATAACTCCAAGGTTCCTCACAGAATGGTTTGGAGATAGAATAATACCATCTAACTTGGAGGAGGAATTTATTTTATCAAAGTCAAAAAGGTCAGTTGGAACAAAATAGTCCAAAAGAATGTTGGTTGAGTCATAGTTGTTACGGTATTTGAATAAATGATGGGAAGGAGCTGACTTATTTCATCTCTGATAGATGAAATTGTATTATTGAAGAAATTCATAGAGTCCTAGTAAGGTCCAAAGGAATGCTAGGTTTGATAGAGTCCTGACTCTAAATGTAGACACAATTCCCTTGGCAGGATACAAAGAGGAGAGAGCGAAATCTGGGCTTCTCTACTTGAACTGCTGCCTCTGCAACCTGTATGCCTGGAAAAGGGGTAGAAGATGGATGGATGGATGGATGGATGGATGGATGGATAAAACTTTCTTCCACCTTTCAATGTCCCATGTTTGGTGCTCCCTTGCAAAGTACAAATGGGCAAGTTTTTGGTGTGGGAGTAGATGTGACCTTTGAAGACATTTTTTGTTCTTTAAGCCCTTCTGCTGTAGATGCCATCTTATGGTTATTGAGCTGCAGTTAGCGTCAATAAGGACCTTAATTTGGGTCGAGGACCGGCCCATGTTTTCACAGACAGCCCATCATATCCTCCGACTCAGCTCTTTTGGACCATCCTGTGTGTTCCCCTGATCTAACTGCCATTGAGAACGTTTGACGACGGATGGCAAGGGAAGTTTACAAAAATGGATGTCAGTTCCAGACTGTGGATGCCCTTCATGAAGCCATCTTCACTACATGCAGCAACATTCCCATCAGCCTCCTGGAAACACTCTGCTGCTGAGGCCGGTGTGCCTTCGCCGTCAGCCACTGACGCCGGTGCACCTCCATCATCTGCTGCTGAGGCCGGTGTGCCTCACCATCAGCCACTGAGGCCGGTGTGCCTCCATTGTCAGATGCCGGGGCCGGTGTGCTTCTGTCATTACCTCCTGGGACCGGTGTACCTCTGGTGCCTGCTCCTGAGGTTGGCGCACCTCCACTATTAGGTTTGGGGGCCAGCGCACCGCTGTCATCTGTTCCTGTCGTCGGCGCATCTAGACCATCATCCCTCAAGCTTGACACATCCTGCTTTCGGGTCTGGGCTCGGGCCGACCCCCTGATCCACTCTGTGCTCTGGTCTGGGGGCCCATGAACTTTGATAGGCCCCCTGACCCACCTGGCTCTGTTATCTGGTGGCCTAGGGACTTTGGCAGGCCACCTGATCCATCCTGTACTCCGGTCTGGGGGCCCATGGACCTGAGTAGGCCCCTCATCTCACCTTGTTCTCTGGTCTGGTGGTCATGGGACTTGGGTAGACCACCCACTTTGTTTTAGGTTGTGGGGCCTTGGACTTTATTTCCCCCACAAATGGTGGTTTTGCTTTGGACTTTGTGGGGAAAATAATGTGGTTTGGCCCACCTGGCCAAATGTGATGGAACCACAGAATCATAGGAGGTCTTCCAGAGTGCCCCCCACACTCCAAAAGACCTGAGTCTCCTCAGGAGATACAGCCTGCGCTGCCCCTTCTTGTAGAGCGTGTTGGTGTTGTGTGTCCAGTCCAGTCTATTGTTCAGGTGAACGCCCAGGTACTTGTCTCACAGTTGATCCAGGGCTTGTTGTTTGAAAAACACCATATGGGCTTGGTGGGTACAGTGTTCTCCCCACAGAAGTTGATGTAGTCTGTGATGGTGTGTGTGAGGTCGTTGATGAAAGGAGCTCTTTTTTATTTATCATACATTCTTATTTTCTGCTTTTTCTCATCTAACTTTTCCTTCAGACAATGTAACTGATGGAGACTAAATGATCCTCCATCTGGAAAACCCATTTCAGACTGATAGACCCCAGCCAGACACTTTCATCACCATATTTTGTCCTCATATACAGTATATGGGAATTGCTGTAAGGGCTCACACTCTTACTTTGAGATTTTTCCCATATTCCATCCCTTCACAAGCTTCAAGTCAGCCCCAACCCAAGCAATTAAAAAAGGGGGAGGGGGCAGCATTTGACAACATAATACTATCCTTTATCAAGGTGTATAATATGACCTAATTTATCCTTTTCATTGTACTTAATAATCTTATAATTCTACACATTTTTTTTTATCAATTTCAAGGAATCACATATTCTAATTGTATTAAGACAGTAACCTCACAGACTGACACCCAAAACAGAGAAACAGTGGATGTCATGGCCACCAATCACGGCACCTGTGCATGCACCTGCCTGTCATCTCCGGCGGTCCTATTTATTTCCATCAGGACCAGTGCTGAGCGCGGAGTCGTCTGATTCTCTCCTGTGAATCAAGCCACACCCTGCCTCCATGCTTCCCTGCATTGAACTCTCCAGCCTGCGGCTTCCAAGCCCCGCTGAACGACGTCCGGGTCAGTTTCGCCTGGACCAACGATCAAGTAAGCATTATTGTTACTAAACCTGTCCATTCCCCTGTGCACAGATGGAGCCCACAATGGCAGACCTCCATCTCCCTCCAGGCGGCAGACTCTCATCCCACCTCCAGCTAACTTGCTCGCAGACACTGTCTCCCTGGCCGCAGCTCCAGCGCCACCTGAAGCAACTACAACATCCGTTGACAGTAAGCATAGTAACATCTAACGTGCTGCATAGGGTGAACTGTAAGCTAATGGCCCTTGTCTCTTTCCAGGGTTGCCAGTCTGTATGGTGCTCTGCTGGCCCAGCTGGAGTACACGGATTGCACTACACTACATTACACCATATAACCGCACTCACGCACCCAATCACTCATGTTAACAAATAAAGTATGTTAATTGTGTTAATCCTGAGTCATGTCTGTTCTGTGGGTCACCTGAACCATGTCAGTGGAATTTTATTTGAGTCCTAGTTTTAATTTCCATGTGGATGATGTATGGATAGATTATTCATCTCAGGAATCTTTTTCTCCTTTGTATTTTTTTTAGGGGTGAACTTAACTATGGCAGACCTGTCATGGCGGCCTCTGGGCCGTCATTAGTGTCATTAGCCCCAGCTGCGCACAGACCAACAGGTGTGAATCAACAGCTGTTAAAAGCCAGTGTCGCTGACAGCCCGGGACGGAGTCGTCTGTCTTCCTCAACGGAGAATGAACCTGCACTCCGCTCTCTGGTCTCGTCAAGAACATCTCTTGTCTCGTCTGGAACTTTGTCTGTCTCGTCAAGAACTTTGTCTGTCTCGTCTGGAACTTTGTCTGTCTCGTCAGGAACTTTGTCTGTCTCGTCTGGAACCTCGTTTGTCTCGTCTGGAACCTCGTTTGTCTCATCAAGAGCTTCACTTGCTGCATCCAGGAACTCTTCCCAGCGTCAAGCAAGTAAGCGCACCATTTGCTACTCAACGCCAAACCTTTGCCCCTGTGCACAGGTGGACCACCTTGGCGGCGGACCTGCGTCCCCAGCTGACGGGGTAACGCCATCACGTCTTCGTAGCGGCTCGCTACCACCATGCCTACCGGTACGTCTTGCTCCTCAATTGCCAGAACTATTATTGTATCAATTACAGGAGTATTGGCCAACGTTATCGGTGGAATCACTGTCATCAGCATCAGCTGTGTCGTCATTGCCACTGTGTGTGGAGTCACTAACCTCGTCTTTGTCTGCATCATCATCTGTATCATCGTTATCCCGGTCTGTGGAGTCACAGCCGGCGTCATCGTCAGGATCATCGTCATCCCGGTCTGTGGAGTCACAGCCGGTGTCATCGTCAGGGCTGTCATTATTACAGCCGGTGTCATTGTCAGGGCTGTCATTGTCACAGCCGGTGTCATCATCAGGACTGTCATTGTCACAGCCACGGGTGGTAACCCCAGCACAGTCACGGACACCTTCACCTCCACGCTGCCCGGCCGCTGGAACTCAGCAGAGCGAAGCCAGTGCTGCTCTCAAGTAAGCCTTGTTATCTGCAGCTCTTTGCTAGTGTGGAGCATTAGTAATTTGTCTCTGCTTATCTGTTCCAGGGTTGCCGGGTCTCCGTCCAGGTCGCTCAGCTCCAGTGACCAGAACGATATCCTCGCACTCACACTCGCATTACACTCACTCACAATTAAATAAAGATTATTGTCACTATCTGCTCATGTCAGTGTCTGTCTCCTGGGTCCTGAAACATGTCAAGACCAGTGCTATCTTTATTGTCTCATTGCTCCCCTCACCCCAGCATCATCACCCAATGTCAACACAGACGTCATCACCAAATCCATCCATCAACCAGCACTACAGCATGTACACTTCCTGAATGAACAGCTCTCTGGCACAACGGACTAAGAACTCTCTTGCTAAGTCACTGGCGGGTGGCTCAAGACAACAACAGGCCAGAATTACTTTGCTTGTGGCAATTGCCTGTAACCAAGAACTGCTGAGTGACAAACATAACTCCACCTCTGTGTGCTTCGTTTGTGGCAATCGTCTCCAAGAACTGCTAAGTGACAAACAAAACTCCACCTCTGTGTGCTTCGTTTGTGGCAATCGTCTCCAAGAACTGCTGAGTAACATAACCCCACCTCTGTAAGTGGGTCATGAACAGTCGCTGCTCTATGTGTGTGTGCTGAAGATCACAGCTGAGAGCCAAAGAATAGACAAAGACAACGATAAGATGAACATTCTCTGGGTGCCGAAGAGAGGGACGAATGGACACTGTTTGCCATGGTTTACTAGTCCAACAGATAGGATTAAAAAAACTGTGGTAAAATGCACCTACACCAACAATGTTTGTTTGTTTGTTCATTTTGTTGTTTGTTTTACCTGTCAACATGATATATTTTTATACATACGACAATAGTCAAATAAAGTACATACACATTTGAGGTATAGCTTACAGTTATGAGTATACAAATGCACTAGCATACCATAATACATATTTCTTAAGTAATTACACCTTACTAGTACAAAAGAATAATAATGATAATAATAATGCCTTCACGCTTAATTGATTATGCACCAGACAGATTAAAGACCAGAACTGAAGCAGACAGATGAGTGAATGTGTGAATGAGTGAACAAATGCTTGACAAGCTACAAACCAGAGAGAGAAAAGTGTTTAAACCACCGGTGTTGATAAATTTTAATTTTAAGTTTAATTTTAAGTTATGTGCAACATTATCTAAAATGTCAGCCAACAAGTTTGAGATAATAGTTAACCTTTTAACATCTAAATATACTTCAGAAGTGTAAAAGTGTAAAAGTATATGCTTATATTTGAATTTCCAAAATGATAATTACTAAAAGTTTTATCTAAACCATGCATGGAATAAATATATTTTGAGATCAAAAAACAAAATAGAAACTGCAAAGTCTAACAAGTATTTTGACTACATGGCCATAAATTGACATAAAAAAAATTATAATTTGGTTTGTAAAGCAACGATTAATCTGAACTATGTGTTCACATACTGTACGTACAAAATTTAAAAGAAAATGATTATTAAATGACTGTATTTCAGATTTTTAAGATAGATAAAATTACGTCACAATAACAACAAGTATGACACTTAGATACAATAACAATGTTTTTCCTTTTTCTTTTTGAGACACTGAGACCTTAGTTTATTAGAATTCGTGTCCTAAGTGATAGTGATATTCAGTGTTTCACAAGATGTTTTGACACCATGGTTAAGTAAAGATAATATTGACGAAGGATCCTTTCTATCAGCATGCTTAATCAAAATGCAGGCACCCCTGATGACACTATCAATGGGAGAAGGCCTCAAGACAATCTAAATGAAATACAGTTTGATTCTAAAATAAACTGACTATTGACATTTTGAAGTTTGATATTTAGAGGCTGGACTCAGATGACCTGATTATTACGTTTAGAATGACTTCAGATGACACTGATCATCTACCTTCTGCTTCCTTTACTGTTTGATGTTTGTTTGTTTTTGTCCTGAATTGTTTATGCTTGTCTGCCTCCCCTAGGGGTGATGTATGAAAAAAAAGGGAGGGGGGACAATACCTGGAATATACTTTAGGAACAGCTTCTATATTTGTTGGCATTTTTTTTTCATTCTTCCCTATATATTCACTTTAAGACAATATTATAAGTCTGGCAAATCTTATTAATTTAGAGACAAAACTGACTAAATTTTGGTTGGTTTAAGATACATTGTCATAAAAGAAGATAATGTTTGAAGAATAAAGGTTATTGGGGATTAACAGTTATTGATATAGGTTAAATTATTTGGCAAGCAAACAAATTAAATTATAGCTAATTTAACTTGGATATATATATATATAAGGAATTTTTGTATGCCTGATAAGAATGGCAATTTCTAAATTAATAAATTAGTAAGTTAAAAGGGTATTTTACTGAATCCATTGATAACTTGGTAGGAGGAATGAGGAATTTTGTTGAATTTAAACCAAAGTTGATTAATTTAATGACCTTTTAACAGATTGGTATACACAGGGGAAAAAAAGCTGAAGAAAGTTAAATACTGACATAAAAGGTGAGTATATTATGGGCAAATGAAATACAAAAAAATACTGGTTTTAACATTCATTATAGGTCTGAGGAAAATGCAGACCAAGGGCCCATCAAGCAGATAATTGTCTATTTTTCTTTGAGTTGCATGGACACTGACTGAAATCATGAGCTTAATCTGCCACCTTTAATCCATCCCTTTATAGATGGTGAATGATGACTAACCTATAAGCTTGCCTTGTCATGTCTACTGTAGAAACATAACATTGTTTGCACAATAACACATTTCAAATGAATTGGGTTTAGATTGCATACAGGTAAGTGGTAAGTATTTGGAGATATGGCTGTTTTTGTTTTGCTTTCTCCATAGGTAAAAGCAGTAAACAAAATAAAACTAAGAAGATGCTTCTTCTATTGGTGAATTAAATTTTAATTTCTACAAAATTAAAGTGAGAGCAGACAGAAAATGAAATAAATATGATTTAACAACATTAAATACTCTTGTCTTAATCCTAATGGTCTGTTATCTATTATGCACTCTGGGTTACAGTTTTTGTATGAAAAGAGCTAAACAAATATAGCTCTGATTGATTAATTCTGATAATGCATTTGCAAATCTGGTCAAGTTTGGAATAAAGCCTGATTATTGGCTGAATGAATGTGTGTGTCAAGAGGAGTGACCTTAGCACACTACACTGGACTGCACAGGAAACTGGATAACTAACCAATGTGCAGACTAATTTGTTATATATTGCATTGATTCACCATTTATTTAAAACTAAGAGAATAAACATCTGGCTGAGGCCCCTGTCCGGGAGGTCTTCACCTCCCACCTCCGGAAGAACTTCAACCACATTCCAAGGGAGTCTGGAGACATGGAGTCTGAATGGGCCATGTTCTCCACCTCTGTTGTTGAAGCGGCGGCCCAGAGCTGCGGCCGCAAGGTGGTCGGTGCATCTCGTGGTGGCAACCCCCGAACCAAGTGGTGGACACCAGTGGTGAGGGGGGGCCATTAAGCTGAAGAAAGAGTCCTATCAAGCTTGGTTGGCTTGTAGGACTCCCGAAGCAGCTGAGGTGTACCGGCAGGCCAAGCGGAGTGCAGCTCGGGTGGTTGCTGAAGCAAAAGCCCGGGTATGGGAGGAGTTCGGTGAGGCCATGGAACAAGACTTTCGGTCGGCCTTGAAGAGATTCTAGCAAACTGTCCAGCGGCTCAGGAGGGGAAAGCAGCTCCCTGTCCACACTGTATGGTGCGGATGGGGCACTGTTGACTTCGACTGGGGATATCATCGGGCGGTGGAAGGAATACTTCGAGGATCTCCTCAATCCCACTGATACGCCTTCCACAGAGGAAGCAGGGTTTGGGGACAAGGTGGATGACTCGCCTATCACAGGGGCTGAGGTCGTGAAGGTGGTTAAAAATCTCCTTGGTGGCCGGGCCCCGGGGGTGGACGAGGTTCGCTCTGAGTACCTCAAGGCCCTGGATGTTGTTGGGCTGTCATGGTTGACACGCCTCTGCAACATTGCATGGAGGTCAGGGGCAGTGCCTTTGGCATGGCAAACCGGGGTGGTGGCTCCTCTCTTCAAAAAAGGGGACTGGAGGGTGTGCTCCAACTTTAGAGGGATCACACTCCTCAGCCTCCCTGGGAAGGTCTATACCAAGGTACTGGAGAGGAGAGTCCGGCCGTTGGTCGAACCTCGGATTCAAGAGGAGCAATGTGGTTTTCGTCCTTGCTGTGGCACATCGGACCAGCTCTTTACCCTCTCGAGAATTCTCGAGGGTTCGTGGGAGTTTGCCCAACCAGTTTACATATGTTTTGTGGACTTGGAGAAGGCATTTGACTGTGTCCCTCGTGGTTTTTTGTGGGGGGTGCTTCGGGAGTATGGGGTATCGGGCTTGTTGTTACGAGCTATTCGATCTCTGTACGACCATTGTGAGAGTTTGGTTCATATTGCCAACACTCGGTCGGAGTCATTCCCAGAGAGAGTCGGACTCCGCCAGGGCTGCCCCTTGTCACCGATCCTGTTCATAATTTTTAAGGACAGGATTTCTAGGTGCAGCCAGGGAATGGAGAGTGTCATGCTTGGTGACCACAGGATCTCATCTCTGTTGTTTGCAGATGATGTTGTCCTGTTGGCTTGATCCTGCAATGACCTACAGCTCTTACTGGGACAGTTTGCCACAGAATGTGAAGCGGCTGGGATGAAAATCAGCACCTCCAAGTCCAAGTCCATGGTCCTCAGCCGGAAAAAGGTGGATTGTCCTCTCCGGGTTGGGGACAGGCTCCTGCCCCAAGTGGAGGAGTTTAAGTATCTTGGGGTCTTGTTCACGAGTGAGGGGAAAATGGAGCGAGAGATTGACAGATGGATTGGAGCAGCATCTGCGGTGATGCGGACGTTGTACCGGTCTGTTGTGGTGAAGAGGGAGCTTAGTTCTAAGGCAAAGCTGTCGATTTACCAGTCAATCTACGTTCCTACTCTCACCTATGGTCACGAGCTTTGGGTAATGACCGAAAGAACAAGATCGCAGATACAAGCGGCTGAAATGAGCTTTCTCCGTAGGATTGCTGGACTCACCCTCAGAGATAAGGTGAGGAGCTCAGTCATCCGGGAGAGGCCCAGAGTAGAACCGCTGCTCCTCCACTTTGAAAGAAGCCAGTTGAGGTGGTATGGGCATCTGATTAGGATGCCTCCTGGACACCTCCCACTTGAGGTGTTTCGGGCACGTCCCACTGGGAGGAGACCCCGGGGCAGACCCAGGACTCGATGGAGAGACTATGTCTCCCAGCTCGTCTGGGAATGCCTTGGTATCCTCTCTGAAGAGCTGGAGCAGGTGGCTGGGGAGAGGGAAGTCTGGGCTTCTCTGCTTGAACTGCTGCCTCCATGACCCGGACCTCCAGAAAAGCGGTAGAAGATGGATGGATAAGAGAATAAAAGCAGTCCTGTCTGCTACTGCTTTAATCAATTTGAAATATCATAATTGTAAGAAAAATAAAAACAAGGCACCATTGGATTTTGCAAGCGAGACTTATATCCGTTTCTTTTTCCTTCCTCTCAGGCGGAGTGTAGAAAGAGACTGAGGCAGATAAGGAGGGGCCCAGATTGCCATCGTGGGGACATTGTGAAGATGCTAACAGCTTCATTTCAATGAGCAATAATTCAAATGTGACTATACAATGGAAAGAAGATTATCTGTCTGAAATCATGCCACAAAGGTCCTGCCGATGACCTTCACAGCTGTCAAAGTTGCAGAAAGATCCATCTGCATCCAGGACTCATCAGCAGTACCCACCAACCCCTAATGAACTCTTTTGCTGATCACCTGGCGAGGTGATTGAAGTGGTGGAACAATGAATGGTTAAAAGCACGGTTTAGATGCCATAACTTATCACTTTTCATTTATGATGCCTTTTACAGCATCAAAGGGGGAAGAATGATAGAAAATTCCATATTTTTGTCTTATATTTGTGATTTGTCTGATCTCAGAGTCTAACTTAGAGTTTGTGTAAAAATATCAAGGCTACAGCTGCACTAGCTATCATCTTGTTTTTAGTCTGGTCTGCATGGCTCCTGTGTGACTGGGACAGAGTGACTTGAGAAAAGTTAATCTGTACACCAAGTTTTGACCAGATGTACTGGGCCAGTCATGATGGACAATTTGCTCTTCCACTTCTCAGATAACGAGGAGCTTAAAGAATTGAGTGATGTGTGTTTGAGTCAGAGTGATGCGCGGATAGGCTCTGAGCCCGTTTCTATATTGTTCTCCTTTGGCCAGTGTAATTAAATTTGCTGAAACTCTGATCCAGCCTGGTTTTTGACTGAAGGGCTTCAAGAATTTTTCTAACACCTCCTCATGTAGATCACAGAGCTGCTCCCATGCTGTGGATTCAAAACAGTCCTTCGGAGTGTCCTCCGCCTCCTCGGATCATATTTCCACTGTGCAGGTAACAGGAGGTTGTGTGTGTACCAGGGGTTTGTACACCGGCAGGAGGTAAACCAGATTGTGATAGTAATGGTCTATAACTATGTTTATATGGTCTGTGTCTGTCTGATTAAATACAATAATTATAGGGAAAGTCAGAAGGAGTGGCACTGTGTCTTTATCTAGAGAATGGCATGGGTGCCAAGAGAGGAAGTGTGGTACTGTATGAGGAAGTCAGGAGTGGCAGAGAAATATGTGAGGGTGGTGCAGGATGTGTATGAGGACAGCAAGATGGTGGTGAGAACATGAGGACGGTGGTGAGATGTGCTGTACAAGCGACAGATGGATTCACGGTGGGGGTGGGATTACATCAAGGATTGGCTCTGAGTCCCCTTGCCATGGTGATGGACAGGCTGACAGACGACATCAGGCAGGAGCCTCCATGGACCATGATGTTTGCAGACAACATTATATTCTGTAAGTCAGTAGAAGCAAGACAGAATACATGTGTGAATGAGAGGGAGGCAGGTATAACAGGAAAGATGCAAGGAGTTGAGGTAGAGAAGGTAGATGAGTTTAAATACCTGGGGTCAACCATCCAAAGCAATCAAAATGCACAAAAGTGGTGGAGAAGAGATTGCAGGCAGGATGGAGTGGGTGGAGATGAGTGTCAGGGGTGATTTGTGGCCATAGGATAGCAGCTAGAGTGAAAAGGAAGATTTACAACACTGTAGTGAGACCTGCTATGATGTATGGCTTGGAGACAGTAGCAATGATAAAAAAAAAAAAAAAAACATGAGACAGCATTCTCATTGGGAGTGACTAGGAGAGACAGGATTTATTCCATCTAGCTACAATGCTCCGCACTGTGTGTTTATATATTTATATGTACATATATATACACTCGCTGCTCTTGTTGTTTTTTTTTTTCTTGTCTTCTGATTGTTGCTCTGAGTGTTGCTATCCCTGTGCTGTTGCAATCCTGGAATTTCCCCATTGTGGGACTAATAAAGGCTTATCTTATCTTATCTTATTAGAAATGAGTATATCAGAGGGACAGCTCAAGTTGAGCAGTCTGGAGACAAAGTAAGACAGGCAAGGCTGAGATGGTTTGGACATGTGCAGAGGAGAGATAGTGGATATATTGGACAAAGGATGTTGAAGATGGAGCTGCCAGACAGGAGGAAAAGAGGAAGACCGCAGAAAAGATTCATTGGTGTAGTGAAGGCAGTCATGAGGGTTGGTGTTATAAGATAAGATAAGATATGTTATAGAGGAAGACTAACGGATAGGGTGAAATGGAGGCAGATGATCCGCTGTGGTCAACCCCTAAAGGGAGCAGCCGGAAGAAGAAACTTAATTGCCTATAATTCTAGTGTTCAAACTTTAGCTGCATAGAACAAAAGAGATTTGTTGGTCAGTGTCAGTCTTTCATGAACTGGTCTTCTCTAATTCATTGCTTGGCCAACATGTGACTTCATTCATGAATGTGTCTGGTAGTAATATTTGGTAACTGTCACCTGCACTTTATGTTTATGTTAGCTTCCTTTTTGCTAACCTAGCCATTTCAAAATCATACCAATTGTGTGTTTGCTTTCTTACAATTGTGGTGCCCCCCTCCTCCTGCATTTGTAAATGCAGTCATATACATGTAATGTTTAGCTGTTTTTTGGATTGTTACTGATATTTTTCAAATGATCCTGTTCAATACAGAAGTGCTGCATCAGGTCTTCTGATACTACATCTTTTCTGCTCATGTCCTAAGTGTGAAGAAACAAGGATGCTTAAATGAGAAGAATCCCAATTGACTGAATCCCATAAGGAGCGAGAGAAAGAGCAAAGGACTAAATGAAAGAGAAGGGAATGTGTGCTGTGCCTAAGCCAGAAAGGGAGAGGGAGATGGGGAAAGGGAGGGGGAGGAGGTACAAGGATCAATATCTAATTTCAGTGCTGAGCTCACTGTAGACGCTTTTCCAATAAGGCTGGATGGAACAGCAAAGTTTGAATAGCTGTGTATCTCTGTCTGCCTCTCAGTGCATCTCTGTTTGTCTCTTTTCCTTTCTGCTCCTTCAGCCTGTCTCCACATCTGCAGCCTCATGGGTGGACCACACCTTCGTCTGCCTCTGTGTCCACCGATGTGGACTGACTAACAGGAGTTATTAAGGTCACCTTTAAGAAAAAAAACTTGCAGTTAATTCCACAGACTACAGCACACTAACTATGATAACGAGAGAAAATGTGCTTGAATCACCAAAACAGCAATGGTTGGATTAATTTGGGAAAGAGGAGGGTGCTGTTTTAAGGGAGGTAGTCTTAAATAAATTCAGAGTAGTTTCAGTAAATTATCTTTTATCAAACCAACATTTTTAGCTCACTCGGCAAAGCCAAAAAGAACTAATGTGATGGCACGGCATCCATCTGTCTATATTTCACAGAAATTGCTACTTCTTCTAGGCATTTGCCTCGATGCTCACCAAACTCACTCACAATGATCCTCAGGTGGGTCTGCATCCAGGTTATGCTCAAGGTCAATGATCTTGGTTACATGGTCACAATAAACCAATTACTGGGAATAAACTGATAATAGCAATAATCAGTTTTGCAGTGTTTACATGCACTGAATAAACGGATTACTGGAGGGTAAACCACTTGAGTTAATGACCCCGGTTACATGGCCTTTATTGAATTATTCTGTTTACATGCTCACTTGAATAATCAGATAACTCCAGAAATCCAATCATAACCGGTTTATTTGTGTAAATGTAAGCTGTGTACCTAGGCTGTGGTCAAGGTCAACAGTCAGGAGATCTAACCACTCTCAGGGTGATTTCATCAGGCCAGAATTAATCACACACATCACGTTGTGATGCAACCTGGACACATCATCAGTGATGTTATCTGGGGTCCTTGAGTGTTTCTGGTCTTGAAAACATCATACACTGTCACCCACGCAACCCAGCAAGGGGTGATCAAGCCCCTGCTTGTGTCCAGATATCGCTACCCTACCCACAGATCTCCTTTTTTGATCTACAGCCACAGTGAGGCAACTTCTGCTGCCTCTGTGGCCTTTTGGTGGCCCTCTGCCTCCTGGCCCCTGTGATGCCCAGCATGTTATAGACCCTGCAGAGGAACTGGCCTGTGAACCCCCTGCAGCCCACCTCGATGAGCTTGCATCTTGTGCGCCACCCATTGTGTCAGCATTGCTTCACCAGCTCAGCTTATTTGCCCCTCTTCCTGTCATTGGCCTTCTCAGTCCGGTCCTCCCAGGGGACAGTGAGCTTCAGGAGAACAACCTGCTTAGAGGTTGTTGAAATCAGAACCAGATCGGGCCTGAGCATTGTTACAGCTACCTGTTCTGGGAACTTTAGTTGTTTCCCAAGGTCTGTCCTTAGGTCCCAGTCTTTTGCTGATGCAAGCAGGCCAGAGGAAGCAACAGTTAATGGTTTCTCCCCGGCCCTGACAAAAGCAATGGTCTTTTCCACTGGGAGGAGGCTCTTGCAGTGCTCAGTTCCACTGCAGATGGTATTTGCTACTGCATTCAACGCTCGGTCATGACGCCAGCGGTACCACCCCTCAACAAGGGCTTTTGAACAGCAACTCAGGATATGCTCCAGGGTCCGTCTTTCTTTGCACAAAGCACAAACTGGTGACTCCACCTTCCCCCAGCAGAACAGGTTGGATGGGCTCGGTAGTACGTCGTAGACAGCCTGGATCAAGAAACTTATGTGCTGAGGCTCAGCTGTCCACAGCTCAGTCCATCAGACTTTGCACTCCACTGCTTGCTCCCATTTTGTCCAAGCTCCCTGCTGTCAAAACCCAACTGACCTGCTGGCTCGCTCCTCCTCTACTGATGCTCACACCTCATCCTGGATAAGTGACCTCCTGTCCTTCCCCTTTGCAATGCTGTAGCGAGGTGTGGCAATGCTACCCAGGCCCTCTCTTACCCGGGTTACTGTCCCCAAAAGCTGCCTGTGCCTTAGCCTTGACACAGCCACATCTACAGCCTCAGCTGCCCTCCACTTTCGTCCTGTCCTGATCTTGATCGCAGCCTGAGAGACTTTTGGGTCATCTGACTCTTGGTGTTGCAGCACCTCCCTAGCACGGCTAATCTTGAATTCCTCACTCAGACTGCTGATGGGGATTTTCCTCTCAAAGCCCTCGATTGTGGAAATTGAAACTTCATAGACCAAGAGGGGCCAGAGGATCTTTGGGAGTATTTCATGTTGGTGCAGTGCACCCGGAAAGTATTCACAGTGCTTCACTTTTTCCACATTTCGTTATGTGACAGCCTTATTCCAGAATGGATTAAATTCAATTTTTCCTCAAAATTCTACACACAATACCCCACGATGACAATGTGAAAAAGGTTTTTTTAAGATTTTTACAAATTTATTAAAAAGAAAAAAAGAAATCACATGTACATAAGTGTTCACAGCCCTTGCCATGAAGCTCAAAATTGAGCTCAGGTGCATCCTGTTTCCGCTGATCATCCTTGAGATGTTTCTACAGCTTAATTGGAGTCAACCTGTGGTAAATTCAGCTGACTGATGATTTGCATAATTTGGAAAGGCATACACCTGTCTATATAAGGTCCCACAGTTGACAGTGCATGTCAGAGCACAAGCCAAGCATGAAGTCAAAGGAATTTTCTATAGACCTCTGAGACAGGATTGTCTTGAGGCACAAATCTGGGTAAGGGTACAGAAAAATTTCTGCTGCTTTGGAGGTCCCAATGAGCACAGTGGCCGTCATCATCTGTAAGTGGAAGAAGTTGGGAACCACCAGGACTCTTCCTAGAGCTGGCCGGCCATCTAAACTGAGCGATTGGGGAGAAGGGCCTTAGTCAGGGAGGTGACCAAGAACCCGATGGTCACTCTGTCAGAGCTCCAGCGCTACTCTGTGGAGGGAGGAGAACCTTCCAGAAGGGCAACCATCTCTGCATCTCTGCAGCAATCCACCAATCAGGCCTGTATGGTAGAGTGGCCAGGCCAAAGCCACTCCTTCATAAAAGGTACATGGCAGCCCGCCTGGAGCTTGCCAAAAGGCACTTGAAGGACTGTCAGACCATGAGAAACAAAATTCTTTGGTCTGATGAGACAAAGATTGAACTCTTTGGCATGATGCCAGTCATCATGTTTGGAGGAAATCAGGCACCGCTCATCACCAGGCCAAACACAGTAAAGTGTGTAAACTTACAGTAAGCTTTACAGTAAACTACAGTAAAGCATGGTGGTGGCAGCATCATGTTGTGTGGATGTTTTTCAGCGGCAGGAAATGGGAGACTAGTCAGGATAGAGAGAAAGATGAATGCAGCAATGTACAGAGGCATCCTGGATGAAAACCTGCTCCAGAGCACCCTTGACCTCAGATTGAGGTGACAATTCATCTTTCAATTCAATTCAGTTCAATTCAACTTTATTTATATAGCGCCATTTCACAACAACAGTCATCTCATAGCACTTTCAACTGTAGGGGAACCCCCACAGTTGCAGAAAGACCTCAGCAATCAGACCTTTCAGCAGGACAACAACCCTAAGCACACAGCCAAGATATCAAAGGAGTGGCTTTAGAACTACTCTGTGAATGCCCTTGAGTGGCCCAGCCAGAGCCCAGACTTGAATCTAATTGAACATCTCTGGAGAGATCTGAAAATGGCTGTGCACCGATGCTTCCCATCCAACCTGAAGGAGCTTGAGAGGTGCTGCAAAGAGGAATGGGCAAAACTGACCAAAGATAGATGTGCCAAGCTTGTGGCATCATATTCAAAAAGACTTCAATCAATCAATCAACTTTATTTATAAAGCACTTTAAAAGCAACACTCGCTACACAAAGTGTTGTGAAGACTTGAGGCTGTAATTTCTGCCAAAGGTGTATCAACAAAGTACTGAGCAAAGGCTGTGAAAACTTATGTTCATGTGATTTCTTAGATATCAAAGGAGTGGCTTTAGAACTACTCTGTGAATGCCCTTGAGTGGCCCAGCCAGAGCCCAGACTTGAATCTAATTGAACATCTCTGGAGAGATCTGAAAATGGCTGTGCACCGATGCTTCCCATCCAACCTGAAGGAGCTTGAGAGGTGCTGCAAAGAGGAATGGGCAAAACTGACCAAAGATAGATGTGCCAAGCTTGTGGCATCATATTCAAAAAGACTTCAATCAATCAATCAACTTTATTTATAAAGCACTTTAAAAGCAACACTCGCTACACAAAGTGTTGTGAAGACTTGAGGCTGTAATTTCTGCCAAAGGTGTATCAACAAAGTACTGAGCAAAGGCTGTGAAAACTTATGTTCATGTGATTTCTTAGTTTTTTATTTTTTAATAAATGTGCAGAAATCTCAAAAAAAAACTTTTTTCATATTGTCATTATGGGGTATTGTTTGTAGAATTTTGAGGAAAAAACGAATTTATTCCATTTTGGAATAAGACTGTAACATAACAAAATGTGGAAAAAGCGAAGCATTGTGAATACTTTCCGGCTGCATTGTATATCCAGGCCTTAAACTTGCCTGGCAGGCCCAGTCTGTCTACTATGGCCAGCCAGACCTCTACCTCTTGGTTGGTTGAGCAGATAGATGCTGTATCTCTCAGGCTGCAGTCAAAGAATTTACCCAGGCTCTTCACTGGCTTCTCAGTGATAGAAGATATCCGGGTGCTTCCAGGTGTGAAGTGGAACTTGTCGGCAACCTTCCCTTTCTTCAGCACGAGGCATCTGGATTTTGCTGGTTTAAAGCTCATTCGGGCCCCAATAAACAGTTCCTCCAGGCCCTTCAGGATCCAGCGACCCCCGAGACGTGTGGTGTTGTTACAGTCAAGTCGTCCATGAAGGCCCTAATAGGTGGCTGTCAGACACCGGACTTGGTGAGAGGCCCTCTGCACTGGACCTCAGTGGATTTCACCATCATGTTCATGGCTAATGCAGAGTCACTGAGATAGTAAACGCAGTTATGATCCCCTTCTCCAGCTTTTGCCAACTGGAGTTTGTTATCCCAGCCAAGACTCTCAGACTGAACCCATAGACTGAACAACTCTATACTGGCCACAGTTACATGGGCAAAATTTCTTCAATCTGATTACAATTCAGATCAGAATTTTACTGTTTACATGGATCCTGAAAAAGCTGATCTGATTAGGATGTGCCTTTCCATGTGTCATAACGGTTGAATGGAATAAATCATTTTGACATGTGCACGTCGACATTTCGACATTCCAAAAATAGTAGAAGAAGAAGCAAATTCCAGTGTTAGCAAGCCCCGCTTCGTATCGAAATTGACCTGTATTGTGTTATTCAGACTGTACTTTTGCTTCTGCTGGTCTCCATAATGAAGGTACAAGTACATACTTCTGCATATGACGAACAAAGGGAGACAGCAGGACGATACAGACCAGTTTTGTTTTACTCCCGCTATGTTTTCCGCTAGCTGCTGCTAAGGCGGAAATATGTCACGTCGACGTGCGGCTGGTGTACAGACATGCACAGTAAACATATTTTCTGCCCTACGTTCGGAATAGGTGTTTTCATGCGCACCATTCGGATTAACAATCGACATAACCCACCCCTCTCAATCGGAATGAAATTTTGATCCCAATGAGCGTGATTGGGTTAGAATATTCAGATTGCCATGTTTACATGAAGCATTTTTATTCCGATCAGGCTTTTAATCCGGTTACTTGTGTCCATGTAAACATAGCCACTGTAGGTCTGGTTTTTTGAGGTTTAGTAGTGTTTACTCTCCACATGTATGCTAGTATAATTTAAAATGTGCTTTAAGATGTGTTTCTTAAACTTTTACGCTATGTTCTATTTCATATCACATGTCATGACTTGTACAATAAAGTATGTAAAACCTGCAGACCTTAATATAATCATGATGACCAATAGTAGACACTGTAAATGCTATGTAGCTACATTTGTTAGAGGAAGTTTTCTGAATTATCTACAGTCTCACAACGATGAATTTTCACATTGAAAGTACCCAATAAGTAGTAATTTTATTAGAAATAAACTCAAATCTTATTTACAAGTTTTTTTAAAACCAATTGGCACACTACGATATCACAGTGGCTGATTTATTTGATTGGTCATATTTTCCAGGTGGCACGTGTCCACAAGACAGTGGGAGTATCAATGTGAACTTGTAACTCGGGCTTCAGTAAGGCTGAAGGAGTGCCACAAGTTGATCACCTCCATGTCACTCCATTTTAAAGGGCCTATATCATGCTATTTTAAGCCTTTCAGAGTAAACTATATCCATGTATGTGATAGTATATTACCTTTGGTACACTGGAGAATGAATTTCTTATGAAATATGAGTTATTTTCGCGAGCTACTTTTCCAACACGGAAGTAAGATAGACTTAGACTTAGACTTAACTTTATTAATCCCTTTGGGATGACTCCCTCTGGGAAATTTAAAATTTCCAGCAGCACATAAAAGGAGCATACAGATCAGAAAAGCAAAAAAGAAAAAATAAACACTTAATAAACACTTAATAAATACTTAATAAACACTTAACATAATATACACAGTATAAATATAAGGCTATATATGGCTTGTACAAGTATGGTTAAGTTAAGGTTATTTCACTATGAATGCCCTACTGTCCTCTATACTCTATGTCTTTGATCTCTGAGGCTCCGCCTCTCCTTCTTGTGGCTGCTGCCCATTTCATGACGATAATAAACTCCAACCATTTCTGACGAGTAGGCTCTTCTTTAGGAAGGCTGAACAAACTCCTAAATCTCCCACAGCCAAAGACACATTTACGCCACGTAGAAGACATTGTCTTATGTAAAAAAGCAAACAGTTGTTGTCACTGAGCAGATTAGGTGCGAGAGGAACTACTTCTTCATAGCGTCAATGCTAAAGTGAAAGAGTTTTGCCGATCACCGCTCCGTTAGCTGTGCGGAGAAAGTGGGTGTGTGCGTTAGCCTGGGGGCGGTGCTGACAGCACAGGCACTTCCTGGAGTGGGCGGGGACCCAATCATTATCAGGGACAGGGCGGAGCAGCAGCTCAGAGAGCAGGGTTGAGGAGGAATACTCAGAGATGCATGAATGGAGCAAAATACCACTTCGGGGGTGTTTTTGGTGAGGAATTAACATTATAACATGCTTAAAAGCTCAAAAAAGTCGATTTTGCATGATATAGGCCCTTTAATGTTGTAATTTGTGGTAAAGGCACCCCAACCAAGTACTGAGTGTATACTGTAAATAAAATCACTTTTCAGAAGTTGGACATTTCTGTATTGTAAATCCTTATTTTGGACTGACTGTAGCCAATATTCTGTCATAAGAGCCCCTCCGGGGCGAAGAAGGTGAGGACCTAAATGCCAGGCAAATTTGGTAAACCATGGTTTTAATGTGCAAACAGAACACAACGTAAGCAACACACAGGCTGAACAAAAAAACACAGGCTAGGCTTGGCAAACAGGCTGACTTGAATTCTCTGGCAGGACAGGCAGAAGTGTGTGTGAGATGCCGAATTGACTCAAGGTTGCCACACCAGGTGATGGGGGTGATCATTAAATAAGGCTGGCTTGACTGCTAAAACAGAAACAGATGTAGATAATTAAGAAATCAACATGGCTCTGACTAAGGTGGAGATAAACAGAAACATTGTCACAGTAAAGCCCAAACCAGAACTGAGAAAAACCATGATGATGAAAATAATAATGCTAAATAACCAGGAACTGAGGATAAGACATGGATGCATGAACAAGAACATGATAATAATAATAATAATAATAATAATAATAATAATAATAATAATAATAATAATAATAATAAAGGGAGTTGAGACTCATGTCCTGGTAACAAGAAAATATAATTTACAACACAAGGTGAGGACGTGAGCTCAACCCATTATCTGACACTACCCCCCTCTTAAGGTGCGGTGTCCAGACGACCTCACAAAATAACATCAACAAACAGAAAATAAAAAACCCTCCCAGGGTGGGTGGTGGGGGTACAAGGCCAGGCAGGCCGAAACAAAGTCCCCCCCCCCCTTACAGAGTCTAAAATAAAAGACACAGTTCGTGAGCCAAACAAAGTCCAAGTCCCCAATATACCTCACAGTGAATCAGGGGGTCAACCTAAGTCCAAAGGGCCTTGAATTGTGGAGCATGGTGGGTCTGGCAGCTGACCAAAGTCCATAGCCCACCAGACCAGAATGCAGGGCCAGTCCGGAAGCCCACCACTGTCTCTTGGCCACCGAACCGGGGAACAGGGTAGGACAACTGGTGGAGGTCCCCAGACTTCTGGAACAACAGATGGAGGTCCCCTGATCCCTGAAGCAACAGTTGGAGGTCTCCTGACCTCTGAAGCAATGGCTGGAGGTCTCCTGACCTCTGAAGCAATGGCTGGAGGTCTTCTGACCTCTGAGACAATGGCTGGAGGTCCTCTGACTTCTGGGACAATGGCTGGAGGTCCCCAGACTTCTGGGACAATGGCTAGAGCGTGGTCCTCCTGTGACCCCATCCTCAACATGGCCACCTCAGACGACGGAGGGAAACAGGAGGTCAGTGAGGTGACACCACAGTCATTAGCAGCAGAGACTGCTGGGGAGGACTCAGTCGCTGTGTGATGTGCGTTTGGGTTCCCCCACCAGAAGCAAGACAAGTCTCCTCAAAAATGGTGATAGTGTGGAGAGATGAATAATCAGGCTGAGCGTTCACAGCAGATGAAGCTTTATTCTCTTCCTCTCACTTCCACCAGAATCCAAAACAGGAGCAACACAGGTTGCAGACACTCTCTTTTATATTAACCCTGCTCCGTTACCTGAGGTGCTGTATTTACATATCAACCCCCCATGACAATTCCCCTTGTCCCCCAGCACCTTTGATCTGCCATCTCTTCAGTCTGAGGGAAAACTACTGAGTGGGTTTCCCACACCGCCCCCCCAGACTCAGACTGAGCCTTAACCTTCATGTCCTTTGAGCTTCAGCCTCCATCCATAGCTGCTGTAACGGGGGATCTTCGGCTCGGAGGCGCTGCTGTGCTGGTGGGGGGTTCCTGGGGGTGCATCCATGTGTGGGGGGACAATGGGGGGGAACACCTTCAGCATGCTCATGTGACTGAGCTGACGAGTCATTTACCTAGGGAGTTCTCAGTGGGGGTCTTCCGCGCCGAGGAGGTCTGGCCAACACCACCTGTTCGTCTGTTAAAACAAAGACGGGCTTAAGCCTGTCTATACAGATTGTCTCCCGGTGACCCTCCAAGTCTAACACAAAATGTTTGTCCCCGGGTTCCAACACTCTGAACGGGCCATCATAGGGCGGGCGCAATGGGGTCCGGTGGGCATGGTGCCTGACAAATACGAACGATGCGTCCTTCAAGGTCTTCGGCACAAAAGCGCGGGGATAACAGTGGTGGGCCAGGCCGGGTAGCATCCCTGCCCCTGCGCTATGCCGTGAACGCGGGGACGGATCAGTGTTCGGCGCGGGGTTATCTGGCAAAAATTCTCCGGGGAGCCACAGCGGCTGAGAAAAAAACAGCTCTGCTGGGGAGGCTGCCAAATCCTCCTTTGGTGCTGAACGCAACCATAATAGAACCCACGGCAACCGGCCCACCCAATGTGCATTCGTAAGCAAAGCCCTGAGCGCTGCTTTAAGCGATCTATGGAAATGCTCGCATAACCCATTGGACTGTGGGTTGTACGCGGTCGTGCAATGAATTGTGACGCCCAGGCTCCGGGCCATGGTGGACCAGAGGTCGGAAACAAACTGTGGGCCCTGATCAGACGTGATGTCCGAAGGGGCGCTGAAACATGTCACCCATGTCGTCAAAAAGCGCATGCAACTTCTGCGGATGCAGTGGAAGCTAGCAGGACTGTTTTGGGCCAGTGTGTGGTGTGGTCCACCACTGTCAGGAGGTGTGTGAACCCCTGCAATGGCGGGAAGGGGCCCACGAGGTCCACGTGAACATGGTTGAACCGCTTAGCCGGGATATAGAACAGCTCCAAGGGGGCCTTTGTGTGCCTGTGCACTTTGGCTCGTTGGCACGCTACGCAGGCTGCTGCCCATTGTTTCACCTGTTTGCGCAGGCTCAGCCAGACGAACTTCGCTCCCACCATTTTGATTGACGCGCGCACTCCTGGGTGCGCCAGGGAGTGAACCGACTCAAAAACACAGCAGCGCCAAGCACGTGGGGCCACTGGGCGCGGGCAGCCCATGGAGACATCACAGATTGGGGGGCCCCCCCGTCTTGCAGTACTCTGCTCTCCAGCCTTAACCCTGTTGGTCCAGACTGGAGCGCGCAAACGTCCGCATCGCCGATCTGCTCAGCGGCCATGACCATGTAATCTATCCCCACGTAGACTGGGGCCACTAATGTGTGCGAGAGGCAGTCTATGCCAAGGTACTGGAGAGGAGAGTCCTGCCGTTGGTCGAACCTCAGATTCAGGAGGAGCAATGTGGTTTTCATCCTGGCCGTGGCACATTGGACCAACTCCTTACCCTCTCGAGAATCCTCAAGGGTTTGTGAGAGTTTGCCCAACCAGTTTACATGTGTTTTGTGGACTTGGAGAAGGCATTCGACCATGTCCGTCAATGTTTTTTGTGGGGGGTGCTTTGGGAGTATGGGGTATTGGGCTTGTTGCTATGAGCTATTCGGTCTCTGTATGACTGTTGTGAGAGTTTGGTTCCTATTGCCAACACTCGGTCAAACTCATTCCCAGTGAGAGTTGGACTCTGCCAGGGCTGCCCTTTGTCACCGATCCTGTTCATAATTTTTATGGACAGGATTTCTAGGCGCAGCGAGAGAACGGAGGGTGTCATGCTTGGTGAGCACATGATTTCATCTCTGTTGTTTGTAGATAATGTTGTCCCGCTGGCTTCATCCAGCAATGACATACAGGTCTTACTGGGACGGTTTGCCGCTGAGTGTGAAGCGGCTGGGATGAGAATCAGTACCTCCGAGTCCATGGTCCTCAGCTGGAAAAAGGTGGATTGTCCTCTCCGGGTTGGGGACAGGCTCCTGCCCCAAGTGGAGGAGTTCAAGTATCTTGGGGTCTTATTCATGAGTGAGGGGAGAATGGAACGAGAGATTGACAGATGGATTGGAGCAGCATCTGCAGTGATGTGGACATTGTACCGGTCTGTTGTGGTGAAGAGGGAGCTAAGCTCTAAGGCAAAGCTGTCAATTTACCAGTCAGTCTACATTCCTATCCTCACCTATGATCATGAGCTTTGGGTAATGACCGAAAGAACGAGATCGTGGATACAAGTGGGTGAAATGAGCTTTCTTCATAGGATTGCTGGACTTACCCTAAGAGATAGGGTGAGCAGCTCAGTCATCCTGGAGAGCCTCAGAGTAGAACTGCTGCTCCTCCACATTGAAAGGAGCCAGTTGAGGTGGTATGGGCATCTGATCAGGATGACTCCTGGCGCCTCCCACTTGAGGTGTTTCGGGCACGTCCCTCTGGGAGGAGACGCCGGGACAGACCCAGGACTCGCTTGAGAGACTATGTCTCCAAACTGGTCTGGGAACGCCTTGGTATCCTCTCTGAAGAGCTGGAGCAGGTGTCTGGGGAGAGGGAAGTCTGGGCTTCTCTGCTTGAACTGCTGCCTACACGACCGGAACCTCCGGAAAAGTGGTAGAAGATGGATGGATGGATGGATGGACAGAACAAAAAGTAAACAGCACGTGGGCAGAAGAAAAACACAAACTAGGCTTGGCAAACAGGCTGACATGAATTCTCTGGCAGGACAGGCAGAAGCATGTGTGAGATGTCGAATTTACTCAAGGTCGCTGCACCAGGTGTGGGCGGTGATCATTAAATAAGGCTGGCTTGATTGCTAAAACAGAAACAGATATGAATAATCAAGAAATCAACACGATTCTGGCTAAGGTGGAAATAAACAGAAACATTGTCAAAATAAAAGCCCAAAGCAGAACTGAGGAAAACCATGATGATGAAAATAATAATACTAAGAAACCAGGAACTAAGGACAAGACATGGATGCATAAACAAGAACATGATAATACTAATAGTGATAATTGTCATAAACTTCCCTGTGCGCTGTGGAAAAGCGCACGTAGGAAGAGAAGGATGAATGAGGATTTATGCGCAGGGTTTCACCAAACACACATTTATTGACAAACAGTTCAAAAATAAAGGCTTACAGGAAGGTAGTTTTGTACACAAAATGGCTGACGCCGAAGCGAACAGCGGGCAGACCACTGTGTACTGTGGCCACAGGAAAATAATACTATACAACTGCGCTCGGGAGAGCGAGGAATACTCAAGGAGGTTCAACTGACTCAGGGCAAAGCAAGCTGGGCAACAGCCTAAGCGTGCCAGTAGATATGCAGAGAGAAACACTACCTGCTCAGCGTAGCAGAAACACTGCACAGGGAAACTCTAAACAATTTACTCACGAGTAGGAACCATCCAAGTAGTCCAAATCTCCCATCGAGCACGAATCACAAATCCTTTGGGACTGACGGTCACACGACGGAGAACGAGAGTGTGACTTGTATAATGGTCCAGCGGTGTTTGTATAGCAAAGAGCTGCTTAAATACAAACACCGCTGGCCACACAAATTGGGCACACCTGGGCAAAACGCGGGAAAGACAATTACCAGGGCTGGGAACAGCTGATGGAATTAGGAGAGCGAGGGGGTGTGGTTGGGCCGGCAGACTGTCAGTAGCGTGGGAGAAAATAGGTCACAGAGGCTGTCTAACAGCTGCCGGTCAGGCAGTGGCTATGGGCGAGGGGAAAAGTACAAAATACACATACATAATGGAACCAAAACCCACTGGGAGATCGAGGCCAAGCCAGGGAAAACCAAGCTGGCTCAGCTCGTGACAGAGCCCCCCTTTAAAGGGTGGAATTCCCAGACATCCACGGTAACATCAAGAAGACCCCCCCCCTCCAACAGGAGCAACAACAACAAACAACACAAACTCGGGTGGGAGGTAGGGGAACAGGAAAGGAGGGAACACAATGCCCTGCCCAGGGCCCACAATTAACCCCCCCAAGTCCACGGGTGTTGGGGCTCAGGAGGCCGCCCAGTGTCCCAGGCCTAGCAGAAGGTCCGGTGGACCGAGTCCGGCGGCCTGCCGGAAAACATGAGCCACCTGACCCAGGGAGTCAGTTCTTCTGGTGGCCGGCCAGCATAGTTTAGCCACCAGGACCGAAGGGATGAAGCAGGAGGCGGCCTGCCCACCAGAAGGCTCAGTGGTGGGAATCTAGACCAGGGAGAGGGGACCTCCACGGCATTAGGCAGGAAAAAAGGGGACCCCGGCGCAACAGCACCCGCGGTGGACCCCGACCGGGCTGGCTCCGCTGCACCCGTGGTGGACCCCGACCGGGCCGGCTCCACTGCACCCACGGTGGACCCTGACCGGGCCAGCTCCGCTGCACCCGCGGTGGACCCCGACTGGGCCAACACTGCACGGTAGACTCCAGCAGGAGCCTTGCTGCACCCTTGGTGGCCTCCGACTGAGGCTCTGCAGCACCCGCGGTGACCTCCGGCTGAGGCTCTGCAGCACCTGCAGTGGAACCCGCACTGGAGCGTGGCCTCCATGATGGGTCTGAGCAGGGGCGCAGCTCCCACGTCGGGCTAACCTGGGAGCGCAGCCCCCAGAATGGTCCGAAACCAGCTTGCTGTGCCCACGGAGATTCGACCTGCGGAGGGACCCACATGACGGCCTCAGGCAGGAGGGGAGCAGGCTCCGGGCGGACTTCTGCAGGGAGAACCGGACCCTCGTCGACATATGGCTATGGGTGAGGGGAAAAGTACAAAATACACATACATAATGGAACCAAAACCCACTGAGAGATCGAGGCCAAGCCAGGGAAAACCAAGCCAACTCGGCTTGTGACAATAATAATAATGATTAATACAAAAAATCCCAAAAATGAACTAAAGGCAAGGACGTGAGTTGAGACTCATATCCTGGTAACAAGAAAATATAATTTACAACACAAGGCGAGGACATGAGCTCAACCCACTCTCTGACATATTCTAATTATTTAAATTACTCAATTTCTGACTTTGATAAGCTATAGATCATAATAATTAAAAATAGAATAAGAAAGGCATGAAATAGTTTACTTGTAAGGAATATAAAATATGTGTTGAGCAGAGGTTGCATTAACTGAATATCGTCTGTCCATGATAATTTTTTTAACAATCACAGAAAAATCTGAAGGCTGTCATTTTGACAGATTCCACTTAGCATGATCTACTGTAATATTTATGTGTAATTCACACCTGTCCACTTTACAGAGCATATTAAATAGTGATTTTCTAGAATTGTCTGACCAGTCTGCTGTTTATCAGTTCAATCAGTGCTGCATGCTGCATCCTGTAGGTTCATGATTAACACTGAATGTGTGAAACCAGACCGTCAGTAACAGAGCAGCTCATTCTTTCCTGACAAAATCATCCTGAGAGTATTTAGATTTCATCACTGTTGTAAGCACAGCCTAGATACAGACCCATCTAGGATGTGGTTAAAGTCAAGGTCAATGGCCTAGGTGAAATAGCGTTTTTTGTGAAATCATCACAAAAGTGAGTCATTCCCAGTGAGAGTTGGACTCCGCCAGGGCTGCCCTTTGTCACCAATCCTGTTCATAGTTTTTATGGACAGGATTTCTAGGCGCAGCCAGGGAATGGAGGGTGTCATGCTTGGTGACCACAGGATCTCATCTTTGTTGTCTGCAGATGATGTTGTCCTGTTGGCTTCATCCAGCAATGATCTACAGCTCTTGCTGGGACGGTTTGCCGCTGAGTGTGAAGCGACTGGGATGAAAATCAGCACCTCCAAGTCTGAGTCTATGGTCCTCAGCCAGAAAAAGGTGGATTGTCCTCTCTGGGTTGGGGACAGGCTCCTGCCCCAAGTGGAGGAGTTTAAGTATCTTGGGGTTTTGTTCACAAGTGAGGGGAAAATGGAGCGAGAGACTGACAGACGGATTGGAGCAGCATCTGCAGTGATGCGGACGTTGTACCGGTCTGTTGTGGTGAAGAGGGAGCTTAGTTCTAAGGCAAAGCTGTTGATTTGCCAGTCAATCTACGTTCCCACTCTCATCTATGGTCACGAGCTTTGGGTAATGACTGAAAGAACAAGATCGCGGATACAAGCGGCTGAAATGAGCTTTCTCCATAGGATTGCTGGACTCACCCTCAGAGATAGGGTGAGGAGATCAGCCATCCGGGAGAGGCTCAGAGTAGAACCGCTGCTCCTCCACATTGAAAGGAGTCAGTTGAGGTGGTATGGGCATCTGATTAGGATGCCTCCTGGACGCCTCCCACTTGAGGTGTTTTGGGCACGTCCCACTGGGAGGAGACCCCGGGGCAGACCCAAGACTCGGTGGAGAGACTATGTCTCCCAGCTGGTCTGGGAACACCTTGGTATCCTCTCTGAAGAGCTGGAGCAGGTGGCTGGGGAGAGGGAAGTCTGGGCTTCTCTGCTTGAACTGCCTTCGTGACCTGGACCTCCGGAAAAGCGGTAGAAGATGGATGGATGGATGGATGGATGGATGGTGAAATCATTAATGCCCAGATCTCCTGACCTTTGACAATGACCTTGACCTCAACTTGGATGCAGACCTGAGGATCATTGTAAATGGTTTGGCCATCATCCTGGCAATTTTCTGTGAGGAGTGGTGATTTTTCTGAAATCATGTAAGTGCCCAGATCTCCTGACGCTTGACCTTCACCACAACTTGGATGCAGACGTATCTGAGGATTATTGTGAGTTTGGTAAACATCACTGCAATTATACAGATAATGAGAAAGTGTAGCACAACCTCTGGTGTTGAGTATTATTCATTTATACCCTTACTTATTGTGCTGCAGTATCAGCCATATTGTTATTACCAAGGTTGCTGCACATCAGGATGTGACATCATCAGGTATTCTGGTCTCCCAGTTTTCCCTGCCCAAGTGTAGCAGTGAGAAGAGATGTGGGTGTATACAAAGTGGTGTATACATATACATACATATATACAGTATATATATATATATATATATATATATATATATACCACTTTGTATACAGGTCATGGATTTGCTCTTTTACAATGTAGATTGTCTTTTCCCAATAAGCTCTTAACTTTCCATTCCCACCTCTCTCTCCCAAGTTATGTACCAGCACTCTGTCACCTGGTTTCAGGATGACACCTCGCACGCATTGGTCATAGTACTTTTTCCCTCTGGCGCTTCACTGTTTGGAGTTCTTTGACGCAATCCGATAGGCTTCAGTCATGGTTTTGGCCCACTTTTCTGCATAGCCTTTAGGGATCTGGGCTTCCTCATTGACAGTCAGTCTAAACAACAGATCCACTGGTAGTCGTGGGTGGTGACCATACAACATCTGTCCTTCTTCTGCTCAGCCAGGGTCCTCAGCATTTGTAATAGAGATCTGTTAATGTGTTCTGCCGGATTGCCCTGTGGGTGATATGGAGATGTTCTGGAGTGCCCAACTCCACTCAACTTCTGCAGGGTACTGAATAGTTCATTTTCAATCTCTCTGCCTTGGTCGTGGTGCAATTTAGCTGGATAACCAAACCGAGGGATAAAGTTGTTGAATATCCTTTCTGAGGTGATTTTCCCAGACTTGTTCCTTGCAGCATAGGCTTGGCCAAATCTTGTGAAATGGTCAACTACCACAAGAATATACTCACAGCCACCTTTGCTGGACTCCAGGTGTAGGTAGTCAATGGAGACTAACTCAAGGGGCGAGGTGGTGGTGATACTGCCCATTGGAGCCCTTACATGACTAGTTAGTTTCTTCTGTTTTATATAGGGGCACCTTTTAGTCACATAGTCTTCGATGTTTCGTTTCATATATGGCCAATAGAAATGCTGTCTTGCCAGGTTTATGATTCTCTTGACACCAACGTGGCCTGTGTCATTGTGTAGTTGGAGAACAAGGGACTTGTATTGAGCAGGTAGGACAAATTGGTGTCTTTGGCCTGTTTTCCTATACAGGAGTCTGTTTTCGAAATTGAGTTTGCCCCACTGATGCCTCATCTCATTTCACTGGTCAGTGTCTTGCTAGCTTCTTTGAGTTTCATGATCAGTCCGATGGCAGGGTCAGATCATTGGGCTCTAACCAGCTCAACATGGTCAAAAGCTGGTAGGAGGTCTGGGATGTTTCACCCTGACATTTCATGTGCCATGCCCAGGGCTGCAACCCAGGCAATCGCCTCCATTTTTGCTGCTCTGCTACTATCCCAGATGGCGGTGACAACCTCCTGGGGAAGCTCCTCTGTGCACTGAGTGATGTACTTGTCAACATCCAGGGGACAGCGAGAAAGTGTATCAGCATCAATGTTACTTTTCCCTGGTCAGTACTTTGTGTCAAATCTAAAGTCTGACAGTTCGCCCACCCACCTGTGGCCCACAGCGTTCAGTTTGGCGGTGCTGAGCACGTACAGTATGTCAGGGGATTATTATCGGCATACACTGTGAAGTGTGGTACATAGAATAAGTAATCCCTGAACTTTTCACAGATGGACCACTTGGGGGCGAGAAATTCCAATTTTCCAGAGTGAAGCCTGTAGTTTCTCTAGGCTGCGGTGAACGTTCTCAAGCCATAACTGATGACACTCATCTTCTCATTCTGTCATTGGTATAAGACCACTCCAAGTCCCTGCTCGGACGCATCAGTATGCAAGTTGAAGGGAGAGTTGAAATCGGGGTACACTAAAACAGGGCGACTTGTCAGGGCCTCAGTCAGCCTATATAGTGCTTGTTGATGTTCCTCCTTCCACATCACTGGGGTTTGTGATTGTAACTGTGCCACTTTTCTCTTTCCTCCTTTTTTCCTGAGTTTGTTGTGAGGGACTGCAGTCACGCCATCTTTCACCTGCAGCAACTCAGAGTGGTTTGGCTAACCTTGCAAAATCTTGGACGTAGGCCCTGTAGTAGCTCAGGAAGCCAAATATGCAACGGAGGTCTCCAATTGTGGCAGGTGCCTTGTCTCTCAGTGCACACACAGCATCCAAATCCTTTGGATCAATTCGGACACCGGCAGCAGACACCAACCGTTCCATATAGCGCACTTCCAGCTTGAACAATTCACACTTGGCCGGTCTCAACATTACCCCATGGCATTGCAGGGCTTGAAAGACTTTTCTCAGTCCCTTCACGTGTTCTTCAAAGGTTCGAGCACAGCAGAGGATGTCATCCAGGTATGGTATACAGTACTCATCCCTCAAGGAGTCCAGCATTTCCTCCATACGCCATTGAAATGCAGCCGGGGCATTGGTCAGGCCAAAAGGGATCTGGAGCCATTCATAGAGTCCCCAAGGCATGATGAATGCTGTCAGATGACGTGAACCTTCTGCTAGTAAGCCTTGGTGGTACACCTTTCCCTGGTCAAGGATCAAAAACCAGCTGTAACCACCAAGTCTGTCCATCAGGTTCTGGATGTGAGGTACGGGGTGTCTGTCAGGTACCACTTTCTGATTGAGGAGCCTGTAGTCGACACACAGCCTGAGTGTACCATCCTTTTTCCGGACACACACGACTGGGGCTGAGTACGGGGATTTTGATTATACAATCCAGTCCTTAGCCAGCAGATCCTGGATGTATTCCTTCACTTCCTGATACAGAGGCCTTGGCTCTGAGGTGTATGATTTCTGGACTGGTATATCATCCTTCAGTGTGATGGACATTTGTAGGCTTGGAATACATCCCATATCATCGTCACTGTGAGCAAAAGCCTGGGACTCTTCAAACAGTATCTTTTTCACAATGTCCCGCTGCACCTCTTCCAGGTGACTTAGATCAACAGGGAGGTCCTTTTGTTCAGTTCAATTCAATTCAGTTCAATTCAACTTTATTTATATAGCACCATTTCACAACAACAGTCATCTCATAGCACTATCAACTGTAGGGGGAACCCCCACAGTTGCAGAAAGACCCCAGCAATCAGGCGATCCCCTGTGAGCAAGCACTTGGCGACGGTGGAGAGGAAAAACTCCCTTTTAACAGGAAGAAACCTCCAGCAGAACCAGGCTCAGGGAGGGGCAGTCATCTGCTGCGACTGGCTGGGGGGTGAGGGGACAGAGAAGAAGAAAAGAACAGACATGTAGAGAGCAAACAGCACGATGGGGACTCAATCTATGGGAGAGAACAAACAAATGTTAATGACCAGCAAAAAAAAATATTTCATTGAGAGTGAGAAAAGGAGTGAGGCCCAGTGCATTACTGGAGGTCCCCCGGCTGACTAAACCTATTAGCAGCATAACTAAGGGAGGGTTCAAAAACACATGATCCCTCCCTAATTGTAGGCTATATCAAAAAGGTAGGTTTTAGCCCTATTCTTAAAAACAGAGATCGAGTCTGACTCCCGAATCCAGATTGGCAGCTGATTCCACAGGAGAGGAGCTTGATAACTGAAGGCTCTGCCTCCCATTGTACTTTTGGAGATTCTAGGTATTACAAGTAATCCTGCATTTTGGGAGCGTAGTGCTCTGTTAGGATAATACGGTAGTATCAGATCTTTTAAATAAAAAGGAGCCTGATTGTTCCAGCAGAGTAGACGTTTAGGATTCTCTTCCATGGTCATCATAGACCGACGGAGGCCGACGATTGTTTAGAGCTTTGTAAGTAAGAAGAAGGATTTTAAACTTAATTCTAAACTCTATGGGAAGCCAATGAAGGGAGGCCAGAACCGGAGAGATATGATCTCTCTTTCTAGTACCTGTTAAAACTCTTGCTGCAGCATTTTGGATCAGCTGAAGACTTTTTAAAGATGTTTTAGGACAGCCTGATAATAAAGAATTACAATAATCTAATCTCGAGCTAACAAAAGCGTGGATCAGTTTCTCAGCATCACTCTGAGACAAGATGCTCCTAATCTTGGCAATATTACGCAAATGATAGAAGGCAGTCTTAGAAACAAATTTAATATGTGAATTGAAGGACAAATCAGTTGACCCACCTTGATTGTTGTTTGGGTGAGTGGGGGAGTTGATAGTGTTAACCTCAGTGCTGCTAGGTGGTTTGGCGTTTTCAAGTTGGTCTGTCTCTATTATTTTGTCTATGGGTTGAATGCTCCCCAGCACAGTCTTTCCACGCAGGAGGACACCTTGACATGTGTGGTTTGTGATGGGCACTCTGACGAAAGGTCTCTCTTTGTTGCAGATCTCTACCAATCCATCTCCTACAGCTAGCTGTTGTAGTTGGGTCTCCTCATAGTTGGGCTCAAACAACACAACAGGCTTGGTTGGATCAAGGTGACATGGCACTTTACACCTTACATATGCCACTTGACCTGCCCGGACAACAACGTCATGCTGCCCTAATTTGATCATCACCTCCTCAACTCTCCTGTCTGGCTGTGTCTGGATGAGATTAACAATTGAGGTTGCCTTGTCTTTTCCAATTCCCATAGCACTACAAAGCAGACGTACAATGGTGAGCCCAACACCCGCTTCATCCTTCTGTACTTTAACGAGGTGTTCAACCACATTAAATCCCAAAAGCAGATGTTAAAGTGTCACATAATCCTACCAGAAATGGCACCTGGATAGATAAATTAGGGTCGCTGTTACCCGGTAGATTCACTGTCACCTCAAGCCATCCATCATAAGGTGCACGTTTTCCAGTCACTGCCAAGAGGTTGGAGGCTCATCTTCCAGTAGCTCCTGCAGAGGTCAGAGTTTGTGTCCCGGTAAGTACGTCTTTCTCCACTTGTGGTCCACGATACTGACTTGTGAGCCTGTATCAAAGAGCACAGTGGTAGCATATCCATTCATATAGCACTTGAGTAGGCATTCCTTCCCTACCAATTCAGCTACTCTCACACATGCAGGCTGTCTCTTGGGGTTTGCTTTGTGTTGTCCCCATCGATGGACCACCTCTGAGCGTTGGTACCTTGTGGTTTCATTGCTGAAGGTTGGGGCCAGTCTTCCTGCCTCTGTTTCCTCAAGCATCCCACCACCCAGTGTCCGGTTTCGCCACAGCGGAAACAGTGTTCACAGGTTGTAATGCCCTGTTCTGTGCATTTTGGACATCCATGAAATTTTACTTCTCTTCAGAATATAGACCTGTGATCTGCATAGTGACCAGATGATTCAGTGGACCTTGATTGCACGAAGGACTTAACGACATTAGTAAGGGCCTCAACCTGAGCAGTCAGATCTTTTATGATTTTGTTCTTAACTTTGTTCTTGGATACAGAGGTTGTTTCCTGTTTAACCTCTTGTGCGGTGTCAACCTGAGCACTTTGGGCTGCTGTCCCTTTCTGCCGTGGGGTTTGACCTAGCCAGTGTTGTCTTTCATTCTCTTCACTCATGACCTTGATCATTTGCTTCAGCAGCGTTTCATCTGTTACACTATGGTCAGCGATGAGGGGTTTCAATTCAGCTCTGATGTCACCATATTTTGGAACAAGGCCTTAGTAGATGGTTCAGAGAAAGACATTTTGGACATTACGTTGGTCATTCTCATTATCAGCAGTAGCATGCCTCGAAGCAAACAACACCTTTTGTTTAAGTCCAATATACTCTATAGAGGAACTGCTGTGGAGTCTCGTTGTCATGTTGGCGGGTGCTCATTAACTCCCGAAAAAGCTCTGTACTGCTCCTTTCACTCAGGTGGGACTGGATGAAACTTTTCAGTTTGGACAATGTCATTTTATTCATGCTGATCTTTGAACTGTCCTGGCTTTATGATGTGGAAGATGCCCTGTGTGATTTCACTTTTGCTGTGGTTGTTCTGCAGGCCTTCTTCAATCTGTTTACACAGGCTGTTGTAGCTGATGTCAGATGAATGATCACCTGCTTGACCCCGTGTATTTTAAACTCTCAGCGCTGCAAGAACTGCAGATCTCTTAAGGAGAGTCTTGCATCAGCTCTACTGCATGCTGCATTATCAATATGGTGAGTAGGTGTCAGGAGGTGTGGCGCTGTGGCGGAGGGCTGATCAGGTGCGGAGTAAACAGGTGAGTACTCAACACCAGCAATTAAAGGTAAGATCTCTTTGGCAATCACTCAACTAGCTTTAAGATCGGAAACTGTATCTTTCAGCTCTAGTAGCTGTGAAAACCCTTCTGTCATGGCGGCCGCGGGGCCATCATCAGTCCCGGCTGCGTGCGCACCTGTCGCTAATTCCCAGCGGACTATAAGAGTCAGACCTGCCAGCGACTCAGCACGGAGCTGTCTGTCATCATCACGGAGGCACATCCTTCGTTCACAGCCACGGACTGACTCTTCGCCTGACCAAGTTCGTCACGTCTTGCCACGTAAGCAAACCAAGCCCTTACCTTGCCAAGCTATTCTCCCCTGTGCACAGGTGGATCCTCCAGGCGGCGGATTATCTCTCCCCAGCGGCGGCTGAGCTCCTCCCCGGCACCGGAGTCTTCCCTCCGCTTCACGACACCGAGCAGCACGCTCCCCTCCTGGCAGTCGCTCGCAAGGCAAGCAGAGGCTCAGCATCGCCACCTGCAAGTAAGCAGCAGTTCTTGTCACATCTCCCACTGCGGTGCAGTACTAATTACTCTGCTCTGTCTCCCTAGGGTTGCCAGACAGCACGGAGACCTGCTTAGCTCCAGCATGAGCCCTGCACACCACACTACTACACATACACACACTCACATGCTTCACTTGGGTGAATAAAAGGTTAATTGTAATTATAATGTCATTTGACATAATGCCATCATAATGTCATTATGTCACCTTCATCTTCTTTAGCAAGTAAATTTTCACTAGACATGTGAGCATACGTAGTTACAGCAACTTTCTTCATCACTTTTAATTTCCATAGAAGAGTCCAAACCTGATAGCTCAATGTGCTGTGCAAGTTGAAACAGTTCCTCTGCTGTTAAGTTTTGTAACTCCTTCTTTATCTAGCATACCAGTTGCTTTCTTTCAGTCGCCATGTTGAATGTTTCACAGCATCTTAATTTTGCTGCCTGGCTTTCAGGACCGCCCGTTAAACTCACTGAAACACTGGAACAGTCTGGAGACACCCAGCCGTTGTATCACTGAAGCAATCACTGCAGCTGTAGGCTAGTGGAACAGTCGCTGTGGCTACAGGCATACAGCTCCTTGCAGCAGGCCCGTCTCCCAATGGCTCCTCACAGTTCGCATGACTCCTCACGGCTCACACAACTCCTCTCGGCTCGCACGTCGGCTGGCTGGTGAATGTTGATCTTGGGTTATTGATTTTCAGGATTGGCATCACCAGGCTCGAGGCAACAGACACCAATCCCAGCGGTACCTTCAAAAATCTGTTACAAGTCCCGAGCTCAGGCCTTGTAATCAGATTATAACAATAGTGGTTAGTGTGTTGTATTCCCCTGCAAACAACAGAACAAAATCAGGTGGGGTGAAAGTTTGTCTTCCATCATATCTGGCTCAACAAAAAGAGAGCACATTTATTCACAAATGTTTCAACAAAAATAAATCATCTCTCTTTTCTTACGTTGTCTTTTTGCTTTTGCATTTTCCATATAACCACAAACAAAATAAACATTCAAAAATACATGTCATGTCATTCTCTCGTGCTCCCATTCAGCTTATTTACTGATATTATCTTTTAAACAAAATATACTGTAGCTTTAGCTATCATTCACATATGACTGTGGTGCATAAAATAAAAATCACAGTTCCAACACTGGTGTTTAACTCTTTCTAAATGCATGAGCTGACTTATTTTATCCTTTTTAGTGCATGAAATAATTATTTTAACCAAGTTCTTACATTTTTAACTTCAGAAACGTGCATGAATGAATATTTTCACCTTACACAACACAATTTCACACCTTAAAGACACATTATAAACATCATAGGAATGTTCAGGGAGCCCAAAATAAAGTAATATTACCGTGGCCCTTCATTAACAGAGCGTACAGAGTCATTACTAACAAACCACGAACATTTCAGCATGCCTCCATTTTATCAAATACACATACACATGTCTGAAAACTCATGTCCCTCAGGTCACACGAATATATTTGCATTTTTTTCATGTCAACCTCTCCCCTATACATTCATTAGCATTGCACCATAGTTTACAGTAGTTAGTTGGCTTTATTCACAGTTTACTAACCTGCAAACAACAGAATAAAATCAGGCAGGGCGAAAGTTTGTCTTCCATCATGTCTGGCTCAGCAGAAAGAGTTAGAACGCAGTGTTGTGTCCATAAAACATGGCGCAATAATGAGGCAAAGGGTGAACTACACAGGACTTTATTATAGGACTCGCAATGATACAGAGACGCTCCCGTCAGGCAGAAAGGTGGTCAAAGAGACTGCCCCTCTGCCACACAGCCCTCTTATACTCCAGGTGACGTCCCCACCCATGTCACACCATAAAATAATAATAAAGGGTCCCAAGAACAACACTACACCCCTCCCCCGCAGAAAAGTCCAAAACACATGCACACCAATCAGACCCTCCCCAAATTTAGAGCCCGAAGCACACACTAATAGTGAACAAAGTAATTAGAACCTAACCATGCACACAAACAACTAAAACTAGAGGGGGACAAGTGGACTACTGTCCCACCTCCACACAGCTAGACGGATTATTCTACCGTCATTAGTAATGTATAGTCCATGAAAATAAAAACCCGCTGAAAGAATAATTTCATATTCCTCTATATTATTCTTTCATATTTTATGTCAGATATGTTTTTGGTGTGGTTTATGAGTAATTGTTCTCCATGTGTGGCCTTCATGCCCCAGAGTCTGAGCAAATGTGCGTGTGAGTACAGGTCAGCAGAGACATGAATGATGAAACGGGTACAACTGATAATCTCTGTTTTGAACATTCTGCTAGTTCTCTCGCGTGACCAGGAATGTGTAAAACTCCCACTTCCTGGGAGATTTGATTTATGAACACTTCGTCAGTCTCCAGATGTACCCCCAAGGACATCTTTTTCTGTTGTTTATCTGTTCCAAGGGCTATAAAATACCAAGCTTAGAGTGAATGGTTCAGAATGGTGCATGAATAGACTCTGAGGGCTGTTCATTGTATCTTTCTCCTGGCCAGAGTAATAAATTTGCTCATACCTCCAGAATCCACCTGCTGAATTTTTGACAGTCTCATTTAGTTCAATTTTATTTTAACATTTGGCGCACTGAACAGGGACCCAGAAAAAACACACCTGGGCTTCGGGCGGCTTCGGGCTGTGCATGCTCTGCAGGGGACAAAAGACCTCACCCGTCGGGAGAACCGGTTTTGGGGCACAAACAGAGGCACTATCCCCCACGAGGTCCGGAGACGCTGGGAGCTGCTTCTGCTGGTTGACGGGTCCAAGAACCCTACAGGCAGATTGAGCGTGAGTAAAATTTATTCATGTTGACACTGGGTTGAAGTCCCAGTGGGGTAAAATACACGTATGTTGTGTTTGTTAAGCTGAGCGTTTGACACCGCAAAGTCTGGTGTACGTTTCTGATCACCATAGCCGTAGGTTTAGTTCGGTTCAGTCTGGAGCAGTTCAGGTTCAATGAGGTGGAAGCTCAGTGGTGTTGTTAACAGGCAGAACCATTGACGTAAGAGGCTCCAATAAGATCGTAGTGAGCGCTGATGGAATCGGTGTAAGAATCTCCAATAACATCACAGTGAGCACTGATTAAAGTGGACCGGTAGAAGAAGGGTTAATCTTTAAGTTATAGTGCTGGTTTGAATAAAATTACTGCAGTTTGTTTGTTTGTTTGCCTATTTGTTCATTTGTGTTTTGGGGTCTGTCCTGGTGAGAGAGGAAAAGGAGATTCCGCGAAGGTGGAAGGAGTAGGTCATACGAGAGTTTTGAAGTTGTTATTGTGATTCTTTGGTCATTGTGAAGTGTAAAAGCACATTTATGTGATTATTGTTCATACTTTGGGGTAGAAAACAAATTGTGTTCTCACAGCGGTGAAGAGAAAAACAATAAGGATTCGTGTTACAGTGCGAGGCTGCCAAATCCACATTTTTTCTGCTGAGGTTGCCATTTTGAGCTTGTTTTTAAGTGATTTTCATGCTATCTTACTGATATTTCTGCATGTGTTAATCCGAAGCTTGTGATTGTGTGTGTGTGTGTGTGTGTGTGTGTGTGTGTGTGTGTGTGTGTGTGTGTGTGTGTGTGTGTGTGTGCGCGCGGCTGTCTAGCTGTGACCTTGAGTGGATGAGGGAGTGAGAAAAAGTTGCATTTGTGCGTGACTGTGTGAGTGAAAAACAAAGAGGAAAAAAAATGGGTCGCTGCTGTAGCAAGCAGCAGAGCACAGTGGAAGCAGAAAGCATAGGTAGAAAGAATAGTTGGGTTTGCTGTGGTGGTTGTGGGGCACAGCAAGATGAAAATGAAATCTATGTGCTGTCTGGTGATGGTAAATATATGAATAAAAAAGACAAAAATAGCACAAGGATCTTGGCAAAATGGAGAAGGAAGTTTCAGTTCACTGGCAAACTTAAGGTCAGTGACTGCAAGAGCTTGGTCTCTTCTATCAGATTAGCCGCTGACAGAAGCAGGCACAAAGAGTTGAAATATGGACTTATTGAAGTGGAAAAGTGGCTTCAAGTTGCAAAAAAGCATCAGGCTTATTTAGACCAGGAGACAGTGAACAGCAAAAAACAGGACTCTAAAAATCCAGACATTTACAAAAAAAAAAGACTTGACTGATGTGTGCCCTGTTTCTCCCACTTTCCGAGGTGATGACAATGACGGGGTGCCAGTGCAGTGCATCACCCCTCCTCTCTACCCAAGCCTCGACGGGGTGGCAGCCCCCACGGCTCCAAGTGTGGACGTCCCGCCACCTCCTCCTCCTACTCCTCCTTCTCCTCCTCCTGCTGCTGCTGCTCCTCCTCCTCGCAGCTCTGACTGTGATGTAAAACCAAAAGTTAGGAAGGAATGGGGTTCCAGGGAACAGCCACCAAGGGACGCCAAAGAGCTAAGTATCTATGTACTGTCTCGCTATGCAATTCCACACACACTCCCACCTTCACCTACAGTCAAATTCATAAAACCTGAACAGTATGATGTTTACAGCACTACAGAGCAGTACTCCACGATTGAGCTCTCTAATCCAGCTTATTCAGGCCCATCTGGGAATACTGGTGATCCACAGGCCATTCAACACCAACCCACAGTTCTGGTCTATTGACCTTGGACTGACGCAGATTTTTCTGAAGCAGTTAAAGAAATTCCACACCCCAAAGACAAACCTACACAGTTTTTTGAGGGAATGGCAAACCTCCTTGAAAGCGTTAAATGAAATGGCCATGAGACAGAGAGGGCCTGTAGAAGGGTCCTAAAGGGTGATTGGTGCTCAGAAAATAACAAAAATGACACAGGTCATATCCTGCCACCAACAGATGCAGAATTACACCGACGTGTGACACAATTAAATGAACGCATTGGAAGCAAGTGGAGATTAAAACATGAATGGAGTAAGATAAAAAACACAACCCAGAATAAGACAGAGGGTGTTGAGGTCTATAGAAGCAGACTACAGGATGTTTTTGATAACCATTCCAGTTTGGATAAACTTATCGGAGATACAGGGTCAGAACCCTACTGGCAACATCTGAAAAGTGTGTTTCTGCAGAACATACACCCACAACTGGCACAATACATACGCAAATACCTGGTGACATACCGCACATGTCCATTTACAGATGTGTTGACTTATGCCAAACATGCAGAAAGATTGGAAGAGGACAGATTGGAGAGGAAGGAGAAGAAATCAAAGTCAAAGCCAACTCCAGTTTATGTAATTGCTGACCCTCTGGGAGAGGCCTCAGCTTCCTCCACCTCTGTATTTTTTCAGGGTCCATCACATGGAGGAGGGAGGAGGGGCCGCAGAGCTGGGGCTGCCTACCCACGATGGTGGGACCGTGATGTCTTTCTGCTTTGTGGACAGCAGGGGCACTGGAGAAAGGACTGCCCTGTGCGCCCACTGAACTGGGAGGATGGGGAAGGAACGCGTGCCACCCAGCCACCCAGACAAGAACAAAGACATCCCAACATGTGACTAACTGAACCAAAGCTAAGTACAACAGATGACAATGACAATGCCACAGCTGACATTTTTCATTTGCCTGACTTTGACGTAATACTGACATTAGAGTGTTTACCAGAGGTTACGTTAGAGGTTCAGCGGGTTCCTCTGAGGTTTTTTTGTGACACAGGTGCTCGCAGGTCAGTCAGTTCAGGGCTGGATGTTGAGGGATTCCAAAAATCAGATCATACAGTAACTGTTAAATGAGCAAACGGTAAACTGAAAACAGAATATCTCTCCAAAATTGTAAAGGCACGAGATCCTGTCACAGGGGACATTGCAGAAGGTTCATTCATTTTATCACAGGCATGTCCCATTAACCTACTGGGCAGAGATTTGCTCACAACTCTCAATATCGCCATAATCCCGACAGAGGGCGGTATGAGAGTATCACACTTCCCACATGTGACAGAAGTTAACATGCTGCAGGGTTTTGCTATGCCAAGGTACTCATACTCACTCCGCTTGGTACCGGCCGGACTAACCAGGGTGACAGATAACCTGGTGGCGGAAACCATGCACCACTTTAAAACACAGATTCCTACAACAAAGCAGGCCACAAATCAACACCATTGCAACATGTATGACAGACATCTGAGTGGCCCAGATGACATATTTGAGAAAACATTCTTTGCAAACCCATCCTCCAGAATAGTCATTAAAAATCTATACTGGTCACCAAGAGGTTACGCAGAGGCTTCCATGAGATTGTCTGATGAAGACAGAAGACATTTTAAATGCTGGGAGTCACCATATGTTGCATTGATTAAGCCCAAACACATGCACTGGAGGAATGTGGGCGGATTTGTAACAACAGCAGAAGAATGTGATCAATCTTGGAAAAACACATCTGAACCAAGAGTCCAATACTGCCCAAAGCTTGACACATACTGTCTGCCTTTAAACTGGGTGGCCCAAGTACAGAAGGACGTCAACATTGATGTCCCAGAATCACCAACATGACTATTTACCCTGACAGAAGGAGAGGAAGATATACTCTCAGAAATTCCAAATTCTCTGTGGTCAACAGGAAAGGCAGATGTAGGCTTAATGAAAAATGCAGAATTAGTTACAATAAATGCAAAATCTCACTTTAGGCCTTACCAAAGACAGTATCCTCTACACCCGGAAGCCCAAGAAGGCATTAAACCTGTCATAGAGGAACTGATAAAAGCAGGGGTCATTGTACCATGTCCGAAATCACCATGTAGCACACCTTTGTTCCCTGCGAAGAAGGCTGCACCGTCTTCCAGACGAAGGATGGTCCAAGACCTCCAAGCAGTGAACAGAGCTGTTATCCCTAGAGCTGTCACAGTTCCAGATCCTCACACTTTGTTAAATGACTTACAACCACAAATTAAAATTTTTACAGTGATTGACATCAGTAATGCCTTTTTCAGCATTCCTGTTCATCCAGATCACCAGTTTTGGTTTGCATTCACATTTGAAAATAAAAGGTACTCATTCACTAGGTTACCACAAGGCTATTGTAAGTCACCAACCATTTTTTCACAGGCAATGTCAGCAAACTTGGCACAGTTTGTTCCTCCTCATGGGAGTCAGTTGCTCCTATATGTTGACGACATTTTGCTGGCATCTCCTGATGAAAACACGTGCAGAAAGGACACCATTGCCCTACTGAAATTTCTAGCTGAGCAAGAACACAAGGTCAACAAAGACAAATTGCAGTTGTGGAAAACAGAAGTCAAGTACCTAGGCCACATTTTGTCAGCAGAGGGCAGGCATGTTGAGCCAGCCCGTAAAGAGGCTATTTTGTCAGCACCAAAGCCGATCACAAAGAGAGACATGATGTCATTTTTGGGAACTCTAAATTAATGTCGCTCCTGGATTGCTAATTATTCATTTGAAGTGCAACCATTGTCTGATCTCATTTATAACAAGCCCATGGCAGAGATGGACAAAACTGAGTAGACACCTGAGGCAGAAGGGGCATTTGTCAGGATGAAAAAAACTTTTGGTCAGCACTGCCATTTTGGCACTCCCTGACCACAAGAAGCCATTTATTCAAATGGCTGATTGTAGAGAGGGGCATATGACGTCAGTGCTCCTTCAACCAAGTGGTACAAAAATGCATCCAGTAGCCTACTACTCTACAAGGCTTGACTCTGTTGCAAGGGCCCTGCCTCCGTATGTGCAGGCCGTAATAGCTGCATCAATGGCAGTCCAGGCATCAGCAGGGATTGTTCTTTTCCATCCTTTGACCTTAAAGGTCACACATGCAGTATCAGTCATTTTGTCCCACAGCAAAATATCAGTTCTCTCCCCATCCAGACACCTTGCATGCATGACAGTGTTACTGTCACAGCCACATTTAACCATTGAGCGTTGCACAGTAACAAATCCAGCGAGCTTCTTGTAAATTTCCACAGAGGGTGAACCTCATGACTGTTTGGCAGAAATTGAAAATGAAACACTACCACGTCCCAATTTACAGGACACGCCTTTGGATGATACAGATCTGACACTTTTTGTAGATGGATCATCAAAATGTGACTGTGATGGGTCAAATCTGTCTGGCTATGCAGTTGTCACTCATGACACTGTTTTGAAAGCCCAAAAACTTCCATCACACTACTCTGCCCAAGCAGCAGAGCTGATCGCTCTGACTGAAGCATGTAAATTAGGCCAAAATAAAAAACTCATTGTCTATACTGATAGCCAGTATGCATTTTCAACCATTCATCACTTTGCACAGCAGTGGAAAAACAGAGGCATGATCACATCAACAGGAAAGCCAATTCAGCATAAAGATCTTATTTTGGAGCTGCTTGAAAGTGTCAAACTTCCCTCACAACTAGCCATATGCAAATGTGCAGCACACACAAACGGCACTGATCCCATCTCTCAAGGCAATCACTTTGCAGATCAATCAGCAAAAGCTGTTGCACAAGGCTTAAAACCAACACAAGACAAATCTGATTCCATTCTGACACTGTCAGAAGAGTTATCACATGATGTTTTGAGAGAGGCACAAAAAGCAGCACCACAGGCTGAAATTTACAGGTGGGTCAAAAGGAGAGCTACCTTGGATGACACCTCAAAGCTCTATAAATGTAACAAAAACAAGCCAATTCTGCCACGCAAACTGTTTCATCAGGTCTCCACTTTGCTACGCGGGGTTTCCCATATAGCAAATTATAGCAAAGTATGGTTTCTACATTGAACAAAACTTTTACTACCTATGGGTTTAGCCAGTTTGCCACAGAATTCTGTAAAAAAAAATGTCTAATTTGTGCAAAAAACAATGCACAAGGAAATTTTAGACCTGAATGAGGCACTTTTCCAGCCTCCACTTATCCATTTAAAAACATTTGCATGGACTTCATTGAGTTAAATAAGTGTGAAGGCAAGAAATACTGTTTAGTTATTTGTGATATGTTTTCCAAATGGACAGAAGCTTTTCCTTGTACTCACCCAAATGCAATTACAGTGGCAAAGAAATTGCTAGCCGAAATTGTACCTAGGTTTGGAATACCTGAGAAGGTTTACTCAGATACACGCTGTGTAAATCAAAGTCATATCACATTTAGGCACAGCACTCAACATTAATTTAAAAAAATCATTCAGCCTACCATCCACAATCTGCAGGATTGGTGGAACGTACGAACAGAACCATTAAAGAAAGGCTTAGAAAAACAATGGCAGAAACAGGACAAAATTGGATATACAGTGTTGCCTTCCATTAGTCTTGTTTTACATGAGGATAATTCCCACCAGAGGGGGGTTGTCTCCATTTGAAATCATGTATGGTAAACCATACTTGCTCCCACCATTAAGACCATTCAACTCAAGTGATGAGGAGGTGTGTTTAGCTGATTACATGAGAAGGATGCTGACTAACAGAGATGTCATTGCTGCCACTCTCCCCAGGAGGGTTCATGAGGAAGCTGCACCAATCTTGGCCAAGCCAGGGGACCTCGTCCTTACCAAGGTCATCAAAAAGAAGAATTGGACTGATTCGCCCTGGCAAGGACCATATAAAGTTGTCTTGTCAACACCAACAGCCGTAAAAGTTGAAGGATGGGACTCTTGGGTGCATTTAACACATTGCAAACTTTACCCCACTCAGAACTCCCAGCAACAAACTGTTTAATATACACTACAAACTTCATCTCACTGAAGATCTTTGGCAAGTGATTGTTTAACTGTTTCTCTATACAAGTGTCGGCTGACGGCACCCAGTAACAGTTTAAAATAGCGAAACAAGTGTTTGTTTATCATGGAGAGACAAGAAGCAGAAGAAAAATGGTCAATAATTAAATGGTGTGGATGTTGTTGTTGCTTCTTTATCATCATCATCCTTGTGGTGACACTTTTACTTTGGTTTCTCTTTGCTGCTCCACAACCCATACACCGTAGGGCTAGAGATGTTACACATACTCAACATGACTGGCTGGAAGTTCCAGGCCATCATGACCATGGCTATGCTGCCAATATCTGGTGGAGATATGCTAACTACACAGCTAAATCAGCTAATCGCTCCAACTGTTATGTTTGTTCCTTAGTGCCACTATCAACTGGGCAGACTTCTGTTACAGCTAGAGCAATAGAGCCATCACAAGCTATCTGCTTCTTACTGAAGGCCATGTACAGAGATTACACAGGAAATATTATTCTGAATCACACTTGCAAAAACTTTCATTATTCCACTGATCGGGAAAACTATGACACCCCTTACTCTGTAAGGGCAAGGTTAATTTCATCAGAGAACTTCTCCTTCTGTTTGAAGGGAAGTGGCAATGACCCTCTGAGCAATTTACCCCTTTCTCGGTGTGCAGTGGTGTACAGTGTATCTCGCCCCTGTACTGCTGATACCTTGACCAACAGAATGGGCAGGTGGTGCCCGCAAATTTATCGTTGTCATACTGGACCTGTCACCTTGCAAGAGCTCTGCAGTGTTGCTATCTGCAATTTTCACATATACGACGCACACATGGTGACAGGTGGTTGATGGCTGTGTGGTCATAGGGCATATTCCAATTTGCCTATGGGTTGGACAGGAGTTTGTGCCCCTGTCCTTGTAACTGATCGCACCCTCATTATGTCAGCAGACAAGGTGGGCAGGGTGAAAAGAGATGCTTTCCTACCACAGGATGCCACCTTTGCACCGCATGATTCCATTTGGAGTACAGATGTGCCAGAGCAGTTTAGGATACAGAGCACAGGACAAAAGGTTCTTCAGTCATTGTTTCCTTGGGTGGGAGTGGCAAAGAACACCTTGTGGATTGAGACCCTTAATTATAGACTACAGTCCTTTGTGAATTTTTCCTTATCTGCTTGGGTAGGTGAAAGGGAAGAGATGACAGCCATGAGGCTTATGGTGACACAAACTAGAATGGTACTTGATCAGTTGACTGCCGCCCGTGGAGGCGTGTGCACTATTGTGGGTCAATATTGTTGTACTTTCATCCTTGAAAATGATGCAGATGTTCATGTTATTGCTTCAGCCATACGCAACCCTACCGCTTTACAAGCTGCTGTGGCCAAGGATAATGTTACTGATGCACAGCATTGGATGAATTGGTTATTTTCCTCATGGAGGAGTTTCGTCATAAACCTGGTGGTGGTTCTTGTTGTGATAGTTTTGGTTTTTTCCTGTGTCATTCCCTGCATCCACAGTATGATGATGAGACTTGTTCATTATGTTGATTATTGATTTCTTTTACTGAACAAAAGGCTTTATTGTTCCATGCTCCCCAGGAAATGAAACATTCAAATGGCATTTGGGGGGGGGCAGCGAGGTTGATGGCCAACCTTCCTCATTGAAAAGCAAGTTAGAATCTTTTGCAATAAAATGCTTCTTGCATAAAACACACCAGAACTTAGTGAGCTGCCCAGTGAGGTTTTAGCAGCCATAATGTTTCATCTCTGATGCTTTTTAAGCATCAAGGGGGGATGAAAGAATAATTTCATATTCCTCTATATTGTTCTTTCATATTTTATGTCAGATGTATTTTTGGTGCGTTTTATGAGTAATTATTCTCCATGTGTGGCCTTCATGCCCCAGAATCTGAGCAAATGTGCATGTGAGTACAGGTCAGCAGAGACATGAATGATGACACAGGGGTGCAACTGATTATCTCTGTTTTGAACATTCTGCTAGTTCTCTCGCGTGACCAGGAATGTGTAAAACTCCCACTTCCTGGGAGATTAGATTTATGGACACTTCGCCAGTCTCCAGATGTACCCCCAAGGACATCTTCTTCTGTTGTTTATCTGTCCCAAGGGCTATAAAATACCAAGCTTAGAGTGGATGGTTCAGAATGGTGCATGAATAGACTCTGAGGGCTGTTCATTGTATCTTTCTCCCGGCCAGAGTAATAAATTTGCTCATACCTCCAGAATCCGCCTGCTGAATTTTTGACTCAGTCTCATTTAGTTCAATTTTATTCTAACACCCACAATGTTCCTAATATAATAAATAAAATAATCTCATAAATATATATACATTCAGGTTATACCCTTGAACATGAACACCCAACTTAACCACCTCACAACTCGGGCAAGACACAGCAAACACGCGTTAAGACACGCTAAGCATCATGGACAGCTCACATAGCAATCCAGTGTAAGAAACACATTGGTTTAATTCTATTGTAAACTGGACACAGTCGCATAGCAATTTTGTGTATTAACAATGTTGACATACTGCCTACATAACCAGAACAATGCACACATTAATATTTCAGCAACTCACATGGCAGCATTATGCAGAACACATTAACTCGGGCAATTAATAATAACCCAGATTAAACACATTTCCCCCCCGAAATTACCAGTCAGACATCACGGAGAGCCCACCCCCCTGAGACCCGTCAGGCAGGTCCCAACCCGAGCATCTTCTTCTCTTGGCATCCGGAGGTGACCCACGTCGACGCCGAGACACCTCTCCCTCCTCACTGGCATGCCGCAGCCCGTTAGGATGTCTCCATGTACCATCAGACAGCTGAAGGTATCCATCCTCCTGAACAGCCACCACCTGCAGCCGCCCCTGGTCCTTCTGTCGTTTTCTCTTCCTGAGAACTCCTCTCAACCGGGCCCTCTTCCTGGGCCGGACCACATCAGCGACCCCCAGAGGAGCCCGTCTCGGCCTCCAGTGTTCCTGTGTGGCACGTTGCTTTACCGTGACAGCTGGTCCTGCCCCACTTGCTTTTATTTCAGACGCTGGTGAAGCTGTTGTGACCCCCTGCTTCTCAGTACCTCCCAGCCAAACTCCGGAGGCAAATTGGGCCAGCGACTCGGCTCCATCCGCCATCACGGGCATCCCACCATGCCGCCCAGTTCCCTCAGCTATGGTGACTTGGACCCTGACGCAGGCACCCTCCCGCATTGGCCCTGGATGGGGTTGGTCCTGCCCATCTCCCAGAATACTAGGCCAAAGTTCGTCCCATATTGCGTCGTCCATAACTTGCGGGACCAGCCGGTCCTGCGAGCCACAGCCTGACCACTCCTCTCCACTATCGCTGGTGATCATGAAGCCAAGTCCATAGAAAAGGTCGCAGCCCATCACATTCGCTCCACTGGCGGTCACGACAAACTGCAGATTCGCTACCACCGCTGCCTTGTATCTAGCCATCAGTTCCAGCAAACCCACAATGGGCAATCTATTTCCACCATATCCACAAAATAGTGTTGGAAGACCTCTCACTCGGTGATATGGGAAAAAAACTCCTCACAGTAGGCCAGTTCAGCACGGACCTCACCATGCCCATGTCCACCAGTAACGGCACCTCCTTACCATCCAACTTCACCTTACAGTATGTATGGCCCTCTGTGCTCGGGGAGACGATGTGAATCAACGTAGGAGTTGGAGCAGGGGTATCCACTTTGTGTCACCGTTCCCCTCGCTCAAACCTTTTACAGGCCCTGGCAAAATGATGCAGGTGTCTGCACTTGCTACAGCATTTACCTCTCACTGGACACTCTTTAGCCTTGTACCGGTGCTTAGTGGACCCACAACCCGAACATTTGGGTGATCCCGGAGCGGACCTTTTCTTTACAGCTGCAGCGCATTCCTTTTGTTTGCTGTCTTCACTGTCCAGATCCACAGCCTGCGTCATTGATTGTGAGTTATGGCAGTGCAGCGTAACTCTTTCACTGAGGTCCCGAGACAGCTTGTCTGCTGCTTCACACTGTTCAGCTATTTCCACAGCCATGGCTAGAGTCAATTCGCCTGAGTGTGTGAACAATTTCGACTGTGCTGACGAGCACAGCATGTGCTCCACCAGCTGGTCACAGACCATTTCTTCTTCTAAATCACCAAATTGGCAATCTCCAGCCAGCTGCCACAGGTCCACAACATAGTGCTGCACTGACTCGCCTGTCCACTGGAGGCACTGCCGAAACTGGATCCTCCTGATGATGACGTTTGCAAGTGCATGAAAATGTTGCGCCATTAGCTCAACCACGTCCTCAAAGCTATCACTAGCTCCCAAGGTAGCAAGGATTCGCTGTCATTCCATACCTAAATTGTGGACTAAAATTGCCCATGCCCGTACCTTCTTCCGTTCACTGAGGTTCAGTGCCACCAAATAATTCTGAAAAGCAGCAAACCACCTCATCCAAGGTACCGGAGGCTCTCCCGGAGTCTCCAAAAATGGCTGAATAGACGATACGCCAGCATCCATACGTTATCCTTGTTGCCAAGTGTTATGTCAGTAAAATGTGGCACAATAATGAGGCGAAGGGTGAACTACACAGGGTTTTATTATAGGACTCGCAATGATACAGAGACGCTCCCGTTAGGCAGAGAGGTGGTTAAAGAGACTGCCCCTCTGCCACACAGCCCTCTTATACTCCAGGTGACGTCACCACCCATGTCACACCATAAAGGGTCCCAAGAACAACACTACACACAGCCCTTCTCACGTTAAAACCAGGTTCAGTGCCACCAATAAAGCCCCATGCTGCTACCTACTGGTTGGAAATTAAAACTACTTTGAACATGAAAAATTACAATATTACTGTGTAGCAGCTGGAAAAACAGGTTGACCAATGTGGGGAAACAATTCATTACTGAAAGAATGATTCCATATTTGTCACGCATTGTCTTACATTGGCCTCTCTTTGTCTCAGAGTCTGTGTGAAAGTGCTGAAGATGCTGATGCAGCTGTACCATGTTATCACTTTGTTTTAGTTCACTCGTACCGTTCCTGTGTGACTGATGCTGAGTGAGTGTGTTGGTTCCTGAGAAAGAGATAATCTGTACACCAAGTTTTGACCAGATGTACTGAACCAATCGCTATGGACATTTTCTCCTTCACCTCTCGGATAACAGAAAGCTTCAAAGACTGAGCAATGTGTGTTTGAGTCAGAATGATGCATGTGTAGGCTCTGAGACCATTTGTGTATTGTTTTCCATTGGCCAGTGTAATTAAATTTGCTGAAATTCTGATCCTGCCTGGTTTTTTCACTGAAGGTCTTCAAAGATTTTTCTAACAATTACATATTAAATAAAATACAATCACAAATGTGAACACTCACAGTTGGCATCACACATGCAGGCCATTTTTGCCCAACCTCTTTCTTATGGTGGAGTCATGAACACTGACCTTAACTGAGGCAATTGAGGCCTGCAGTTCTTTGGATGTTGTTGTGGAGTCTTTTGTGACCTCTTGAATGAGTTGTCGCTGCGCTCTTGGGGTAATTTTGGTAAGCCGACCACTCCTGGGAAGGTTCACCACTGTTCCATGTTTTCGCCATTTGTGGATAATGGCTCTCACTGTGATTCGCTGGAGTCCCAAAGCTTTAGAAATGGCTTTATAACCTTTTCCAGACTGATAGATCTCAATTACTTTGTTTCTCATTTGTTCCTGAATTTTTTTGGATTGCAGCATGATGTCTAGCTATTGAGGATCTTTTGGTCTACTTCACTTTGTCAGGCAGGTCCTATTTAAGTGATTTCTTGATTGAGAACAGATGTGTCAGTAATCAGGCCTGGGTGTGGCTAGACAAATTGAACTCAGAGTTCCAAAGATGTGATAAACCACAGTTCATTTATGTTTTAATGGGGGGGGGGCAGTCACTTTTTCACACAAGGCCATGTAGGTTTGGATTTTTTTTTACCCTTAATAATCACCTTCATTTAAAGACTGCATTTTGTGTTTACTTGCGTTATCTTTGTCTAATATTTAAATTGGTTTGATGATCTGAAACATTTAAGTTTGACATACAAAAAAAAAATGAGAAATCAGCAAGGGGGCAAACACTTTCACACCACTGTATCTGTATGTTGCTGACATGTTCTGCTCTAAGTGTAACAGAGAGGTCCTTCGTTACTCTCAGAAATTGGGTTTGAGCACTTATATTTGCATTTGTACTTTGGCACTTTGCACTTTAAATAAGCATTTGCACATAAACAACAGATCTGAATTATTTGACATTTTTATACGAACACTTACACCACAGTTGTCCTATTTATTATTTATTGAACATTTTAACAGTTTTAAAACATTCTGTTTTCCAGGCTGGCAGGTACTTTGGCAGCACCTGCAAGAAAGCAAACGGTGTGGTGAAAATTAGTGATGGGACTTCCAGCTCCGGCGCTTTGGAGTGTGCTGAGAAATCCAGGAAATATTTTGCAAAGCACGTATGGAGTTGTGTATTGATGACTTATATGATGACGTCTGAAGCCTCACCGGCCGGTTGTACTGAATCAACAAGCCCAGTACAACCAAAATTGAGCAATGATACACAATGGAAAATTCCCGACCCTCACGTTGTGTTTTCAGATCTTTGACTGTGTATTTGATTTGTCAGAGCCAATCTTCATTTTCAGATGGCGCCAGCACCAAAAAGATGGACTTCTGCCATTTGGGAACATTTATCTCATTTCTCCCAAAAAGGTATTTACAATTATTAAGCTGGGTGCATTTTTCACAAATAGTGGATATTTCTTGTCATTTATTTTAGATTTATTTTTATTTGCAAGGTGTCTGTTGGGTTTCAAAGAGCTTGGATACAACAATAACACATCATCTATGCTGAGGCACTATCGTGCCCTGCATGAGAGTAAGGACAACAGGGTGAATGTACTGGGAAAGAGAAATGTCTTTACCAGACACTGTACAAACTTGCAGTAGCCTTCCTTTGCATACCTGCATCCTCTGTGCCCTGTGAGAATATTCTTAAAAGCTGGTGAAGTAATCTAAAAAGAAATTGCCTTAGTCGAAAGACTGTTAAAGTTATTTTTTTAATAAAAATGTATAAGAAACACAAGCACACTAAGGAACACAAGCACAGTTACTGTAGTCACCCCAGTTTTATCATTTCTTTTTTTCCCCTTATGATCATTGATATTTATTAAAGGACAGTACATTTATTGAAATGAAAAAAATACACAAACCAATAATGCCCTTGTAAAAATCTGCATGTTGTGTACTTTTTGTCCAGTAGATAGCTTAGTAGAGCAAATGAAGTTTCACATGAAGCTTCATCCATACGAACCAATTTGATGAAAAGCTTTAATGCTTCAAGAAAGCCTCATCTGGCCATCACTAATGAAAATGGAGGACTAAAGTGTATTGTGCAGTTGCTTGTTTTTTGGTGTAGTTGTCAAAGAGTCAAAGAGTTTTTGGTGTAGTTATGTCAGGTCAAACATTGCTTTGCTTGCTACCGGATAACCATGAAAACCGGTAATACCTGTCTCATGGGTCGAGCTGTCAGCGACAACCGGCAACCCCACCCTTCCAAGGGCATGGAGGGTGAAACTGGGTATCCTGGTAGAAGAAAAAACAATATCTGTCACAGGTCTGTGGTGGACCACTCCCAGTTACATGGGGTGAGACTGGACATCCTGGCAGATAAGCACATCTGTCGCAAGGTCTGTGGTGGACTTTTGCCAGTCAGTGCATTATGACATGCACTACACAAAGAGCAGAGATAAGCAAACCTATCATCTAATCAGTCACTGCAACAGATACTGGAGTCAGTTTGTCTTGGCCTGTCCTTGCCACTGATAATACCTCTCTGCCAAGAATGTGCCGCTAGTCCAGCAAAAGCTAGCAGTACTCAAATACTTTGCAAGCAGTTTCATGAAACTGTCAGAAAGCAACTCATAGCGGCTCGGACGTCACCCGGGGCAACAAGGTCAGGAGTTCCTGGCAGCGGAAGGCAAAGGACAGAGCTGCATGGAGGAATCTGATCAGACCTAAATGAAACAGTCATTAGCCATGTTTGCATGGACACAAGTAACCGGATTAAAAGCCTGATTGGAATAAAAATGCTTCATGTAAACATGCCAATCTGAATATTCTGACCCGATCACACTCATTCGGATCAAAATTTCATTCCGATTGAGACGGGTGGGTTATGTCGATTGTTATTCTGATTGGTGCGCATATAAACACTTATTCCGAAGCTTGGGTTGAAAATATGTTTATTGCGCATGTCTGTACGTCAGCCACACATTGATGTGATGCATTTCTGCCTTTACAGCAGCTCGCGGAAGACATGGCTGGAGTAAAACAAAACTGGTCTGTATCGTGTTGCTGTCTCCCTCTGTTCGTCATATGTAGAAGTATGTACTTGTAGCTTCATTACAAACACCAGCAGAAGCAAAAGTACAGTCTGAATAACACATTTCAGGTCCATTTCAAAAAGAGAAAGACAAAGCGGGGTTTACTTACAGTGGGGCAAAAGTATTTAGTCAGCCACCAATTGTGCAAGTTCTCCCACAGTAAAAGATGAGGTCTCCAATTTTCATCATAGGTATACCTCAACTATGAGAGACAAAATGAGAAAAAAAAAATCCAGAAAATCACATTGTCTGATTTTTAAATAATTTATTTGCAAATTATGGTGGAAAATAAGTATTTGGTCAATAACAAAAGTTCATCTCAATATTTTGTTATATACCCTTTGTTGGCAATGACAAAGGTCAAACGTTTTCTGTAAGTCTTCACAAGGTTTTCACACACTGTTGCTGGTATTTTGGCCTATTCCTCCATGCAGAGCTCCTCTAGAGCAGTGATGTTTGGGGGCTGTCGCTGGGCAACACGGACTTTCAACTCCCTCCAAAGATTTTCTATGGGGTTGAGATCTGGAGACTGGCTAGGCCACTCCAGGACCTTGAAATGCTTCTTACGAAGCCACTCCTTCATTGCCCGGGCGGTGTGTTTGAGATCATTGTCATGCTGAAAGACCCAGCCACGTTTCATCTTCAATGCCCTTGCTGATGGAAGGAAGTTTTCACTCAAAATCTCACGATACATGGCCCCATTCATTCTTTCCTTTACACGGATCAGTCGTCCTGGTCCCTTTGCAGAAAAACAGCCCCAAAGCATGATGTTTCCACCCCCATGCTTCACAGTAGGTATGGTGTTTTTGGATGCAACTCAGCATTCTCTCTCTTCCAAACACGACAAGTTGAGTTTTTACCAAAAAGTTCTATTTTGGTTTCATCTGATCATATGACATTCTCCCAATCCTCTTCTGGATCATCCAAATGCTCTCTAGCAAACTTCAGACGGGCCTGGACATGTACTGGCTTAAGCAGGGGGACACGTCTGGCACTGCAGGATTTGAGTCCCTGGCGGCGTAGTGTGTTACTGATGTAGCCTTTGTTACTTTGGTCCCAGCTCTCTGCAGGTCATTCACTAGGTCCCCCCATGTGGTTCTGGGATTTTTGCTCACCGTTCGTGATCATTTTGACCCCACGGGGTGAGATCTTGCGTGGAGCCCCAGATCGAGGGAGATTATCAGTGGTCTTGTATGTCTTCCATTTTCTAATAATTGCTCCCACAGTTGATTTCTTCACACCAAGCTGCTTACCTATTGCAGATTCAGTCTTCCCAGCCTGGTGCAGGTCTACAATTTTGTTTCTGGTGTCCCTTGACAGTTCTTTGGTCTTGGCCATAGTGGAGTTTGGAGTCTGACTGTTTGAGGTTGTGGACAGGTGTCTTTTATACTGATAACGAGTTCAAACAGGTGCCATTAATACAGATAACGAGTGAAGGACAGAGGAGCCTCTTAAAGAAAAAGTTACAGGTCTGTGAGAGCCAGAAATCTTGCTTATTTGTAGGTGACCAAATACTTATTTTCCACCATAATTTGCAAATAAATTCTTTAAAAATCAGACAATGTGATTTTTTTGTTTTTTTTCTCATTTTGTCTCTCATAGTTGAGGTATACCTATGATGAAAATTAGAGACCTCTCTCATCTTTTACAGTGGGAGAACTTGCACAATTGGCGGCTGACTAAATAATTTTTTGCCCCACTGTACATTGGAAGTTGCTTCTTCTACCATTTTCGGAATGTTGAAATGCTGATGTGCGCATGTCAGAATGATTTAGTCTGTTCAAATGTGTGACACATGGATACGCATGTCTTAATAGGATCAGCTTTTTCAGGATCCATGTAAACAGTAAAGTTCTGAATTGTAGTCAGATTGAACAAATTTTGCCTATGTAACCGTGGCTATTGTCGCCCCTGACAGACTGCTATGATGATGATGATGATGATGATGTCAAAGAGTAAAGTAAATGACAGCCTTCACTTACCTTTTCTTGTCTTGGTCTCTTCCAGGGTGTTCAGGCAAATGACTCCCCAGGTCGAAGCACCATTTAGAGGTTCCGGGATAGACCAAGAGAAGAACTGGATGGGGGGAGTGCTATGAGTGAGTTTGCTGAGTTTGTAGACTTGGTATTAAGAAAGTTGATATATGTTGATTTAATATTACTTATATAATATTTTTTTTTTTTTTTTTTTTTTTTTGTTACTTATTTGTACCCGTAGGTAATATTTGTTGTATTGGCAATTATTTAAAATCTATTTTATTGAATATTTGAAATTTTCTAGTTGTATAGAGTTCCCCTCTTTCTTGGTAAGTAGGTCAGGCTCATTAGAGAGTCTATAAAAGGTGGCCTACCTCAGACCCTTATCCTTTACCCTGAGTTTCTCTAAGTTAGCTGCATGGCACTCCTTTATCAGCAGAATGTGCTGCTTCCCTGAGTCTCTCCAGGGAAGTAAAAGTCCTATCCCATATCCTGCCATTCACTAACACAGCTGAGTCTGATAAGGGCAGCTCTCAAAGGTGAAACTAATGAGCTTTACTCTACCTGGTTGTACAGTTCTGGTTAACAAAATAAGCCGAGTTAGTGAAGAGAGTACCACTTTAGAATGCAATGAAAAGCTATAGACTGAAAAACACCTGTTGTATGAGGTTATGAATGTCTTATTTCTGCAATAAAAACTAATATAACATGGTAGGCTCATTTTTAGAACCAGCTTCTTGAGGACACATTAGGAACTGCAACTCTGCACCGATTTCAATTTTCAGTCTCAACAGTGTAATGATCAGTGTTTACCACTAGGCGTCGCTGCTACCTTGTTACCGCTTGTTGGAATGATGCACTCAGTAGAATAAGAAACGGCCAACATGGGAGCCGATGTGAAAGTGTCTGAGTGAGCTACCGCTAAAAATAAAGTTACGTTGGTTCAACTGCAAGTCTCTTCTCTCCTCAACGAACACGAACACAACATGGTACCAGGAGTAAACTGCATGAACTGAGCGACCACGTGAGAAGTCGTCATGGAGTTGAAGCCACCGGAAAACCTGAAATTGGCAGGTAACGTGGATGAAAAATGGCGGGCATTCAAGCAGCAGTTCAACTTGTATGTCACGGCCATGGGACTGGACACGAAGCCGGACTTGAGAAAGGTAGCACTTTTGCTGAATTTAGCGGGGCCACAGGCCATTGAAGTGTACAACACGTTCGTGTTCGGAACGGGTGAAGACCCAAATAAGCTGGATGTCGTGCTCGCTAAGTTTGATGCTCACTGCACTCCTAAGAAAAACGAGACATATGAAAGATACATGTTTAGATCTCGTATGCAGCAACAGAGTGAGCCCTTTGACAGTTTTTTGACAGCTCTCCGTTTGAAAGCACAATCCTGCAATTTTGGGACATTGAAGGACTCAATGATCAGAGATCAAATTGTGTTTGGTGTTGAGGACAAAAAGTTACGAGAGAGACTGCTTCGTGAGACGGAGTTGACGCTGGAGATGGCTGTTAAACTCTGCCAGGCAAGCGAACTGTCCCAGAAGCACATGAAAACGTTCTGCGGCATGCCAGGCGCCACACCTCTGAGTGAAGGAGCAGCGGTCGGCGCCGTGTCATCTCAGAGCGGGAGGCGCCGCTCACGGGCCGGGACTGCACAGCGGACCGAGGATCCCACGTTCTTCTGCAAGCGTTGCGGATTACAGCACAAGCCAAAGCAATGCCCAGCGTTTGGTAAAGTATGCTCCAACTGCCATGGAAAGAATCATTTTGCAAAGCAATGCTTCACCAAAAGAAAGGAAGGAAAGAAAGGCAAAAACGTGAATGTAGTCGAAGACACAGACTTAAGTGACACTTTCTTTGTGGGCATCGTTGACTGTGAAAATGAAGAAGAAAAAGTCAACAGCATTACCAATGAGGACAAGTGGACCACTCCTCTGCTGGTTAACGGGACTATCGTCACTATGAGACTGGACACTGGTGCAAAAGCTAACCTCATTAGCATGTCTGATGTAAAGGAAATGCAGGTTAAGCCACACATATACAGAAAGAAATCAGGGTTGAAAGATTACAATGGGCAACCCATACAGTGTTTTGGTACCTGTAAACTGAATGTTGTTGTTAAAGGTAAAGTGCACAATGTAAACTTTTCTGTTGTGAATGAGAAATGTGAATCACTGTTGGGTGATAAAAGCTGTGAAGAGCTAGGGTTAGTGAAAAGAGTGTACTGCATTGAATCAGATTCCAAGTGTGACACTAACGCTATTGTGCAAAACTTTTCTGATGTGTTCAAAGGTTTTGCCACACTGCCCTTTACATATAAAATCCAGCTAAAAGAAGGCGCCCAACCAGTTGTGCACGCACCACGTAGGGTCCCAGCTCCACTGCGTGAAGCCCTCAAACGAGAACTGGACAGGATGACCAACTTGGGCGTGATCAAAAAGGTGCAGGAGCCCACAGACTGGGTCAACTCGATGGTCGTCACAAAGAAAAAGAATGGTGAGTTGAGAATGTGCATGGACCCAAAAGATCTAAATGAGAACATTAAGCGCGAGTACTACCAAATCCCCACACGTGAGGAAATAGTCAGTGAGATGGCAGGAGCTAACTACTTCACAAAGCTCGACGCTTCTCAGGGTTTCTGGCAGTTAAAACTGGATGAGAGCAGCACTAAGTACTGTACTTTTAACACACCTTTCGGTAGATACTGTTTTCTTAGGCTGCCATTTGGAATAAAATCTGCACCAGAAATATTCCACAGAGCGATGGAACAGATCATTGAAGGCCTAGAGGGAGTCAGAGTTTACATAGATGACATTATTGTATGGGGCTCGACTCTCCAAGAGCACAACCAGAGACTTAACAAAGTGATGGAGCGCATTCAGAAGTACGGGCTGAAACTCAATAGAGCCAAGTGTGAGTTTGCAGTACAAGAGATTCTCTTCCTCGGAGACAAACTCACAGCTCAAGGCACACAACCAGATGGCGATAAGGTGAAAGCAATACTGAACATGCCAAGACCAACAGACAAAACGGGCGTGTTACGCATCATGGGAATGGTAAATTTCATAGGCAAATTTATTCCCAACCTCACAGCAAAGACGTCATGCATCCGAGAGCTCTTACACAATGACTGTGACTTTAAATGGGCCGAAAAACATGAGCAAGAGTGGCAAAGACTTAAGCAAACTCTTACCAGAGCACCAGCATTAGCCTACTATGACCACCGGAAAAAGCTCAAAGTGTCAACTGACGCGTCCAAAGATGGCATCGGAGCAGTGCTCCTACAGGCAGAAGGAGAGTACTGGAAACCAGTAGCCTATGCGTAAAGGGCTATGACAAAGTCTGAATGCAAATATGCCCAGATTGAAAAGGAGTGTTTAGGCGTTTCCTACGGGCTGGAGCGGTTTCACAGTTATGTCTATGGACTGCCGTCTTTTACTGTGGAAACTGACCACCGCCCACTCGTCTCCATTATCAAGAAGAATCTTAACGAAATGTCCCCACGGATCCAACGCCTAATGATGAAAATGCAAAGGTACGATTTTGAACTGGTTTATACACCGGGAAAGCACCTGATACTCGCAGATGCCTTGTCCAGAGCACCTGCTGAAAAGTGTCTGAGTTCCACAGATGAGGATATTGAAAATCACATCAACATGGTGTTGTGTGCTCTGCCAGTATCTGACACAAAGTCGAAACAAATAGCTGAGGTGACATCACAGGACACCGAGCTACAGCGTGTCATTCAGAACATGGACGAGGGATGGCCTGCAGGATCTTGCCCTCGCTATTACCATGTCAGAGGAGATCTCAGTTTTGTTGATGGACTATTACTGAAGAAAGGAAGAATAGTCATCCCTGAGGCTCTAAGACCAGATTTGTTAAACAGGATACATGAAGGACACCTTGGGATTGAAAAATGTAAAAGGAGAGCAAGGGAGTCAGTGTACTGGCCTGGACTAAACAAAGACATCGAGACGCTTGTGAGTAGTTGTGAAACGTGCCAGAAACACCGAAGTAAACAAAGCAAAGAGCCAATGGTGATATCTGAAAGTCCTGCATCCCCTTGGCACAAAGTAGGGATGGACCTGTTTCACCTTAAAGGCAAAGACTACTTAGTAGTCATGGACTACTTTTCCAACTTTCCAGAAATGGCACTACTCTCAAGCACTACATCAGCCTGTGTGATCACTCATACCAAATCCACATTTGCTCGGCATGGCATCCCACACCTTGTGGTGACAGATAATGGACCATGTTTCAGTAGCAGGGAATGGCAGCAGTTTGCAGAACAGTATGAATTTCGGCATGTGACGTCAAGCCCACACTATGCACAATCAAATGGACAAGCAGAAAAAGGCGTCCACATTCTGAAGCAACTGCTTAAGAAAGCTGCAGACAGCAACTCGGATCCATACTTGGCTCTACTCAGTTACCGCGCCTCTCCACTTCAGTGCGGACTGTCACCTGCTGAGCTACTAATGAACAGAAAGCTGCGTACAACGCTTCCCAGCTACCCAAATGCTACTTCACAAAGGAAAGATACAAAACTCAGAAACAAGCTTGAGAAGCAGAAACTGAAACAAAAGACATTCTATGACACTTCAGCCAAACCACTCTCTCCACTGGCCAACAACGACCCAGTTAGGATCGAGGATGCATCTGGCTGGAACACTAAAGGAGTTGTATTACAGGAAGTTGCTCCAAGATCATTCACAGTGAGAACCGAGGATGGACAGGTGCTCAGGCGCAATCGCCGCAGTCTCCTCAAGACTCCACAAGCACCTGGTGGGCCCAATAATGCTCACCCAGAATCTCCCACAACCACCCCTCTTATGAACTGTGAAGCAAATGTTCCACCTGACAAAGATGAACCGAGAAGATCAAAACGAGAAATAAAGAAACCAGATAGGTTGGACTTATAAGAAAAAAAAAAAAAGCAAAAAGCAAAGAATAAGAAAAATGTAACAGATGTTAATTTCTTTGGGCATGTTGATTCAGGGAGAACTGAAATTTGTGTTTTGTATTAGTCCATTCATACTGAATACATATACACTGTTTTGCATCAATGTTTATTAATGTTTATTCACCTCAAAGAAAGGGGGATGTAATGATCAGTGTTTACCACTAGGCGTCGCTGCTACCTTGTTACCGCTTGTTGGAATGATGCACTCAGTAGAATAAGAAACGGCCAACATGGGAGCCGATGTGAAAGTTTTTTTTTTTTTGTTTTTTTTTTTTTTTACGAGAATAATTTTTTTTTTTTTTTTTAACAGTCTTACAAGAGGTAAGAAGGATAAGATAAAGTAATAAGAATAGTAAATAATAATAAGATAAAGTAACTAAAAGCATAATAAAAGTAGACAAAAAGAGAAACGGGGGGTTCTTTTCAGTCCAGAGTGTCCAGAGTTCTAGGGGTTTTCCATGAGTTTCCGATCATCGACCAAACAGTGGAGTTTCCCAGCATTCCGCTTCTTCATGTGTTTCAGTGATGAGAAAAAAAGGCAGAGTTCTTTATGAAATACATTAAAATTTGGCTTGCATTTTAAAAATCTATTTTTGTGTACATAAAATTTTCCCAAGATTACGAGGGTGTTAATAGACATATCATGCAATGAGTTCTTAATAATAAAGCCATACAAAATATTCTGACAGTTAAAAACAGGGGTTGGTACATGTTTAGATAACCAGTGATGAAAATCATCCCAAAACGCAATGGTGTACATACAGTAAAAGAAAATGTGATCTGTACTTTCTATATGTTCATTACAAAAGGAACAGTTATTGTTCTCAAAGCCAAAGCGTTTACTTAGAAACTCAGCAGAAGGATAAATTCCATTTAAAACTTTATAGTGGATCTCTTTTGCTTTCGGTGAAATAGGAAATTTAAAGAATTTAGATCTTAGAATTTGAGCTTCTTTTTTGGAGAAAAAATTAAGAATAGCAGCTCTAGAAACTGTTGCTGGGAAGATTTCTTTATTAAATATTTTCCTAATCGTTAAATTGTTTAATTTTGAGTCATCTAGGCGGAAACCATTCACCAAAAGCAAAGGGAGGTTTGGGCAAGAGCCAAATCTATTTAAAGTTGAGGCCATTAGTATAACTGTCTGAGGTATTGCCTCCATTACTTGGTTATATTCTCGTTTATCATTTATGTTATATTTAGCACAGAAGTTCTCAAAAGTTAAAACATTCCCTGTGCCGTCTAATAAGTGTAGTACAGACCAAATGCCCTTATTTTGCCAGTTTTGTAGGAATATTGATTTGTGTTTATATAGTACATATCTACAATTCCACAGAGGGCTCATATGAGGGCTAAAATTATGTTTATAAATCAATCTCCAATATAGTAAGACCTGTTGATGAAATGAGGAGAGTTTATAGGGGAGCTTTTTTAGGTCATAGTCACATCTGAGCAGGAATTCAATGCCCCCAAATTTAGCAAAAATTTCATTGGGAATATGAAACCAGAAATGTTTGGGTTGTTTAATAAATTGTCTCAGCCAGTTAATTTTGATGGTGCCATTAATGCATTCAAAGTCTATTGCTTTAACACCACCTTCCTCATATTCTTGAATCATGGTACCTTTTTTAATATAATGTGTTTTCCCTTTCCAGATATAATTGAAAATGGTTTGGTTGATGGCTTTAACGGCATCTTTGGGCATTGGTAATGAATGGGCTGGATAAATAAATCGGGAGATGCATTCCATTTTTGTCAGAAATGTTCTTCCTATGATGGAAATATCTCTTTGAGACCAGGAGTTGAGATAAGTTTTTGATTTCTCCAAGCAATTCCATATATTGAGCTTGACTAATTGATCAACATCTTTAGTGATATGCATGCCCAAATATTTCACTGTTTGTTTGACGGGAATGGTATGAATGGCTGATAGACTGCAATCATGAATAGGTAATAATTCACATTTACCTAGATTCAGTTTAAGCCCAGAGGCTTTAGAGAAAACATCTATATAATTAAGAATTTTAGGGACTTGATCAGAGTTGTGCATGAATATGGCTGTGTCGTCAGCCAGTTGGCTGATTGTTAGTTGTCTTCCAAATACTGTTAATTTATCAAAGTCAGAGTTTTTTATAAAAATTGAGAGCATTTCAGCTGCTGCAATGAACAACAGAGGCGAAATCGGGCAGCCTTGTTTTATTCCTTTGCCTATTGAAAATCTAGGGGAGGTACCATGTGGTAATAGAACTGAGCTGTTGGTATCCGTGTAAATTAGTTTTATAAAGTCTAAAAAGTGCTCCCCAAAACCAAAAAGCTCTAAGGTCCTAAACATAAATTTGTGTTCAATCATATCAAAAGCTTTAAAAAAATCCAAAAATAAAATGAACCCCTCGTCAATTAGGTCCCTATAGTCAAGTAAGTCCAATACCAGGCGTATATTGTTGTGTATTGAGCGCCCTTTAATAAAACCTGATTGTGTCTCTGAGATAAGATCAGTGATACCAGTTTTGAGTCTGTTGGCATAAATATGTGTTAAAATTTTGTAATCATTATTAAGTAAAGTAATTGGTCTGAGATTATCAATCAATTTTGGGTCCTTGCCAGGTTTGGGAATTAATGTGATGACTCCTTGTTTCATAGTATTTGGTAAAACTGATGTAGCACGGATTTCCTTTAACATATTAAAAAATAAGTCTTTTAGGTTAATCCAGAAGTGCCTGTAAAAATTGGCTGTCAAGCCGTCTGAGCCAGGTGATTTGTCTAGAGCTAAGGATTTTAAAGCTTTCTCAACTTCCTCCATTTGGATCTCTGCGTCACATGATTTTCTAAAATATTCATCAATTTTCGGTATCCGTCCTGAAATGGATTCAAAGAAACCCTCTGCATTAGTATGCGAGTAAGAGGAGGAGTATAATTCACTGTAAAATTTAAATATTTCTTTAGAGATCCTCACAGAATCAGTACATTCTTTACCATCAATTATAAGAGACTTAATGGCATTTCGTTCTTGTCTTCTTTTCTCAAGCCTACAGAAGTATGCTGAGCTTCTCTCTCCCTCCTCTATCCATTTCGCTCTTGACCTAATATATGCTCCTTTGGCTTTATTAATATAGATGTTATCTAGGGAAGAGTGCAATAAAATCAGTTTTTGTTTGTCCTCTTCACATAAGGAATGTTTGTTGCATATTAAATGGATCTCTTTTACAATATCCATTTCTTTTTGTTTATTGGCTCGGCTTATGACTTTGCTGTATGAAATGGAGATCTGACGGATTTTAAATTTAAGAAATTCCCATTTCTCCCTGTAAGTTGACAATAATGTATCTTTAGTTATACTGTCGATTGTCCTTTTAACATCCTGACAGAAAAGGTCATGTTTTAGAAGATTTGAATTAAATTTCCAGTAGCCTTTATTTCTTCTGACTGCACTAGTGGGAGTTATGGTTAACTTGATCATACAATGATCTGTAAGCGGAGCTGCAGAAATTGAGGTATTTATGTCTATATTAGGTTGGAATTCAGAAATAAGCCAGTAGTCTAATCGCGATTTAATGGTGCCATCAGGTTTAAACCAAGTAAAGGTTTGAGTATCTGGATTTAACGCACGCCATATGTCACTAAGCTGAAATGTGTTACAGAAGTCTAGTAAAGTGGTATTATACTGATGATTAGGAAATCTTGAAGGTTGCCTATCAAGCCATTCATCCATAACCATATTGTAGTCGCCACCCAACACAAAAACAGGATTGATATATATTTGGGATAATTCCTTCAATATGTTAGTCACGTCTGTAATTAATTGTTTGTTCTGACTGTGGTTAATAAATCCATAAATGTTAACAAGAATTGTTTGTGTATTTCAAAAACGCAAATAATCCAGTGTCCTGTGACATCTCTTTTGGTTGCAACTACTTTCCCAGGAAAGTTATTTAGGAGTATGGCGACCCCTGCTGATCTATTTGTGCCATGACTATAGTATATTTTTTCTCCCCATTGATTTGTCCACATTTTTTCATCTGTATCGTTGCTGTGAGTCTCCTGAATAAGATAACAATGTGCTTTTTCATTTTTAAGGAATAGAAATGTAGCCTTTCTTTTTATAGAGTCTCGTAAACCCCTAGCATTAAGTGATGCAAAAGAAAAGGTTGTAATAAAAGACATAAAGGATAAAAAAGAATAAGGAAAAAATTAAAATAATAATAAAATAAAAATAACAAGTAGATAAACGGTTTAGGTTGTTACTTTGGACCAAGTACACTTGAAGAAAGCCCCTGATTAAATTGCTAAATATATGTTTTAACTCATAACTTTTTTCCCCTTTTTTTTTCCTTCCCTTTTTTCCTTTTTCTTCCTCTTTTTTCCTTCTCCTTCTTTTCCTTTTTTCCCTTTTCTTTCCCCTTTCCCTTCCTCCTTTTCCCCCAAGCTGCACGCTTGTTATGACAGAATCCAAAAACCAAATCTATAAAATTATCGAAAATATGTAATGCAAATTATCAAAATGGCATTGAAAAGGAGCTGCCTTATAAATCTACCCTTCAAAAAAAAAGGATTCAGGAACCTGAGTAAAAGTAGCATGTAAACATATCCAAATGACAGCTGCCAGGAACACAGCGTACTTCAAAAGGGGACTATGAAATGACTCCCTATAAAGTAAACATTGAAGTAGCTTAGCAACATGTACAGAACATTAAAGAGTCAAAATGCTTGTTCAGCCATAGTTGTGAACCAGACCCTTAGATGCTGACTCTTCTACCATCGATGTATCCCACATGGCCTTTGTACCAGACGTTTTTCCCAGCTGCACGGGCTTGCTCCATCTGTGGCCATGCTGCTGCGCGGGCATCCCTGTCGGCTTTACAGAAATCTTGCTTGAATCGGATCCCGGCTACTCTGCAGAATTTGGAGTTTTTGGTCAGCCTCCAAATTTCTTCACAGTGGTATCTCATGACAAACTGAAGAATAACCTGGCGGTTTCTCCCATTTTCACGTTTTCCCAGGCGGTGGACATTATCAACAATAGTGCCCATGGTCGTTGCCCACTGCGGTGCAATTTCTGACAGAATGTGGATTACCTCCTCACGGATCATTTCGTTATCCTTTTCTTTGATCCCGTGTATTTTAAGGTTCCAGCGCCTCTTGTATCTCTCCAGCTCAGTAATCCTTTCCTTTAGCTCTTCGTTTTCTTGTATAAGCTTGGGGATGTCTCTCTCAAAGCTCTGTAGTTTGGTCTGGCAATTTTTGATGTCAGCAGTATTAATTTCAACAAGACGGGTGATGCTGGCTACCATTGTGGCGGTCTCCCTTAACTGCGCTCCAAAATCATCAACTTTGGTGGTTAGTTTTGTGATAGCATCTACCAAGTTGTCGTAAGATTGCTCTTGGGCGGTTTTCATCTTTGAAAGTGGCGGAGCAGAGGACTTAGTTGGAGTGACGGGAGAACTTTTTCTCTTACCAGGACCGCTACTAACAGAGGTTTCCATCGGGGTGTAGTCATGGTCAGTAGTAGCTGTTGTTAGCTTAGCGTTCGTTTTCCCGCCGGACATATTAGTCGGATTTGATTAGTTTCCTGTGACAGAAACTTGCGTTCAAAATCACCAATTGAATTTACTTGCTTTGAAGCTGTCAGCTCTGAAAATGTTTTCAGTCTGAATATGAGTTATTGTCCAAGTTTCGGGGCTGGAGAATGCGGGTTTAGAAGAGCGAACTGGTCCGGATCGCCATCTTCCGGAAGTCCACCGAGCCGATGTGAAAGTGTCTGAGTGAGCTACCGCTAAAAATAAAGTTACGTTGGTTCAACTGCAAGTCTCTTCTCTCCTCAACGAACACGAACACAACAAACAGTTGGCACTTTTGGTCAGTCATCACAAGTTTATAATGTGCTTCCACAGTTTTTCAATTCCTCACTTTTATCCTTATCATGTCATATGGATTTATAAAGGAAGAATCCTGCAGTGAAGAATATATTACTTTGACCTCTTTCAAGCAACTGAAGTAAAATCAAAAAGGGAGAATGCACATTGAAAGTTAACATCTTTGGCTCTCTTTCTCAGTTTTAATTAGCATTGTGGTATTCTTTATCATTATTTTCCTGGGTTGACTGCCTTTTATTCATGAGCCACTGTGCAGTAGTACATGCAAACACCTTATATTCTCTCAGTGTCTGAGTTGTCTGTTTGTTTGATATCAGCCGTCCCAAAGGGTTTAGTGAGTTTAACTGTGTGTTCAGTGCAGGAATGAACAGATCTTCTACACTGAATCTTCAAACTGCACCCACTACACTATGACAAAAAGGAGTTTTTCTTTCTCTTTCTGTCTTTCTTTCTTTATTTATTTAACTTTTCCTTTTGCACTGGAGCTCCCCTCAATGGTAACTTAAAGTACTGACACATGCCTGCTCTTCTGGATAAATTTGCGGGGTTTGTAAAAGCTGGAGTTGATTACATTCTGGAACATATCTGAAGGGGTTTAGATTGTTTATGGTGAACCCTTTCATTTGAAGATATAATACTGAAATGCCAGAATATTATATGAGACAGACATGATACATGATATGCTAAACTGAAAAGACTGTGATCACTACAAAGATGGCATAAAAAAGGATTTTTTAAAAAAAACTTTTTCAAGCAAAGCAGGCAAACTTTCTTAGCAATATTAATCAGATTAGACGTGAACTAACCATCCAGCTTTTGTGTCACAGTAATGGCTGAAACTAAATTTAATCTAGACTGGATGTTGCAAATAGATCAGAGAGATCAAAGGTGTTGCATTACCAACAGATGAACAAGGACGTTGTGCAAAAGTGGTCATACAGCTTCTCTGTGCTACATTGCCATCATGTGGTTTCATTATGAAACTGCGCCTTCAAAGGATCGCCATCCTTCCTTTGGGCGACAAATGAATCTAGTTGGAGGACCAAAGAGAAAACATGTATGACGATAAGATGTGAAATCACATTAAATGTAGCCGTAGGCAAAAATTATGGGATTGCAGATATGACGGAAGGCAATTTTTATTTAACAGCTGAATTTTCTTGCTTTGTAAAACATACATTGAAAGATTTAAAAGAATTCATTTAATGGGTTTTTGAGCAAAATGTGGAAAACTGTGGAAACAGTGAATCTTTAGGAAAAATATGGAATCATCTTCTGATTTTCATGTCTAAAACAAATACTTCACAAGAGTAAATATTAGTCTACAGTTAAAAGACAGTGCTTGTAGGTTTAAAGGAGCTCGTGTACCTGGCTGATTGACAGGAAACATGGCCTCAACAAGAGAAATGTCAGTTGAAAACAAACAGTGGCTTGCACTGGGGCCTCATAGCTTGAAGGTTCCAGATTTGAATCCCCAGGCTGGCAGGGGTGGGAACGTTTCTGTTTGCATGTTCTGCCTCTGCTGTGTGGGTTTACTCTGGCATCCCCAGTTTCCTCACACAGTCCAAAGACATACATCTTTTGTTATTAGGGGACTTTAAATTGTGCCTAAGTGCAGTGCATCCGGAAAGTATTCACAGCGTTTCACTTTTTCCACATTTTGTTATGTTACAGCCTTATTCCAAAAGGGATTAATTTTTTCCTCAAAATTCTACACACAACATGAAAAAAGTTTGGTTTTTTAGATTTTCTGCAAATTTATTAAAAATTAAAAACAAGAAATCACATGTACTTAAGTATTCACAGCCTTTGCCATGAAGCTCAAAATTGAGCTCAGGTGCATCCTGTTTCCACTGATCATCCTTGAGATGTTTCTGCAGCTTAACTGGAGTCCACCTGTAGTATATTCAGTTGATTGGATATGAATTGGAAAGGCACACACGTGTCTATATAAGGTCCTACAGCTGACAGTGCATGTCAGAGCACAAACCAAGCATGAAGTCAAAGGAATTATCTGTAGACCTCCAAGACAGGATTGTCTCGAGGCACAAATCTGGGGAAGGGTACAAAAGAATTTCTGCTGCTTTGAAGGTTCCAGTGAGCACAGTGACCTCCATCATCTGTAAATGGAAGAAGTTTGGAACCACCAGGACGCTTCCTAGAGCTGGCTGGCTGTCTAAACTGAGCGATGGGGGAAGAAGGGCCTTAGTCAGGGAGGTGACCAAGAACCCGATGGTCACTCTGTCAGAGCTCCAGCATTGCTCTGTGAAGAGAGGAAAACCTTCCAGAAGGACAACCATCTCTGCAGCAATCCACCAATCAGGCCTGTATGGTAGAGTGGCCAGATGGAAGCCACTCCTTAGTAAAAGGTACATGGCAGCCCACCTGGAGTTTGCCAAAAGGCACCTGAAGGACTCTCAGACCATGAGAAACAAAATTCTCTGGTCTGATGAGACAACGATTGAACTCTTTGGCATGAATGCCAGGCGTCATGTTTGGAGGAAACCAGGCACTGTTCATAACCACGCCAATGTTAGTAGCAGCATCATGCTGTGAGGCTGTTTTTCAGTGGCAGAAACTGGGAGACTAGTCAGGATAGAGGGAAAGATGAATGCAGCAATGTACAGAGACATCCTGGATGAAAACCTGCTCCAGGGTGCTCTTGACCTCAGACTGGGGTGACAGTTCATATTTCAGCAGAACAACGACCCTAAGCACACAGCCAAGATATCAAAGGAGTGGCTTAAGAACAACTCTGTGAATGTCCTTGAGTGGCCCAACCAGAGGCCAGACTTAAATCGAATTGAACATCTCTGGAGAGATCTGAAAATGACCGATGCACCGATGCTTCCCATCCAACCTGATGGAGCTCGAGAGGTGTTGCAAAGAGGAATGGGCAAAACTGCCCAAAGATAGGTGTGCTAAGTTTGTGCCATCATATTCAAAAAGACTTGAGGCTGTAATTGCTGCCAAAGGTGCATCAGCAAAGTATAGAGCAAAGGCTGTGAATACTTATGCAAATGTGATTTCTTAGTTTTTTATTTTTAATAAATTTGCCAAAATTTAAAAAAAAAAAACTTTTTTCACATTGTCATTATGGGATATTGTGTGTAGAATTTTGAGGAAAAAAATGAATTCAATCCCTTTTGGAATAAGGCTGTAACCTAACAAAATGTGGAAAAAGTGAAGTGCTGTGAATACTTTCTGGATGCACTGTATCTGTCTCTGATCGGCCCTTAGAATAGAGGGTTAGTGTAGCTACTAGTTAAGCACTTTGAGAAGTCTTTGAGACTAGAAAAATCGCTATATAAGTACAGGTACTTTTCCCCAAAACAGAGTAGGCTATGACAAAAGAATCAATTCATCACAGAGTGTAGGTTGTTCCCAGTAAGCTGTGTCTAAAATTTAGACCAGGTACGAGCAAAATGGGAAGCTTGTAAAAGGGAAACATACAAGTAGACCAAGGAGGAAAATACCAAAGTATTCAGACAGAAAGCTCAAATCAGTATACCTCGAAAACAAAATGTACAACAAAAGAAATGAAATGCAAATGGACAGAAACAGGAGGCAATATTTGTTACTGAACTGGAAGAAATCAGCTGAAGGAAATGGGGCTCATTATCAACTAAACAGAAGAAAATAAGGTTGCCATGGACTAAAAAGAAGCAGGCATGGACTGTGGATGATTGGATGAAAGTGATATTTAGTGATGATTCATAAATCTGTATTGGGCATGGAGATGATGCTGGAACTGTTTTGGTTTCTTTTCAGTGAACACATAAAGATGACTGCCTGAATACACCAAACAAATTTCCTCAGTCAATGATGATATGGAAAAGGAAAGAGAAGGAAAGGGACCTGGGAAGATGGCAGTAATGATTTCTACAGTAGATATACAGGTGTGCAGTGAAGTTTTGGGTACTTTTCTTATTCCATCAATCAAAAGTAGGTTTGGTGGTTCAGTAATTTGTCAGAATAAAAATGTACACTGCCAGAGCAAAGAGCATCAAAACCTTTCTTTGGCATAGATATATCACCTCAGTGGCATAGCCAGAAATCAATCTGGACCACATTCTGTCAAGGTGGGATGGTTGGAAGCTGGACCCAAATGCTGTGACTCAAATTTAGATGTTTTATTTTGAGCTGGTCTAGCCCAGACCAGCTCGAGGGCTCAAAAAACAATAACACGAGGCACAACAAGACTTAAGACAAAACAAAGCTAGACATGGCATGGGAGGATCCAGGACAAGAAGTGTGTAATCACGCCGACATGACTAAGGACACCGTGCAAGACAAAGACAGACACTGACATAAATAGACCACAGGTAATCAATGAAACACAGAACAGGTGGACACACTAATCATGACTTACAGACACATGGGGAAAACAGTGCCAACAGGTATGGAAAACAGGACGGACTGGGATGAACAGACAGATAAGGACAGAGGATACACATGAGGCATGAACAAAGGACCAGGGTGGTATTCCAGAAAGCAGGTTTAGTGGCTTACTTGGGTAAGTTAACTCAGAGTTTGTTCCAACTCTGAAGCCGAATCTCATTCTCCTCCCTTGCAAACTCGTTGACTTTAGGCGCGTTCACATTAAGTGACTGAGGGTTTAGGGCTGTCCCAATCTGAAATCAGGAAGTGGCTGATTGATCACTCACTGTGGTTGAATCTCATTCTCCATCCTTGCAGACTTGTTGACTTTAGGCACGTTCACATTAAGTGGCTAAGGGTTTAGGGCTGTCGCAATCTGAAATCAGGAAGTGGCTGATTGATCACTCACTGTGGTTGAATTTTATTCTCCACAGAATAAAATTGGAGACTCGTTGACTTTAGGCACGTTCACGTGAAGGGCTGTCCCAATCTGAAATCAAGAAGTGGCTGACTGCTCACTCGTTGACTTTTTGAGCCCTTAAATGACCTCTTTTCCTATGTCAGTATGCTATGCTGACTTAAGGTAAGGGAATTACCCACAGTTCATAGCGCCATGCCAGGGTTTCTCAAGGGAAAGCTTCTGATTGGTCACCCGTTCATCGCTGACCACCCCTTCACCCTTGGTCCACCCCACAAAAAAAAATGAATAAAAAAAATACTGCCTTGACAAGAGTTTAAGATCGTTGCCAAAATAAAAATATATGACAAAGACTTCGAGTCTGAAATACACACCATTTAAGCAATTTAATTACATTTTGGTTAATTATGCAGTTTGAAAAAAGATGATTTGCAGATGTAATCAATTAAACGATCTTAAGAGGCTGCAGCACATTTAATTCAGTTCATTCCTGAAGAAAGTAGCAAGTCTGAAATAAAGTCTGAGATGCACAATAGCTGGTCACATGTTTTCAGGTCACACAAATTAAAAGTGTAGTTAAAAATAGGCTGAAAAGAGCCTTTTATTAAAATGGTAACACTGAAAATGAAATAAGGCATAATTTGATTCCCTTCATTTCAATAAGAAAATATTACAGTTATAAATGTAGATGTGCAAAAATGAAGGAGAATGCAATAATTTAAAACAGAATTGGGATTTTATTTTAAGGGTGCTTTCACACCTAAATTTGTTTACTTTGGTCCGAATCAGTTGATAAGTTTGTTACTTTGTATCATTTTCTCCTTGGTTCAGTCCCCTTTCACACAGGCAAAAATTCAAGCAGACCAAACTGCGTCACGTTAAATCCCGCAAGACTTACGTCAGAACATTCTCTGTTTTTATTGGTCAGATTTTTTTGCCGTGAGAACAGGAAAGGTAAATACAGGAAGTAGGATAACTATCCATCCATCCATTTTCTATTGCTTTTCTGGAGGTCCGGATCGTGGAGGCAGCAGCTCAAGCAGAGAAGCCCAAACTTCCTTCTCCCTGGCCACATGCTCCAGCTCTTCAGAGAGGATACCAAGACGTTCCCAGGCCAACTGGGAGACGTAGTCTCTCCAGTGTGTCCTGCGTCTGCCCCAGGGTCTCCTCCCAGTTGGATGTGCCCAAAACACCTCAAATGGGAGGTGTCCAGGAGGCATCCAGAGGAGATGCCCAAACCACTTCAACTGGCTCCTTTCAATATGGAGGAGCAGCGGTTCTACTCTGAGCCTCTCCAGGATGACTGAGCTCCTCACCCTATCTCTAAGGGTGAGTCCAGCAATCTTACAGAGAAAGTTATCTCCGATCTCATTTTTTTGGTCATTACCCAAAGCTCATGACCATCGGTGAAGGTAGGAACATAGATTGACCGGTAAATCAACAGCTTTGCTTTAGAGCTCAGCTCCTTCTTCACCACAACAGACTGCTACAACGTCCACATCACTATAGAGGCTGCTCCAATCCATCTGTCAATCTCATCCCCTCACTCATGAATGAGACCCCAGGATATTTAAACTCCTCCACTTGGGGCAGGAGCTTGTCTCCAACCCAGAGAGGACTATCCACCTTTTTCCTGCTGAGGACCATGGACTCTGACTTGGAGGTGCTGATTCTCATCCCAGCCGGTTCACACTCAGTAGCAAACCATTCCAGCAAGGCCTGTAGGTCATTGCTAGTAGGATGACTACTATGTATTTATGCATTTCTGGGGAGAAAATAATAGAAATCGTAGCATAATCTACAGGGGGTTTTCATCGCCCTGGTGATTGTTTATTACACAAGTGCATATACCACTTTTGGCAAATTGTACAGTCTGAAAATGAAGCACGGCTGTTGTGTGGGGATTTATTGTGAAGTGCGGTGTGACAACGCCGCCTTTCTGTTGTGTCGTCACACTGCCCTATATTAGGGGGCAGCCGCCATGAGAACTTCCTCTTGTGCCAGATGACTCTGCTGGGTGCATTCTACTGTATGTACAATGTTCCTAAACCTTTAATAAAGACACGTTCAGTGATAAGTCTCTGTCAGCCTCATTCATCACCAGGTTTGTGGACATAACATTTGGCGACTGAGGATTAACGTATGGAGGCATGCATTACACCACTCCGTCCCTTCCTTGAGCTCCCGGGTGAACCACCAGTGCCATGGCCCTGTTGGCTGGAGGCCTTTCAAACGTACATTAGTTTGTAATGTACGTAATCCAGAAAAATTAGTACTGGCGCCCCCCAAGGGTGTGTCCTTACCCCACTGCTCTTCTCCCTCTACTCCAATGACTGCACCTCAGAGGACCCTTCGGTGAAGCTCCTGAAGTTTGCGGACGACACCACAGTCATCGGTTTGATCCGGGATGGTGATGAGTCTGCATACAGGCGGGAGGTGGAGCAGCTGATCCTCTGGTGCGGCCAGAACCATCTTGAACTTAACCCAGCCAAAACGGTGAAGATGACTGTGGATTTCAGGTGACACCCTCCTTCATTCCCCCCACTCACCATCCTCAACAGCACAGTGTCCACTGTGGACTCCTTCAAGTTTCTGGGTACCACAATCTCCCGGAACCTGAAGTGGTCCTCCCATATAGACACTGTCCGGAAAAAAGCCCAGCAGAGGTTGTTTTTTCTGCGTCAGCTCAAGAAGTTTGATTTGCCTCAGGAGCTGCTGGTTGTCTTCTACACCGCCATCATCCAATCTGTCCTCTGCTTTTCCATCACTGTCTGGTTTGGATCTGCCACTAAACAGGACAAGACCAGACTGCAGTAGATCATTAAGTCTGCGGAGAGGATCATTGGTACCGACCTACCCTCCATTAAGAACTTAAATCGGTCCATAACCAGGAAACGGGCGGGAAACATCTGTGCTGACCCATCACACCCCGGCCACAAACTGTTTGAACTTCTATCTTCTGGTCGTTGTTACAGATCACTGAAGGTCAAAACCACCCGTCACAGGAACAGTTTCTTTCCTCAAGCCATCACTCTGATGAACTCCTAACATTCACCTAGTCCTACCTGTTGCTGTACTCATGACTTTTCATCCATTCTTACATTGCACATAACTCTTACACTGCTTTTTTCTTCATTCACATTATATCACTGAATCTGAGTTCACACTGAAATACTGTATGACTGTATATTTTTTTCATATATTTCTGCAAAGTGTGGATAGTCTGAGTAAATAACTGCATATATTCCTGTATATATTTGCATCCTTTTATAGAAACGTGGACAGACTGTAATTTACTGTACATACTCTGTTGTCATTGAATCCTTATTTAAATCTTATTTAAATCCTCCACCTGAACAACGAGAGCAAGTTTTTAGCCAAAGTCAAATTCCTTGTATGTGTTGTGCATACTTGGCCAATAGAGCTGATTCTGATTCTGATTCTGATTCTGACATCACAGCGCTGGACCTCAGGAAGCTCAATAAGGTGAGGGCACGTGCGCTCCTTGTCCACAACCTAGGTATTGAGGGCCAGAGGATTCTGCGGACACTCAGCGCGTCGGACTCGTACAAGGATGTCGTGGAGTTGCTAGCTAACCATTTCACCACCCCAAACAGCGTGACTGTACGGAGAATTTGGGGCAGTGCGGTGGCGCAGTGGTTAGCACTGTGGCAGCACAGCAACTCACCCTTGGCCATGGGATCCCTGGTTCGATCCCAGCCCCTGACCAACAGTGATCTGTGTGGAGTTTGCATGTTCTCCCTGTATCTGCGTGGGTTTACTCCAGGATTTCTCCGGTTTCCTCCCACAGGCCAAAAACATGCAGGTTAGGTTAATTGGAGACTCTAAAGTGGCCCTAGGTGTGAATGTGTGTGTGAATGGTTAAAGGATAGTGCTGTACTGTGGCTGCTTCGTCCATCCAGGTGGATGCCCTCAATTTCCCCTCTGGGGATCAATAAAGTATACAAAATTAAAAAAAAAATCAAAAAAAATTTGCTTTTGCCAGAGACGCCATTGTGTTGGTGAGCCTATCCATCAGTATGTCGCTGACTTGAGGCAGCTAGCTAGCGAGTGCCATTTTGGGCCGCTGGAAGACGAGATGGTGTAAGACCAATTGGCTAAGCACACGTGCAACGCTGGGCTATGTGCTAGGCTATTAAACAGCATCTAATGACTTGACGTGAGTCAGAGCCGTCGAGCTAGCTCTCCAGTTGGAAGCCGCCTATAAGCTAGCTTTGGAGCTAAATTGACACCAGTCACAGAAGCTGCTGGAACCGCCAATCTCAGCTAATGTCATGGACCCTGATAGCGAAGACAGCGTGGACAAAGATACTGAAGCCAATGCTGCTAGTCGAGGGTGTTTGCAGGGGTTGTGGGTCCTCGACACACTGCCATAAAGCGAGAGTGTGCGCGGCACGAGGGAAACGATGCAGCAAGTGTGGATGCTTGAATCATTACGCCAGGGTGTGCCGTTTATCTGAACCAGGGAGCCCACCGAAGAAATCACCTCACCCGCCCCCGACAACTATCTGCTCGGTGAGTCTCAACACCATTGGGTATTCGTATTGTATGGTGGAGTTAGACGGTGTTGAGATGCTTTTATTGCTCGACACAGCGGTGGTGCGGTCAATGCTGAATTGGGCCACAGTGAGGTTTTTCCCCTACCACTGTGCCATTGTACGGCTACAGCAGTAGCAGACTGTGCACTGTCGGGACTGTGGAGTTGACTGTTTGCTACAAATCTGAGGTGATGCACAACTTCATGTTCCAAATGGCGGCGCATGGCGATAACCATCACATCACATATGCCATGCATGCACTGTCTGTGGCTCAGTATAAAAGAGCTGACTGTATATGCCTCATTCTCTCACTCTCACTCGCATTCTGACACCTAGAGAAGCAGGTCTCACTCCAGCGCCCTGCCACAGCGCTGAGTGAGCCTCGTGATGGAGGAAGAATATAGCACCCCTTTAACCTTCAGTTCGCCGTGTCCGCCTGCACTTATTTGATCCTTGCCTCCACACTGGTGACCCTTATTCGTATCCTCCACACTGGCTTGGAGAGTGTGGGAAATGACGAGGCCAGTTTACGAACAGACGAGGTTTTATTAACACTCTCACATCATCCATACACAGAAAAGCAATACCACAGCCAAGTAGGTTTCTCCTTATAAACTCAACAGATCATCTCACATCTGCATGACATTTCACATCACACTGCATGACATCTAACACCACAATACATTTCCCTTAAACCCCCAGCTCCCTCTTCCTGCCAACTCCCCATGACGTTCCTGTCTATTATCCGCTTATGTTTAATCACTGCCTCCTGACTGAGACGCTGTCTGCTGACTCCTCTACAATATGCATTGCCACACCGTCTCCTCCCATATCTGCTGTAACGGGGGTCTCTGTGACGGCGGGAGGCTGCTGGACGTGTGTCTGACTGCGGGTGGGCCAAGGTGGGGGGGGGGGGATTTGCTCTGCCCGTGTGGCTGTCCTGGTGAATCGTTTGTCTGAGGAGTTCTTCGTGGGGGTCTTCCACGCCGAGGGGCCCGGGCCAGCAGCACTTGCTCGTCCGCCACTACAAAGGCGGGCTTAAGTCTGTCTATGCATATTTTCTCCCGACACCCCCCCCCCCCCCCCCAAGTCCAGCAAAAAATGCTTGTCCCCTGTTTCCAGTGTGGAGGAACAAATTAAGTGCAGGTGGACACGACAAGCTGAAGGTTAAAGGTGTTTTATTCCTCCATCACGAGACTCACCAAGCGCTCTGTCTGTGCACTGTGAGTGAGCTCTGAGTGCGTTGTCAGTGCGTTTTGAATGTGTTTTTAGTGAGCTTTGAGTGAGCACATTTATACCAGCAAGAGAGAATGCATGGGACATTTACATAACAGTCAAGAAAGAATGCATGTAACATTTACATGAGTCACACATATCAATAGCTTTTTACTGGCGCCGGAATTCCTCTCTTTGCTCCAGGGCTGTAGGACAAAAGAGAATGCAAGGCACATTTACATATTGATATCAGTCCATACATGTCATTGTTCTGTTTCCTGCTCAAGCTGAGTGCTCTGTCTGTCCAAGTAGATGAAATCTATTTAGCTTGGAGAAATCATCTTTTAATTTATAAAAAATCTCTTAGAAAAGCTAGAATGAGTTATTATTCTGCATTAATAGAAGAGAACAAGAATAATCCCAGGTTTCTTTTCAGTACTGTAGGCAGGCTGACAAAGAGTCAGGACTCTGTCAATCCTAGCATTCCCTTAGAGCTTTCTAGTCAGGACTTTATGAACTTTTTCAATAATAAAATTTCATCCATCAGAGATAAAATCAATCAGATTCTTCCCACTGTTAACTTAAATGCAGTAACTACTACAACTCCTTCAATTGATGTCTGTCTTGATGAGTTTACTCCAATTGACCTTTTAGAGTTAGACAAAATAGTTTCCTCATCCAAGCCTTCAACTTGTCTTTTAGACCCTATTCCTACCAGGTTATTTAAAGAAGTCTTCCCACTTATTGGTAGCTTTATTCTTCATATAATCAATTCTTCATTAACTTTAGGCCATGTACCTCAGGCTTTTAAAACGGCTGTAATTAAACCCTTACTCAAAAAGCCAACGCTAGATCCAGGAGCTTTAGCTAACTATAGACCAATCTCTAATCTCCCTTTTATTTCAAAAATCTTAGAAAGAGTTGTTGCTATGCAATTATTTGGCCACCTGCAGGGAAATGATTTACTTGAAGAGTTTCAGTCTGGGTTTAGAATCCATCATAGTACTGAAACAGCCTTAGCGAAGGTCACTAACGACCTCCTCATGGCATCTGATAATGGACTTGTTTCTGTACTTGTCCTTTTAGACCTTAGTGCAGCTTTTGATACTATTTATCATAATATTCTACTTGATAGATTAGAACACAATGTTGGACTTAATGGAACTTCGCTGCAGTGGTTTAGATCTTATTTGTCTGATAGGCTTCAGTTTGTTCATGTCAATAATGAGTTTTCTTTCAACTCAAAGCTCAGTCATGGAGTTCCACAGGGATCTGTGCTATATATTATATATGCTTCCGTTAGGCAACATTATTAGAAAGCACTGTATACATTTTCATTGCTATGCAGATGACACACAATTATACCTTTCAATGAAGCCAGGTGATAGTAATCAATTAGCCAAGTTGGAAGCTTGTCTTAAGGAAATCAAAGCTTGGATGACTTGTAATTTCCTGCTATTAAATTCAGATAAGACTGAAGTCATTCTTGTTGGTCCAAAAAACCTTAGAAATACCTTTCCAAATCAAACTCTTAGTTTGGATGCGGTTACTTTTTCTCTGAATAGTTCTGTGAGGAACCTTGGAGTTATTTTTGATCAAGATCTGTTTTTCAGTTCACATATTAAATTTGTTTCTAAGACTGCCTTCTATCATTTGCGTAATATTGCCAAGATTAGGAACATCTTGTCTCAGAGTGATGCTGAGAAAGTGATCCACGCTTTTGTTAGCTCTATATTAGATTATCGTGACTCTTTATTATCAGGCTGTCCTAAAATATCTTTAAAAAGTCTTCAGCTGATCCAAAATGCTGCTGCAAGAGTTTTAACAGGTACCAGAAAGAGAGATCATATCTCTCCGGTTTTGGCCTCCCTTCATTGGCTTTCCATAGAGTTAAGAATTAAGTTTAAAATCCTTCTTCTTACTTACAAAGCTCTAAACAATAAGGCCCCTTCTTATTTAAAAGATCTGATACTACCCTATCATCCTAACAGAGCATTACGCTCCCAAAATGCAGGGTTACTTGTAAAACCTAGAATTTCCAAAAGTACAACGGGAGGCAGAGCCTTCAGCTATCAAGCTCCTTTCCTGTGGGACCAGTTACCAATCTGGATTCGCGAGTCAGACTCAATCTCTGTTTTTATGAATAGGGTAAAGACCTTCCTTTTTGATATAGCCTACAATTATGGAGGGATCCTGTGTCTCTAAACCCTCCCTTAGTTCTGCTGGTAATAGATTTAGACTGCCGGGGGACCTCCACTTGGCTTCACTCCATTAATGTTTGCTCTCTATACGTCTGTTCTTTTCATCTTCTCTATCTCCTCACCCCCCAGCCAGTCGCAGCAGATGGCTGCCCCTCCCCGAGCCTGGTTCTGCTAGAGGCTTCTTCCTGTTAAAAGGCAGTTTTTCCTGTCCACCATTGCCAAGCACTTGCTCACAGGGGATTGCCTGATTGCTGGGGATTTCTGCAATTGTGGGGGTTTCCCCTACATTTGAAAGTGCTATGGGATGACTATTGTTGTGAAATGGTGCTATATAAATAAAGTTGAATTGAATTGAATTGAATGTAATGATAAATGTTGAGGAATAGCCCACTGCCTTGCAATGCACTCGATTTATAACATCACATTATTACCTCTGCCAAGGAGGTTATGTAATCGGGGTGGTTTGTCTGATTGTCCGTCCGTCTGTTTGTTTGTCTGTTAGCAGGATTATGCAAAAACTACTGAATGGATTTTGATGAAATTTTCACCAGAGGTGGTCCTTGGGCTAGAGAGGAACCCATAACATTTTGGTGATGATCCCAGAATGCATTACTCCACCAAAGCTCTTATCTTCTCACACTGTGTTAGCAAGAATCTTCCAAAACAAACCCATTACATTTTAGAGGTGATCCATGAGGAATGGAAGGAGCCTTGGCAGAGGTATGCACTCTCTGAGTGCTTTTCTAGTTCTGTGTAGTGACCATTTGTCCAAATTCGAAACTTAAACTTAGAAAAAAGCAAACTTAACTTTAACTCAAATGATTACTACTGCACCATGGGTGTTGTAAAGACTTTAGAGGTTCAAAATTTACAGCCACCACGGCCATCCGGTCAAGGATGACAAATTAAAGGTTCTTTCTTAAATCTTTAATGGCTGAGTTGAAGTGTGGTCTGAAACAAATAAACAAAAAGAAATCAACTGGGGATTCTAAATTGTTCCTTAGGTATGACTGTGAGAGTGAATGGTTGTCTGTCTCTCTGTGTTGGCCCTGCGATGGACTGGCGATCTGTCCAGGATGTACCCTGCCTCTCGCCCAAAGATGCTGGGATAGGCTCCAGCCCCCCTGCAACCCAAAAAGGATTAAGCGGAAGAAGATGAATGAATGAATGAATGAATGAATCAAGATATGGGCTCAATATAACGTTCCTACTGCTATATGGCTATCACCAGTAGAGGGCACCCCAGAATCATAAATGGCCACACTCATGCCTCTGCATCCCAATGCAGTTAAATCCAATGCAATCCTGCATGCTAAATCAATAATGAACTCACAATCACTCATCACAAAATATCCTTAAAGGGCCTATATCATGCTATTTTAAGCCTTTCAGAGTAAACTATATGCATGTACAGTATGTGATAGTATATTACCTTTGGTACACTGGAGAATGAATTTAAGATAAGATAAGATAAGATAAGCCTTTATTAGTCCCACAATGGGGAAATTCCAGGATTGCAACAGCACAGGGATAGCAACACTCAGAGCAACAATCAGAAGGCAAGAAAAAAAAAAAAGTAAGAGCAGCTAATATACATATGTACATATTACTAAATACATATATATATACACAGACACACAGTGCAGAGCATTGTAGCTGGATGGAATAAATATATGAGTATATAAACACACAGTGCGGAGCATTGTAGCTAGATGGAATAAATATGTAGATATATAAACACCCCCAGTACGGAGCATTGCAGCTAGGTGGAATAAATATGTAAATATATAAACACACACAGTGCGGAGCATTGTAGCTAGATGGAATAATATGTAGATATATAAACACACAGTGCGGAGCATTGTAGCTAGATGGAATAAATATATAGATATATAAATATAAACACACCCAGTGCGGAGCATTGTAGCTAGATGGAATAAATATGTAAATATATAAACACACACAGTGCAGAGCATTGTTGCTAGATGGGATGAAACAGCACAACCGTCTACTTAGTTATCCTACATGGTATGATTATGTGCCCATACATATTCTCACCCTCCATAGCGACCGGTATTTTCCTAGTTGTATGCCGGAGGGGACCATTGTGTAAGTGTATTGCATCTTTTGCATTCAAAACTATTAGGTTGTTACGTCTTTTTGCTATCTCTGCGAGCAGCCCTGCTTAGGTTGTACAGTCTGACAGCCGTTGGTAGGAAGGACCTGCGAAACCTCTCGGTTGTGCACCTGGGATGATGTGCAATGAATGGGAAGTGAATTTCTTATGAAATATGAGTTATTTTCGCGAGCCCGGAAGTAAGATGCCTCGATCTCTGCCTCTCCTTCTTGTGGCTGCCACCCATTTCATGACGTAACCCCTGAGCCGGCTGCTGCAGCGTGTCGCTGGGTTCCGCCCACGAAAACAAGGAAGGCTCAACAAACTCCTAAATCTCTCACAGCCAAAGACACATTTACGCCACTTAGAAGACATTGTCTTACGTAAAAAAAACAAACAGTTGTTGTCACTGAGCAGATTAGGTGCGAGAGGAACTACTTCTTTCTTAACCAACAGGACGTAGAGAGTAAGGGTCAATGGTACATTGTCTGACCTAAAGTGCTCTTCTACTGGCTCTCCTCAGGGGTGTGTGTTGTCACCACTACTCTTCATCCTGTACACAAACATGTGTCGGAGCAGACATGACAACAGACAAATTATTATAAAGTATGCTGACGACTCAGTTATTGTCAGTCTCCTCCAGAATGGTGAGAGTGGCCACGGCCCAGTAGTTGATGATTTTGTTCACTGGTGTGAGGATTCCTACCTGCAGCTGAATACGACAAAAACTAAAGACATGATTATTGACTTTAGGAGGAAAAATCCCAGGCACAAAGTCACCGTACTAAAAGGCCAGACCACCGAATGTGTACAATCCTACAAATATCTTGGGACGATTATTGATAGTAATTTAAACTTTGAAGAGAACTGTGAAAGGGTGTGCAAAAAGAGTCAGCAACATTTGCATTGCTTGAGAAAACTTGCACGCTTCCAAGTTGACCGAACCATAATGACAATGTTTTATCGGGCTTTTATTGAATCTGTTTTATCCTCTTCTTTAGTGTCATGGTTTGGTCAGATAAAACTGAAACAGAGGAAATCCTTGGATCTGGTCGTTAGATGGTCCAGTCGTTTGCTTGGTGAGCCACAGCTGAGCCTGACATCCCTGTACACCAGACAAGTACAGAGGATGGCTACCTCCATTTTAAATGATGACTCCCACCCTTTGCACTGCAACTTTCAGCTTCTTCCCTCAAGACGGAGGTTTGCTGTCCCAAAAAGTAGAACCCAGCGCTACAAAAACAGCTTTGTTCCTGCTGCTGTCAAAGAGTTGAACAAGCTGTAACAATATATTGCACATAATTTAGGTACCTATTTATTAACTCCATCTTATATTTACTTATTTTTGTAGGATGTTACTTGGGTTCTAAATATTTTATTGGGTTTTAGACCTTTGAGTTTTTAATCTCTTTGACTAGTTTTTAACTTTTAATATGACCCTTCTCTCTTACCTCTGGTTTTTCTCCCATCTCTTTGTCTTTTTATACCCTGATTGATGGAGCCTTGAGTATTTTTATCATGTTTATAGTCAGCTTCATATGTGCCTGTGTTTGTGTCTATGTTGAATGTAATTTGTGGCTTGTAAATATGGATGTCACCAGACTGCAAAATAAATCTACCTACGGGTACAAATAAAGTAACCTGAACCTGAACCTGAACTTCTTCACAGCGTCAATGCTAAAGTGAAAGAGTTTTGCCGATCACTGCTCCGTTAGCTGCGCGGAGAAAGTGGGTGTGTGCGTTAGCCTGTGGGCGGTGCTGGCAGCACAGGCACTTCCTGGAGTGGGCGGCTCACCCACGTTCATACGTATGAACGTGGGGACCCAGTCATTATCAGGGACAGGGCGGAGCAGCAGCTCAGAGAGCAGGGTTGAGGAGGAATACTCAGAGATGCGTGAATGGAGCAAAATACCACTTTGGGGGGGGTTTTGGTGAGGAATTAACATTATAACATGCTTAAAAGCTCAAAAAAAGTCGATTTTGCATGATATAGGCCCTTTAACATATTAACATAGTCTATGGGTATATGACTAACTTAGATGTATCTAGATATATAACACACACTGGCCATGTGACAGCTAGCACACCAGGCTTTATACAGGGGAAATAATCTACTGTAGAGAATGGTGAATGACGAGGCTGAGTTTATTTCTCAAATCAGTTTTATTCACATTCTCTAACATCATCCAAAAAACAGAGAGAGTGAATCTTCCCACATCTGTCCCTTTTATACCCAGGACATCAAACATACAGTCACATGGTACTTAATCCCAGTCACAATGTAACTTCCCCCCAGTCTTAACACACTCTACCTCCCAGTCTCTGGCCAGTGGGCGAAATCCCCCAAGGCTGTCTCTTTGCATGCCAAAGACTAAACTTCACACCCTCGTGTTATCTCCAGAGCGGCTCAGTCCTTTGTTCCGTCTCAGATGTGAAGCCTAAGGTGGTATACGTATGAATCATGCAGTCATATACATATGTGCATATATATGTGTCCCACATGACCCCCCCCCCCACCAAACGTCTAAGATGGAACAAACGTAATAACAGTCTGCAAGTCATGGTAGGATTATTACACATCAGTCCACATGTCGCTTGGGCCTCAGTCGCCTCCCATATCTGCTGTAAGCGGGCTTTATCACTCTCGCGGCGCCCTCCTGCTGGGGAGCTGCTGTCTGGGGATTAGAACTGTTAGTCAATCCCTGTGGGTGTCCTGATGAATGCTCCTTAGGGGGTCTGCCATGCCGAGGAGCCGTAGCCAACAGCACATTTTCATCGGCCAACACAAAGGCGGGCTTGAGTCTGTTTATGCCAATCTGTTCTTTCCTGCCCCCCAAATCTAGCAAAAAATGCTTCTCCCCTGTTTCCAGCACTCTATATGGTCCGTCATAAGGTGGTCGCAGCGGTGGACGATGCGCATCGTGTCTGACAAAAACAAACTCTGCATTTTTAAGAGCCTTGGGCACAAAAACACGCGGAAAACTGTGGTGAACGGGGCCGGGCAGCAAACCTGCTTCCGCGCCACTCTGCAACCGGTGAGCCGGGGAGCATTCTGGCACCAGATTATCTGGGAGAAATTCCCAGGGTAGCCGGAGTGGCTGCGCAAAAACTAACTCAGCTGGGGAGGCTTCTAAATCCTCTTTAGGTGCAGAACGCAACCCCAATAAAACCCATGGTAGCCTGTCCACCCAATTTGCATCCGTCAGCGACGCTCTGAGGGCCGCCTTCAATGACCTATGGAAACGTTCGCATAACCCATTAGCTTGTGGGTTGTACACGGTAGTGCGGTGGATCGTTACTCCTAGGCTGTGGGCCTCTGGGGGAGGACCTCTGTCGGACGTAATGTCCGACGGAACTCCGAAGCGCGCTACCCACGCCGTTAAAAAAGCGCGCGCCACCTCCTCTGCTGTGGTTGATGACAGTGGGACCACTTCTGGCCAGCGCGTGGTGCGATCTACCATTGTCAGAAGGTGTGTGCACCTCTGCGACGGTGGGAGGGGGCCTACGAGGTCCACTTGAACGTGATCGAACCTCTTAGCCGGGATGTGAAATGGCTCCAAGGGAGCTCTCATGTGCTTGTGAACCTTGGCTCGTTGGCAAGCTATGCAGGCTGCTGCCCACTCTTTAACTTGCTTGCGCAGGCTCGGCCATACAAATTTCTCTCCTACCATTTTTACCGACGCGCGCACCCCTGGGTGCGCCAGAGAATGAATCGAGTCAAAAACGCGGCGGCGCCACGCGGTCGGTACCACCGGGCACGGTCGACCTGTGGAGACATCGCAGATTAGGGGGGGCATACCATCTTGTAACACCCTGTTCTCCAGCCTTAACCCTGTTGGTCCAGACTGGAGCGCGCGCACGTCCGCGTCACTAACCTGATCCGCGGCCATGGCTGCATAATCTATCCCTGTGCGGACTGCAGCGGCGCGGACTGCAGCGGCGCGCACTTCCGCGTCGCTAGCCTGCTCCACGGCCATGGTTGCGCAATCTACCCCTACGCGGACTGGGGCCACTACAGCACGCAAGAGACAGTCTGCCACCACATTAAGTTTACCCGCTACGTGCTGAATATCGGTAGTAAACTCTGAGATTGCAGCCAGCTGCCTCTGCTGCCGGCCCAACCACGGTTCTGAAACCTTAGCCATTGCGAAAGTCAGCGGCTTGTGGTCAACAAAAGCGGTGAAACGGCGTCCCTCCAGCCAGAACTGGAAGTGGCGAATGGCTAAGTGGAGAGCTAACAAGTCCCTGTCGAATCGCGCAACGTCCTGCTGAAAAAGGCAAGCGGCTGCCAAGCCCCGGCGACCTGCTGCTCCACGACCGCTCCTATGGCCACATCTGACGCGTCAGTAGTGAGCGCTATGTGGGCCGTGGGGTCTGGATGTGCCAACAACGCAGCATTTGCCAGGGCTGTTTTGACCTCCGCGAATGCTCGCTCTCGCTCAGGAGACCATTCGATTTTGCTTGTGGGTTTTTGTTTTTTTAGCACGGCATACAATGGTTGCATGAACTGCGCTGCACGGGGAAGGAAACGGTTATAAAAATTTACCATTCCCAAAAACTCCTGTAACGCTTTGACCGTTTGTGGCTGGGGAAAATTTGTTACTGCACGCACTTTGTCAGGCAGAGGAACGGCTCCTTCTGGAGAGACGCGATGCCCCAAAAAATCAATCTGCGCCACCCCGAACTGACACTTCGCTGGGTTGATTATTAACCCGTGCTCCCCCAACCTCCGGAAAACTGCCGTGAGGTGATTTTCGTGTTCGTCTTCGGACGCGCTGGCTACCAAGATGTCGTCCAGGTAGACGAACACAAAGGGGAGATCACGCAACACCGCGTCCATCATGCGCTGGAACGTCTGCGCAGCGCCTTTAAGCCCAAACGGCATGCGCAAAAACTCGAAAAGCCCGAAAGGAGTTATTACTGCTGTTTTGGGTATGTCCTCAGCGCGTACTGGGACTTGATGGTACCCGCGGACCAAGTCTATCTTAGAAAAAATGCGAGCGCCTGCCAAATGAATGGAAAAATCTTGGATATGTGGGATTGGGTAGCGGTCGTGCACTGTAGCGTTGTTCAGCCTGCGGAAATCTCCCCAAGGACACCATGAGCCGTCAGCTTTAGGGACCATGTGAAGCGGGAAGCCCGTGGGCTCTTCGAACGTCTGATGATGCCCAATTTTTCAAGGCTGGCGAACTCCTCTCGCGCTATGGACAGTTTAGCTGCATCCAAGCGCCGAGCTTTTGCAAAAACGGGCGGTCCGGTGGTAGTAATGAAGTGTTCCACTCCGTGTTTAGCAACAGCTGCTGAAAACGTGGGAACCGTGAGTGCTGGGAACTGAGTGAGCAGTGTGTGAAACTTACCACCTGCTGTTGCGACGTTGGCTTGTGCTGTGGGCGGGGTCACTCGGGCTGCACAGGGAATAGAATAAAACGAAAGTGCATTAACCAGGCGCCTATTAGCAAGATCAACCAACAAACCATGTGAGCACAGAAAATCAGCCCCTAACATATCGAAGTTCACTGCAGCTATAACAAAAGTCCACTCAAATGTACGGCCGTGTAGGGACAGAAGCAGTCTTCTCACCAAAGGTCTTAATCCTCGAGTCATTTGCTGCTGACGCTCCGTGACCTCCGGGACCCGCCAGCTGGTCAGCGTATGTAGGCATGATGAAGCTCACTTGGGAGCCTGTGTCCACGAGGAATTGCCTCCCCGATCGCGCATCTGTCAAGTAGAGCAGCTTGTTCTCCTCCCCGAGGGCCGCAGCTGCTATCGACCCCCGGTCTTGGCGTTTCCCGAGCTCCTGAACTGGCACGGTGGTATACATTTGCGTGCCCTCTCTGCGAAGCGGCGATGGTAAAAACAGAGGTCGTCTCCTCCGCGATCCCTGGCCCTCGCCGCCGCCGTTGTCGGTGGGTCTGCTACCGCCGCCTCTGGCCCCCTGTCGTCTCCGGCCGTCGCGCCGAGCTCCGTTGCTGCTGTGGTGGCTGCACGCTGTCTGCTGGCGTTGAGAATCCGTTGTGCCTCCTGGGCCAGCACGCGGAAGTCCCGCTGGGCCATCAACGGTGAACCGGCCAGGGTCGCTCTCGTGGCCGGCGGTAGGGTTCTCAGGAAAATGTGGGTGAAGAAGTCATCGCCGTCTGAGCCCCTCAGCCTCAGCATGTCTTCCATCAGGTCGACGGGCGTGCTATCTCCCAAGTCGTTCAGGGCCAGGAGTTTCTCCGCTCTCTCCTGGACTGAGGGAGTGAAACGCTGGATGAGCACAGCCTTCAACCCGCCGTATTTGTCGTCGGCCAGTGGGCGCTCCAAAAAGCTCTGCACATATTGAGCCGTGCGGTTGTTGAGCTTGGAAAAAACGTGGTAGAATTTGGTGTCATCTACCGTTATCCCCCGGAGGGCAAACTGTGCCTCGGCCAAGTGGAACCAAGAGCACGGGTTGTCTTGCCAGAAGTCTGGTAGCTTGACTGTGGCTGCATTCGCCTGGCTGGCTCCTGCCGAGTCCGGCTCGGGGGAATTACTTCTGCTCATGATACCTCTTAGGGTCACCACTATAGAGAATGGTGAATGACGAGGCTGAGTTTATTTCTCAAATCAGTTTTATTCACATTCTCTAACATCATCCAAAAAACAGAGAGAGTGAATCTTCCCACATCTGTCCCTTTTATACCCAGGACATCAAACATACAGTCACATGGTACTTAATCCCAGTCACAATGTAACTTCCCCCCGATCTTAACACACTCCACCTCCCAGTCTCTGGCCGCTGGGCGAAATCCCCCAAGGCTATCTCTTTGCATGCCAAAGACTAAACTTCACACCCTCATGTTATCTCCAGAGCGGCTCAGTCCTTTGTTCCGTCTCAGATGTGAAGCCTAAGGTGGTATACGTATGAATCATGCAGTCATATACATATGTGCATATAGAGTGATCCCTCGCTACTTCGCGTTTCACCTTTCGCGCCCTCAGTGCATCGCGGATTTTTCAAAAATATTCATCAAAAATTCAAAATTGAGAAAAAATGGCACGAAAGATGCCCGGGCGCTAGCAGAAGGCAGGGAGACTACATTAGAACATCAGGTATCAACACAGAGAGCCCGCACAACTCAAAATCCACCTCTCTGACCACCGCTCCACTCCTCTCCGCCCACCTCTTCGCCGCTCGGGAATCTCGCAAGCTGATTGGCCGAGACGTTTTACCCAGCTTCTCTCCCTGCCGAGCGCCCATACCCAGCGAAGGAAGACCGCATTCATTGTTCTTTATCGCTCGTGTTGCTTAGTGCCACTTTTCGCTGTTCTCTTGTGCATTTTTGTGCAAAATAGTGCTTGTGACGCCCTTGGGGGGGGGGGTGACGCTACTTCGCGGTTTTTCACTTTTCGCGGTCGGTTCTGGTCCCCATTAAACACGATAAGTGAGGGATCACTGTATATGTGTCCCACACTACAGACTTATGAAGTCTTAACATTTATCCAGAAAATATCTACAAATTATGTGATAAACACATGAGACTTAAAGAAACTATAAAACAAACTTTCTTCTTATCATTCACGCACTCTCAGCCCCAGTACATCAGAGGTAATGTTTCTGCTAATTAGTGGTGGGTGGATCAATCCAAATATAGATAGTATCAATACCAACGTGGGTATTGATATTGATCAATACTCGTGTAAATGGATCGATACTCTGTGTCTGTCCCGTCACAGCATGGAGCAGGTACGCTTTGCTCCCCTTCTTCTTGTGGTTTTATGGCTGTTGGCAACCACCAGCGTTTAGGTACATTACCGCCGCTTACCTACTCCTTACTTCCTCCTCCCCCTTGTTTTACCATCACGTAACTCTGCAGCAAGCTAAGCTAGCAAGCAGCAGCCGGCAGCGCGCCGTGCACAGTCTCCACCCCCCCCCCCCCCACACACACACACACACACACACACGAGCAGCAACGCACGGAGCAGAAGAATGGCAGAGAGGAAACCGAGCACAGGCTGAAAATGAGACAATGCAAAGCTGTACAATATGTAAAAAGGCTGTGAAATACAGTGGTAACACAATTAATTTATACAAACATATGAAAAATCACCCAAAAGAAAATGCTAAGCTACAGAAATGGAGAGAGGACGAAAGAAATCCCCCACTCCCTGGCCCCGACAGACCCAGACCATCTGGGGAATATTTCTTTGAACTTAAGGCTTTGGGGGTTGTTTAGTTATTTACACTTTATTCACTGTATTTTGACTACTTGGTTTTTTTTTATTTTTCCATTATTTTTCAAAGTCAGAAAAGAAGTGCAATAAAGGGCAAAATGTTAGGTATGGAGAAAGGAGTCAGAGTCTCATCCATGTACTGAACCAACCACACACTAAACAGAACTATTTATACCGTGGGCCATGCCCACCTCATGTCATGCCAGGGGCGGGTACAGAAGCACACACACACACTACCACACTACCACACTCACTACACCACAATTCCCTCCCCCCTTACAAAAATGCAAACCCACACACACAGTCAAGACCCTCCCCAATTTAGGACCTGAATCATGCTCTAAGGAACACAGGCAATAATGAACTGTAGGAAACTGACCTATCACATTCACACAAAAATAACTAAAATCAGTGTTTTTCTACTGAATGCACACATTAATCCCCAAATATTATACAACCATGCACACATGCACACCAGCACTATATACATATATACATGCAGAGTATTTAAGTCACCCCTGTGTCTACTGGTGTAACAGAGTCAGAATTTAGCCTTTTTGAATTTCTTTAAAATAGATGTGTTTTTCATTTTTACATAGTTTTTGAAGCCTCCTGGTGGTTTTATTTCGCAGCTGCATAGATAGTTTTCTTTGCACATGGCACTTACCCCAGCAGAGAAAAAGATTTTCATTGCTGGAGGTAAGTGCAATGTAATAGAGCTGTTGCTATATTTATACTTTAAATGTTGTTAAGCCATGTATACAAAGGTTTATATCTTGTAGAGTGGTCATGAGCATTACTACCATGTATTTACGAAGTTTCAGATTATTCTAAGTAAAAATAGTAACTTTATCGTCAAGTGAATGTGTGACCACGTTGAATGAACAGCTAGTCAGTTATTGCTAGCGCAGCATTCTTCTGTATGGTTTGCTGTCATTTCATTTTGTTAAGATATTCATTTTCTTTTACTCTCCGTGTGCAGATCGTGACATATGCAGCTGCAGACTGTTTATTGTGTGCTTTTTCTGATACTTTACCGGGTAGGCTTTGTTTTATATGGTTTTGATACTGTTAATACAATTAAACTGAGAGAAAAAGATTTTCATTGCTGGAGATCGTGACATATGCAGCTGCAGACTGTTTATTGTGTGCTTTTTCTGATACTTGACCAGAATAAAGACAACGTGAGCAACAAGTCCCTGCCTGTGTACTTTCTGCACCAACACGAGCACGCAGAAAACCACGCACATTACACTGGTGCCGTGACCCGGATCCAGATCAGCTTGATGCAGATCGCCGTGCCGAGGGAGCTGTGTGGATTGCGTAGACGTCCATGAATGTTGTTTGTGCTACTGCTTTGGTTGTAGTGAGGTACTCAGGACTGTAGGTCCGCTAACTAAATATTCTGGATTTATTTTCAGATTTGACATTTTGTTTTAATTGGTTGGGTTTTTTTTTTATTTGTTATTTTCTCTGTTTTCATGGTACAATGGCGAGCAAGTTTAAGCTTAGTGATGATACTGATGGTAAATTCTTCTCTTTTGGGAGAGGTATGGGTGTAATGGGAGGTCATTCTCGGCCAGGGGGGTTGGTTGGGATGGATCTGGGTGCTTCACCTGTGTTGCCTGCGAGAGATAGGGATTCAGGGTTAGGTCAGGACCTGTTGAGATCGCCTATGGGGCAGAGGTCACAGGGTGGGCCGCACCATTCAACGCCTAGTGGTGAGAATGACACATTGCATCAGCTTACTGATATGATCACGCGCCTTAGCTCACAGATAGGGGAGTCTGTTGCAGCCACACTCATGTCCAGTGGTGCTGTTGGTGGAGCTAGCCAGACTGATGTTCCAGCACATCATGTAGGTGACACACAGCACAGTGCACATAACTCACACACTCAGACTAGCGGCATTGTGAATACACTTGGTGAGAACGCACCCATTAATGTCATAGTAAAAGCTGACAAAGAACCTGTTATTTTCAGGGGTGATAGTACCGACAAATACACAGTCATTGAATGGGTTGAATTAATGAAATCATACTTAAGGAAACAGAAGTGTGATGTTTCATCGCAGACAGAAGTTGTAATGGGGAGGTTGATGGGGAAAGCCAGGGACGTAGTCAGAATTGGCTTGAGGAGCAATCCCTCGCTTAACTCTTCATGCACACCAGATGTTATTTACAACATACTGACTCAGTACTTTAGCTGCACATCACCATGCCTGCCCCTACAAGACTTCTACTCGACTCTGCCCAATCAGAGGGAGAATCCTGTTGATTACTGGATACGCCTCAACAAGGCAGCAGACATTGCTGAGGAGGGCTTAAAGCGCCAGGGTAGACATGCTGAGAATATGGGAGGAGAGATTGCCAAGATGTTCGTGAAGCACTGCCCGAATTCAGAATTTGCCTCGGTGTTTAAATACAAACAGATACATGAATGGACGACAATGGAGATACAGGGGAGGATTGATGAATATCAGAGGGAGCGGGTGTCTTCGGTGAAAGTGAATGTGCCTAAGAGTCATGCCACACCACTGATTTGCCAGGAGGTACACACAGAGACTCACGATGCATGTGTCACAGACACACCCAGTGCTAACCTTCCCTCCCCCTCAACTCCCGCTCTTGTGGGGGTGCCGTCTCTCTCTCCCTCACCTGCCTTGTCTCAGAACCAACAGCTGTCTCTCTCTCCAGCTCCTCGGGCCCACCAGCCATATTCGATGCCTTTGACCCAGTGGCAGCCACAGCAGCAGCCACAGGCTCTCTCTTCTCTGCCGCAGTGCCAGCGACCACCCCTGCCTTCTGCACTGCAGAGCCAACTGCCGGCGAGTCAACAGTCTGGCAGTGATGTTATGCTCGGTGAGATGATGTCTATGCTCAGGGAGCTGCTAGCTAAATTGCAGACTGGAGATGGGAGGCATGCTGCACGACGTGGTGGTAGGCAAGTTCGGAACCAGGCCCAGCCTGAAACAAGCTGTCGCGTCTGCAATGACAAAAACCACACCACTGAGTCCCACTGCCGATTGAATCGTCTCTGTTTCACATGCTTCGGGCCCGGCCATGCACAGCGCTCATGCCCCACTAGATCTTCAGTCCAAGACAACGTACAGGGAAAACTAAGTGACCTGTGCGTTAAGGGGGGCTGTACGGGTCTTGTAGATAACTCCCACAATATTGATGCTGCTGTAGAAGCATGCTCAAATAATGAGGCTGAGTTTCAGTCATAAAACCAGCTTTATTTGACAGAACGCAGCTTCTAGCATTCTCAAAGCAGGAAAGAGAAAGAATCATACTTCAACCCCCTTTTATACATTTCCAGCATCAGAATTCAAGCCACATGGTGTCTTCAGTCAACATACAGTTACAAAGCATCCCTTTGAAGCTTCACCATTGTCTCTCATTTCTTGATGAATCGGAATACCCTCCGGGGCGTCTTCTGTGGGGCAAAGAGACAAATCTCACACTTCCTTGTTACCTCCTGTAGATTCGAGTCCTTAGTCCTTGCAGACGTGACACCCCGCAATACACATTCAGTCCTGTCTCTGTGGCAGCGTGAGCCCACAATGTGTGTCGGCCACACTACCCCCCCCACACGTCTAGTAAGGCAAAATCTAAATGGCATAACAAAAAGAAAAACACAAAGCACTCCACACATCGCTAATCAATCCCCCAACTGCCTAGGTTTTAATCTTCTGCCGAATCTGCTGCAACCTGGCTTGGCTGCACCTGCAACATCTCTCTGCACCTGTGGATTAAAGCCGTTAGCACCTCTCTGTGAAGACTTTGGAGAATGTCCCCTCGGCGGCCTGCCCCGGCGGGGGGGGCTCGCGAGCTGCACCTCCTCGTCAGCCAGAACAAAAGCGGGTTTGAGTCTGTTAATGCAAATCAGCTCCCGTCTGCCCCCTAAATCTAGCAGAAAATGCTTCTGCCCGGTCTCCAGCACTCGAAACGGTCCGTCGTAAAACGGCCGCAAACTTGGACGCTGGGCGTCATGTTTAACAAAAACAAACTCTGCAATTTTTAAAGCTTTGGGCACAAAAACGTGTGGGAAACTGTGATGGATTGGGCCAGGAAGTGTGTTTGCTCCTGAGCCACTCTGCCACGGCTGAGCGGGGGGGCCACTAGGTGCGGGATTATCAGGAAGAAATTCCCCGGGCAAACGAAGCGGTTGGGCGAAAACTAATTCAGCCGGGGAAGCGTGCAAATCTTCCTTAGGTGCAGAACGCAACCCTAATAACACCCATGGAAGTTTGTCTACCCAATTTGTATCCGTTAGCGACGCTCTGAGGGCTGCTTTCAATGACCTGTGAAAGCGTTCGCATAAACCATTAGCCTGGGGGTTATACGCGGTGGTGCGATGAATCTTCACCCCCAAGCTGCGGGCCGTCGATGACCACAGCTCGGAAATAAATTGGGGACCTCTGTCGGACGTTATGTCCGACGGTACACCAAAACGCGCAACCCATGCTGCTAAAAATGCTCGCGCAACTTCTTCCGCTGTGGTTGATGCCAGAGGACCCGCCTCTGGCCAGCGCGTGGTGCGGTCTACCATCGTCAAAAGGTGTGTGTGCCCGTGTGATAACGGAAGCGGCCCGACCAGGTCAATATGCACGTGATCAAAACGCTTAGCGGGGATGTGGAAAGGTTCTAACGGGGCCTTAGTGTGTCTGTGTATTTTAGCTCGCTGACACGCTACGCAGGCTGCTGCCCATTCCTTGACCTGTTTGCGCAACCCGGGCCAAACAAATTTCTCCCCCACCAACTTAATCGATGCGCGCACCCCCGGGTGCGCGAGAGAATGGACCAAGTCAAAAACACGGCGACGCCACGCGGTTGGCACCACAGGGCGGGGCCGTCCCGTGGAGACGTCGCAGATTAGCGGGGGCATACCGTTTTGTTGCACCCTGTGCTCCAGCCTTAACCCTGTTGGTCCAGACTGGAGCGCGCGCACGTCCGCGTCGTTAACCTGCTCCGCAGCCATAGCTGCATAATCTAACCCAACACAGACTGGGGCTGCGCGCGCTCCCGCGTCGCTGCCCGGGCCCGCGGCCATGGCTACAGAGTCTGCCCCTATGGGGCTTGGCGGTGCTACTGCACGCGAGAGGCAGTCTGCCACAACATTGTGTTTACCCGCGACATGCTGAATATCAGTAGTGAACTCCGATATTGCGGCTAGTTGCCTTTGCTGCCGGCCTGACCAGGGTTCTGAAATTTTGGCCATCGCAAACGTTAGCGGTTTATGATCCACAAAAGCGGTGAAACGTCGCCCCTCTAACCAGAACTGAAAATGACGGATGGCCAAGTGTAGGGCCAAAAGCTCCCTGTCAAACGCGCTGTATTTCCGTTCACTATCGCGCAAGGTCCTGCTGAAAAACGCGAGGGGTTGCCAGGTACCTGCCACAAACTGTTCAACTACCGCCCCCACCGCTACATCGGAAGCGTCAGTGGTGAGCGCCATGCGGGCCGTTGGAACTGGGTGCGCTAACAAAACTGCGTTTGCCAGGGCTGATTTGACCTGGGCAAAAGCGCGCTCCCGCTCCGGAGACCATTCAACTTTATTTGCGGGCTTTTGTTTTTTTAACGCGGTGTACAATGGCTGCATGAGTCGTGCTGCGCTTGGGAGGAAACGGTTGTAAAAATTAACCATCCCTAGAAACTCCTGAAGCGCCTTGACCGTTTGAGGTTGCGGAAAATCCGTTATGGCACGCACTTTATTTGGAAGGAGAACTGCTCCCTCTGCCGAAACGCGATGTCCCAAAAAATCAATCTGCGCCACCCCAAACTGACACTTCGCTGGGTTAACTATTAACCCGTGCTCTGCCAACCTCTGGAAAACTGCTGTGAGGTGTTTTTCATGTTCGCCTTCGGACGCGCTGGCTACCAAAATATCGTCCAAATAAACGAACACGAAAGGCAGGTCGCGTAAAACTGCATCCATCATGCGTTGGAAAGTCTGCGCGGCCCCCTTGAGGCCAAAAGGCATGCGCAAGAACTCAAAAAGGCCGAAAGGCGTTATGACCGCTGTTTTGGGTACATCCTGCGCGCGCACTGGCACCTGGTGATAGCCGCGCACCAAGTCTATTTTAGAAAAAATGCGCGCCCCCGCCAAATGGACAGAAAAATCCTGAATGTGCGGAATCGGGTAGCGGTCATGAGCTGAAACGTTGTTCAACCTGCGGAAATCACCGCAAGGTCGCCACGAGCCGTCAGCTTTTGGGACCATGTGTAACGGCGAAGCCCAAGAGCTCTTGGAACGTCTAACAATGCCCAGTTTTTCCAGATTAGTGAACTCCTCGCGCGCGATGGCCAGTTTAGCTGGGTCCAAGCGCCGAGCCTTTGCAAACACGGGAGGGCCTGTGGTCGTTATGAAATGTTCTACCCCATGTTTGGCTACCGTTGCTGAAAACGTGGGGACTGTGAGTGCTGGAAACTGAGCAAGCAGAGTGTGAAACTTACCACCCGCAGCTGAGACGCTGGCATGTGCAGTTGGCGGGGCCACCCGAGCTGTGCAGGGAATAGAATGAAAGGACAGTGCATTAATCAGACGTCTATTAGCAAGGTCAACCAATAAACCATGTGAGCACAAAAAATCAGCCCCTAACATGTTGAAACTGACTGCTGCTACAATAAATGTCCACTCAAATGAACGGCCCTGTAAGGACAGAAGCATGGTCCTCTCACCAAACGTTTTAATCGTGGAGCCGTTCGCTGCTGACACTGACACCCAGGGGGCTTTAGAAGGCGACAGCCGTTCCGCGTAGGTGGGTGTGACGAAACTCAGCTGAGAGCCCGTGTCCACGAGGAACTGTTTCCCCGAGCGTGCATCCGTCAGGTAAAGCAGCCTGTTCTCGTTGCCGAGGGTCGCAGCTGCTACCGGCCCTCGGTCTTGGCGTTTCCCTGGCGCTTAAAATTGCACGGTGGGACGCACCTGTGCGCTCTCTCTGCAAAACGGCGGTGGTAGAAGCACGAGCCGTTCTCCGCTCCGCGTCGTCTGGCTCCTGTCGCCGCCGTCGTTGGTGCGTCTGGCGCCGCGGCCGCTGGACCCGCACTGTGTCCGGACGCCGTTCCTGGACTGGCCGCCGCGGCCGAGACCGCGTTCCGCTTGTGGGCGTCGACCAACCTCTGCGCCTCCGTGCTCAACCCATGGTAGTCTCGCTTGGCCAATCGGGGTGACTCTGCCAGGGCCACTCTCACTGCTGGTGGTAGGGTTCGAAGGAAAAGGTGGGCGAAAATGAATTCGCCATCCTCAGAGGCTTTGAGCTGCAGCATCTTCACCATCAGGTCCGCAGGTCTATCGTTTTCGGCCTCCGTCAGCGCCAGGAGCCCCTCTGCTCGTTGTTGGACTGAGGGGGTGAAATGGCTGATCAGCGCGTCCTTCAATGCGCTGTACTTGTCGCTGTCTGGTGGATGATTAACCAGATCTTCCACTCTCTGGACCGTGTTGCTGTCCAGCTTCGCTACCACGTGGTAGAATCTTGTGTCATCGTTGGAGATTCTCCGGAGGTTGAACTGCGCCTCGATTGCGCTAAACCATGAGCGCGGGCTGTGCTGCCAGAAATCGGGCAGCCGGATCGTGGAGGCGGCCATCAGGCTGGCTTCCACAGAGCCCCGCTCGGGAGAATTCTGTCTGCTCATTCTCCGTCGTAGGTCACCAGTGTAGAAGCATGCTCAAATAATGAGGCTGAGTTTTCAGTCATAAAACCAGCTTTATTTGACAGAACGCAGCTTCTAGCATTCTCAAAGCAGGAAAGAGAAAGAATCATACTTCAACCCCCTTTTATACATTTCCAGCATCAGAATTCAAGCCACATGGTGTCTTCAGTCAACATACAGTTACAAAGCATCCCTTTGAAGCTTCACCATTGTCTCTCATTTCTTGATGAACCGGAATACCCTCCGGGGCGTCTTCTGTGGGGCAAAGAGACAAATCTCACACTTCCTTGTTACCTCCTGTAGATTCGAGTCCTTAGTCCTTGCAGACGTGACACCCCGCAATACACATTCAGTCCTGTCTCTGTGGCAGCGTGAGCCCACAATGTGTGTCGGCCACACTGCCGTGTTATACAACAATGTTAAGAATTTGAATAAATCAGAGACTGTTATCGTTCAAAATACACAAAAGCTCAGGGGCAGTGATAGCCTATTTTACACTCCTGCTGTGGTCGCAGACAAAGTAACTCTTCGTGCCATGATGGATAGTGGCTCGATGGCCTGCTCACTGAGTGCTGTGGCACAGGAGAAGCTTATTGAAGCTGGGGCTTTTGACCTGGGCAGTGAGGAAGTGACTGATGTGATCTTCATTGGATGTGGGGGTGTGCGTGTGAAACCTGAGTCAGTGGTGAATCTTGAGATGGTCGTGTATGGATGCAGAGTGTCAGTGCCCACTTTCGTTGTGGAGAATCAACAGGATGATTTGATCATTGGTTCTAATGTTATCAGACATTTGATTCGTCAGTTCAAGAGTGATGCAAGCTACTGGAAGGCTGTGTCATCATCTGCTACAGGTGATCAAGAACGTGAACAGTTTCTCTCTCTTCTCGCTGGCCTGGAGCGTTGGTCTGATGGCGATGTACCAGACAAGGTTGGCACAGTCAAGTGCAACAGAGCTGTCACTCTGCTGGCTGGCAGTGAATTTCTTGTATGGGGCACTCTTCCTAAGAATGTCAAGATATCCCCGGGCAGTACTGTCATGACTGAGCCGACGTCCTCCCATTCCGCACCTAGGGGCATTATGGTTGCCAGAGTCATAACGCCTCTGTGGGGCGACAGATGGGTCCCTCTCAAGATCCTGAACATCTCAGACAGCCCTGTCACGCTGCGTAGGAATGCAAAGCTCGCTGATGTCTACACCTGCCTAGCACTGGAAAACATGGAGGTTCCAGAGCTCAAGTGTTCGCGCCAGGCCACATCGGTTGGGCCTGCTGAAGCATCAGTGGACACAGCGAATGCCGAGACTGTGCAGGAAAGACTGGAGCGTGTCGGCTTGAGTGACCTGGACCTTGAGTTATGTGACGTGTCTGCGGAATGGCGTACAAAGCTGGCTGATCTTGTGGCAAGATATGAGGATGTCTTCTCCCGCCATCACCTGGACTGTGGCGAGGCCAAGGGGTTTGTGCAGACTGTACAACCTAAGCAGGGCTGCTCGCAGAGATAGCAAAAAGACGTAACAAACTAATAGTTTTTTGAATGCAAAAGATGCAATAGACTTACACAATGGTCCCCTCCGGCATACAACTAGGAACATACCGGTCGCTATGGAGGGTGAGAATATGTATGGGCACATAATCATACCATGTAGGATAACTAAGTAGACGGTTATGCTGTTTCATCCCATCTAGCAACAATGCTCTGCACTGTGTGTGTTTATATATTTACATATTTATTCCATCTAGCTACAATGCTCAGCACTGGGTGTGTTTATATTTATATATCTATATATTTATTCCATCTAGCTACAATGCTCCGCACTGTGTTTTTATATATCTACATATTATTCCATCTAGCTACATTGCTCCGCACTGTGTGTGTTTATATACTTGCATATTTATTCCACCTAGCTGCAATGCTCCGTACTGTGGGTGTTTATATATTTACATATTTATTCCATCTAGCTACAATGCTCTGCACTGTGTTCATATATTCATATATTTATTCCATCCAGCTACAATGCTCTGCACTGTGTGTCTGTGTGTGTGTGTGTATATATATATTTTATAGTAATATGTACATATGTATATTAGCTGCTCTTGCTTGCTTGTTTTTTCTTGCCTTCTGATTGTTGCTCTGAGTGTTGCTATCCCTGTGCTGTTGCAATCCTGGAATTTCCCTGTTGTGGGACTAATAAAGGCTTATCTTATCTTATCTTATCTTATCTTAGATACCTGAAGCACTGGGAGAAACTGACTACTTGCAATGGTATCCTCTACCGGGTGTCTAAAGACCAGCTGTCTGGGAAAAAGAGATTCCAGTTCGTCGTCCCTGACTCATTCAGATCTGAGGTCCTGAAGGGCATCCATGATATGGCTGGTCATCAGGGGCAGTTCAGGAGCCTGAGCCTGGCTCGCCAAAGATTCTTCTGGCCCCATATAGACCGGGATGTGAAGGAGTATGTCCACCAGTGTCCAAGGTGTGTCATCGGTAAGACCGCTGATCCGGAAGGAAGGGCGCCTCTCGAGAGTATAAAGACCTCTACACCTCTGGAAATTGTTTGTATAGACTTCTGGACTGCAGAGGACTCTAACAACAAGTCTGTAGACGTACTGGTGGTTACAGACCACTTCACCAGACTAGCACAGGCCTTTCCGTGTAGAGATCAATCAGCCAAGCAAGTGGCAAAGCAACTCTGAGAAAAGTACTTCTGCATTTTTGGATTTCCCGAGAGAATCCACTCAGACCAGGGTGCTTCATTCGAGAGTCAGCTGATCAGTGAGCTGTTGAAGGTTGCCGGTGTAAGAAAGTCCCGGACTACACCATACCACCCAATGGGCAATGGTAGCGGGGAGCGCTTCAATAGAACACTGGGTAACATGATTCGTACCCTCTCACCTGATGCTAAACGGAACTGGCCCCGCCATCTCCAGACTCTAACGTTCATGTATAACTGTACAGTGCATGAGACCACAGGCTACCCTCCCTTCTACCTCATGTATGGTAGGGTTCCACGCCTGCCTGTTGACATCCTTTTCAAGAACATCCTAAAAGATCCTGAAATCAGTAGTTATGACCACTATGTAGTGTCCCTGACAAAGGACCTTCAAGAGGCCATGGCTATTGCTCAAGAACATGTCAACAAGGAGCAGAGTCGTCAGGCTGAGTTTTACAACCGTCGAGCAAAAGGGAAATTGATTGCTGTGGGCGACAGAGTCTTGGTGTCTAACAGGCGAGAGAGAGGGAAACGAAAGACAGCTGACAGATGGGAATCCACAATTTACACTGTTGTAGATGCCAACACCTCCACTCACACTTACCGGATCCAGAATCCTGAGACGGGACAGGAGAGGGTCGTCCATCGTAATTTGTTGATGCTGGTCAACTTCCTGCCAGTAGACGACACAGGTGTACTGGCTGACCCAGTTTCATCTTTGTCTTCTGCTCAGCTGTCAGACCAAAGTGACGAGAGTCATGGTTCCTTACCTGATAGTGTGAGTGAAAATTGTGTGGATCTGTGTTCTAGCCTGGAATCTCAGGGAACAAAGATGGGACACAAGCAAGGCGAGAGTGTGGTGCGTGACTCAGTTGCTGTACCGGAGTCTATGGACCCTGTGGGGAGGACTGTTGAGTGGATTGCTCAGTCACCATTCCTTGAACCATCCCAGGTGGAGTCATCTGATGTTGTGTGCAGAAGACCTGGCCTCTCTGTCTCTCAGAGTGACCCAGAGAAGTCTGTGAGAGACTGTCCGAGTGGCCTGTCCATTGCCTCTGATTTCAGTCCCGTGACTAACACTAACTCTAGTGGAGATGTTAGTCACATGGGTGGACAGACTGTCATAACACAGACTGACAACACTAGTCACACACAGAGTGCTGTCACGGTAGCTTCTGTTACACAGCCTGAAAATCCCAGCGTATCTACACGGTTGAGGTCTAGGTTTGGACGCATTATAAAGCCAGTTGATAGACTGATTCAGACCATGTCCAGTCAAGAGATTACTCGCACGCATCCATCCATGCAGGCCGTTTGTAGGCCAGTGTTTCAAATTTTTCATGATTAGAAGTTTCTTTTACACACACAGTATATGTCAGCATGTGACATGGATAGTCATATAGTGAAAGTTTTTATTTTCTTGTTTTCCTAGTGGCTTTTGGTACACAGTGTAGATAGTTTGTGTGGGGTGTAAACGGCATCCTACTTCCAGAAGTTGGAAGTGAGTTTGGCGCCACTCTCTTTCCACTTCATCCTTTAGGGGATACTTTTAAAGTTGGAGTATGTGTAACCATGTCATGTTTTCTTTTGACTTGCGGTGATCACAGTGCGTTGCACATCTGTAATTTTGGGCGAAATTCAGTGGGGGTGGGCGTAACAGAGTCAGAATTTAGCCTTTTTGAATTTCTTTAAAATAGATGTGTTTTTCATTTTTACATAGTTTTTGGAGCCTCCTGGTGGTTTTATTTCGCAGCTGCGTAGATAGTTTTCTTTGTACACGGCACTTACCCCAGCAGAGAAAAAGATTTTCATTGCTGGAGGTAAGTGCAATGTAATAGAGCTGTTGCTATATTTATACTTTAAATGTTGTTAAGCCATGCATACAAAGGTTTATATCTTGTAGAGTGGTCATGAGCATTACTACCATGTGTTTACGAAGTTTCAGATTATTCTAAGTAAAAATAGTAACTTTATCGTCAAGTGAATGTGTGACCACGCTGAATGAACAGCTAGTCAGTTATTGCTAGCGCAGCATTCTTCTGTATGGTTTGCTGTCATTTCATTTTGTTAAGATATTCATTTTCTTTTACTCTCCGTGTGCAGATCGTGACATATGCAGCTGCAGACTGTTTATTGTGTGCTTTTTCTGATACTTTACCAGGTAGGCTTTGTTTTATATGGTTTTGATACTGTTAATACAATTAAACTGAGAGAAAAAGATTTTCATTGCTGGAGATCGTGACATATGCAGCTGCAGACTGTTTATTGTGTGCTTTTTCTGATACTTGACCAGAATAAAGACAACGTGAGCAACAAGTCCCTGCCTGTGTACTTTCTGCACCAACACGAGCACGCAGAAAACCACGCACGTTACACTGGCAGCCAATGGTAAAATCGGCCCAGGGGCCCAGGACAGCCCCACGGCATGCGCACCCTTGGCTGCCGTCTGCCCCCAGGATGGAAGCCACCCTCCCCGGCGAAATTGTCCCTTCTTGCCATCAACTGCTTCTCCCTTCTGGCCCCACAGTGCTACTGACTGGCACGCTGTCCCTCCATGCCTATCAGTCCACTCCCGACTGCCTTCAATACCACTGTCATGGCTACAAACACTCCAGTGCCCCATGGCCGAACTCCAGGGAGACCCAAAGCCTGCACATTGGCGCCGCTCGCTGCCTTGGGCACCTCGCCATACCACCCAGCACCCTCATCCAAGGCGCGTGGAGCTCCGGCACTGAGACACTGCCCGACCTCCGTGGCACACGGCTGCTGTTGCTCACTCCCAGGGCTCACAGGATTGCTTTCACCGGCGTCGTTTCCCGACCCAGGCACCTTGATGCTGCTCCCAGCTCCCACGTCCCAGGCACTCCACTGAATTGTCTCTGCGCCCAGCTGCAGCTGCTCTCCCTCGGTGCTCTCAGCCTGCATGGACCCACTCTCCCGCTGCCTAGCCTCCAGCTGCAGGAATGAGTCCCATTGCTGTTCTCCCTCTCCGCTGTCGTTGCCCACCGCGCCGTCAAACTCATTAGCGCTCCAGTCCTGCACCTTTCTGCGCTTCCTGCCTGGCCTGCCATCTTCAGTGACCGGGAACTCCCCTACTCGAGGCCCCAGTCCCACCTCAATGTCTAGCTGGTAGCCTGGAGCTCTCTTTTGGCGGGCAGTTAGCTTTGCGGTTAACCTGCCCATAGACAACAAATGGGCCATTAGCTTCTCCAAGCTAACTAGCCTAGCCTCCTTTGGTGCCAAAACTCCCGCCGCCCACAGCTTCATGGTCCTCATCTGCCCGGCGAAAAATTTGGCTCATATACCACCGTCTCACCCAACGTACCGAGGATTCTTCGGCCCTCCGTGCCAAGACGATGGGTCAGAAGCGCTCGTCGTCATCTCCCGTCGAGTCTGCTTAAGCCCAACACCCCGATGTAATCCTCGAACGCGGCCCGCCACTTCGGCCACAGGATCACTGGCTCTCCCACATACTCCAGAAATGGAATCAAAGGCTGAGGTAGTCCAACCGCTCCCATATTTTCTGTATTACCCGCTTTTATTCTCGTCGCCAAAATGTTATGTATGGAGAAAGGAGTTGGAGTCTGAACCATGTACTGAACCAACCACACACTTTATTAAGAGAACAGAACTATTTATACAGTGGGCCGTGCTCGCCTGACGTCACGCCAGGGGCGAGTGTGGCAGCACACAAACACTCACTACACCACAGAGAAGTTTAGTTTTATTTTTGTATTGTATTTCTTGAACATGCATTCTACTGGGAAAAAAAGAATTTCTTTTAAATAGTTTATATCGTTTGTTGTGGAGTGATCATTTTGTAGACTTTGTTTATTTAAGAAAAAAACTGTTATTGTTCTATTGTTTCTGAACAAAAAGTTTTATTATAATAAAGTGTTTTCTGTTCACCTATAAACTTTGGCCAAATTCTGTCCTGGGTTTTAGCTAATTAATAATCCAAAGGAAAAATCACAAAACACTTAAAGGTCATGAAAATTCATTCCAATTTAATAATTTGATGATGCATCCACCTTAATTATTAAAAAGTATCGGTATCAGATCAGTATCGGCAATACAGGCCCTGTATTTACTTGGTATCAGATCAATACCAAATCTTACAGTATCGCACACCACTACTGCTCATTGCAAAGAGACGTTGCACACTGAAACTCTAACTACTATACAAACTGAAACGTGATTGGCCAGGATGGCTATACAAGGACCAATCAGATGCAAAATACTACAATGATTTAACTCTAGCCTTAAAGGGACATGCACACATATTTAGAGCATTTTCAACAGCCGCCCCCAAATTTGTCACACAAATTTGTCCTAACAGAAAATGCAAACAAATAAATAATGCACCGGACTATTTGTCTTCAGGTTCTTCTTCATCTGGAAGTGGAGGAAGTCTTACCAGGCACGCCACTGGTCTGAGATATGTTTTGTCCTTTACCTTTACCTCAGCAGTTGGTACAGCTCCATCTGGACCAGGGATAAGAGTCATAACTTTACCAACGAGCCAGAGTGCTCTGGGAAGTTATTTATCTATGATCATGACACACTGTTCCCAGCTGCAAGTTCTCTGTCTTGAGCTGCCATCTTTGTCGTGACTGTAAACTGTGCAAGTAGTTCTTCACAAAGTGATTCCAAAATTGTTCTGCAATCACTTGGCTGTGCCTCCAGTGACGACAGGTCAGCAGGTCTGACTCTTGGTAGATCACCTGAGGCAAGGCTGCATCTGGCCACCCCATCAGAAGATGACTTGGTGTTACTGGGTCCACATCTGCAAAATCTGATGAAATATAGCTCAGTGGCTTTGAGTTCAGTATTCCCTCAATTTCAATCAGCACAGTTTGCAGGACTTCTTCTGTGACAGTCTGTGCTCCAAGAGAGACTCTGAGGGCTGACTTTATGGATATGATTTCACGCTCCCACACTCCTCCAAAGTGTGGTGCACCAGGAGGGTTGAAGCTGAACTTTATTTGTTGTTTAGCCAGCTGATCTCGAAGAGTAGGGCACATGTGTTTAAAGACTTCAGTCAACTCTCGCTCACCTCCTTTGAAATTTGTCCCACAATCAGACAACAGCTCTGAAAGTTTTCTTCTTCTTGTCACAAAGCGCCTAAGTGCCATTAAGAAGGAATCAGTGTTCATGGATGTCAGGATATCAATGTGAACTGCACGCGTGGTGAGGCACTTAAACAGAATTCCCCACCTTTTTTAATTCCTTATGGCAATTTTGATCAAAAATGGCCCAAAACAGTCTATGCTGCAAGAGAAGAAGGGGGGTTTGAACAGTTGGAGTCTGGTTGTGGGTGGGTCAGCCATTTGGGGAAGCACAGGGTTTGCTCTCCATTTCTGACAATTTATGCATTGTCTCTGCCATCGTTTAACTGCTTCTCTTCCTCTGATGATCAAATACTGTCTGCACAGTTCAGCAAACACTTTTTCCTGCCCAGGGTGTTGTAGCTTGTCATCAAACTATTTGATGATTAGCTTTGTGACAGGGTGATGGCAATTTAACAGGATTGGGTGTTTCTCCTCAGCATCCAAATACTTACTGTGATGGAGACGCCCACCAACTCTAATTATTCCCGTCTTTGCATCATACTCAGGAGCTAATTTCACCAGTCTGCTTGAAGGTGGTACACATTTACCAGACTGGAGGAGCTGGAACTTATCAGGGAACCAGTCACTTTGTACTTGTTGCAGGATTTTCAGCTCTGCTGCTTTGTAATCATCAGCAGAAGGAGAGGGAGGAGGAGAAGCCACCCCGTGAGAGGAGGCTACTGTGAGTTCAATCAGCTGCTGTAATGAGTTTGCCTCTTCTGCCTTTGATACAGAATTCTGCATCTGTATCATTGCACCACAGAAAGTTGAACTTTTAATCTCATCTTTACTGTTGTCATTTAGCTCAGGGAGGATGGGTCAGTTTTCTGTGTTTAATGTTCGGAACGATGGTCCTTGACTTCATCGGCTTGTTCCACCTAATGACTGCAGAGGTTTGCCTCGCGTTATATCTGCTGGGTTGTTCTCTGAGCTTACATAACACCAGGTCATGGTATTGGTGAGGTCCTGAATTTCAGCAACTCTTGTTCCAACAAAAACTTTAAATCTGCATGAATCAGACTGAATCCATTTCAAAACAGTTGTAGAGTCACTCCACAGCACCACATGTTGGATTTCTATGGTCAGTTCGGTGATTAGCAGCTTGGCGAGTAGTGCACCTGTCAAAACAACACAAAGTTCAAGTCTGGGAATAGACTGCTGTTGTTTGGGAGCAACTCTGGACCTCGCCACAATCAAACCTGTCTCCACCCTTCTACATGCGTTCTCGGTGCACAGATATGCAACTGAGCCATATGCTTGTTCAGATGCATCACAGAAGATGTGAATCTCTTTCTTGCTTTCTGGTGTGTCCGTCTCTGTACTTGCATAGCAGCGAGGGAGCATTATGTGGGAAAGATATTCGAGCTCCAGTTCCCATTTGCACCAAGCTTGTAGAAGATCATCTGGCAGGTGAGGATCATCCCATTCTTTGCACTTGTACCATAAGTGTCGCACAATAATTTTGGCTCTGGTGGTGAAGGGAATGATGAAGCCAATGGGGTCATATTGATTTGCAAGTACTCTGTAAATGTAGCGCATAGTGGGCTTGTTCTCTGTAACAGATCTGTATCTGTAACCCAGATCGTCTTTCTCACAGTGCCGGAGGAGTCCAAGTGTGATTTCTTGTTGCTGTACTGATTTTGTGCGAGCCACTGCACATTGTTGCAGCTCCTTGCTTCTTCTAGAAGGTGGGATATGACACTGGAAACATTGCTGGCCCATTGCCTCATTTCGAATCCTCCAAATAGGAGAAGTGATTGCAGCCTTTCTACCAACTCATTTGCTCTCTCTGTAGAACTGAGACTATACAAGCAGTTGTCACATAAAAGTTGTTCTCTACAATGTCTCTTGTTTCTTCACCAAGGGTGGTGCTGTCTCTGGTGTGGCACTGCAATGCATAAAAAGCACAACATGGGCTACAAGTTGTTCCAAATGGCAAAACTTGCCATTCATACACATCCAGCAGTCGCTCTGTTTTCAAGTCTCGCCAGAGGAACCTCAAGAGTGGTGTATCCTCAGGAAGCAGACGGACCTAGTGGAACATACTTTTAATGTCACTGGAGATGGCAATGCTGTGCTGTCTGAAGCGTAATAGTACCCCCAGTAGTGTTGGACCTATTGTGGGTCCTGGTAGCAGGTAGTAATTCAGGCTCTGTCCTTGGTAGATGAATGAGCAGTTAAACATTACTCTGTGTTTCCCATTGTGCTCTACCATATGGCAGCAAGTCCTCCAGGGGGTCCTAGTCTCACTAGTTCGAGTGGGGTGATGAGATGTGGATAGTTGGACCCGATTAGAAGGAGAGGCTTCACCTTGTGGAATGAATTAAGGGGCAGTTTCCAAAGATGTAGACTTTGGAAGGGTCCCTGGAGGACCTGCTGCCATAAAAACAAGACTCGGGTGGACACTGCAGGATCCAACAAGTGCCTTGAAAGCAGCGTTCTACTCAAATTCAGTGTTTGTTCACTTCTACACGAGCACCAGATCTGCTGGAAAATGTGTAGAGGCCCTGGCAGACACTCACAGTGTTCTGCTAAACCTAATGGCTCTGCAGTGAAAGTTCCCTTTATTTCATAGGTCTTGTTAGGCTGTGAGGCTGGTGAGACAGTGAAGGATACAGACTGACCCTTTACAACTCTGATATCATGTCTGACTGTTTTCAGTACTAGATCTTATGGGTTGCCATGAAGGTCCAGATGCTGAGCTGCTGAGGGGAGGAGAATAGTCCTTTCTGATCCATCATCTAGAATGGCAAATGTCTCCAGCTTGTGGTTACCATTCTGCAGAATGACTTTATTCAGCTTAAGAAGGACACAACTGGAAGATGTTGGTCTGTTTACATACAAAACCTCACTTGAAGTATTTGTTGGAGAAGGCTCCTCCTTTATTTGCTTAGCATTCACCTTATGGAGAATCTCTAAGTGTTCCCCACTGCATATTTTGCATTTAACTTTGAGCTGACACTGAACTGCTTGGTGGTTTCTGCCACATTTCCAACACTTTGTTAGTGCAAATCCACTCTTCTTTCTGTTTCTTTGTAGATTTGCTGAAATTCATGCAATGATTCGGATGGTGCTTGTTATTACTGCAGTATGAACAGTACAATTTACTTTTCATTGTGGTGGAAAGCAAACTAGTTGCTGAGTGTTTTGGGCCACCTTCAGCTGGAGTATTGTGACCTGTGTTGAGGAGAATGGTGGAAGATTTAGAGTGTGCTAGTTTACCTGGAAAGCGTTCTCTGCAGCCTGATCTTTCCCTTATGCCAGTTATTTCTGTTTCACTCTCTTGTACTTGGACTTCAACTTCTAGCCAGTCCGAGAAGTCATACAGTGTGGGCACATTCATGCAATGGGAGAGTGCATATCGACGGAAGTCAGCTCTCAGAGACTGTGGCAACTTTGAGGTGAGTCTTGTCACATGGGATCCACAATTCAGTTCAATTTGCCCATTCCGGCTTAATTGATCCAGCATCCCCACAAGAGTGCATACCTTCAGAGCAAATCTGTGGAAAGATGAAGAGTCACCATTCTTAATCCCATTACCCAAAACATTATAACGCAAGACAAATACAACATAACTTGACAAATACACGCCTCTCTGCAGCTCCTCCTCATCTGCCACCCCTCAACTTAGCCCCTGTCTTCCCCATCAGAGAATCTTTGTCTACTCCCCCCAAAGTTAATAAAAAATATCATGTAGGAACATAAAATAAAAAGTCTTCAGGAAAAAGTGTATGCAGGAAGTGATCCAAGGTTGGAGAAAGAATTACTGATTTTGAGAGCTGAATACGACAAAAAATCAGCAAATAGAGCTGCCTCGAGTCTTCTAAGATTGAAACAATCTTTTTATGAACAAGGTGAAAAATCAGGAAAATTATTGGCATGGCAGATTAAACAATTAGAAATTAAAACACCAATTACCAGTATTATAAGTAATGGACAGGTAGTTATAGATCCTTTAGAAATTAACAGAGCCTTTAGAGATTACTATGAAAAATTATATGATACCAAAAATGAATCTGATTTAACAAAACTAAATGGGTTTTTGAACGAACTATCTATACCGTGTATTCCAAATGAAAACAGGGAGATATTTGAGTCTAAAATTAGTCAAGAAGAAGTTGGGCTAGCCATTGATAATATGAAATGAGGAAAAAGTGCAGGACCAGATGGTCTTCCAGTTGACCTTTATAAAAAAATTTAAGAATAAATTAATAAAACCTTTTTTGGAAATGGTTTTAGAAGCATTTCAAAATAATAATTTACCATCATACATGAATAATGCCTTAATTATACTGTTGCCAAAACCAGGTAAGCCCTCTAATAAATGTGAAAATATGAGACCAATAAGCCTATTAAATGCCGACCTTAAGATAATCTGTAAAATTTTAGCAAGACGAATACAAGAAATTTTACCAAATATTATTAATCGAGATCAGAATGGCTTTATAAAAGGAAGACAAGGCTTCCATAATGTAAGAAGACTATTTAATATTATTTATTTTAATAAAGAAGCACCGGATACAGCTCTCCTATCACTGGATGCCGAAAAGGCCTTTGATAGAGTCGAATGGCCCTTTCTTTTTGAAGTCTTACAAAGGTTTGGACTTGGAAATAATTTCATAAAATGGGTTCAGATAATATACAATAATGCTACAGCAGAAATCCTAACAAATAACAATATTTCAAAACCAATAAAAATCAATAGAGGATGTCGACAAGGCTGTCCACTTTCACCTTTACTGTTTACTATGGCAATTGAACCTTTAGCGATGGCAATACGTTTACATTCACAAATATATGGAATTAAAGTTGGACCAACAGAACATAAAATCTCCCTGTACGCCGATGACATAATTTTGTTTATGTCGAATCTAAAAAAATCAATTCCGACTTTGTTGAATTTAATAAAGAATTTTGGGGAAATATCAGGATATAAAATAAATAAAACTAAATCTTCAATATTAATGCTAAATGAGACCCAGAGAAATTACCCAGACCCTGAGGTAAATCAATTCAACGTTGTAAATCAGTTTAAATATTTAGGAATCCAAATTGTGCCTAAGCTAGAATCAGTCGCCAGTGTCAACTATGAAGCCTTAATGACAGATATCAATGAGTCAATTCAGAGATGGATGTCACTACCAATGTCGATGATCGGGAGAATCAATATACTTAAAAGTAATATTTTACCTAAAATACTTTATTTATTTCAATACATTCCCTTACCACCACCTGTAGATTTATTCTCAAGAATTTATAAAAAGTTAGTGGAATTTATATGGAACAACAGGAGGGCTAGATTACGTCCGTCTTTATTATATTTACCATTTGATCGTGGAGGTCTGAAATGTCCAAATTTTATGTTGTATTATTGGTCGGCACAACTGAGGTCTATGACATATTATTTTTCATTAAATGATCTCCCTCACTGGACTGAAATGGAATCATACAATTTGCCTTTACCTCTTCCCATATTCTTATACTCAGATTCGGCAAAAAAATTACAAAAACAAGTTAAAAATCCATTTGTAAAGCATATGATCAAAATATGGTGTGAAGCTAAAAATTATTTAAAAGAACCACAGTTATTGTCACCATTTAGCCCAATATGGGGTAATCAATATTTTAAACCAGGAAGAGCGGACGCTGTATTTAAAGTATGGAATTTAAAAGGGATTCAAAAGATTCAAGATTTATATTTGCCATGTGCAGATAACATAATGTCTTTTGAAGAACTGAGGGTCAAATTTAATCTTAATAGAACACATTTTTTTAAATATCTTCAACTTAGAAACTTTATTCGATCAAATCAAAATAAAGCTCTCACTCGACCTATTTATTCATCCTTGGAAAAAATGTTGATGAAAGCTGGTAAAAGAAAGGGTATTATTTCAGAGTTTTATAACTCGTTGACACTATCCTCAAGTGAAAATTCACAGAAAAGATTAAACTACTGGAAAGAAGATCTGCAAATTGAAATTTCAGAGGAACAATGGGAATTGGCTTGTACAGAAGCCCAAACCAAATCAATAAATGTACGTCTTAAATTGATACATTTTAAATGGTTAATGCGGATGTATGTTACACCGGAGGAGTTAAATAGATATAACAAAAATATACCAGATACATGCACAAAATGCATGGAAAGTAAAGGAACCCTATTTCATTGTGTATGGGAATGTAGAATAATAAGAATGTTTTGGGAAGAGGTGAGGGTAACAATTGAAAAAATAATCTCAAAACAAATCATATTGAATCCTAAACTGTTTTTGTTGGGTCTGTACCCAGAAAAGCATAACTTTAATAAAAGTGAAAGAACATTCATAGACCTCAGTTTGCTTAATGGCAAAAAATGTATTGCACTAATGTGGAAAAAGACTCATAGACCAGATGTGACTCAGTGGTTAAGACAGATGTTAACAAACCTTCCATTAGAAAGAATAACATATATACTGAAATCAAAGGAAATTGTGTTTGAGAATATATGGAGACCTTTTATTGATCATGTAAAAAATTTAAACATAACTCTTGAAGAAGAAGGTGAATGATGTGTGTGGACCTTGAAAATTCCAAACTGGTGAACATAATATGTATACTTATGTAATGGATTGTCTAGACTAAACAGAGGAGCATTGTTGAAGACTTGATTTTGTTGGCGGTTGTTGGTGTTTTTAGTGCATTTTTTTTTTTTTTGTAGTACTTTAGTGTTAGTGTTTGATTGTTTGTGTCATGTTTGTTTAAAAAAAGGTTCAATAAAGATATTGTGGGGAAAAAAAATATCATGTATAAGCATCCCAAAGTGATTAAACAAAAAATTGGTAAAACTCAAATTAAACATCAAGTCTCTAAATTTAATGATTTGGCCTGTCTTCCTCCTCATAATTTAAAAATTAAATGTGGTTTATTAAACATGAGGTCTCTAACTCTCAAGTCTCTGCTAGTCCATGATCTGTTAATTGATCATCCTATTGATTAAATATCCCTTACAGAGACTTGGTTAGGGCAAGATGATTATGTTGTTTTAAATGAATCAACTCCCTCTGGTTATCTAAACTATCAAAATCCCAGAAGTTCTGGTCGTGGAGGAGGAGTAGCAGCAATTTACCATTCTAAATTACTAGTTAATGTAAAGCAAAAAAAACATTTAATTCCTTTGAGGGTCTGGTCCTCAGTATTGGGCATGTTAGCAATCTTAGCTTAAACCCAATTTTCTTTGCCATAGTTTACCATCCTCCCTCAGCCTACTCAGAGTTTTTATCTGAATTTGCCGAATTCTTAGCTGATTTAGTGCTGAAATCAGATAGAATAATTATAGTAGGGGATTTTAATATACATGTAGATGTAGATAGTGACTGTCTTAATAAGGCATTTAATTCAATTTTAGACTCGATGGGGTTTTCCCAGAAAGTAGAATATTCTACCCATTATCTCCACCACACATTCGACCTTGTTCTGACATATGGCATAGAAATAGAAAATCTGGTAGTGTCTCCTCATAATCCTGTACTGTCAGACCATTGTCTGTTAACCTTTGATTTCACTATTCTTGACTATTTGATTCCTAAAGAAAAATATTACTACAGCAGATGTCTTTCAGATGATGTTGTTACCATATTTATGCAGATTGTCTCCTCTATGCCATGTGTCAACACAACAGAAATAAGCAATGGAGAGCTTGCTCCTTCTGTAATTGATAGCATGGTAGATAGTGTTACAGCTTCTCTGCATCAGATTCTAGACTTGGTGGCCCCTTTAAAAAAGAAAAAGTCCAATCAGAGATTTCTAACCCCTTGGTTTAACACAGAAACTCGTAGCTTAAAACAGAAGACTTGTCAATTAGAAAGAAAATGGCACTCCACTAATTTAGATGAAATCTATTCAGCTTGGAGAAATCATCTTTTAATTTATAAAAAATCTCTTAGAAAAGCTAGAACAAGTTATTACTCTACATTAATAGAAGAGAACAAGAATAATTCCAGGTTTCTTTTCAGCACTGTAGCCAGGCTGACAAAGAGTCAGGACTCTGTCAATCCTCACATCCCCCTAGAGCTTACTAGTCAGGACTTTATGAACTTTTTCAATCACAAAATTTCATCTATTAGAGATAAAATCAGTCAGATTCTTCCCACCGTTAACTTAAACACAGTAACTACTACAACTCCTTCAATTGATATCTGTTTGGATAAGTTTACTCCAATTGACCTTTTAGAGTTAGATAAAATAATTTCCTCATCCAAGCATTCAACTTGTCTTTTAGACCTTATTCCTACCAGGTTATTCAAAAAAAATCTTCCCATTTATTGGTAGTCATATTCTTCAAATAATCAATTCTTCTTTAACATTAGGCCATGTACCGCAGGCTTTTAAAACTGCTGTAATTAAACCCTTACTCAAAAAGCCAACGCTGGATCCAGGAGTTTTTGCTAACTATCAACCAATCTCTAATCTGCCTTTCATTTCAAAAATCTTAGAAAGAGTTGTTGCTACACAATTATTTGACCACTTGCAGGGAAACGGTTTATTTGAAGAGTTTCAGTCTGGGTTTAGAATCCATCATAGTACTGAAACAGCCTTAGTGAAGGTCACTAATGACCTCCTTATCGCATCTGATAATGGACTTGTTTCTGTACTTGTCCTTTTAGACCTTAGTGCAGCCTTTGATACTATTGACCATGATATTCTACTTGATAGATTAGAACACAATGTTGGACTTAATGGAACTTCGTTGCAGTGGTTTAGATCTTATTTGTCTGATAGGCTTCAGTTTGTTCATGTCAGTAATGAGTTTTCTCACAACTCAAAGCTCAGTCATGGAGTTCCACAGGGATCTGTGCTAGGCCCTACTCTTTTTAGTTTATATATGCTTCCGTTAGGCAACATCATTAGAAAGCACTGTATACATTTTCATTGTTATGCAGATGACACACAATTATACTTGTCAATGAAGCCAGGTGATAGTAATCAATTAGCCAAGTTAGACGCCTGTCTTAAGGAAATCAAAGCTTGGATGACTTGTAATTTTCTGCCATTACATTCAGATAAGACTGAAGTCATTCTTGTTGGTCCAAAAAACCTTAAAAATACCTTTCCAAATCAAACTCTTAGTTTGGATGCGGTTACTCTTTCTCTGAATAGTTCTAAGAGGAACCTTGGAGTTATTTTTGATCAAGATCTCTCTTTCAATTCACATATTAAATTTGTTTCTAAGACTGCCTTCTATCATTTGTGTAATATTGCCAAGATTAGGAGCATCTTGTCTCAGAGTGATGCTGAGAAAGTGATCCACGCTTTTGTTAGCTCTAGATTAGATTATTGTAACTCTTTATTATCAGGTTGTCCTAAAATATCTTTAAAAAGTCTTCAGTTGATCCAAAATGCTGCTGCAAGAGTTTTAACAGGTACTAGAAAGAGAGATCATATCTCTCCGGTTTTGGCCTCCCTTCATTGGCTTCCCATAGAGTTTAGAATTAAGTTTAAAATCCTTCTTCTTACTTACAAAGCTCTAAACAATCAGGCCCCTTTTTTTATTTAAAAGCTCTGATAGTACCGTATTATCCTAACAGAGCACTTTGCTCCCAAAATGCAGGATTACTTGTAATACCTAGAATCTCCAAAAGTACAATGGGAGGCAGAGGCTTCAGTCATCAAGCTCCTCTCCTGTGGAACCAGCTGCCAATCTGGATTCGGGACTCAGACTCGATCTCTGTTTTTAAGAATAGGGTTAAAACCTTCCTTTTTGATATAGCCTACAATTAGGGAGGGATCATGTGTCTCTGAACCCTCTCTTAGTTATGCTGCTAATAGGTTTAGACAGCCGGGGGACCTCTAATAATCCACTGGGCTTCACTCCTTTCTTCACTCTCAATGATTTTTTTTTTTTTTTTTGCTGGTCATTAACATCTGTTTGTTCTCTCCCATAGATTGAGTCCCCATCATTCTGTTTGCTCTCTACATGTCTGTTCTTTTCATTTTCTCTATCTCCTCACCCCCCAGCCAGTCGTAGCAGATGACTGCCCCTCCCTGAGCCTGGTTCTGCTGGAGGTTTCTTCCTGTTAAAAAGGAGTTTTTTCTCTCCACCGTCGCCAAGCGCTTGCTCACAGGGGATCACCTGATTGCTGGGGTTTTTCTGCAACTGTGGGGGTTTCCCCTACAGTTGAAAGTGCTATGAGATGACTGTTGTTGTGAAATGGTGCTATATAAATAAAGTTGAGTTGAGTTGTATCCAATACAGGACATGCCAAGAGAAGCAGCGGCCTGACTGGGCACACCACGGTCCTTCACAGGGAGTCACGCCCAGCCTGCCCAGTCAGTCATAGACAGGAGTTCCTGTTATGTCCATAATTGGGTAAAAGTAAACACACCATTACTGTAGTTTACAGAGCTTTATTATAATCAGAGTCGTTTACATAAAAAGGCTTACGGCACTTGCCTACATGCCAGGTGGCTCCACGACGAAAGAGGCAGAGCCTCTTCCGCCCACTTCCTTTATACCACGGGCGGCATCACCACCGGAAAAGTAGTAACCACCCTGGTCTAGCCCATGACCAACCCGGCTGCCATCTTTGTAATACAGCCTATTTACATACACAACATTTTCCCCCCCCTTAAAAAAAAAATCATGCACACAGATAGCCCTCCCCAGTTTGCTTCCCAACTCACACACTAAAGAAAAACAATTACAGAAACAAATAAACAGCCTATCCATGCACACTACTAAACTGGGGGGCCAGGTAGACTACCAGCACCCCCACACAGCTGGGCGGATTATTCTGCTGCCAATTATACAAACAAAGCCGTGTACCTAAAAATAAAATAATCCTGGAACAGCTCCACATAAAACATACAAAACTACAAGACACATAACAGCTACTGCCCCCCCCCCCACCACCACCCAACACTCACCCCCCACAACGGGTACATCACAATGTATTAAACGTTGGGTATGTAAATATGCACAAATAAAGACCTCACACGGGATAAACACACCCCACCACCCCAAACTCGGGCAAACAATTAACACATTAGTAACATTCAGTTCCATTAAACTACTATCCTTAAGTCAATAAAAATCCCACAGTTATAATTCAGGCCCCTTAAACTAAAATTTAATTTCCATGTGTCACAAAATACCTTACATCTCACTTTTTTTTTTTAATTTAAATCGGGGTACCATACCAGCAGTAAATAAACATATCAGGACTGGAGCAAAAGCACACAAACAGAAAGTAAAGACATCACAGCACTCTCAGTCCTTAGAAGGGTCCTTCTCCAGTCGCCTCTGTCTTTTGACCTCAGGGCTCCTACTGCGCCGCTTCTTCTCCTCCACTCGGCACAACCCATTTGGATGCCTCTGGGCCTGGTCAGACAAGCGTAGATAACCGTCACTCCGAGCAACCTCCACCTGGAACCATCTCCTCTCATCGTGCCGCTCACGCGAACCATGATCACCTCTCATCCGGGCCTCAACCCAGGGCTGCACCATGTCGCTGACCCGCAGGGAAGCCCATGTCCTCTTTCCCCGGTGATTTTGGGTCTGGCTGGTCTCCACCAACGATCTGGTCGACTCGTAGACCCGGTCCATGTTATCCATGGCAGACCGTCTCTGGTCATCCCGCTGCTCGCGTGGACTGTGATCCCATCGTACTCGAGCGTCAACCTTGGTCTTCGAGGGAGCCCTCTTCCTTTTATCCAGATCACCAATCCTGCGACAGGCCTCCGTCACCAATCGCTCCGGCTCGTGGGCTCGTTTCGGTCTCCTGTTGGCATGCCATCGCTGGGAGCGCTTTACGATCACCACGCTCTGCGGTCTAGCCCCTTTTTCTTCCGGCGTTGGCGCCTTGTCCTCACGAGCCTCATCAGGGATCCCACCGTGCCGTCCGGCACCCTCGTCCAGGGCAGCCTGCGTGACGGCATCGGGTCCAGCCTGAGACGGCTCTGCGTGGTGCAGCGTGTGCTCGCCCTCTTGTCACTTTGTCCAACCAGTCTGAATCCCACACCTCAGCATCCTCCATGACTGGAACAGGCCAGCGTTCCACATAGCCAAAAATAGCCAATGCATTCTGTCCACAACCGTAATACTCTCCATATTGCCTCCTAATCCGCCGGTGGGGAAACAGTCTCTCCATGGTCGTCAGGCTCAGGATGGAAATAATCGCTCCAGTATCCACCAAAAATGGAACCTCGACGCCAACTAGCGTGACGGTGCAGCCGATCCTCCCTATCCATCTCCAGCGAGACTGCATGCACCACCGTCGGCGTCTTCTGCGCAGCATCTGGTTCACTCCGACGGCTCCTCTGTACAAAGTTGTCACACACCCTGGCAAAATGGTTCAAAACACCGCACTTGCCACAATGCTCTCCTTTCACCTGGCACACCCTGGATTTACAGCGGTGAACAGTAGACTCACACTCATAACACTTTGGCTTAACTGGGGCAGACCTTATCCTGACCACGGAGGCAAAATCTTCCTCTGTGCATTGGCCATCACAAGGGTCCCAAAACAGTGCCTTAGCGCAAGACTCATCCTCACCCAGAAAAGCCCCTTCAGGAGGGCCTCTCACAATGGTCTCTGCTGCCTCAAACCACTGGGCGAGTTCGATAGCCATGGCCAATGTCAGCTCTCCTGGATATTCCAATAGTCTGGACCGGGCCGCTGTACAGCGAACATACTCCACTAGTTGGTCCCGAATCATGTCCTCTTCCAGGCATCCGAAATCACACCCCCTCGCCAGCCTTCAGAGCTCGTCAACGAACGTCGTCACTGGTTCTCCCAAACACTGGCGGCGTTGTCGAAACTGGATGCGCCGGACCGTGACACTCTCCTGAGCACATAAATGGCGCACCATCAACTCCACAACACCATCGAAGCTATCAGCCCCCCCCCCCCACCCCCCAGGCTCTCCAATACTCTCTGCCCCACAGTACCCAACTTATGGACTAACACATCCATCACGCGAAGCCTCTCACGCTCGCCGAGGTTCAAAACTACGAGGTAGGTAGTAAAAGCAATGAGCCAATGAGGCCACAACATGGGCAGCCCGCCCGGGGCCTCCAAAAACATCCAAAACTCAGCAGCACTCTTTTCCATTCCCGCTTTTACCTCGTCGCCAAATGTTATGTCCATAATTGGGTCAGAGTAATCACACTGTTACTGTAGTTGATGGAGCTTTATTATAATCAGAGTCATTTACATAAAAAGGCTTACGGCACTTGCCTACATGCCAGGTGGCTCCACAACGAAAGAGGCAGAGCCTCATCCGCCCACTTTCTTTATACCACGGGTGGCGTCACCACTGGAAACCAGTAGTAGCCACTCCGGTCTAGCCCATGACCAACCCGGTCGCCATCTTTGTAATACAGCCTATTTACTTACACAACAGTCCCAACTGCTGCTTCACCTGTGTGGTACCACTGTACTTTGCAAGACCGCAAGTCTCCCCTCTCGCGAGAGTATCTAAAAATTAAAAACAATAATAATACCGCCATGATTGTGGCGTAGAATGGCCGGAATGAGTTAACTGTCATGAACCAAGCCGGTTTGTCCTCCAGGCTCGGTTCCATGACTTTCATCTTTGTGTCATATTTTCCTGTGTATTATTGTATTTTGTTCTGAGCCAGGTTCTTCCCAGGCTCAGTCTCTTGGCTTTTCACTGTTTGTGTATTTATTTGTGCCTTATTATGCTTTTTGAGTTTCATATGTATTTGTGTTTGCCTTGCCTTTTGAGTCTCACATGGTCTTCCATTTTCCCTGGTTACTGTTTAGTCTGTCCTTGTCATGTCATGTTTTATTTGCATGTTACTTCTTGTCTAGTTCTGTGTTTGTTTATATTGGTTCTCTGGCTGTCAGGCAGCACGTTTGGGGTCTGCACTTGGTGTGGGCGTTGCCTGTCAGTCTGCCAGCCTGACCACACCCCCTCTCATGACACTCAGCTGATTCCATCTTCCTTGATTTCACTCCCCGCTCCTTGCTCAGGTACAGCCTATCACTCTGTCATTAGTTTGTGTATTTAGTCAGCTCACTGTCTATGACTCTTTGCTGGATTATTTGTTTGTCCCTGCCATGTTACGTCGTGGCTACTTCTGATCACGTCTCATCATGATTGTCTCTCTACATGTTTCACTGTGTATTTCTGTAAGTTTATTCTTGTTTGTAGTTTTGTCTGCACACTATTTTTGGGACTTTAGTTCTTTGTGTTAATAAATCTGCCTTTGGTGTAATCCTGCACGTGAATCTGTCTCTCTCTGTGCCTCGTCAGGCATTCATGACATTAACAATCAAGCGCAGGACACAAAAACACCCAAATAATAAAATAAATAATTTTTAGTTAAATATTTACTGACAAATGGGCAACACTGATGCAACGGTTGCAGTCAAATGGGTCCTTCTGCTGTGTATAATAATGTTGGGCATTTTATAGATAATCTGGTTGATTACAGTTTTAAAGAACCTTTTAATAACAAAATATTGCTAAAATATAAACTGATGCACTACAATGGGTCTCAAATATAAGTAAGCGTGTCCTATTATAGTACTGCATGAGCTTAGGATTCGTTTTAAAGTTCTTACAGTTGATTCTTTTTTCTAAAGCCCATCCAGGGACAAGAGTTGCAAATTAGCTAATAGCTATACACTCTATGTGCAACACATCAGATTGATTGTCTTTGATTAATTGTCTATGTTTATTGCACTGTCCCTGTCAAATAAACTAATCTACTACTACATATAGAGCACTACATGGACACTCACCATCTTATTTATCTGATCTTCTTCTCAAACATACTCATGCTCTCACTCTTGGATCTGAAGCCCAGGACTTGTTAGTTGTTCCTTGTACGAGGCTCAAGACCAGGAGGGCCAGAGCCTTTCAATCTGTAGCTCTGAGGCTTTGGAATAATCTCCCACTCCAGCTACATTTAGTTGACTCTGTGAACTCTTTTAAAAAGCAGCTGAAAACTTTTTTGTTTAACGAGACTTTCCGTTGAATTTCAGTTCAACTGCTTTTTAATCGTATGTCTGATTTTTTTTTTTAATCTTTTAATCTTGTGTTTTAATTTGTTCTCTTTATTTTTTTTTCTTTTCTCTTTAATGGTGTCTCTATTAATTTTTTAAAAATTCTATTTTATTGTACAGCATTTTGTGATGATATCTGTAAAATGTGCTTTATAAATAAACTTTACTTACTTACTTACTGTTGACAATACACAGAGGAAATTCAATATTACACTTAACTCCATCACTGAATAGTGATATAAACTAAAATAGTTAGAATGGTGACTGAACAACTCCCATTCCCCAAAGTGCAAGATACACTATTATGAATATAAGTGATGAACGATCACACAAATAAGTGATCTAACAAGCAAATAAACAAGGGATCTGAAACAGTTGTTAATATTGGATGTCCCATTCATTTTCAGTAATTAGATATTCTGTAATTAATATTCACAAAATCAAATAAATCTTTGTGCCATTTAGGCCCTTTTATATTTGTCAAAGTCTAACATGTGTGACTGCTGACTTATAGGCTACACCTCTTTGTATTCCACTTTCAAACACAGCCTACATTTGGACCTGTAAAGCCTAATTGGGATATTTGTTTCAGACAGGAATACTTGCATTCTGAGGGCAATGCACTAGTTGAAATAAATGAGGCAAAACTCAGAGTGTATACTGAAGAGGAATTAAGGGTTAAAAGTGAGAGGTGTGCTTCCGTCATTAGTGAAGCAAAGGTTGATAGTCCATGTTCTCCTCATGCTGGATGTCAAGAGGGATAAATCACAGAAAATGAAGCCTCTTTGGTGCAGACGTTGCAAGAATCAATAGCCCTCACTCGGCTGCCAGCTCCAGAACCTTCACTATTTACTGGTGACCCCCTTAAATTCACTGAATGGAGTACGAGCTTCAAGGCTCTTATAGAGAGACTTTGCTTAGACCCAGCTGATAGATTGTATTACCTACAATGGTACGTTGGTGGGGAAGCAAAGTCTGCTCTGGAAGGCAGCTTCTATAGAAAGGATGAAGAGGCCAATCAGCAAGCAGGGGAGAAGCTGAATGCCAGATATGGTCACTCATTTGGAGTGCAACATGCTTTCATGGAGAAGCTTAACAAATGGCCAAAAACTGGGGCAAAAGAGAATGTGTTAAGTTAAGAGAATTCAGTGACTTCCCAGCAAACTTGTATTGAAGTTATGCCACACATTAACGGACTTCAGGTCCTGAATGACTGCAAGGAGAATCAGATTTTTTTCAAACTTCCTGACTGGGTGACATCAAGGTGGAATAGATATGTCACTGAGCAGCTAGATCAAGCTAAGGACTACCCCAGCTTTAGTGAATTTGCTTTATTTATTTCAAAAGCGGTACGCATAGCATGCAACCCAGTGTCATCACTGCATGCATTAAGACCCTCTGAAGATAAGCCATTTTGAGAACTCAAACGTTCAAAAGCAAATGCTCTTGCTGCAAATGTGAATGCATCAGATGCATTGAGTACAAGGGCCAATGATGCTGACCAGAACAAGCTGAAAGCTTCAAATGAACCAAATAAATCGAGCACCCCTGCATTTACCACAACTCCAAACAACTGTGTGTGTTGTGGAGAAAATCCTTCCATCTATAAATGTCAAAAATTAACAAACATGTTTCTGGTCGAACGTGGAAAGTATGTCCAGGAAAATAAGCTATGTTTTGCATGCTTGAGAAAGGCGCACCGGTCTGGAGATTGCAGGAACAGAGCCACATGTGGTATATGCAGAAGAAATCATCCAGCTCCATTGCATGAAGACTGCCCCTGAACAGATAAGCCTTCTGTGCATGATGTACAGCAAGTGGAAGGAAACATGTCCTCAACTGTCATGCTGTGTGAATGGAGCTGATAGTGGGAGCACATCATGATTGTTCCAGTATGGGTCTCATCACAGACACAGCTGATTCTGAAAAGTTGGTGTACGAATTGTTAGACACTCAAAACAGTCACACATTTGTTGACCTAGAAGTGTGTGAAAGTTTACAGGTGGTGAAGAAGCCAGTGAAACTAAAGCTTTCTACCATGATGGGAAGGGACTCAATCATGAAAAGTCAGAGAGTCAGTGGATTGAGGATAAGAGGTTTCTCCTCAGACAGCATGATTGACCTGCCTCCAGCTTACACAAAGGATTTCATTTCACTTGCGCATACACGCATCCCCACTCCGAGACAGCTAAAAATTGGAAGCACCTTGTAGTCATAGCTCAAGAAATGCCTGCGCTAATGGAATGTGGAGTTGGACTTGTAATTGGTTATGACTGCTCCAGAGCTCTGGCACCACAGAAGGTGACTATGAGCCTTATGCTATTAAGACTGACTTGGATTGGAGCATTTTTGGAAGTGCAGCGCAACACCTGAGCTCTGCAAAAGTGACTGGTTTTTGTCACCGTATATCTGTCAGAGAACTTCCTCCTGTGACGCCTGCCACTATCATTAAAGCACTTGAGTCAGATTTTGCTGATACCAGACCAGGAGAAAAAAGCCTGTCTCAAGAGGATATTCAATTTCTACAGACAAAAGGAAAAATACGACAGAATGAGTATGGCCACCTCGAGATGCCTTTACCATTCAAGGTCCAACCACAGCTTCCAAACAATAAGAAACTTACTGAGGTTTGACTGAAACAACTTGAGAAAAGAATGAACAGAGCTCCCAAGTTCAAGAGGGACTATGTGAACTTCATGGAGAACGTCTTTAAAGACAGTGATGCAGAGAGAGCTGATGAGTCACCAATAGCAGAAAGTACATGGTACATTCCTCATCAAGGGGCCTACCACCCTTAGAAACCAGATACGATCAGCGTTGTTTATGACTGTTCAGCAAAGCATGAAGGTACCTCTCTGAATGATCATCTGCTAACAGGTCCTGATCTCACAAATGGACTTACTGGAGTACTTTGACCCTTTCGAAAACATCCTATTGCTGTCATATGTGATGTTGAAAAAATGTTTCACAGGTTTTACATTAGCAAAGAAGACAGAGATTATCTGCATTTCTTACGGTGGGAAAACAAAGATACAAACTCTGACCCTAAAGAGTATCACATGAAGGTTCACCTGTTTGGGGCATCGTCATCTCCAGGCTGTGCTAATTACGAATTGAATTACCTTGCCAACCAACATGAGAGGGAGTACCCCTTAGCAGCCACTTTCATCAGAAATCATTTTTATGTGGACGATGTCATGGATGGCCCTCACGAGCCATCATAAGATGCTACTCAGCCAGTGAGTTTGCACAGTTTATTACAGGAAAAAGGAACAAAATAACAAGCCACGGGGGGCTAAAACACACTATGATGATAACTCAGGCTAAGACAAGGAGGAACAGATTCACAATGAAAACACTTACAATCATGGATGGAAAGTAGTAAACATCTGCCAGGGAAACACGGCGAAGAACGTTCAACGCTGTCAGACAAGGAAAATCTGGCGAGACTACCGTCCTTTCGTTCTCAGCTGCCCTCTTAAGTAGAGAGCAGCTGATGAGGTGAAATGCGGCTCAGCTGTCCACTCTGACAGCCAGAAGCCCCTCTGAGCGCTGTCACAATAAAGGCTCAGAGAGCCAAAAGGGGCACACACACGTCAGAAGGGAGAAAATAGTGTATGGCCCGAGCGCGGACGAGATCAGTGCTCAAACCATGACAGACGATGGCATAATAAATCTGGACTCAGCTGAAGAAGCAATTCAGCTGGTGAAGGAGTCCCAAGCCTTGTGCACTCAAGGAAAGTTGCACCTTCACAAATTAATTTCAAATGATTGAAAGGTATTGGAGTCTATCACTACCACTGAACAAGCAACTGAGATGAAGAACATAGATCTCCACTATAATGATCTGCCAGCACACAGAGTACTAGGATTGAGGTGGAATGTTGAGAGCAACGCCTTCACCTTCAAGGTCTCACTTGATGAGAAAGCAGCTACATGTTGTGGAATCCTCTGAGTCATGGCCTCTGTATATGACCAGTTAGGATTCTTGAATCTATTCATCCTACTTGGAAAAAGGGTCCTGCAAGAGATGTGTCAAAGGGGCACCAGCTGGGATGAGCCATTACCAAGTGAACTTAAGCCAAGGCGGGAGAGGTGGGTAAATGATTTAAAGGACCTTCAGAAAATTTTCCCCAGATGCTTCACACCCTCAGATTTTGGCCAGATCCTAACAGTTGATAATATCAGTGACTCCACCAGTCTGGAGCCATAAACACCCAATCACCTCATCACAATGTAATCCTCTATTCCACTTCCCCCACCAGGAAAGTTTGTTAAGGAAGACTTGTACCCCAAAAAGAAATGGACATGAGTGCAGTAACTGTCTGAACAATTTTGGAACAGATGGAGAAAGGAATATTTGGCCAACATCACTCTCAGGCAAAATAGCATGCTTCAAGATGGAATATTCAAGTTGGCAACATTGTGATGGTCAAAGAAGAGGAAGTCCCTCACAATGGGTGGAAACTGGCCAAGGTTCTTCAAGTGTCCAAGGATGATGATGGACTTGTGCGAGAGGCTACAATACAAATAGGAGATCAAAGGTCTGGAAAAGGACCTGAGCGTCCCTACAAACTATCTATTGTTGAAAGACCCATTTAGAAGTTAATTGTTCTTGTTGAAAAGAGTTAAAACTGTCAGACTGATCATCACAATGCTTTAGGTTATTGAGAGAAATTAATTACTGTGTGTGTATTAGTCCTTTTCTGTTGATAATAAAATGTTAAATCAAACTGAAATGCTCTCCAAATCGGGCAGCACTGTGGTACAGTGGTTAGCACTGTGGCAGCACAGCAACTCACTCTTGGCCAGGGGATCCTGGGTTCGATCCCAGCCTCCGACCAACAGTGATCTGTGTGGAGTTTGCATGTTCTCTCCGTGTCTGCATGGGTTTACTTAGGGATTTCTCCGGTTTCCTCCCACATGCCAAAAACATGCAAGTTAGGTTAATTGGCATCAAACTGGGGATTCTAAATTGTCCTTAGGTATGAATGTGAGAGTGAATGGTTGTCTGTCTCTCTGTGTTGGCCCTGCAATGGACTGGCGATCTGTCCAGGGTGTATCCTGTCTCTCGCCCAAAGATGCTGGGATAGGCTCCAGCCCCCCCGCGACCCGAAAAGGATTAAGCGGAAGAAGATGAATGGATGGTCTCCAAATCTTTACGTTGATAAAGTGACCATATAATTTGGGGGCGATCCTAAATGTGCTTGGAAATTACCATTGATTGCATTCTGAATGTTAATGTGTAATGTGTTTATCTGAGGTTATTCATTACTCAGTGGTAATTTGGTAGGAGTCACTGTAGATTTGTGTATACTCATTGCCACGACAACACTGAAAGTTGAAGTACATGACTGTTTTGGTGAACTCATTCTTTCCTTTGTAAAATTATATTTATTTTTCTTTTATTTTCCATACAATAAGTGTTGAGGTCATTTCTGTATTATTTTCTAGTATATTAATGAAAGTAAGTCTGTTTTGTGAGTCACTGATCGATCTGAACCGTCTTCCAGAGGGAAGCAGGTCAAACAGGTGGTGGGCAGGATGTGAGGGGTCTCCTGTGATGGCCTTGATCTTTCTGAGACAGGAGGATCTGGCGATATCCTCCAGGGAGGATAGAGGACCGCCAATGATTTTTTTGGGCAGCGTTGATGACCCTCTGCACAGCCTTCCTGTTCTCGGCCGTGGAGCCGGCGTACCACACACCCAAACAGTACGTGAGCACGTGCTTCACTGAGCAGCGGTAGAAGGCCAACAGCAGCTTCTGGTCCAAGTTGTTCTTCTTCAGGGTACGGAGGAAGTGCAGCCGCTGCTGGTCTTTCTTCACCGGGGCCTTGGTATTGACAGTCCAGGAGAGATCAGAGAAGATGTGGGTGCCCAGGAACCTGAAGGTGGGGATGATTTCCACGCAGTTGCCATTTATGAGGAGGGGGTGGTCCTGTCTGTTCTTTCTGAAGTCCAGAATGAGTTCTTTGATTTTTTTGGACATCCAGTTTCAGGTTGTTTACTTGGTACCACAGCAGCAGATTCTCTACCTTCGCCCCGTATGCCTTCTCATCATTATCGGTGAGGAGCCCAACCAAGGTGGTATCATCTGCGTACTTCATGATGACGGTGGTTGGATGGGTTGGAATACAGTCAAAGGTGTACAGGGAGTACAGTAGAGGGCTTAGCACACAGCCCTGGGGGAAGCCAGTGCTGAGAGACAGTGTGGAAGAGTGGTGGGGGTCGAGTCTGACTGTTTGTGGGCGGTTGGTGAAAAAGTTTTTTTTTTATCCAGGAGCAGGTGTGTGTGTGTGTGTGGGGGGGGGGGGGGGGTCCCTGATGTGCTGGGACACCAGTCATTCAAAACACTTCATGACTACAGACGTGAGTGCTATGGGTCTGTAGTTGTTCAGGCTGTCAGTTGCAAACTTTTTGGGGATGGGGATGATGATGGAGGCCTTGAGGCTGGAGGAGACAGTGGCGTGTGTCAGGGAGAGGTTGAACAGCTTGGTGAGGATCTCTGCCAGCTGGTCAGCACATGCTTTGACCACCGCTCCTGGGATGCTGTCAGGACCAGCAGCTCTGTGGGGGTTCACTGCTCTCAGTTGCCTCCTCGCCTCATGCACCTGTAGAGAGAGAGGGGAGTGGGGGGGGTGAGTTGGGTGGGGGTGAGGTCAAACCAGACAAAGAAGCTTTTAAGCTCCTTTGCCAGAGTGAGGCTGCTATCCGATGTTGGGGGACACTGGCCCCTGTAGTTGGTGAGGGCCTGGATGCCTCTCCACATCTGTCTGGGGTTGTTGTCTGTGTGGAAGCCCTCCACCTTCCTTCTGTAGGCATTCTTAGCGTGTTTTATGCCTCTTCTCAGGTTGGCTCGGGCAGTGCTGTACAGAGAGCTGTCCCTGTGCCTGAAGGCTGAGTTGCGGGTTCTGATCAGAGCCTGGACCTCACTGGTTACCCAGGGTTTGCTGTTTGGAAAGACCCGGATGTGTTTGGTGACTGTCACATTTTCTACATAGCATTTAATGTAGAAGAGGACAGACTCGGTGTAGGAGTCCAGGTCCTGCTGTTTAAAGATGTTCAAGTCTGTGCAGCTAAAGCAGTCCTGTAGCTGGAGGAGAGCATTTTCAGGCCAGGTTTTAATTGTTTGTTTGGTTGGGGGGGGGGGACTCTTCCTAAGGGGGGTGTAAGCAGGTATTAGAAACAGGGAGAGATGGTCTGATTGTACAAGGTGAGGGAGGGGGGTGGCTCTGTAGGCGTGCTTAACGTTGCTGTAAACATGATCCAGTGTTCTATCCCCTCTTGTGGGACACTTAACATGTTGGTGGAATTTGGGGAGTACAGTCTTTAAGCATGCTTTGTTAAGATCCCCTGCAATAATGTGGACTGTGTAGGGGATGCACTGTAAGTAAGATTAACAAAACCTACAACACATCAAAGAAATAAAATTAAAATTACACAAAAATAACCAAAGATGCAGTCATTTTTTGTCAGAATAAGTTGTTAGCACTTTCAGTTCAACTTTCAAATCATTCATTTATTCATCTTCTCAACTGCATAATCTTTTTCAGGTCGCAGGTGGGCTAGACCCTATCCCAGTGTCTGGGTGAGAGGCGGGGTATACCCTGGACAGATCACCAGTTCATCACAGGGCAACTTTCAAATCAGGGAAATGAAAAGTACCTCAAAGTGGGTGACCAGTAAATGTAACTCCTACCTGCACACGATGTCAGAACTCAGTACTGAGTGGCAAAAAATGAGTAGCAACTTTAGTGATGTTACATGTCCACACTGGTCTGTTTTGTGTCAAAAGGCATCATATAGGGATTGTGTTGCAGTGTGGGATGAGGAGTAACCAGGTGGAGTTACAGAAAATATGTGATATTATGGAAAATCAGTAGTCAAAGAGCTCTGTCCTGGGGAAAACACTCTCATTCATCCTGCTGCTGAGACCACAAAGGCTGCGCCTGACTGGTCACTGGATCCGGCCGTGGGAGGTTTTCCACAGACTGCTGGTCCCGAGCAACATGGCAGATTACGAGTCTCATATCTTTAAAACAAACCATTAAAAAGTGTTTCTAACAACACTTCATGTGAGAAATAGTAGGTGCAGTTAATGAATTTGTCATAATTTTATATTATCAACAGCCCTCCCCCCCGCGACCCGAAAGGATTCAGTGGAAGAAGATGAATGAATGAATGACATGAATGTGTGGGCTATATTAATCATATATTCATAACCTACATATGGTTGAAGCATGTGGGAATGTTTGGTGATTACATATGTAAGGCGACTTCACACCTCAGAAAGGACAAAGACTCTCAACGCAGTGAAGAACAAAGACGTTCCCAGACACTGCGGTGGAGACCGGAGGAGCTGCCCTCACCCCCCAGGGCCATGAGGAGGAGTACGAAGACAATGGGGGAGATTAAGATAATGAGGGATGTCAGCTTTTGATATGCATGTCTTTTGTTATGTGCAAGTATAAGTTCATAGAGCCGAAAGTGTTCCGGCCTCTTTTTCCTTCTTCTGCTGCTGCACTAGGATGAGACTTGTTAGAGGAGCTGATAATAAACTTTGGTTTATGAATCACATCGCCTCGTTATTTCAGGCTCCTCTACACTGGTGACCCTTACGCGAGAATGGACCAGAGACGTTCCCCCGTGATCGACTCATCTGTGGCGACCCAGGCAGACGCCGGCGCCCATGCAGACAGGGGAACAGATGGACGACGTTCCCCCACGGCAGAAGTGATAGAGAGGGCTCAACCGAGCACCCAGCGCCGCGGAGAGAGCCGAAGCAAGGCACTCTCACCCTGCGGACACATCAGTGACGGTCTACACAAACGCCGTCACCGTCAACCTGCCGGACTTCTGCAAGAGGACCCGCCTCGTGGTTTCAACAAGCTGAAGCCCAGTTTGCACTTGGCGGGCATCACGGCTGACGATACCAAAGTTCTATCACATCGTCGCCAAACTCAACGCCACACTTCGAGATGTGCGCGGAGCATAATCCAGCGGCCGCCGGCCAGGACAAATATGAAGAACTGAAAGCGACCATCGTGGCAAATTACGTCCCCCTCAGCCGAGGAGTGAGAGCCGAGAGGATCTGGCGGTTTACGGCCACAGAGGAGGCAGACCCAAGGCCCTCATGGAGGACTTGCTGCAACTTAAAGAAGAGGACAATGACAACTTAAGATAAGATAAGATAAGATAAGAAAGCCTTTATTAGTCCCACAACGGGGAAATTCCAGGATTGCAACAGCACAGGGATAGCAACACTCAGAGCAACAATCAGAAGGCAAGAAAAAAACAAGCAAGCAAGAGCAGCTAATAAACATATGTACGTATTACTATAAAATATATATATATACACACACACACAGACACACAGTGCAGAGCATTGTAGCTGGATGGAATAAATATATGAATATATGAACAACACAGTGCAGAGCATTGTAGCTAGATGGAATACATATGTAAATATATAAACACCCCACAGTACGGAGCATTGCAGCTAGGTGAATAAAATAGCAAGTATATAAACACACACAGTGCGGAGGCACTGTAGCTAGATGGAATAATATGTAGATATATAAATATATAAACACACCCAGTGCTGAGCATTGTAGCTAGATGGAATAAATATGCAAATATATAAACACACACAGTGCAGAGCATTGTTGCTAGATGGAATGAACAGCATAACGTTCTACTTTGTTATCCCTACATGGTATGATTATGTGCCCATACATATTCTCACCCTCCATAGCGACGGTATGTTCCTAGTTGTATGCCCGGAGGGGACCATTGTGTAGTCTATTGCATCTTTTGCATTCAAAAAACTATTAGTTTGTTACGTCTTTTTGCTATCTCTGCGAGCAGCCCTGCTTAGGTTGTACAGTCTGACAGCCGTTGGTAGGAAGGACCTACGAAACCTCTCGGTTGTGCACCTGGGATGATGTAGTCTGCTGCTAAATGAGCTCCTCAGTGCATTCAGTATGTCCTGCATAGGGTGGAACTCGGACTCCAGCAGAGATGACAGTTTAGCCACCGTCCTTCTCTCTCCTATCTCCTCCATCGGATCAAGGCGCTGCCCCAGGACAGAGCTAGCTTTCTTAATCAGTTTGTTCAGTCTCTTCCTATCGGCTGCAGTAATGCCACTGCCCCAGCAGACCACTCCAAAAGTGATGGCTGATGCCACCACCGTGTCATAGAATGACTTCAGCAGCGCCCCTTGTACACCAAAAGACCTGAGTCTCCTCAGCAGGAACAGCCTGCGCTGTCCCTTCTTGTAGAGTGCATCAGTATTGTGTGACCAGTCTAGTTTATTGTTCAGATGAATACCCAGGTACTTATAGGATGTCACCATCTCGATGTCTGTTCCCTGTATATTTACTGGTACTGTGAGGGGCTGCCCATGCCTGCGGCAGTCCACCACCAGCTCCTTAGTTTTCCTCGCGTTGATCTGGAGGCAGTTCCGATGGCACCAGTCCACGAAGTCCTGGATAAGCCCTCTGTACTCAGCTTCATCTCCATTGGAGATGAGGCCAACGATCGCAGAGTCATCAGAGAACTTCTGTAGATGGCAGTGTGTTGTGTTGTGTGAGAAGTCCGCAGTATAAAGAGTGAACAGGAAGGGAGCCAGCACCGTTCCCTGGGGGGCCCCCGTGCTACTGATGATCGTGTCGGACACACAGTCCCGGGTTCTCACAAACTGAGGCCGGTTCGTGAGGTAGTCCAGGATCCATGATGACAGGTGCTGGTCCACCCCTGCGCGCAGCAGCTTGTCCTTCAGGATCATCGGTTGGATGGTGTTGAAAGCACTGGAGAAGTCAAAGAACATGATCCTCACCATATTCCCGGGCTTCTCCAGGTGGGACAGAGAACGGTGAAGGAGGAAGATCACCGCATCCTCCACCCCAATGCCATGCTGGTAGGCGAACTGGAGTGGATCCATCGCTGGTTCCACCAGGGGGCGGAGGTGAGCAAGGAGCAGTCTCTCCAGGGTCTTCATCAAGTGGGACGTCAAGGCCACCGGTCTGTAGCTGTTCAGGTCTTTGGGGTGGGAAGTTTTTGGTACAGGTACCACACAAGATGTTTTCCACAGCTGTGGTACCCTCCCCAGTTTCAGGCTCATGTTGAAGATATACGTCACAATCCCACACAGCTGGTCTGCACAGGACTTGAGGAGCTTTGCGCTGATGCCGTCCGGTCCCGGCGCCTTCCTCGCCTTGATCTTCCTCAGCTCCGTCCTCACCTGGGTCCTGGTCAGGGTCAGGATGGGGGGCTGTGTGTTGGGAGTGGGGGGGTGTTGGTGGAGTGGGGAGTGGGCAGCAGGACTTGATTTCTTTAGAGGCAGCAGTGGTTGTTGTGCAGTCAGGGGGGAGGGCGGTTGGTCAAATCTATTGAAAAACAGATTCAGGTTGTTCGCCCACTCCCTGCCCCCTGTGGCCTGGGGGGAGGTATTCTGGAGCCCCGAGATGGTTTTGAGGTTTCTCCAGACCCCGCTGATGTCGCTCTGTTGCAGCTTGTCCTCCATCTTCTTCCTGAAGCTGTCCTTGCCTTCTCTGATCTTTCTCCTCAGCTCCCTCTGTACGGACTTCAGCATCTCCCTGTTCCCTGACCTGAAGATCCTCTTCTTCTCTCTCAGAAGTGTTTTTATCTCAGGGTTGATCCAGGGTTTGTTGTTTGAGTGACGCCGTATGGTCTTGGTGGGAACGGATTTGTCCACACAGAAGCTGAGGTAGCCCGTGAAGGTGTGAATGAGGCCATCGATGTCCTCACCATGTGGATCGCAGAGCTGCTTCCAGGCGGTGGCTTCAAAACAGCCCTTTAGGGTGTCCATTGTCTCCTCAGACCATAACTCCACAGTGTGCATGGCCGGAGGTTGTCTGTGCACTAGGGGTTTGTACACCGGCCGGAGATGAACCAAGTTGTGATCCGATCTCCCGAGTGGGGGGAGTTGTGATGAGGTGTAACTTCCTCTTCCATTTCATATTCCTCAGTACGCTGCCGTCACACATGAGGGGGACACTTGCCAACATGCGATGCAGCACCCAGCAAGACTTCCGCACACTAGCTCACGAAGCTCAACGGCTCGTCAACGCCTGCAAGGAGCAGACACCCACAGCAGCATCCGCAGGCCTCAACACTGACGTCCGGAGCCACGAGGAGCCACAAATCACTGAGCAGAGCCAGCCCACGGTGACAGCGGCACGCCCAGGATGCAACAGACGGAGCGACGTTTGTTATTACCACCACCGCTTCGCCGAGAAGGCTTACAAATGCGTTCCCCCCTGCAAATTCACAATTTCCGGAAAACGCCGAAGCCGAGAGCCGTTAACAGCGGCGGTTCTCGGCGAAAAAAGCAAGCTTTTATATGTGACGGACGGACACACCGGCAAGCGGTTCCTTATCGACACGGGAGCTCAACTAAGTTTTGTCATGCCCTCCCAAGCAGACCGGGCCATGGGCCCCCGGGGCAATGGAGCGGTGGCAGCCAACGGCTCCATCATCGACACTTTTGGTGAAAAGAGCCTGCACCTCTGCATCCACGGCCGCAACTACAGATGGACATTTGTTGTAGCAGCGGTGAGTTTTAACTTGTTGGGCGTAGATTTTTTGTGTGCACATGGGTTATTAGTGAATCTAGCGAACAGGCGCTTGGTTAATGCACTGTCCTTTGCTTCTATTCCCTGCTCAAGTCCCAGTTCGAGCAGAGGACATTCCTAAAACAGCTGTAATAACCCCTTTCGGCCTTTTTGAATTTTTGCGGATGCCTTTCAGCCTCAAAGGCACGGCTCAAACCTTTCAGCGGATGATGGACGCAGTATTACGCGACCTCCCTTTTGTTTTCGTCTACCTCGACGATATGCTGGTAGCCAGCCCGTCTGAGGAAGAACACAAGCAGCACCTCACTATGGTTTTTCAGAGGCTAGAAGAGCATGGGTTAATAATCAGTCCAGCCAAATGCAAATTTGGTGTGTCACAAATTGATTTTTTAGGACACAGAGTTTCTCCGAAGGGGGCAGTCCCACTTCCAGACAAAGTTCACGCGATAAAAAGTTTCCCACGGCCACAAACGGTCAAATCGCTGCAAGAATTTTTAGGAATGGTTAATTTTTACAACCGTTTCCTCCCCCACGCAGCTCAGCTCATGCAGCCCCTATATAACGCGCTCAGAAAACAGAAAGCTTCCAACGCGGTCGAATGGACCCCGGAGCGCGAACACGCCTTTGCGGAAGTAAAAAGCACCCTAGCTAATGCCACATTGTTAGTTCACCCTGATCCCTCGGCCCGCATTGCGCTAACCACAGATGCTTCGGACCTGGCTATAGGGGCAGTTGTAGAACAACATGTCAGCGGAATCTGGCAACCTTTGGCATTCTTCAGCAAATCGCTAAACCAAACCGAGCGTAAATACAGCACTTTTGACAGGGAGCTGCTAGCGCTTCATTTATCCATCTGCCACTTCCAGTTCTGGTTAGAAGGGCGGAGTTTCACGGCTTTTGTAGACCACAAACCGCTCACCTTTGCTATGGCTAAAATTTCCGAACCGTGGTCAGGCAGGCAACAAAGACAGCTGGCTGCGATTTCAGAGTTCACCACAGACATTCGACATGTGGCAGGCAAACTTAACGTGGTAGCAGACTGCCTCTCTCGCGCTGTGACATCGTCAGAGCGCGAGGAGACAGATTATACTACCTCAGCTGTGGAACTCTTCACCAACGCGGACACATACGCGGCCCCAATCCATGCAGGGATAGATTATGCAGCCATGGCAGAGGAACAAAGCAGCGACGCGGACGTGCGCGCACTCTTGTCTGGACCAACTTGTCTGGACCAACAGGGTTAAGGCTGGAGGAAAGGGGTTTACGCGTCGGCGTGCCCCCCCTAATATGCGATATCTCAACCGGCCGACCTCGCACCGTTAGTCCCAGCTACATGGCGCCGCCGTATTTTTCGACTCAATTCACTCCCTCGCGCACCCAGGTGTGCGCGCCTCGGTTAAAATGGTCGCCGAAAAGTTTGTGTGGCCTGGCCTGCGCAAAAACGTAAAAGAATGGGCAAAAACTTGCATTTCTTGTCAGCGCGCCAAAATACACAAACACACAAAAGCCCTCTGGAGCCTTTTCAATCCCTGCTAGAAGGTTCGACCACGCTTCATGTCGACCTCGTGGGGGCTACTACCTTCCTCCCAAGGTTTCACACACCTGTTAACAATGATAGACCGCATCACCGCTTATCACCCTCAGGCTAATGGGTTATGCGAGCCTTTTCACAGATCTTTAAAGGCCGCCCTCAGAGCCTCACTAACGGATACAAATTGGGTAAATAAACTTCCCTGGGTTTTATTGGGGTTGCGTGCTGCGCGCAAAGAGGATCTAGACGCCTCTCCAGACGAATTAGTTTTTGCACACCCTTCAGGCTCCCAGGTGAATTTTTACCAGAGAACCCAGAGCCAGGGCATTTTCCAGCCCCGAGGTTTTTAGCAGCAACAGACCGGACTCTCTCCCCGGACCGGCACATCACTCTTTTCCACGGGTTTTTGTCCCCCAAGCTCTAAAAAACGCTGAATTCGTTTTTGTTAGGCATGAAGCTTTAAAACCAACCTTCCGCCCACCATACAATGGGCCATTCAGAGTGCTGGAACCTGGTGATAAACACTTTGTGCTTGATTTTGGGATAGAAAAGAAACAGTCAGCGTTTGACAGACTTAAACCTGCCTTCTTGTTGAGAGACGAGCCTACACAGTTGGCGAGAGCACCTCAGCAGGGTAGACCCCCCAAGAGGAAAGACTCAGCCCCCCTGCAGGGAACAAATAATCACTCTCCTCCCCAAGCTGCAGATTCCTTACAGGAAGGTCCCAGCAGGACGCCCCAGCGGACCCACAGCGGATTCGGGAGAAGATTTAAAACCCAGACAGCACAGGGACTGATGCAAACTACTCAACTGTTGTTCACTAATTGTGCTGTATCAGTTTAGGACTGACTTGTGATTTTACTATGCTGTTATGATTACACTGAACTCTCTTAGGAGCATGGCTGCTGGAAAGTTTTCTTCTGTGGCAAGAGGTGTAGCAGTTAGTATGTCATAGTAATTATCTTAAACTGTGAATTTTTCTATTGTCCTTTTCTTAGTCGTTTGGGGGGGCTGTGGGCTATATTAATCATATATTCCATAACCTACATATGTGAAGCATGTGGGAATGTTTGGTGATTACATATGTAAGGCGACTTCACACCTCAGAAAGGACAAAAGACTCTCAACCTCCAGTGAAGAACAAAGACGTCCCCAGACACTGCGGTGGAGACCGGAGGACGCTGCCCTCACCCCCCAGGGCCATGAGGAGGAGTATGAAGACAATGGGGGAGATTAAGATAATGAGGGATGTCAGCTTTTGATATGCATGTCTTTTGTTATGTGCAAGTATAAGTTCATAGAGCCGAAAGTGTTCCGGCCTCTTTTTCCTTCTTCTGCTGCTGCACTAGGATGAGACTTGTTAGAGGAGCTGATAATAAACTTTGGTTTATGAATCACATCGCCTTGTTATTTCAGGCTCCTCTACAGAATGAATGGTTTTGTGGGGCACCCCCACAACAGACTGGGACAAGCAGAGTGCTCGGCTAGAGCAATTAACATAACAGTGAAATGTGTGTATTAATGTCAACAGGCAGCCTCGCTTCGTCTGGCTCTTTCCTGCTCAGTACTGTGATGTTAATGTGCCATTCATGCATTGTGTTCAAGCTTCCTGCTCTTACTCTGATGCAAATGTCCCATGCCTTTCATGTATTGTCTGTAACTGGGTATATAAGCTGGACTGAAATTCATGTTCATTCTCTCTCTTACCACTGCTGCTGACACACGCATTCTGTGTCTCCTCACGAGAGCCTGAGGACCCGCTCCAGCCCGCCTGCACAGGGCTGGGGTGAGTTCTATGATGGCGGTATGATAATAAACACCTTTTAAACTCTCAGTTCGCTCTTTATTATTTATCCGCCACATTGGTGACCCCGAGAATGCACACGCTTTGTGCAACGCAACCTTTTGGTCTGGACAGCCACGCTGGTGACCGTATGACACGAATGCAGCACCGGCAGTGATTCTCCGACGACAAGCGAACGCAGCAGCCTGGCGCAAATGATCTGCTCTCCCTTCTGCTACAGGGAGACCTCGACGCAGAGCCACACCAGGCGAACTCCCTTGGAGATCACCACGACCCGTGAAGGCTGCAGAAAGCGTCATGGTGTGGACCCTCGCCTGAGATAGGGGACATCCCCGCTGGACCGGCCGAGGGACAAGAACATCTTCTCCCTCTCACCGCTCCTCCTCCTATCAGCGCTCCTATGCATCTACGCGAGCCCGAGGGACAAAGATCATCTATTTCCTCTCACCGCTCCAACGGCATCTGCACGAGCCCGAGGGACAAAGATCGTCTATTTCCTTGCACCGCTCCAACGCACATGACCAAACGCAGCAACACACCTGAACAGGGATGATTATCGGCGCCGACTACGCTGATCTCCAGCAAGCTCCCCTGACCCTGACTCGCCTCTACAGCGGACCCACCCACGCACTGAACCCCTGCACATGCACGGGGGGTTATGAGGACAGCGCACCACGCACGGGACATACCGGCTCTACACAGACCGCCAGCGTCCTTCGCCGCTGCACACGGAACCTTCAGGGCTGCTCACACACCTGAAGCATCACACGCAGCTCGCTCACAGGATTTTGTATGGGTCTCAGCCACGGCGCACAAAGGGAATTCGGGCCGTCAGCTGTTCCCGAGGGCTTTAGGGCTGCGCCCGCACCTAAAGTCAACACGCCAAGTCCTCTGCTTTTGGTTTTTTTTCTCACAGCCGCTACGCAGCCTTGCAGCTCCTGTTTTTCTTCATGGCCGCTATTAATCCTCGCAGGACTTAACCGCGAGAGGAGTCAGTGACTAATTTTTCTTCTTATAGCTGCTGTGGACCTCCGCACGTTCAACGGGACAGCCCCTCAACATCGCGGATCCACAGGCAATTTTTGCGTGGCCCAGACAATTTCGCCGTCCCAGGCCGGCACTTGCTACCCCCACCCCCTCCCTCCACCGCCGCCTGCAGCGAGCCTCCCCCGCAGCTCGCTCCCAAAGCCGGACTATCGAGACCTCAGCTTCCCGCTGAGCCCTCTGGGAGGGAGTGTGTGGGGCACCCCCACAACAGACTGGGACAAGCAGAGCACTCGGCTAGAGCAATTAACATAACAGTGAAATGTGTGTATTAATGTCAACAGGCAGCCTCGCTTCGTCTGGCTCTTTCCTGCTCAGTACTGTGATGTTAATGTGCCATTCATGCATTGTGTTCAAGCTTCCTGCTCTTATTCTGATGCAAATGTCCCATGCCTTTCATGTATTGTCTGTAACTGGGTATATAAGCTGACTGAAATTCATGTTCATTCTCTCTCTTACCACTGCTGCTGACACATGCATCCTGTGTCTCCTCACGAGAGCCTGAGGACCCGCTCCAGCCCGCCTGCACAGGGCTGGGGTGAGTTCTATGATGGCGGTATGATAATAAGCACCTTTTAAACTCTCAGTTCGCTCTTTATTATTTATCCGCCACAGGTTTAAACATTTAGCATCACATTGCCGAGCCGATGCATGCCAGCTGCCTGGACCTCATTTGCATAAAGTTAAAAAATTTCAACTTTATGCAAATAAGAGATAGGGAGAAGCACGGGCTGCAGCCCAAATCTCCCTGTATCAAAGACAAATGCTTTCCGTTGCGTTTCACAAACACAATGAATGGGAAGCAGAAAAAAATGACATATCCAGTGGACACGTACCATTATAGCAGCATATGGCGTGTCTGTCAATGATGTGGAGAAGGTCCTCCTATCTCATAATAATCAAAAACAAAGGCTCAGAACCAGTCCTTCACTTGTGTGTCCTACTTATTGTTTACTCACGCATCATTTCAGTCAACGTCTAGTATCTAAAGGTACTCTGTAATTTCCCAGTTTGGGATCTATAAAGTACATCTATCTATCTATCTATCTATCTATCTATCTATCTATCTATCTATCTAGCTATCTATCTACCCTGTGTACTGCTGTGACTGAATATTGTCTGTGGTTGTTGGATACAAGTTGCTACTCATTTTTACCACTATGTGGTGCATAACTGCCATGAATTCTGTTCCTGCACATAATGGGGTGGGCATATCAATCAAAATATTGACAGTATCGATACCAACAATTGTATTGATACTGAATCGAAACTAGCATAATGGAATCAATATTTTTGTTTGTCTTCTGCCTTCAGTATGTAAGTTGCTTCCGTTTCATCTAAAAGTAGACATGTCCAGGAAAACACAGCTGCTAAGAAGAATCTAAGGATTTAAACATTCCATCCATCCATTCATCTTCTACTGCTTATCCAAGGGCCCAAGTTGCAGGGGTAGCACTGGTAGAGAAGACAGACTGCCTCCCGGTTCATAGCACCATGATGATCCCCATGATCCCTCCTGCAGGTGGTGAGCCCACTGGAGGGTGAACCCATGTGCCTCGTTGTGTACACTGGGTTCTTGTAAGTTTTTCATGGGGATCCACTGGACTGTTATGTCTGGAAACCCGGAGTGATGCACAGAGAGTGGTGCTGTTGTGAACACGAACTTTATTACACACAGTAAGATAATACACAGTACAGGTCTCCTATCTCCTGTAGTGCAAGCCGGGAAAGAGGTCTTCAGATGGTGGCTCTCACCCTATATGGGCTGGCTGCTGTTAACCCTTTCACTACATTCTCTCCCTCCCTTGCAAAAACACAGAACACTTCAATCAGACCCTCCCCAATTTGGCATAAACAACAATAATAATAACAATAATAATGACTCACAATATCCACATTTGTTTGTTTTTTCAACTTGATAGAGGGCTATATTTAAAAGTTTATATTTAGAAAACTAGTGCATACCTGTGCATGCCCGTGCAAGCCTGTAGAAACCAAGCATATAAGCAAGTATTTCTGCATTCCTGCCTTTGATCTCTGACATGGTTACCATGGCATCAGTAACCATTGTGATGCCTGCCTTTGATCTTTGACATAGTTATCCTATGATCTTTTAGCGAGTCCTATGGTCTATATCACATCATATATCATCACATCTTTTTTTCTTTTTTTTTTTTTCCGGTTCCGGTTCCGCCGGACCGGTGGCGCCACACGAGTAGGCTGCCCGTTGCAACAGCCTTTTTTTTAATCTTCCTTCTTCTTTCTACACCTTTCACTCTGTATATATATCACGGACGCACGGATCGCCCCGGGGGTCTCCCGGGTCGGCGGACGGAGCCACGGTTTGCAGCGGGAGACGCTACAGCGGGGAGGAGCTAGTGCTAGCTAGCACTTGGCCGCCGCCCGGTGCTAATGGGAAACTCGACATACCAGGAGCTGTAGCGAAAACGACGCGGGTGCCGGGCTGGAGTTTAGGCGGCGTGCAAGAAATATAAGACAGAATAATAAAGAGCGATGGCAAGAACCAAGCAGACCGCCCGTAAAATCTACTGGAGGAAGAAGCCCCCCCAGGAGACAGCTAGCCACCAGGGCTGCTCGGAGAGGCGCTCCGGCCACCAGCAGAGTGAAGAGGCCTCGCCGTCACAGGCCCATGGCTCTGAGAGAGATCCGTCGCTGCCAGAAATCCACGGAGCTGCTCATCCGTAAGCTGCCCGTCCAGCGCCTGGTGAGGGAGATCGCTCAGGACTTCAAGACCGTCCTGCGCTTCCTGAGCTTCGCCGTCATGGCTCTGCAGGAGACCAGCGAGGCCCACCTGGTGGTCTCTTCTTCGCTAAGGGGGTCACCATCATGCCCAAAGACTTCCAGCTGGCCCGCCGCATCTGCAGAGAGAGAGCTTAGACTTTCTGTTGCACATTCACCAACCAACCATAATGCTCTGCACTGTGTGTCTGTATATATACATTTATAGTAATATGGACATATGTTTACTAGATGTTGTTTTTTCTTGCCTTCTGATTGTTGCTCTGAATGTTGCTATCCCTGTGCTGTTGCAATCCTGGAATTTCCCCATTGTGGGACTAATAAAGGCTTATCTTATCTTATATAGATATCATGTAGACATCATAGGACATCATGTAGACATCATAGGAACATCATAGGCAGTCCTATGATCTTTTAGCAAGTCTTATGGTCATGACAGACACACAGAGGATTCATATAGACGTCATGTAGACATCATAGGAACATCATAGGACATCATGTAGACATCATAGGAACATCATAGGCGGTCCTATGATCTTTGACATCAGAGGAACATCATAGGAACTATGACCCGTGCATGCCCGCAGAAACTAAGTATAAGCAAGTGTTTCTGCATGCCCGTAGAAAGCAGGTGTAAGCAAGTGCGTCACAACTCGTTCAGTCATGCCTGCCTTTGAGCTTTGATGATGGCATGGTGAGTCCTATGATCATGAGTGATGTCTGTCTTTGATCTTTGACGTCCTATGATCGTGAGTGATGCCTGCCTTTGATCTTTGATGTCCTATGAACGGGAGTGATGCCTACCTTTGATCACACACAGACACACACAAGATTTTCTCGAATCACTCTATACTATGGTGTCTTTATGACATATAGACATCATGTAGGTATCATAGGAACATCATAGGCGGTCCTATGATCTTTGACATCATAGGAACATCATAGGACATCATGTAGACTTCATAGAAACATCATCATCATCCTTCTTCTTCCGGCTTTCAGAGAGAGCAGACGCATTTCTTCCCCTCTCCTCACTTCTCCTCCCTTTACTGATCCCAGCTTGCTGTGTCCTGTCTGTGTCTCGCTCTTCTTCTGTTGCATCTCGACCCAAATGGAAAATTATGGAATTGGTGAGCTGGGCTTTAAATGCAATTGACACCACTTTTAAACAGAAAATCGGGCCAGGGGGAGCCCAAGTGGAGAGGCTCATGGGACAATTGGAACTCATGTGTCTGTGTGATTCGATTGAAGATGTGGAAGACATCTACCTGTTTTGGCTTCATGATCACAGGATTTCTGCTGTTTGGCTTTGGAGTTTCCTGGTGTATCAGAAATTAAAGATGTTGGAAGAGCTAATCAAAATGCGGACCCGGCGAAGCTCCTTCAACAATTCGACCAGCTGGGGAGAGCACTGATAGCGGCAAATGGCGAACTGAATCGGTAGGTGGGAAACATCTCGGAGTCGCTGGGTGCTCTCCAGGGAATGATTTTAAAGCCTGTGAATAAATTGTGATGCACAGAATCGCATGAGAGAGGAAATTTCTATGCTCTAAGTGAACTGTGCTCATCAGGCCTTGATTCGGCGTCCTTGGGAACTCATTCCTCCAGGAGAAGAGATAAAGCAGAAGGGAGTTTTGGCTTCTCTCTAACCCAAACAAATGCTGATCAGTGCAGCAATCTGAACTCTCCAAGGACAGCGTCATCACGTGACTAGCATGGAATTTTACCATCTGACATGAACTGAAGAGAGATGGACTCTGTGGACATGTTATCTATGTTTTAGGACACTAAGGACATAACATCTAGCCATTTCCTAGAAGAGGATTTTTGTTGTCCACCAGTAACTGATACTTCACACACTGCATTCACACTGATATCACCACTGACATACACACACTGGTCTCTCTCTTGCTTTGATAATGTGTGGATCTGTATTGTCTGCTAAGTGTGCTTTTAGAGGGTTTTTTTCTATGTGATCACAATCTGGCTCATTCGAGCTATATTTTGAAAACTATGTTTTTTCTCTCTGCCCAATGTGTCACCCCCTCCCCCTCTCCCTCTTTACCCCCCACTGTATGAGGCGCCTTGTATGGCTGCTGCGTCATTAGGGAGCGCTTAACACGAGCGCACCTTAGTGATAAGTAAAATTCCTTGTATGTGTAAGCATACTTGGCAATAAAGTTGATTCTGATTCTGATTCTGATTCTGATTTTGATCATAGGACATCATGTAGACTTCATAGAAACATCATAGGCAGTCCTATGATCATTTTACGGAGTCCTGTGATCGTGACAGCCAGCCAGCCAGCCAGCCAGACACACACACACACACACACACACACACACACACACACACACACACACAGAGCGATTTCTTGAATTTATAGAATGATGATGTAAAAAGGCTTGCTGGCTGGCCGGCTGGCTGGCACAGCTATTGACACTGCCGAGGACACAGTCCAAGGATGGATAATTTTTTCACACATAAGGAGTTGTTCAGAACTCCTTATAAGAGCTTCTTATACAAAGATATAGAGTGAGAGTGAAGTATATGGTAGTAATGCACCTGTAAGCTGGTTGCCAACCACCAATCAAATCTAAAAGAAGAAGAAGAAGATATAGAGTGATGATAATCAAGTCAGTGGCGGTAATGCACCTGTAAGCTGGTTGCCAACCGCCAATCAAATCTAGAAGAAGAAGAAGAAGAAATTCAGCTAAATTTGATCACATGAATTGGAAAGATTTATCCCTTAGAGCTTCCAGAGTGTTGCTACTTCACAGCTTTACATGACAGAAAAAAACATTTAACAACCCAACTCTGATTTTTTTTTTTAAAGAATTCTTTTGTCCTTTTTTTCCAAACTTAGAACTAGGGTCTGCGGGTGGACCGCCGCTAGAACCAGCAGGCTAAATGGATTATTCTGCCACTATTTTTAGCCGCGCTCCTAACTAAACAGTCATTCATTCTTTTTTTTTTTTTTTTTTCTTACAGTCTTCCATGGGAGGAACAATTCTGCCTAAGGGGTTTTGTGGCGGACCCATGGCGGCCTCATCCCTGGAACTGTCGGACTCCTGGGGCCGTTCTTCATGACGCCGGGGTCTGGGTCCCACAGTGCAGTAGTCAACTCCCGCGGAGCCCTGCCATCTGGAATCACCACCTGGACCCGCCGCAGCTAACTCACGTGCCGAACTGAACCGTCTGTCAGCCGAAAGCACATTGTCCTCAGCTTTGCCACGATCCTCAGCAGTGCCTGTTGTTTCAGAATCAGAATCAGAATCAGATTTATTGCCATTGTTCATGTAGTACACAAACTAGGAATTTGTCTCGGTGCAATGCTGCAACATTAAACATGATAAAATAAAGGAATTAAACTATACACGCAATAAAGTGTAGAATAAGAATGAGTAATACTAGTCAGCAGTTTAAATATATTAGCGAGCAGCAGATAATGTGGAGAACCATATAGTGCAGTCGGTAATGCAAGGAGAAAACAGTGATGATTGACATGAGTCTGGTTGAGCTGCTGTACATAGTGCACGAGAGTCAGTAAGTCACTTAGTGTTCAGCAGTCTGATGGCAGAGGGGAAGAAGCTGTTCATGTGACGGGAGGTTTTAGTCTGAATGGACCGAAGTCTTCTACCTGACGGGAGAGGGGCAAACAGTACGTGACCAGGGTGTGAAGGATCGGCTATGATCCGGCCAGCACGCCTCCGGGTCCTGGAGATGTACAGATCCTGGAGAGATGGGAGCTTGCAGCCGATCACCTTCTCAGCAGTGCGCACGATGCGCTGCAGCCTTAGTCTGTCCCTGGCAGTGGCTCCTGCGTACCACACGGTTATGGAGGTGGTGAGGATGGACTCGATGATGGCTGTGTAGAACTGCACTAACATCTTGGTGGGTAGCTTGAGCTTCCCCAGCTGCCGCAGGAAGAACATCCTCTGCTGGGCCTTTTTGATGAGGGAGCTGATGGTCGGCTTCCACTTGAGGTCCCTGGTGATGGTGGTGCCTAGGAAGCGGAAGGAATCAGCAGTGGTGATGGGAGAGCCTGTGAGGGTGAGGGGGGGCAGAGGGGTTGTGATTTTCCTGAAGTCCACAATCATCTCCACTGTATTCAGAGCGTTCAGCTGCAGGTTGTTGTTGTTGCACCAGGACGCCAGCTGGGCCACCTCTCTCCTGTAGGCGGACTCGTCGCCGTTGGAGATGAGCCCGATGAGGGTGGTGTCATCCGCAAACTTGATCAGCTTGACAGACTGGTGGCTGGAGGTGCAGGAGTTGGTATAAAGGGAGAAGAGTAGGGGGGAAAGTACACAGCCCTAGGGTGATCCGGTGCTGATGCTAACAGAGTCTGAGACAGTCTTTCCCAGCCGCACATGCTGCCTCCGGTCCGTCAGGAAGTCGGTGATCCACCTGCAGAGGGAGTCAGGCACGTTGAGCAGGTACAGCTTGTCCCGGAGCAGAGCGGGGCGGATGGTGTTGAATGCGGAGCTGAAGTCCACAAAAAGGAACCTGGCGTAGGTTCCCGGGGAGTCCAGGTGCTGCAGGATGGAGTGGAGGGCCAGGTTGACTGCGTCGTCTACAGACCTGTTGGCTCGGTAGGCAAACTGCAGCGGGTCCAGGAGGGGAGTGGTGATGGACTTGAGGTGGGGCAGGACCAGGCGCTCAAAGGACTTCATGACTACAGAGGTGTTTCGCTGGTTGCGGCCCAGTCAGTCGCTGTCCCGGTCTCCCGCCGGCACGAACCCAAACCCAGTCCATGACTTGGAGCAGCTCCTTACTAGGTTTAATGCATTGTCGTTGTGCTACCGGTGGCTCTGCGTGTTCATTCAGCTTGGGACCTTCGTCATGCTGCAGCGGTTCCGTTGTCACCATGTTTGTTGGAGACCCTTCACCTGTTGTCTCCATCATTGGTTGAGGCTCGTCATGGGTACAGAAGATGTCTGGTGCCTCTCCGGTGTCACTCATTGAAGCGGACTCTTCACCTTTCAGCTCGGTCATAACCTCCGTAGCTTGTTGAGTGAGGGTACAGAAGCAGTCCAGCTCCTCCTCTCTGCCGTCTGAAGTGCTATGCTGTGCCGTGTCATGCGTTGTGTCTGTGCCTGGCTGCTGCTGTGCTTTGGGGCCCTCTGCATGCTCGGGTTCCCCCTCCCGTGGCTCCAATTCTGGCTGAGGGGGAAACGGAGGCTGGTCTGGTTGCTGTCCTCTCTCCGTGTCATCGTCGTCCTCTATGTCATGTTCACCCACTGTGCTGTGGTCACTCTCAGTACTGAATTCTCCCTTTTTGCTGTGCTCACTCTCTGTGCTGTGCTCTTCGGTTGGCTTGTCACAGATTAGCTCGTTGTTGTCGTTCCCAATGAGCATGGGCTCCCACTCCTCCTCAGCACATGGGGTGGATGGAGTGTTATCGGTACTGTTCTGGGTTACCTCGTCGGCGTTGATCTTGATAGACCCAGGCTCCCTCTCCTCCCGCTTCGGTTCTGGCTGCGGGAGGGGCGGAGGTGAGTCCGGTCTCTGTCCTTTCTCCATGTCGTTTTAATAAACCATCGTTTAGTTCAGTCACCGCCTCCATGGTCACTCATTTACAGACATAACAAATGGCAACGAGGATTAAAATGGATCTTCTGGAGGAAAACTTGACGTTTTTCCTGAAGATGGACACGTGTCTGGCACCCCAGTTGGAGAGTGAAGTGGCTGGACGAGCCGGACCCTACTGTCTGGCTTGCAGGTTTGGGCAACTAGAGGACGAAATGGTGCGGGACCAGCTAATGGAGCACTCCAGCAACCCACAGCTGCGGGAGAGGCTAATCAGAGGGCCCGACGACCTACCGCTGGCAAAGGCAGTGGTGTCGGCGTTCCGGTTGGAGGCTGCCGACAAGCTAACATCACAGCTAAGTGAGCCACAACGACGAGTCTTGGTAGCTTATGCAGTTACCCAACAGAAGTACCCATTAACACCGCGACTTGCTTGGAGGACGCCGAGGTGTATGTTACGGGACAACAGAATATCAAGGGACACCAATTGTGTGGTAACTGCAGCTCTCCGAGGCACCGAGAGCTAATGCAATCCTGCCCAGCCAGGGGGCAGCGATCCAGTTGCTGCAGTAAGCTCCTTCGCTTTGCCAAGGTGTGCCGATCATCACAACGGACATCAATCCAGCCACTCAGCCAAAAAAAAACTCACCAGTGACCACCATCTACGCTGTGAACTCCGGAGACTCAGTGTACATGTGGTGCATGATAAAACTGGACGATGCAAAACATACTGTAGCTGCTGGACACCGCGACCGTGAGGTCAGTGCTGAACTGGGTTACTGTTAAGAGACTTTTCCCCAACCGTCCTATTGAGAAAAATCAGGTGGCGTTGTATGGGTACGGGCACACACACATTAGCGTTGTGGGGACCATATCGCTGGCAGTTCGCTATGGGTCAACAGTCCTCTCGGTGTTCGTTTTCCAGGTGGCTACACACGGGGATAATGAACTGGGTTTTGCCATCTGAGAAAACCTTAGGTTCTGTTGGGACGCTGATGATGGGAGCGCAACACACTCGGAAGGGGATACAGCTGCTCCGAGCGTGATACCGCAAGGAGAGGACAGTGAGGGAAAAGGGCAGAAACCGGACCCTTCCATTATCCCCACCCGGTGTCAGAAGCAAAGAGCCACTGCAGTGCTGCAGGATACAGAGTTCATGGCCCAGCAGGATCCAGCAGGACAATGCCAACCGGGGGTACGTCCTGCTGCCAGCGCGAGAGTCACGCCAACTCAGCTGCAACCAGCATCAGGGATGAGTGAACAACAGCGTCGAGTGCAGCCGAACAGATCGCCGCTCACAGTACCTGATTGAGTACGGGTCCATTGACCCGAATGCCCAGGTGGCCTGCAGATGTTCCTCTCCCCGCCGATGCAGATCGCCGCACGGCTGGGTCTAACCATTTTCCAGATGATTGGTGATTCGAGATAACATCTAGGCCTGCCGCTGCCGGCGTCTCCAGGGCCATGCCCACCGTGGGCTCGACTGGTGCCCGTGAAGGTGAACTGTTAAAATGACTCTTTTTTGAAATGTTTAGGCAGAGCATGGTTGCAACACAGAGGCAGAATAACCCACTCAGCTATGCAGGGTGTTACCGGCAGTCTACCGGGTTGCCCAGGTTCATATTGGTTTAAGATAACGGTTTTGAATTGGTACATTAAACCTTTGGTTATGGGTCTAGTTGTTAATGCTACCATGTTGTGCTTTTAGCATCAAGCACATGTGTGTGTCTTAAACATTATGTTTAATGCTTTAATAGTAATAACACCTGCCGATAGCCAGGCCACATTTGTATGTTAGTTAGCTCTGTGCTGCTTTACATTATGTGGGTCTGGTTGTGTATATGCTGTGCTGGCTGTAGGCCACTACAGTGCCACAATAGAAGCATCCAGCTAAGGTTAACTATCACCAGGAAGGTTCTGTTTTTTTTCCCGGGGGGGTGGGGGTAAATGTGGTATATTGGAAATACCACAACATATGCCACGGACATGGGGATGTATGCACAGGATGACGTCATCATGGCGGGAGTCGTCTTCTTTGGCACCCCACCTCTAGCCAACACATCAGCTTGTATCTCTACATTGTTAGCTTGTTAACTTTATACTGCAATACGTGTTGTTAACAGTGTGTATTTAATAAACCATTGTTCAGTTCAGCCACCGCCTCCATGGTCACTCATTTACAGATATAACAGTATTCACTCTCTGTGTAGTGCCTTTTGGCTAGCATGTCATGAATTAGCTCTCCGGCGTTCTGTTGTCCTGTCAGTCGTGGCGCCATCTGGGCCATTACCTCTAGCTGAAACGCCAATTCCAGCTCCTCCGCCCTCTGCAAGAAGCACACTGCCAATGGCATGCTCCTCCGCAGCGCCCTCACCGACTCTGCCACTGTCCGGTCGTCCTTTGGTGATTCGAGCACGGAGCAGATCCACGCTCGAGTCACTCGGTGTTTTCCCTTTTCTTTGTATTTCTAGTCCTGGTTAGTATTATTTGTAATATTATTTCCTGGTGCTTTTACTGTGACAGCGCCGCGGCTAGACTTCCGGCTGTCAAACCGGCTCACGGGCTGCCACAGCTGATTGCAATTCTGTGATTACGTTTCTCTCCTCACCTGGGGGTCATTAGCCCGGTTTAGTATTTAAGGTCACGGCTGAGGCTGACTCCTCACTGTGACCTCGTCTTATGCAGACCAGAGTCCCCACGCCTGGCTCCAGTTCTTGATTTACAGTGTAAGGTTTTGCCCTGACTGTGTTATATGTAAGTGACTCTTTGATCCTTTATGTGCTTAGTTATTTTACCCTCCGGGGTCGCCTGTGTTTATAGTTGTTTACATTTTGCCCCTTGTGGCTTGTTCTTTTGTAATCTTTTGTTAATAAATCAACAAACTCACTGTTGGCATTTGGTGCCTCATTCCTGCCCTGCAAAGGGCATTTATGACAGTAGGTTGCAGTCAACCGAGGTGCCAGCCTAAGTGAGCTTGTTTTTTGGCTTAGTTTTTTCCTTTTTCCAGGTGCCAGCTTTGTTTGGGAGTTATGGCATTTTATACCAGGAGGTATCCCATGGGCCTGGGGTTTGAGCTCTGCCAGACTCTAATGGAAATAGATGACCTCCTGGCCAATGCTCGTCTGTATGCCGTTACCAAAAATGCATGTTGGTACCTGGACCTCGCAGAGGTGGCTGTGAAGCATCATCCTCACCTTGCCGAGCATACTGAGGGCAGGGAGAGGATATTGGCGTTATAGGCGTTGCAGCAGAAGAGCCGGGAGCTGGCGAAGAAGCCTGCCAGGAAGCCTACATTGGAGCTGACAGCAAAGAATCCCCGCTCCTCGGCCCATCATCAGGCTCCTGTTAAGGCTCCAGCTCCGGTGTCACCTTTGCCAGAAAGCTGTCTCCCTGAGCGCCGTAGGAGGAAGGCGGCCAGGTCGCCCAATATCAAGGAACAGTGGGCTGCTGAACTCATTTGGGGCCATCTGGCTCGAAGCTCGTTCCTCCTACTACCTGGGCCAGGTTCTTAAGAGTGTGGTGGCAGCAGTGAGGATTGTGGAGGCACATCCCGGTTTGAGCAACTTTCCCGAGTTCGCCGAGCTGCTGTCCGCTGTCTCCACCCAGCAGCGACGTTTTCCCCAATTGGACATAAGTTCATCCGCAGCTCGAAGACGCCACCACCCAGCACCGAACCTTTCTCCTCCCAGTGACTCGTCTGCTCCTAAGCTGAAGGAGGAGAATTACTGGGTCAACATGACGTGAGGCTCCCCTCCAGATCCAGCTATGGGCCCTCAGTAAGAATCTTCCGCCTCCCAGCCAACTGCTCTTTTGCCACATGAGCGAAGAGGTTTGTCAGCAGCTCCAGCCTCCAGGTCCTCATCTTCAGCGGTTTCGCCAGCTCCCCTACCCCGGACTGCCTCTGCTGTTCCCCCCTCCTCTGTGTCGCTGCCTCCAGCTGCTGCGAGCTTTATGATTCCTTCTCCAGCCCCGCTCGCTACGGATCCTGAAGGAGCGGCTCCTCCTTGTCTCCTTGAGGGGTCCGCCATCGCCACTTCCACGGGAGAGGGTAGAATTGAGCCTGCTGCAGCAGTCACCACCGTTCCCCGGGAAAGCAGGCAAGTGTTTTTTCATTCTAAATCTCATTTTTGGTGAATTACCTTGTCTGATTCCTGGGGGTGAAGCTCAGGTTTTACAGTCCACTAAGCTTTCACCACCTGCTGCAGCCAATAAAATTGATCCTGCTACCTCTGTGTCTCCTCCTATACCCCCCGAGCATCCCCCGGTGCCAGGATTAGATCACCGGATGGAGGAGGAACCTGCGGCCCTGAAGAACCTGGTTCCAGACCCACAGCCATGGGCAGAGGAGGAGGGCTGACTGTCGTTTGGAGCCTGCACCAATGATGAAGTGTCCCCAGGTCTCCGTGAAGCAGCATTCAGCCCTAGCAGGCAACAGATCTCCTGCCACCACGCCAAGTGAGCCATCAGCATGGGTTTCATCACCAGGGGGTCCTCGGACTGTCGAGACCATCATGCCAGCTGCAGAGGCCACTGCAGCCAAGTGGGAACCTGAGATCAACCTCCTGATCACCGAGCCTGGATCGTTGGAGTCCTGGGCGGTGGTGGAGCTTGAGATCAGGCAAGTGCTCTATTTTGTCTTCTTATTTTCTGTGTTAGAGCAATCTTGCCTGTCTCTTGGGGAGGAGAGCCAGGTGCAGTCGGCCGCTGCATGTGAGCTCGCCTTGCTGGGCTCCGCTGCTGCCGGTGACACTGACTCTTGTTTTTCCTCTATTTCTGAGCCTTCTTCCAGGGTCACCAGAGATGAGTCAGCTCCGCCTGATGTTTTCAAGGTTCCAGGTTTGCTTCTGGAGGTCATCCCAGATGCAACGTTGGCCCGCTCAGGGTCCACCGTGGGTGCGGTGTTGGCCCACTCGGGGTCCACCGTGGGTGCAGTGTTGGCCCGCTCGGGGTCCACCGTGGGTGCGGCGCTGGCCCAGTCTGGGTCCACCGAGGGTGCTGTGCTGTCCCAGCTGGGGTCCACCACGGAGATTTCGGCATCCCAGTCTGAGGTCGGTGAGGGAGCTGCAGATCCCCCGTTGCTTGACACCGTGCTGGTTCCCCCCTTCCTCCCCTTTCCCTTCTCCACTATTCTCCACCACCGAACGCTGCTGGGGTCCCTTTCATCTGGTTCGGTTTCCTCCCCTTGAGCCTCCCAGTTGGGAAGCTGCCTCCGAGCTCACCCCTCTGGCCCTGGTGGTCTAAGGACCCTGGCTGACCGCCTGAAGGACTGTTTCACCGGTTCTGGGACTTCGGTTGGCCGCCTGAAGGACTGTTTCACTGGTTCTGGGACTTCGGTAGGCTGCCTGAATCTTTTCTCTTAATTTGGAGTCTGGATGCCGGTAGGCCACCAGAACTGCTTTTTTGCCTTACCTGCCAGTATTCCCCGTACTAGTGAATTTGTGGTGTTTTTTGTTTTTTTTCGTATATTAATAAAAAAAAAATCCTTGCATTGATGTCTCTGAGTTTAATATATATATATATATATATATATATATATATATATATATATATATATATATATATATATATACGTATATATACGTATATATATATACGTATATATATATATATATATATATATTTTTTTTTTTTGGGGGGGGGGGGAATCTTCACACTGTGATTAATGTGCACTTTGGCATTTCTGTAACAAAAAAAGGAAAGAAAAAAGAAAAGAAAGGGAGGAAGTCTCATTTTGTATTCATAGTTTTGTAGTTAGCTATCTGTATTTCTATTGTTTGGCTACGCATATTTTTGTGTTTGGACTTTTTTGATTATTTCCGTTGACATTTCTGTAAGATGGGAAGGAAGAAAAGGAAATGTAGTTGGATGATATTCTTGAGTTCTTCATGATTTTTTTTCTGTCCTTCATTCTCTCTGAGTGTTTAGTTGCATCTCTTTTGACCTTGAAGTGGTGTAGTCAACTATTTCCCTTTGGTAATCAAGTAACTGTTGTGGTTTTTTTTGGTAATTTGTATCCTTTGATGTATTTCTTGAAGTTTTTTTTTTGTGTATTTTGCTGTTTGGCCCTTTTGGGGCTGCAGCGGAGTTTTGCATTGATACGTTTATTTTGTGTTGAGAGTTTTTGAGTTTCTTTTGCCTTATGTGTTAGTATCTTGCTATTTAGCATTTCTGAGTATTTTCCATTTTTTGTGTCATGCCCTTCTGGCCTGTAACCATGGGAGACCCAATCAGCAAACTCCTAGGATCATGAGGGCATGCAACCCCCTCCACCATGATAAGGTAGCCATCCACAGAGGAGTAAATATTCCTTGTTCTTCAATAATAATTTTGTTCAGCTTTTGTACAAGTTCAGTTCATTATAGCACCAAGGAAGCTGTTTCAACATGCACAATTTACTAATTAACACAGGAATGCAAAGCTGCTTTTGTATAAGGAAAAAATGGTATCGATATTGATATCACTGATGTTGGCCCTGTATTTATTTGGTATTGTATCGATGCAAAATTTGCAATATCTCACAGCACTAGCGCATATCTTCTGTTCCTTTCTCCCCATTGTCCAGCAGGGGTCGCTGCCGCTTCTCGTTCTCCCTCAGCCTGGAGCCAAATAAGGATATGACGTGTTGGTTCCAAATAAAACCCAAGTACTACAGTCTTCGGGGCTGGTGGTTGGAGTGAGGAGAGGGAGCGGGACCCGGGTCGACTCTAGATCAGGTTAGTGTGATTACTAAGAGTATTTTGTAAAAGTGGGGACGTGACGGAGGTGGTGTTACGTCCTGGTTGTGGCTAATTGCTGGACAGTTAAAAGTACAACGCACGAGTTGGCACGTGTGGTGCCATTACAGCTCTAATGGACAGGTTTTGTACCAGACTATAAACTGGCTGTTCTGGGTATTAAAACATTAAACATTTATTAAAATAGAGTAATATTTATTGTTGTTAATTATCGTCAGCTTCATCGAATGCCAGCTAAAATACAAAGAACTGCCTTCCTCTTTTTCATACTTTAAAAACTAATTGAAACAGATGACCAAGTAAATATGTCACATACGGTCACTTAGAACAGTCTAAAAGGGATTAGCTGAAATGACCAACAAATATAAATAATAATTACAGTTTCAACAATCTCAGCTTTGACTTTTTTAACAGTATGTTATAGTATGTAGTTTAAAGGTAACTCAGCTGTAGAAAGTTTTTCATTTTTGTTTAAATCTGTTTTTGTATCAGTTTGTTTACATCATAGCCATATATTGACATTTATTTTTTTTTTTAAATCTGCATTTACCTTGGGCCAAATTGAGAAGCTGTATCCCAACATTCTTCGTGAACTGAATGCTTTAATGCTTTCTGTGTTTTTAGGTTGATTAAACAAAGACCATTATACCATGGTAGTAAATTCTGCTGGAGAGTTTCCTTTACTGAAAACAGCCTGTGTGCTGTTTTTAGAAAGCTAAACTGGTATTCTCCAGGCTCGGCCTCTTTCACTGTGGTGTTGGTCAGGGTCTTCATGAGAAATGTGTGTCCTCTGTCCTGGTCACAAGATGGGGACTGACAGCTGAACTACAGCCACATAGTGCCCGATTTGGCTTCCACTTTAGTGTGTGTGTGTGCTGGCTATACATGCTAAATGGGTGACAGACCAGCCATTCCCCCAAACCAGTGCTAAAGACAGAAATATTTCAGTAACTTTCTGAGAAAAATGTCAAAGTAAAAAATATACAGTTGAGGACAGAATTATGAACTCCTCTCTGAAAATTTCATTTTTTAAAAAGTATTTCCCAAGTACTGTTAAACAGCACAGTTTTAACACAGCTTTTCCAAACATCCTGGTTTTATTTTGGATGATTACATTATTTTACTTGGCACACAGAAACAAAATAATTTCACAAAAACCAAAAACTACCAGGGTCAAAATTATGAGCCCTCTGAAAAACTGACCTTTTTTACTCAGCCATAGCAATAACCACTTCTGTGCAATGATGTGCTTTAACTTTGTAATGTTCAAAGATTGTGTTTGAGAATGTATCATACCAAAAACAAAAGAAATCAGTTTAGACTTGAGAAAAAGTATTGTTGATGCTCACAAAGCGGGAGATGGATATACAAAGTTATCAAAGCGTTTCCAAGTATCAAGAACTGGCGTGAGAAGTATTGTCAAGGAATTCAAAGAGAATTACCCTGATAAAGGGAGTAAGTGAGAGTTCAAAAACTCTGGAAAGAAAACTAGTGAATGATTTAGCCAAGTTGGGAAGTGTAATCTCAGAGAAGTCACTATAACCCTGCACAGGAATTAACTGTGAGGTTGCAGACCAAGAAAAACTCCACTTCTGCAGAAGAGACACCTTCAAGCCAGATGGGAGAATGCTAAGGACAACCTGGACAAAGATTATTCCTACTGGAAGGTATGGTCAGATGAGATGAAATGAGAGCTCTATGGCCACAGAGAAACTGCTGATGTTTGGAGAAAGAAGGGAGAGGCATACAACCCAAATAACACTCCCTCCACAGTAAAACACGGTGGTGGGAGTATGGAGTGCTTCTGTGCTTCTGGAACTGGGAATCTTGTCAAGGTGGGAGGAATCATGAAGAAAGAAGCATGTGTTAAGATTCTGAAAGAAAACCTGAAGCAGTCAGCAGGAAAGCTGGTTCTGGATCATCGCTTTGTCTTCCAACATGACAATGACCCAAAATATACGTAGCTCCTGGTGAAGCACTACTTCCAGAAGACCAAAGTGAACGTTACTGACTGGCCTGCACAAAGTCCTGACTTGAATCCCATTGGAAAATCTGTGGGGGTCCATGCCAGAAGATTAGAAATCTGGAAGAGCTTAAGAGATTTGGCAAAGAATAATGGGCTTTGATTGTTCAGGAGATGTGTGTGACTTGTTGAAAACTACAAGAAATGACTGTGGGCTGTTATCCAGAAGAAAGGATACACAAGTGACTGTTAGCATTGGTGGTGGTGGTGGTGGGGGGGGGGGGGTCATAATTTTGACCCTGGTAGTTTTTTGTGTTTTTTGAAATATTTTTGTTTCTATGTGCAAAGTAAAATAATGTAAGCATCCAAAGTAAAACTAGGATGTTTGGAAAAGCTGCATTAAGTTATTTGGACTGTGTAACAGTCCAAATAATAGAGTATCATCACTCTATAAATTTAAGAAATCTGTGTCTGTCTCTCTGTCTATCACGATCATAGGACATCATAGGATGGCCTATGATGTCTGCCTGATGTCCTATGATGATCCTCTGATCTCAGGCTACATAGGACTCGCGATGCCGTCATATAGACAATAGGACTGGCTACCTATGATGTAGTGTCCTATGATGCCGGCCTTGATGTCTTTATGATGTCATATAGACCATCACTCATGATGCCTGCCTACCTATGATGTAGTGTCCTATGATGCCTCCCTGGATCTCTTTATGATGTCATATAGACCATCACAGGTGATGCCGTCATATAGACAATAGGACTGCCTACCTATGATGTAGTGTCCTATGATGCCGGCCTTGATGTCTTTATGATGTCATATAGACCATCACTCATGATGCCTGCCTACCTATGATGGAGTGTCCTATGATGCTTGCCACAGGAGGAGACGTTTCACCAGCAATAGAGTATGACAGACAAGGGATGCACAGACAGACAGGAAATGGGTGGCAGTGCGCCATGCATGTACTGAGTCACTTGAAGCCCGAAATGCCCGCAAAGCAAGCAATGCTGCACGCCAGGCAAGGCACAGACAAGCTGAGACCCAGGAGATGTGGAATATTCGGCTGGCCGCCAACGCTGCATGTCAGGCAAGGCACAGAGAAGCTGAGACCGAATAGGACACACTACTTTAAACCACACCCATTCCAAGCAGTAAATCTGGAAATCTCACTCAGTAAGGCAGAAGGCACTCTATAAATTCAAGAAATCTCTGTCAGTGTGTCAGTCTGTCACCCGATTAAGAATAGGACACCCTACTTTAAACCACAGCCATTCGAAGCAGTACCCATGAAGAATGGCAGTCTATACTACAAATCTGTAAAATGCCAAGCAAAGTGCTGATTTTCTCTGGGTGCTCCAGTTTCTGGGTTTCGACGGGCATGCACAGGTCTTCCTGAACAGGGTCGAAAGCCACTTTTTGCTCAGATCTATTTGCATGATCTTGTCCATGAACTGGAATTACAGCGCACCTATCCCCTCAACCAGTCGTCTCAACAAAGAAGAAGAAGAAGAACAAAAAGACCCACCAGATGGAGAGCAATACAGTGAGGAGAATGGCTGCACGTCAGAAAAGATGCCGTGAAGATGAAACACCTCAGGTTCGAGCAGTACGCTGCAGGCATGACTGTGAACAACACAGCCGTCTCAAACAGGAAGAGACCCTTCAGCAACGGGCATGCAGAAATACTTGCTTATACTTGGTTTTGATGGATATGTACTAGTCTATCTATAATTTAAGAAATCTGTGTGTGTGTGTCACGATCATAGGACTCAATATGACATCATAAAAGATCAAAGGCAGGCATCACTGAATGAGTGGCAACGTCAAAGATCAAAGGCAGGTTTCACCATGGTTACTGTTGCCATGGTAACTGTTAGAAAAATTCTTCTTAATCTTCAGTCAAAAACCAAGTGGGATCAGAGTTTCAGCAAATTTAATTACACTGGCCAGTGGAGAACAATACAAAAACAGTCTCAGAGCCTAGTCGCGCATCATTCTGACTCAGACACACACCACTCAGTTCTTAAGCCCTTTGTTATCTAAGAGGTGGAGAAGGAAATGGCCATGATGATTGGTCCAGTACATCTAGTCAAAACTTGATGTACAGATTATCGCTTTCTCAGGAACCATGACGCTCACTCAGCACCAGTCACACAGGAAACGCACAGAATGAACTAAAACAAAATGATAACATTGTTCAGCTGCATCCTTGACACTTTCACACAGACTCTGAGACAAAGCAGATCACAAATATGACACTTTTTTAATCATTCTCCCCCCATGGCATCAAAAAGGAACAATTTATGGTATCTAAAACCCCATCTGGCAGCTATGCTAGGCTCCATTGCATTTGCGTGCAGCAGATCCTAACTAGCTATTGATGGGAAAAGTCCGCCATCGGTCCTGCTGCCCCAGGCACTGGCTAACGTTTTAGTCTTTTTTTTTTTTTTTTTTGTTACTTATTTGTACCCGTAGGTAGATTTGGTTTGCAGTCTGGTGACAAGCCACCGGCTGCTGGTCGCTGCGTGCGCGAGCGCCCTAAACCTAGATGTTTTTTGGTATGCGGGAGGAAACCGGAGAAATCCCGGAGTAAACCCACGCAACACGGGGAGAACATGCAAACTCCACACAGCTCACTGTTGGTCGGGGGCTGGGATCGAACCCACGATCTCATGATCCCCGCGATCCCCCGGCCGAGGGTAAACTGTGCTGCCACAGTGCTAAACCACTGCGCCACCGTGCAGCCTTTAGGAGGAGAAGTAGAACAATAAACTCTAATCAGTAAAGAAAGTCATCAATGGTAAAAACAGTGAAAACAAAATGATGATAAAATAATAATAAAGATATAATAAGGATAAATGTGTGTTGTAGCTACTAGTACATACCCGTGCATACCCGTCCATGCCTGTAGAAACCAAGTATAAGCAAGCATTTCTACATGCCCGTTGCTGAAGGGTCTCCTGCTGTCTCAGATGGCTGTGTTGTTCAGTCATGCCTGCGACGTACTGCTCGAACCTGAGGTGTTTCATCTTCACGGCATCTTTTCTGACGTGCAGCAGTTCTCCTCATTCTATTGCTCTCCATCTGGTGGGTCTTCGTTCAGACCACTGGTTGAGGGATAGGTGTATCGTAATTCCAGTTCATAGACAGGATGACAAAAATTGATCTGAGCAAAAAGTGGCTTTAAGTGGCTTTCGACCCTGTTCAGGAAGGCTCTTGCATGCCCATAGAAACCAAGAAACCGGAGCACCTGGAGAAAATCAGCGCTTTGCTTGGCATTTTACACATTTGTAGTGTAGACTGGCATTCTTCAAGGTTACACATTTTTACCATGTCAGCACCTTTTTAAAAACCACATTGCTCAGAAAGCGACACTTTTGCTTAGTTTCTTCATCTTGAGCAAGAATACGAAGACTGCTTGATCTGCCAACTGTGCTCGCGGCAATGTCGAATTGGCCATGGCTGAAGAAATCTGTTGTGCAGAAAACACCAACGCGCTGTAAAGACTGGCCCTGTGACTTATTCACCTTGGCAATTTTGAGCCGTTTGACATCATAAAGACACATTAGTCTAGGCATCGTGAGTCATGGTCTATATGACATCATAAAGACACATTTGTCTATATGACGGCATTGCGAATCCTATGTTGCCTGATATAGGATCATCATAGGACATCATGCAGACATCCTAGGGCATCCTATGATGTGCTATGTCTACATGATGTCATGTAGACAAATCTTTATGATGGCATTGCAAGTCCTATGATGCCTGAGATCATAGGACATCAGGCAGACATCATAGGCCGTCCTATGATGTCCTGTGATCATGACAGACAGACACGCAGAGATTTCTTGTATTTATAGAGTGATATGTCATTGCAGCTTATATAAAAACAAAGGATAAAACAAAGTATAATAATAAAATGTAAAAACAGAAATAAGAATAACAACAATAAAAATAAAAGTAATGTTTCAAACTTCATAGATGTATTTACAAGTAGTACATTTCACCTTCACATCATGATCATGCAACTCCTTTTTTACTCTGTACTTGGGTCATGGAGAGACACCTTGAGCTCACACTGTTTGTTCATCATCCTCACCATCCCCGGCAACTGCTCCATGGTACATCACTAAGTTAACATGCACAAGTCTCATCATCATTCTACGGATGCAGGGAATGACATGAGAAAAGGCTAAAAATAGTACCACAAGAATCATTAACAGGCTCATGATGAGACTTCTCCATGAAGTGAGTAACCAACTTAACCAGGTTTGTTCATCAGTAACATCGAACTTGGCTGCGGCAGCCTGCAAGGCAGTCAGGTTGCGTATAGCCGAGGCAATCACGTGACCATCTGCATCATTTTCAGGAATAAAAGTACAACAATAATCACCTACAATTGCACACACGCCCCCTCGGACACCGTTATTTGATCAAGAACCATTCTATTTTGGGTCAGCATAAGTCTAAGAGCCATTAATTCCTTATTTATACCAGAAAAAACAGATAAAGAAAAATTCACAAATGACTGTAATCTATAATTGTTTCAGTCAACAAGATGTTCTTTGCCACTCCCACCTAGGGAAATGGGGAATAAAGTACCTTCTGCCCTGTAGTTTCTAACTTGAATTCCTTTGGCACATCTGTGCCCCAGATGGGATCATGTGGTGCAAAGGAGACATCTCTCTTCACTCTGCCCACCTGTCCAGCCGACAATATGGTGGTATGGTCAGTCACAACTACAGGGGCACACACCCCTCCCCACTTCATGGGCAGGTGTGAGTAAATGGTAAATGGAATTCACTTACATAGCACTTTTATTCTTATCTCTAATGACCAAAGCGCTTTACAGATCCTGCCATCCACCCATTCACACACACATTCACACACTGATGGCGGCATAGCTGCCAAACATGGTGCTGTCCAGACCCACCAGGAGCAATTGGGGGTAAAGTGTCTTGCCCAGGGACACAACGGCAGGCTATCTGGGGAGAGTGGGATTCGAACTGCCAACCATCCGGTTATTGGACAACCTGCTCTACCTCCTGAGCCACTGCCGCCGTAGGCACAATGGCCACACAGCCACCAACCCCCTGTCACCATATGCATGCCGTGCTTGTGAGAATCACAAATTGCAGCACTACAGAGCTCCTGCAGGGTGACATTGCCTTCCAGACTTCTAGACTGACAAAAAGGATCTTCAGGGCAGCTTTTGCCCATTATGTCAGTCCGGCAGGTAGCAGTACAGGGGTGAGATGTACTATGCACTGTTGCACACCTAGAAAGCGATAAACTGCCCAAAGAGAGGTTTCCACAACCTTTTAGACAAAAGGAAAAATTCCTCAGCAAGATTAACCTTGTCTTCACCGAGTAAGGGGTGTTGTGTCTCCGGTCAGTGGAGTCATAAGCAGTGTGACAGGTGTGATTCAAATTAATGCTTGCTGTACTATTGAACGATTTGCTGATTTGGCTGTGTAATAAGCATACTCTCACCACACATTACCAGCATAAACATGATCCTCATGACCTGGTCCTTCTAACCAGTCATGATGTGTGTGAGTAATGTATCTAGCCCTACAATGGATAGGTAATGGTGTCCCTAAAAATAGCCAAGCCAAAAGTGTCACCACAAGGATGATGATGATGAAGAAATAGGTGTACCATTCACATCCTTAAACTGCCAACCTTCTTTCTCTGGCATTTTGTCTCTCCATGATAAACAACAGTTGTTTCGCTATACAAGCGGTTACTGGACGCCAACAAGGGCACCGTCAGCTGACACTCATATAGAGAAACAGTTAAACAGTCACTTGTTGAGGATTTTTTGTGGGATGTAGTTTGCATTGGGAATTAAACAGTCTCTTGCTGAGGGAATGGGGATTAAACAGTCTGTTGCTGAGGGTTTTGAACGGGGTAAAGTTTGCAATGTGTCAAATGCACCCAAGAGTCACGTCCTTTGACTTTCACGGCTGTTGGTGTTGCCAGGAGGACTTTGTGTGGTCCTTGCCAGGGAGCGTCGGCCCAGTTTTTCTTTTTGGTGACTTTGATAAGTACCAGATCCCCCGGTTTGGCCAAGATGGGTGCTTCACCTTGGTCCCTCCTGGGAAGAGCAGCATGAACAATATCTCTTTCAGTCAACAATCTTTGCATGTAATCAGCCAAGCACACTTCCTCATCACATGAATTAAATGGCCTTAATGGTGGGAGTAGGTAAGGTTTGCCATACATTATTTCAGATGGGGATAACCCCCCTTTGGTGGGAACTATTCTCATGTAAAACAAAACTAGGGGAAGGCAATATATCCAATTTTGTCCTGTTTCTGCCATTGTTTTACTAAGCCTTTCTTTAACAGTTCTATTTGTGCATTTACCAATCCTGCAGACTGTGGATGGTAGGCTGAATGGTTTTTCAGGTTAATATTGAGTGCTGTGCCTAAGTGTAATATAATCTGATTTACAAAGTGTGTTCCATTATCTGAGTAAATTTTTTCGGGTATTCCAAATCTGGGCACAATTTCTGCTAACAGTTTCTTTGCCACTGTAGCAGCATTCGGGTGAGTGCAAGGGCTTCTGTCCATTTAGTAAACATGTCACAAATAACCAAACAATATCTTTTGCCTTCACATTTATCTATCTCAATGAAATCCATGCAAATGTTTTGAAATGGATAACTTGATGCAGGAAAGGTGTCTTTTTCAGGCCTTAAGTTCCCTTGAGCATTGTTTTCTGCACAAATTAGGCATTTCTTACAAAATTGAGTAGCAAATTGGCTGAACCCATAAGCAGTAAAAGATTTGTTTAGCATAGAGATCATAACCTTCTTTGATACATGGGAGACCCCATGTAGCAGAGTGGAGGCCTGCTGAAATAGTTTGCATGGTAAAATAGGTTTGTTTTTGTTGCATTTGTAAAGATTGGAGGTATTGTCAAAACTCACTCCGTTTTGGATACATCTGTAAATTTTGGCTTGTGGTGCTGTTTTCTGGGCCTCAGTGACAATGTCCTGTGATAAGTTTTCTGTCAGTTTTTAAGAGAAAACCTGGTGTTGTCTTTTCCAGTATGGCCGAGTGCAGCTGCCTTAGCTGTTTGATCTGCAAAGCTATTGCCCTTAGAAACTGGATCTGTGCCATTGCTGTGTGCTGCACATTTGCATATAGCTTTTAGATGGGAGTTTTACACTGTCTAACAGTTTTAAAATGAGGTCTTTGTGTTGGATTGGCTTCCCTGTTGATGTAATCATGCCTCTTTTCTTCCACTGTTGTGCAAAGTGATGGAACGTAGAAAAAGCATACTGGCTGTCAGTATACACTGTGAGTGCTTTCCCTTGGCCTAATTTATAAGCTTCAGTTAGAGCAACTAATTCAGCTGCCTGTGCAGACTAATGTGATGGTAGTTTTTGTGCTCGTAAAACGGTGTCATGACAGGGTTTCCTCTGGTAACATTTCTGGGTGGCAGCCCGCCCTGCCAGAAATATTACCGCCACGCCAATAAGGAGATATGAATTTAAGCAAAATATATGAAGCAATGACTTTCCACAAGCGCACACACGAACAACGTGCGTGGCCGTCATCTGCGCGGAGTTTAGAAGCGCCCCGCCCACGCAAGCTTTCCAGTCAGTCAGAAAACGAGATTAAAAATCAATCAATCAACCTTTATTGTCTTGATGCTATGCATACAACTGTAGTGCAAGCAAGATGAAATTGCGTTTCTCTAGGCATCCATATTGTAAAAAGAACATAATTTTAAAACACACTCACACCCCCCACCCCGACAGCCATTCACACATCCCTGAGACATATTTGGATATTACAGTAATGTTAACTTATTACAGATGCAGTTAAAATGATAATAACTGCCTATGTGTATATATAAAACAATTACAATGGCTAAGTCCAGGTTAACAAGGTCACGAGTTCCTGGCAGCGGAGGGTGAAGAACAGAGCTGTGTGAAGGAATCTGATCAGACCTAAATGAAACAGTCATTGTCGCCCTGACAGACTGCTAAGAAGAAGAAGAATCTAAGTAGCTAAGAGAAATAAATACTTAAAAACTGACTAAAACTATAATATACTGTACATATAATATACATAATGTCCATAAAGTGCAGTAATATGTGTAAAGGATTCCGGATCAACTGTTCAGCATCCTAACAGCTTGTGGAAGGAAGCTGTTGGATCAGTCTGGTGGTTCTGCCTCTGATGCTCTGGAATTGTTTGCCAGATGGCAGCAGTTCAAAGTGTTTGTGCAGAGGGTGAGAGTGGTCCTGAACAATGTTCAGTGCCCTGCTCCTACAACGGCTCTGAAAAAGTTCTTGAACAGAGGGGAGGGAAACTCCAGTTACCTTCTCAGCTCCCTTAACTATCCTCTGCAGAGCTTTTTTGTCTGACATACTGCAACTGGAGTACCATGTTGCAATGCAGTATGTCAGAACACTCTCCACCACGCCTCTGTAGAAGGTCCTGAGGATGCAGATGGGGAGAGAGGCCTGTTTGAGTTTCCTCAAGAAGTGCAGTCTCTGCTGGGCCCGCTTCCTGATCCCCAAGGAATTCTTGCTCCAGGTCAGGTCCTGCGAGATCTGCACTCCGAGGAACTTGATGTTCTCCACTCTCTCCACCGAACGGCCGCTGATGCAGAGAGGGACGTGTTCAGGCCGTGACCGCCGGAAGTCGATAATCATCTCCTTCGTTTTGTCCACATTGAGCACCAGATTGTTCTCCCTGCACCAGTCCTCCAGGTCTCTAACTTCTTCCCTGTACATTGATTCCTCATCCCTCTGAATAAGTCCCACCACTGTGGTGTCATCCGCAAACTTAATAATCTGGTTCCCCTCGTGTCTGGACACAAAGTCATGTGTTAAAAGTGTAAACAACAGTGGACTGAGTACACAGCCTTGAGGGGATCCAGTGCTCAGCGTGATGGAGTTGGAGATGTTGTTTCCAACCCGGACAGACTGAGGTCTCTCGGTCAGGAAATCCAGGATCCGGAGACATGTGGCGGTGTTCAGACCGAGAAGGAGTAATTTCTCCATCAGTCTCTGGGGAATAATGGTGTTAAATGCTGAACTGAAATCAATGTACAGGAGTCTGGCATAGGTGTCTTTCTGATCCAGGTGGGTAATGACAGAGTGCAGGGTGGTGACTATAGCATCCTCTGTGGAGCGATTTGAACGATACGCGAACTGGAGCGGGTCATGTGACGCAGGGAGGCGGGCTGTGATGTGTGGTATAACAAGCTGTTCAAAACACTTCATTACAATTGGTGTCAGTGCAACAGGACGATAGTCATTCAGACAGAACACAACCGCTTTCTTTGCCACCGGTACTATGATAGAGGTCTTAAAGCATCTGGGGACGATGGCCTGACTCAGGGAAATGTTATATATGTCAGTCAGGACATTGACCAACTCACTCGCACAGACTTGGCGCACACGTCCCAGGATGTTGTCCGGACCTGCAGCTTTACGTGGGTTAACCCTGATTAGGGTCCTCCGTGTGTCCGCTGTGTTGATGGTGATAGCTGGCCCCACAGATGGTGAAGATGGGCCAGCCCTCCCTCTGATTGTCGGATTTGATGCTTCAAAACGTGCAAAGAAGTTATTGAGCCTGTCTGGAAGCAAAGCATCATCATCATCGACCCCCTGCCTAGACTTATAATCCATCAACGCCCGTACTCCCTGCCACATCCGTTTGGTGTTCCCTGTGTCACAGAAATGTCCCTGGTTTTTCTCTGCGTTGGCGCGTTTCGCCGTCTTAATTCCCTTTGCGAGCGCAGACCTGGCTGAGTGGAAGGTCAGCGAAGGCTGCATCTCTGGCTGTGAGCAGCGAGCGCACCTCTGCAGTCATCCAGGGTTTGTAGTTGCCCCGTGCAGTGAAGGTCTTCAATATAGTGACATCCTCTGTGCACTTCGCAATGTAGCTGGTGACCATGGCTGATGAAATATATACATACAGTGGGGCAAAAAAGTATTTAGTCAGCCACCAATTGTGCAAGTTCTCCCACTTAAAAGATGAGAGAGGTCTCCAATTTTCATCATAGGTATACCTCAACTATGAGAGACAAAATGAGAAAAAAAAAATCCAGAAAATCACATTGTCTGATTTTTTTTTTAAAGAATTTATTTGCAAATTATGGTGGAAAATAAGTATTTGGTCACCTACAAACAAGCAAGATTTCTGGCTCTCACAGACCTGTAACTTCTTCTTTAAGAGGCTCCTCTGTCCTCAACTCGTTACCTGTATTAATGGCACCTGTTTGAACTCGTTATCAGTATAAAAGACACCTGTCCACAACCTCAAACAGTCAAGACTCCAAACTCCACTATGGCCAAGACCAAAGAGCTGTCAAAGGACACCAGAAACAAAATTGTAGACCTGCACCAGGCTGGGAAGACTGAATCTGCAATAGGTAAGCAGCTTGGTGTGAAGAAATCAACTGTGGGAGCAATTATTAGAAAATGGAAGACATACAAGACCACTGATAATCTCCCTCGATCTGGGGCTCCACGCAAGATCTCACCCCGTGGGGTCAAAATGATCACGAGAACGGTGAGCAAAAATCCCAGAACCACATGGGGGGACCTAGTGAATGACCTGCAGAGAGCTGGGACCAAAGTAACCAAGGCTACCATCAGTAACACACTACGCCGCCAGGGACTCAAATCCTGCAGTGCCAGACGTGTCCCCCTGCTTAAGCCAGTACATGTCCAGGCCCGTCTGAAGTTTGCTAGAGAGCATTTGGATGATCCAGAAGAGGATTGGGAGAATGTCATATGGTCAGATGAAACCAAAATAGAACTTTTTGGTAAAAATTCAACTTGTCGTGTTTGGAGGAGAAAGAATGCTGAGTTGTATTCAAAGAACATCATACCTACTGTGAAGCATGGGTGTGGAAACATCATGCTTTGGGGCTGTTTTTCTGCAAAGGGACCAGGACGACTGATCCGTGTAAAGGAAAGAATGAATGGGGCCATGTATCGTGAGATTTTGAGTGAAAACCTCCTTCCATCAGCAAGGGCATTGAGGATGAAACATGGCTGGGTCTTTCAGCATGACAATGATCCCAAACACACCGCCCGGGCAACGAAGGAGTGGCTTTGTAAGAAGCATTTCAAGGTCCTGGAGTGGCCTAGCCAGTCTCTAGATCTCAAACCCATAGAAAATCTTTAGAGGGAGTTGAAAGTCTGTGTTGCCCAGCGACAGCCCCAAAACATCACTGCTCTAGAGGAGCTCTGCATGGAGGAATGGGCCAAAATACCAGCAACAGTGTGTGAAAACCTTGTGAAGACTTACAGAAAATGTTTGACCTCTGTCATTGCCAACAAAGAGTATATAACAAAGTATTGAGATGAACTTTTGTTATTAACCAAATACTTATTTTCCACCATAATTTGCAAATAAATTCTTTAAAAATCAGACAATGTGATTTTCTGGATTTTTTTTTTCTCATTTTGTCTCTCATAGTTGAGGTATACCTATGATGAAAACTGGAGATCCCTCATCTTTTAAGTGGGAGAACTTGCACAATTGGTGGCTGACTAAATACTTTTTCACCCCACCGTACATGAATCATAAATACATGCTTTCTTTCACCGTGGCAGCAGCATCTTTGTGGAGAATGAGGGGAAGTCAAACAGCAGAAATGGACTCTTTATTTGAAGAGAAACTTTGTGAAGAAGTCCGCCATTTCTTTGTTGGTGAAAATCCTGGCAAATCAGCGCCTTGGCGCTACCTATCGGGCGGGAGTGAAACTGCAAATGATGGCTGTGCCCATGCGTCAACCGCTTGGCCTGGGTAGATGAAAAAAGTGAGCATGAACAGCGCCGGGCTCATCCAAAGCGTACGTGGACCAAGGTGGACTAGAGGGGAAATGCAGCATGAAGCAGGCTTTACAAGGCAGAGTGTCTCGCTAAGTGTGACTGTCCGACAGAAACATGAGTTTCTGTCATGTAAAGGTATGTAAGTACTGGAGGCATTTATCATGGTTTTAATCCGCTGGAAACGGGAGCAATAACGGAAGTATGGCTTAGCTAAGAGATAAGATAAGCCTTTATTAGTCCCACAATGGGGAAATTCCAGGATTGCAACAGCACAGGGACAGCAACACTCAGAGCAATAATTTAGAAGATAAGAAAATAAGAGCAGTGAATATACATATGTACACATAAATATATAAATATACTGTATATACACAGTGCGGAGCATTGTAGCTAGATGCAATAAACAGCATAACCGTCTACTTAGTTATCCTACATAGTATGAATATGTACGCATACATATTGTCACCCTCCGTAGCGACTGATATTGTCCTAGTTGTATACTGGAGGGGACCATTTGTGTAAGTCTTGCGTCTTTTGCATTCAATACTATTAGGCCATCACGTTTTTTTTGCTGTCTCTGCGAGCAGCCCTGCTTAGGTTATACAGTCATGACAGCCGTAGGTAGGAAGGACCTGCGAAACCTTTCGGTCGCGCACCTAGAATGATGTAGTCTACTGCTAAAAGAGCTCCTCAGTGCTTTCAGTATGTCCTGCATAGGGTGGGACTCGGACTCCAGCAGAGATGACAGTTTAGCCACCATCCTTCTCTCTCCTATCTCCTCTACTGGGTCAAGGCACTGCCCCAGGACAGGATGAGATGTGGTTAGAATTTATATGCAGCCGGCTTCATATGAAGGGAAAGGCAGAAGGGACTGATGAATTGCTGAGTATATATTTCATCAGCCACTACAATATTAAGTTATGTTCCCTATTATGTACCTGGCAAGTTAAGATGACCAAAATTCACGAAATCAATGACTTTAATCCACCAGCAGCCTTCAGATAAACTAAATGTGCCAACATTTGGATTTCAAAATAAGGTAGGTTTTTCTTGCCGTCTTGGTGGTGAGGTAATTTCTAAAAAAAAAAACAAAAAACAAAACTATAAATATATAGAAGTATTATAACAGAAATAACGGCATCCTTGGTCATTTAAGTTAATTTAAATCATTAAATACAATTTTATTAATATTTTTTTTCTTTGAAATCAGAGTTAAATTATTGTTCTGTTCTGGTTCTGCAAAATTATGGTCAAAAATGTAAATTGTTATAAGGAAAAGGTAAAAACAATACCACAGTCTGTTTCAAATTTATTTAAAAAAACAGTAATTTTATTTAAAAAAAAAAAAAAAGCCATAAAATAATCCACAAATTTATAATGAAGTTTCAAATGTACAAGAAAAGTCAATTTTACAAGAGGAAATTACAAATTTGAGGAAAATGGTTTCAAATTTAGATAAATTTTACAGAGAAAAGTAGAAAATTATAAGAAAATTGTTATAAATTTTCGAGAAAACCCTCAAACCTTCAAGACCGAAGTCATTACTCAGATTTTTAAGTGGGTGCTCTTTGTACCCTTAACTCAACTAGAAATTTTTGTCTACTTTTAATTATTAATTTCATAGCCCTGCTTTTACATGAGTAGAATTTCTGGCTTCTATACCCACCTCTGAACATATATATGTATATGCATTAGAGTATATGTATATGTATTAGAGTACTTTATTTATGCTCACTAGTTGATGTAAAAAAGTTCTTGCATTGTTTTTTTTTTTGTTTTTTTTTTTTTTAAATTTCTTCGGTCACCAGCCGCTGTATTTTCCTGGGATATCCTACTGCAATACCCCGGCACACTGTTTTGTGGGTCCACTTAACGCAGTAGAAATGCACTTCTTATGCGGACTCAAACCGGGACCCGCCAAGCTGTATCTCATCCCGAACATATTTGGACTTTACTGTATCCAACTCTTGACTTTCAACTCATTTACTCGTATTCTCAGACTGACCACGGACTCGAACCGGGTGTCATTAATAACACAACATTACAAAAATAATTTTTTTGTAAGTTGTCTGTGTTTTTTCAACTGATTTAAGACAATTTTGCACCGCTGAATCAGAAAATGACATCGGTTTCTCTCCATCAGGTCAGGTTTTTATGCTAAGTTGATTTTTGAAAAATCTGATCTTCTGACTAAATCAATTACATTTTTGTGACATTATTGGTTGATTTTTGTTAATATTTCTCATCCGAAATAGATTTTTAAGAGGAAAAAATCATTTTCTAACACAGTTTATTGATTAAATGTTACAAACTTCAATTACTATAAATTGAATAGTAGACATTGATAAAGGTGACTTGTTGCTGTTGTGCAGCAGAACACATTTCAGTGATCACTTGCTACTGTCAGTGAACAGTCTCCAATCTTTGGGTTCATACTGTGGCGCTCCAAGCGTGTGCAGAAGCTGCGCGATATCTGTACAGTACACAAAGTCCTTCTCTTCAGAGAAAAAACGGAGGTACTCTTGATGCCTGTTGTGGTAGAAGGTGATGTGAGCACTGTCAGAGAGGAGGTTTTTTTCTTTCAATCTGGATGCTAACAGTTCGGCAGAGGACTTTGACAAGCTAAGATCGCAAACTAGATCATTTAGCTCCTTTTGGGGGGGGGGGAAGGGTGTGGAGTTGTTTGTGCCTTTTCTAATTTATATGTAAAGGGTGTTGTTGATTCATTGTTAGATTTACCAAGTGATGGCTTACCTATCCTCAATGCACAACTGAAATACTCTCAACCTTTTTATAACCTTGTAAAATTGCTGAGAACTTCAGTTCAGTTAGTAACCCTGAGATAAAAACACTTCTGAGAGAGAAGAAGAGGATCTTCAGGTCAGGGAACAGGGAGATGCTGAAGTCCGTACAGAGGGAGCTGAGGAGAAAGATCAGAGAAGGCAAGGACAGCTTCAGGAAGAAGATGGAGGACAAGCTGCAACAGAGCGACATCAGCGGGGTCTGGAGAAACCTCAAAACCATCTCGGGGCTCCAGAATACCTCCCCCCAGGCCACAGGGGGCAGGGAGTGGGCGAACAACCTGAATCTGTTTTTCAATAGATTTGACCAACCGCCCTCCCCCCTGACTGCACAACAACCACTGCTGCCTCTAAAGAAATCAAGTCCTGCTGCCCACTCCCCACTCCACCAACACCCCCCCACTCCCAACACACAGCCCCCCATCCTGACCCTGACCAGGACCCAGGTGAGGACGGAGCTGAGGAAGATCAAGGCGAGGAAGGCGCCGGGACCGGACGGCATCAGCGCAAAGCTCCTCAAGTCCTGTGCAGACCAGCTGTGTGGGATTGTGACGTATATCTTCAACATGAGCCTGAAACTGGGGAGGGTACCACAGCTGTGGAAAACATCTTGTGTGGTACCTGTACCAAAAACTTCCCACCCCAAAGACCTGAACAGCTACAGACCGGTGGCCTTGACGTCCCACTTGATGAAGACCCTGGAGAGACTGCTCCTTGCTCACCTCCGCCCCCTGGTGGAACCAGCGATGGATCCACTCCAGTTCGCCTACCAGCATGGCATTGGGGTGGAGGATGCGGTGATCTTCCTCCTTCACCGTTCTCTGTCCCACCTGGAGAAGCCCGGGAATATGGTGAGGATCATGTTCTTTGACTTCTCCAGTGCTTTCAACACCATCCAACCGATGATCCTGAAGGACAAGCTGCTGCGCGCAGGGGTGGACCAGCACCTGTCATCATGGATCCTGGACTACCTCACGAACCGGCCTCAGTTTGTGAGAACCCGGGACTGTGTGTCCGACACGATCATCAGTAGCACGGGGGCCCCCCAGGGAACGGTGCTGGCTCCCTTCCTGTTCACTCTTTATACTGCGGACTTCTCACACAACACAACACACTGCCATCTACAGAAGTTCTCTGATGACTCTGCGATCGTTGGCCTCATCTCCAATGGAGATGAAGCTGAGTACAGAGGGCTTATCCAGGACTTCGTGGACTGGTGCCATCGGAACTGCCTCCAGATCAACGCGAGGAAAACTAAGGAGCTGGTGGTGGACTGCCGCAGGCATGGGCAGCCCCTCACAGTACCAGTAAATATACAGGGAACAGACATCGAGATGGTGACATCCTATAAGTACCTGGGTATTCATCTGAACAATAAACTAGACTGGTCACACAATACTGATGCACTCTACAAGAAGGGACAGCGCAGGCTGTTCCTGCTGAGGAGACTCAGGTCTTTTGGTGTACAAGGGGCGCTGCTGAAGTCATTCTATGACACGGTGGTGGCATCAGCCATCACTTTTGGAGTGGTCTGCTGGGGCAGTGGCATTACTGCAGCCGATAGGAAGAGACTGAACAAACTGATTAAGAAAGCTAGCTCTGTCCTGGGGCAGCGCCTTGATCCGATGGAGGAGATAGGAGAGAGAAGGACGGTGGCTAAACTGTCATCTCTGCTGGAGTCCGAGTTCCACCCTATGCAGGACATACTGAATGCACTGAGGAGCTCATTTAGCAGCAGACTACATCATCCCAGGTGCACAACCGAGAGGTTTCGTAGGTCCTTCCTACCAACGGCTGTCAGACTGTACAACCTAAGCAGGGCTGCTCGCAGAGATAGCAAAAAGACGTAACAAACTAATAGTTTTTTGAATGCAAAAGATGCAATAGACTTACACAATGGTCCCCTCCGGCATACAACTAGGAACATACCGGTCGCTATGGAGGGTGAGAATATGTATGGGCACATAATCATACCATGTAGGATAACTAAGTAGACGGTTATGCTGTTTCATTCCATCTAGCAACAATGCTCTGCACTGTGTGTGTTTATATATTTGCATATTTATTCCATCTAGCTACAATGCTCAGCACTGGGTGTGTTTATATATTTATATATCTACATATTATTCCATCTAGCTACATTGCTCCGCACTGTGTGTGTTTATATACTTGCATATTTATTCCACCTAGCTGCAATGCTCCGTACTGTGGGTGTTTATATATTTACATATTTATTCCATCTAGCTACAATGCTCTGCACTGTGTGTTCATATATTCATATATTTATTCCATCCAGCTACAATGCTCTGCAATGTGTGTCTGTGTGTGTGTGTATATATATATATTTATAGTAATACGTACATATGTTTATTAGCTGCTCTTGCTTGCTTGTTTTTTTTCTTGCCTTCTGATTGTTGCTCTGAGTGTTGCTATCCCTGTGCTGTTGCAATCCTGGAATTTCCCCGTTGTGGGACTAATAAAGGCTTATCTTATCTTATACATACCTGATCAGCTATATGCAGAGCATTCTCTTCAATAAGCTCACTTTTTGAAATTATTTGTAATGCAGTAATGCTCCAGTTCTCATATGGATACTCCTCGACATGCACTACACAAAGAGCAGAGGTAAACCCATCATCTGGTCAGTCACTGCAACAGATACTGGAGTCAGTTTGTCTTGGCCTGTCCTTGCCACTGATAATACCTCTGTCTGCCAAGAATGTGCTGCTAGTCCAGCAAAACCTAGCGGTACTCAAATACTTTGCAAGCAGTTTCATGAAATGGTCAATCAGAGAGCAACTCATACCGGCTTGGACGTTGCCCAGATTAACAAGGTCAGGAGTGTTGCCCCTGACAGACTGCGATGATGATGATGAGCACTGTCGTCAAGAACCACTTCTTCATCTTCTTGAACACTGGAGGAATCTTCGTCACTAATGTCAGGAAGTTCTCCAAAGACAGGTACTGGAATTTCATCACAGTGAGCTACAGGATGACGTGCTGATTGAAGATCAGGATACTTGAGGCTGCTCCGGTTCTTTCTGTTGATCCCAGTTACATCAATAGTGCAGAAGTAGCAGTCAGTGTCCTGGTTTGTCAGCTCTCTCCAAACCATGGGAATTACGAACTTCAGACACCTCTTCTTGCACTTGGTCCACTGACGCAGATACTTGGTGCATGCCTTGCATACCATGTGTGACGCCCAAGCTTTATCCTGGTCACCAAGTTTAATACCAAAATAAGCATGCTAAGCACACATTATGAAACTTGTGACTGGATTCCTGTTAGGAACAATGGTGTATTCACCACAGATGTAGCAGAATACGTCAGGCTTATTTTTACAAAATCTTCTGGTCGAAGCCATTTAATTCACCTGTAAAATAAAAATGCCAATTAGTCATAAATTGGCACATGCAAACTCTTAACCACTTGTGCTCCGTTGTTCCGCGGGCGGGCAAGTCTCTGCGTCCTATGATGCACGAGGGCGCACGAGAGCGCACTCGTGCGCCCTCGTGCGCATGACGCATGATAAGGATATTGATGGTGGTGGTGTAGGTGGTGTGCCCTCCAAGCGCCACTGAAAAAAAAATCTGCAAACACAGCCGCGAACAGATTAGTTCATCTGATTGACCTCTCATTCGACTAATAAGAGCCTTGAATTGGGTTTCTGAAACCTTGGAGAACCAATGAATGAAAATCTAGGAAGGAGGACCCGCCTCCCAACGCTTTGAATGCAGTGAGCCAATTGAAGCAGAGAAGTTCGTGAGCTGTTTTTTTTTAAGGCTGGGTGAAGACTGGCTGCTGCAGCGGATCAAAAAAGGACACAGGAAGAGCTCCACAGACCCAGCAGCATGGAGACCATCCACAAATGCAACCTGTGTGACAGGGAGTGCCATTCGTGGATCGCCATGTTCGGCCACAGGCGGTGCTTATTTTGTATTGGTTCCAGCAGAGTAGACGTTATGATTTCTTCCATGGTGATCATAGACCGACGGAGGCTGACGACGAAGGCTGAGTGACACACACGCCTTCGCCAGTCTTTTTTTAATTACTACTGTTATTTGTTTTGAAAAATCGTTCGCCAAAAACCGCAATCATGGAAGCACAAAACCGCAATAATGGAATTATGTTTTGATCGAGTCACGAGACCAGAACCAGAGCGGACCAGCGTTCGTCTCACAATGAGGAAGACAAGTTCGCCCAGACTCCGCTGTGAAGAGGTAAGGTGTTATAAGCTAAATTATTCTCTATCCCTGAAAATTGTAATCCAAAATGACTTTTGACCGATCAGTAAATTACAGCTGTGCGGTTCACGAAGTCTGAAGTTCGTGCGCCGCGGTACAAGGGGTTGCTTGCAGTGTACAGGCTGTGAACGCCCCCCCCCGCTATTCTTCTGCAGCGAGGGGGGGGGGCCGCGGTGACTGCACTGCTGTCCTACATCACCACATAAGGCTAATCCGTTGTGTAGCGATGGCTAAAGTCTATCCTCTGTAGCGAGCGGGGGGGGGGACAACCCCCCCCACACACACACACACAGTAGCGAGGGGGGGGGGAGCCGCTGTGACAGCGTTGCTGTAGAAACATGCAACGAGTGTAATCTCATGTAGCGAGGGCCGAACTCTGTCCTTGGTAGCGGGGGGGGGACGACCCCCCCCCCCCCCCACACACACACACACACATACACAGACACAGCCCTGAGTGTAACCTTTCCTTTGAGCCTAAAATGAAGCTTCTACATTGAATCATTCAAAAGTTAGACGCTTTTCCAAACTGTGCCATTTGGCACAGTTACAAAACGCCTGGGAACAGCCTGAGAACAAAGCTGTGTAAAATATTCATTTTTTGTGGTATTGTTACCAAATTTGGATCTCAGCTGGATAACACTTGGTTCTACATTTCTGTTGCATTTTCCAGCCGGATCGGACAGCTGTGTGTTATTTACAAGCATTTGAATTGAATGAATGAATTTATTTTATTTTCGGATAATACAGTACAGGTTAAAAGAAACTGTATAATATAACAACAAGGTCAAATTAGACAAAGACTCCTTCTACTAAACAATTCCACGTGAGTTATCTGAAATGGGTGATGGCTGAAGCCGCAGCTTATATTGCCCACCCATATTCCATCCAAGAATTCAAAAGAAAAAAGAGTAAACAAGACAAGAGTGATTACAATTTGGAACAAAGCTAAGACAAAGTGTGACTGAGAGAAAAAAAGGAAAACTAAGCTAAGCTAAGTTGAGCGGTTACTATTCAAGACAAATCTAAGACAGAATGTCACAGAGAGAAAAAAAAAAACAACAAAAAAAACTAAGCTACAACACAACACAGGCTGGATATGTCAATCCTTATGTGAGTTTACATGTCGTCTTGTAAATATGTTTGGAGTATTTCTTCCTTTAGTTTTTGTTTAAATTGTCCAAGCGTTGTACATGATTTTAATTCAGGTCCATAATCGTTCCATAATCTGACTCCTTGCACTGAAATACAGTGTTGCTTGGTGGTTGTTCTCACTGTAGGCTTTTGAAATATACATGTTCCTCTGAAGTGATATCGTTTCTACCTTGTTTGGAACAACTTTTGGATATTTGCGGGCAGTGATAAATTCTTCACTTTGAACATTATTATTGCGGTTTTAAAGTCAACCAGATCTTTCAACTTGAGAGTTTTTTGTTTAAGAAAAAGTGGGTTTGTTGGTTCCCTGTAAGCTGCTTTATTATTCTAATAGCTCTCTTTTGAAGCATAAAGAGTGGATATATGTTTGTTTTGTATGTATTTCCCCATACTTCATTACAATATGTCATGTATGGGAGTATTAATGAATGATACAAGGTGTATAGTGTGGGTTGATTCAGCAAATATTTCACTCTGTGTAATATTGCAATTGATTTGGAAACTTTACCTTTAATATAATTAATATGTGACTTCCAACACAGTTTGTTATCAATTATTACTCCAAGGAATTTAGTTTCAGATACCCTTTCAATCTCTACACCATTTACACTGAGTTTGGGTACTGGATTGTTGTGATGGTTGTTAAAGACTATAAATTTTGTCTTACTTAAATTGAGCGTTAATTTGTTTGAATCAAACCACAGTTTAAGCTTTTCTAATTCCTTCCCGAGTGTATCCATAAGTTGTTCCAAATTGTTTCCACTGCATAGCAGATTAGTGTCATCGGCAAACAATATTAAGTCCATTTTTTCTGAAACTTTATATATATCGTTTATATACATATTGAATAATAATGGTCCCAAATTTGTATCCAAAAAAACACTGTGTCCAAATTTTTTTTCTTCAAGTTCAGTATGTTTAGATGACTGTAACTCAGTGGCCGGAGCACGTAGAGAGATTGGTTTTTTTGCCAAAAAATTCAAAGTGTTTTCTTTTAAATGAGACCAACCCCATGAAGATGCTGCAAAGGGTTGAAGAACAGCTTTCGATTTACTTTGGGCACGTTATTTTTTGGCATTTTTAGGAAAATTGCCCGGAGTGCAAGTGGTTAAGAGTTCGATAAATTTCAAGAAATAAAAAAAGAATTTTGCATCATATAAAGCGAAAATACCTCTACATGTTAACAAAAATGTAAAAAACATGTGGCCATAGTTCAAAAGGTTGACATGATTGAGTAAAACCAATGTGATTTTTGGATTCAGCACATCAAAATTGTCCTAAATCAGCTAAAAAAAAACTTAGACAATAAATTTCGTGTTGACCAGTGAAATTAAATTTACTCAGTTCGATCCGCCTGTGGGTTGGCTCCGTCACTCTCCGATTCCGCTCCCAGCGTCTCTGGACCGTGCCTCACTTCCACAAAGCTGACCCACTGGGGACGGTGGGGGAGGGCTTTTCTGCAGCTATACACTCGCTGTCTGTGGTCCAAAAATGCCGGAAGCAGCAGGAGAAGTATTTGGGAGTCCCTGTAGCTCGGGCGCCAAGTATGTTAGAAAAATTCTTGTTAACCTTCAGTCAAAAACCAGGCGGGATCAGAGTTTCAGCAAATGTAATTACACTGGCCAGTGGAGAACAATACAAAAACAGTCTCGGAGCCTGTTCGCGCATCATTCTGACTCAAACACACATCACTCAGTTCTTTAAGCCCTTCGTACATCTGGTCAAAACTTGGCGTACAGATTATCTCTTTCTCAGGAACCATGACGCTCACTCAGCACCAGTCACACAGAAAACGCACAGAATGAACTAAAACAAAATGATAACATAGTTCAGCTGCATCCTTGACACTTTCACACAGACTCTGAGACAAAGCATATCACAAATATGAAACTTTTCTATCAGTAACCATGTCAAAGATCAAAGGCAGGCATGCAGAAATGCTTGCTTACACTTGCTTCCTACGGGTATGCAGAAATACTTGCTTATACTTGGTTTCTATGGGCATGCACGAGTATGCACTAGTTTGGGAAATGCATTAAAAAAAACTAGGGCTGTGTGTCATAATTCTGTCCTCAAGTGTATATAACACATGTTACAAAAGCAGTATGTGTTGACATGTAAAGAAAGGAATTGTGGACATTTTAGTACTTTTGCCTAAAATGGTTCAGTCCCGTCGAAGTTAAATGTCGCAGTGGGGCTATCACAGTGGAGGAATTTCCCCTGCGGTGACAGTTGACAGCTCAATACCACGATATGCAGTATTATTGCAAATGTTTTTAGGACCCTGTGCTCTCATAATTTAAACAGGGTTCATAACTTATGTGGCAAATGATGGAAGCTGTGAGAAACTCGCTGCAGTGCCGCTCTCAACTTTATGTGCATGTGTGACAATTGTGCAGCGCTCTGGTCTTTCTAGGCATGAACTGCTGATTCTGTTTAAAAAAAAAAAAAAAAAAAAAAGCGATAATTTTCATAAAGCAGTGGCGGTCATTCCAGTATTTCAACTACAGGGTGTGTGGACTGGTGACTGCAACAGCATTCAGCATATTTAAACAAGACAGCCTCTGTACAGGACCCTGCATGACTCTTGTCTTCGTGATTTTTGCTGCAGTCTGAAAAGTCACGTTCAAATAAGCAATGCACTATGCAGTAGTTGTTTTGCTCTCGGAGCTCAATTGTCAGGATCATAAACACTCCACTCAGAAGGAAATAACATGCATTGTGCCCTTTAAGTGCTTACTCTCACGGCTGTATTTAGCAATTCGTCCAAACGCTTCCACCACTAATTGCCTGCTGGAGTCCGTTTGGAGAGAGAGTACCCCACACAGTGCTAGTGGCGGCCACCCAGTGCTGTGGAAGCTTCCACAGTATCGGGTGCAAACATGCTGTTGGCAATAAAAATACACATAACATTTAACAATTTATTTAATAATCAATAGGGGCACATAAGTGAACCAGATTTAGTCACACACACACACACAAAAGAAGAGAACACACTGTGGTTGTTGCGGTTGCTCATTATCCTCCGCGGTATTATATAATTGCCGTTATTGCGACAGCCCTACGTGGCAACTTCATCTGTAGCAAACTTTGTTAAAGGGAACATGTTATGCACTTTTTCTACATATTGACTCATCTGTCTTAATGAAATCCATTCCTCAGAATGACCTGTTTCAGTGCAGTTTGCTTTAAATGCTAGTGTTGTAGCCAAGACCCTGTGTATGTAGGTCTTGGGCTTGACAAGGTCTTGACTACAACACTATTAAATGCTGATGAGCCCAGTTCATTCCACCCAGCATGACTGAGATCTTTAGTTTACGCCATGTTAAGGTAAGTAGTTTGATTTGCTCATAGCTCTGGTGCGGACACAGTTGAAGCCATCGAAGATAAAACTGTCTGAATGTGAGTGTAAAAGCCCAAATAAACATACTGGGGACAGGGGTGTGTGGTGTGAGTGGTTAATAGGATATGACCAGTCTCTGTGGTGTGATAAACACAGAAACGATGCTGAATGAGTGCATGTCTAACTCTGCTAATTACAGCTAACAACCACTGTTTGATGAGCAGTCCCTGCCAGAGTATAGTAATTAGACATCTAAAAATGAGACATTAGGTCAGGTGTTGGTAGATGAACTAATGAGGGCAGATAGAACACACATGCTGTGTCTCAATTCAGGTTCTGCGTCCTCAAAGTGCGCATTTCTAGGCCAGTTGCGTCACTGCGTTGAATACTGTCCCATTCCATGGGCTTCTTCAAATGCAGCCGATAAATGCAACCTTCAAAACCCCGAAAACCAAGGATACATGAAGAGTCCTTGTGGCCTTAACACATTTCCAGCATTTGGCGTGTGGCTCAGCCTGGCTTTTTTTTTTTTTTTTTTCTCGGCTCAGGCAGAAGCGGAACAAAGTCAGAAACAGTTCAAAGTATGTTTTTTTTTTTTTTTTGAATTATGCAGTGGTTTGAATGTGAAAACACCAATAATCCAGAAAACGGCAAAATCTGATTATTTAAGCTCATGTTGCGTGACATAATTTTTTTCTGATGTGCTGTATACGTCGCTTAATGTATTAGTTAAACATCTTGAACTGTTATTTTTTCTGAAGTCAAACCTTTTTACCATTAATGCCAGTTTATTAACTAATGTCAGTAATATAAAAATGTGGCGGTTCGGTTAACCCCCACAACAGATTAAGGACACTCAGCTCTCTTCTCTTGGTTTTTTCTGCTGCACTACTGATATGTAGATGTGCTTTGATGTAACCCCCACAAACAGACTGGTCAAACACAGCGCTCGGCTAGAGCAAATAACAGAACAGTGAAATGTGTATTAATGTCTACAGGCAGACTCATTTCGTCTGGCTCACTTCTGTGATGTTAATGTTGCCTTTCATGCATTGTGCTCATGCGTCCTGTCCTCACTGTGACCTAGGGACTGAGATCAATATGTCTCTCAAATGCAAATGTCTTATGCCTGTTCTGTTATCTCTTTGATCATACCAACTGCTGGGGTATGCCCTTGATGTATTGTTGTAGTCGAGTATATATATGCTGCAACTCTGTAACGCAAACCCCTCTCATTCTCTCATTCTGGTTCTGCATCTGCTACGAGACACACACACTGTCTCCTCTTTGAGAGCCTGAGGAATTCGGCTTCAGCCTGCTCACACTATGGGCTGGAGCCGAGTTCTGATGAAGGCGGGTGATAATAAAGCTACTTAAAAATCCAACGCTGCCTTTATTTTATCATCCTCTTCACTGGTGACCCCAGAATGCACACGTTTTGTGCAAACGCAACCTTCTGATCTGGACAGCTGCACTGGTGACCTGAAGACGCACACGCTTTGTGCGACGCAGCCTTCTGGTTTGGACATCCACGCTGAATCGGCCGAGCGGTGCCAGAGATCGTCTATTCCCTCCCACCGCTCCAACGCATCTGCACGAGCCTGAGGGACAAAAGATCGTCTATTTCCTCTCACCGCTCCAACGCACCATGGCCAATCTGCAGCCACAGCTCAATCCGGATTTTATCGGCGCCGTCTGCGCCGATCCCCACCAAGATTCTACACCCTGGTTCTCCTCTCCAGCTGGCCCACCCACGCACGAGCCCCGGCGCAAGCACCGGGGAGTTACGAGGACGGCGCATCACGCACGGGACAAATAACGGCTCCAGAGACCGCCATCATCCTCCGCCGCTGCTCACAGAACCCTCAGGGCTGCTCGTTCACCTGAAGCAGGCACGCAGCTCGCCACTGGATTTTTTTTTTTTAATGGTCTCAGCCACGGCACATAAGGGATTTCAGCCGTCAGCTGTTCCCGGGGGGTTTTAGGGTTGCTCCTGCACCTAAAGCCAACAAGCCGAGTCCCTCTGCTTCTTTTTTTCTTACAGCCACTACGCAGCCTCGCCGCTCCTGTTTTCTTCATGGCCACGAGAGGAGCCAGAGACTAATTTTTCTTCTTGTGGACCTCTGCACGTTCAACGGGACAGCCCTTCGACATCACGGACCCACAAGCAATTTTTGCGCGGCTCGGACGAGTTCACCGTCCCCCTGCCGGCACTTACCCCCCTCCTCCCTCCCCCTCCGCCTGCAGTGAGCTTCTCCCACAGCTCTCTCCCATAGAGGGATTATCGAGGTCTCGGCCCCCTGCCGTGCCCTCTGGGGGGGGAGCGTGTGTGGCGGTTCGGTTAACCCCCACAACAGATTAAGGGCACTCACCTCTCTTCTCTTGGTTTTTTCTGCTGCACTACTGATATGTAGATGTGCTTTGGTGTAACCCCCACAAACAGACTGGTCAAACACAGCGCTCGGCTAGAGCAAATAACAGAACAGTGAAATGTGTATTAATGTCTACAGGCAGACTCATTTCGTCTGGCTCACTTCTGTGATGTTAATGTTGCCTTTCATGCATTGTGCTCATGCGTCCTGTCCTCACTGTGACCTAGGGACTGAGATCAATATGTCTCTCAAATGCAAATGTCTCATGCCTGTTCTGTTATCTCTTTGATCATACCAACTGCTGGGGTATGCCCTTGATGTATTGTTGTAGTCGAGTATATATATGCTGCAACTCTGTAACGCAAACCCCTCTCATTCTCTCATTCTGGTTCTGCATCTGCTGCGAGACACACACACTGTCCCCTCTTTGAGAGCCTGAGGAATTCGGCTTCAGCCTGCTCACACTATGGGCTGGAGCCGAGTTCTGATGAAGGCGGGTGATAATAAAGCTACTTAAAAATCCAACGCTGCGGCGTAGTTGGAGGTTTTAAGTAGAGTTTATTAATCATACCGCCGTCACGGGAACTCGGCTCCAGCCCTTAGCGTGAGCAGGCTGAAGCCGAATTCCTCAGGCTCTCAGTGAAGAAGAAGAGAGGCGGACACGTGTGTGTCTACCAGTTGCAGGATCAGAGTGAGAGAGAGAGATTGCGTTACAGAGTTGCGCCTTAAATACTTGATCATAACAATACATCAAAAAGACATACCCCACAGTTTAGAATGATCAAAGGGACAACAGAACAGGCAGGAGGTATTTGCATTTGTAAGCCATACATCACAATGGGCAGATTAGCTAGACCTCGCTCTAAGTGCAAGACAAAGAGGCTAACAAGCACATCTACATATTGATCTGAGTCTCTAGGTCACAGTAAGGACAGGACGCATGAATACAATGCATGAAAGGCAACGATTAACATCACATAGGTGAGACAGAAGAAACTCGTCTACCTGTAGACATTAATACACCAAAGCACATCTACATATGTAAGATGCTCAGAAAAAGCGCAGTAAGGACAAGCCATATGCACACTATACAGAATGGTGCATTACATCACAACACATGCATGTTTGCATCACAAATACATGAATGGCACATTGCATCTCAGTAATGCAGCAGGAAAACAGAGAAAAGAGGGCTGAGTGTCCTTAGTCTGTTGTGGGGTTAAAACGAACCGCCACACGCTCCCCCCCAGAGGACGCGGCAGGGGGCCGCGACCTCGATAATCCATCTGTGTGAGCGAGCTGTGGGAGAAGCTCGTTGCAAGCGGAGGGGGAGGGAGGGGAGGGGTGGTAAGTGTCGGCAGGAGCTGTGAAATCGTCCTGAGCCGCGCAAAAATTGCTTGCTGCTCCGTGACGTCGAGGGGTTGTCCCGTTGCACGTGCGGAGATCACAAGAAGAAAAACTAGTCTCTGACTCCTCTCGTGGCCATGAAGAAAAGCAGGAGCGGCTGCAAGAGAAAAAAAAAAAGTAAACAAAGCAGAGGGACTGTTGGCTTCAGGTGCCGAAGCAACCCCAAAACCCCCGGGAGCAGCTGACGGCTGAAATCCCTTTGTGCCGTGGTTAAGACCATTAAAAAATCCAGTGGCGAGCTGCGTGCTTGCTTCAGGTGAACGAGCAGCCCTGAAGGTTCTGTGAGCAGCGGCGGAGGACGATGGCGGTCTCTGGCGTGGCTGAGACTGTTAACAAATCCTTCCAGTATGCTGCATGCGTGCCTCAGGTGCGCGAGCAGCCCTGAAAGGCAGCGGCGAAGGAGGAAGGCAGTCTGTGGAGCAGTTACTTGTCCTGTGCGTGGTGCGCCGTCCTTGTAACTCCCCGAGCGTGCGCGGGGGTTCCGTGGCGTGGGTGGGCCGCTGGAGTGGCGAGTCAGGGTGCAGAAACTTGGTGGAGATCAGCGCAGACGGCGCCGATAAAATCCAGGTTGAGCTGTGGCTGCATGATTGGCCATGGTGCGTTGGAGCGGTGAGAGGAAATAGACGATCTTTTGTCCCACAGGCTCGTGCAAATGCGTTGGAGCGGTGGGAGGGAATAGACGATCTTTGTTCCTCAGGCTCGGGTGGATGAGTAGGATCGCTGAGAGGGAGGCGTAGCGGTGAGAGGGAGAAAACGTTCTGTGTCCCTCGGCTGGTCCAGCGTGGACGTCCCGATCTCAGGCGAGGGTCGCGCCATGACGTTTTCTGCAGTTTACCCGGTCGTGGGTGATGTCCGGAGAACGGCTCGCCTGTGTTGGCTCCGCGTCGAGATCTCCCTGAAGCCGCAGGGAGGGCGGACCAGTCAGGCCGCTTCGACGGAGCATTCATGCCCGGGTGTTGCGTTCGCTGGCCGCTCGTTTTTTTCAGCGTCGGTTCGCCAGCGTGGCCATCCAAATCAGAAGGCTGCGTCTCACAAAGCGTGTGCGTCTTCAAGGGGTCACCAACGCAGCTGTGCGGCTGTCCAGCTCGGAAGGTTGCTTTCGCACAAAACGTGTGCGTGTTCGAGGGGTCACCAGTGCGGCGTAGTTGGAGGTTTTAAGTAGAGTTTATTAATCATACCGCCGTCACGGGAACTCGGCTCCAGCCCTTAGCGTGAGCAGGCTGAAGCCGAATTCCTCAGGCTCTCAGTGAAGAAGAAGAGAGGCGGACACGTGTGTGTCTACCAGTTGCAGGATCAGAGTGAGAGAGAGAGAGATTGCGTTACAGAGTTGCGCCTTAAATACTTGATCATAACAATACATCAAAGAGACATACCCCACAGTTTAGAATGATCAAAGGGACAACAGAACAGGCAGGAGGAGGTATTTGCATTTGTAAGCCATACATCACAATGGGCAGATTAGCTAGACCTCGCTCTAAGTGCAAGACAAAGAGGCTAACAAGCACATCTACATATTGATCTGAGTCTCTAGGTCACAGTAAGGACAGGACGCATGAATACAATGCATGAAAGGCAACGATTAACATCACATAGGTGAGACAGAAGAAACTCGTCTACCTGTAGACATTAATACACCAAAGCACATCTACATATGTAAGATGCTCAGAAAAAGCACAGTAAGGACAAGCCATATGCACACTATACAGAATGGCGCATTACATCACAACACATGCATGTTTGCATCACAAATACATGAATGGCACATTGCATCTCAGTAATGCAGCAGGAAAACAGAGAAAAGAGGGCTGAGTGTCCTTAGTCTGTTGTGGGGTTAAAACGAACCGCCACAACGCTGCCTTTATTTTATCATCCTCTTCAAAAATACAGTATGACGTGGTTGAAATAACTTGCTTTAAGATAACTTTTAAAGTCCCGTAGAGACATGCAGAAGTTGATGTTATTTACTTTAAAAAAAAAAACAACCCACACACTTAAGGTTATTTTTAGAGAAAACGGAGCAGTTAATGAAGCTGAGGAGGGACAGGACATCTGTAATAATTTGATTATACTGATCATAAAAATGTTCCATCACATCTGAAGTGATAATCACATTTCTGACTTTTTTTTGGGGGGGGGGGGTATTTCTGAGGTCCACGGTGGAGAACCTGCAGGAACCAAGGGTCAGTTGTGGCAAGAACGGGCTGGACTCCAGATTTATAAAACTGATATTTGACCGAAGTAACCACAATAAAAAATTAGAATTGTTTTGATTGTGATTTTTTTTTTTTAGCAGTTTACTTTGCAAACTGAAACAAGCTAAATGAAAATATTGCATGTTTACTGTTAATAGTTAGAAAAGCTGCATGTCAATGAAGTAGTTTTTTTGAAAAAGATTTTTTGCATGCTAATTATAAGACTTTCATATATTTATTACACAATGAGTGAAACATTTTAAACCTGATTTAATACTGATGATAATAATTATATAGTTTTTAAAATTAAATGACAAATCATGATTTTCTAATTTACTGAGATGCACCAGTACAACTTGGATGAAAGCTGAAGATTTAATCTGTTCTACTGTTGCTTAAAATCATTGAGGGTCGTCATCCTACAGTACAGGACTGTGGACTGCTTTAAATGTCAGAGCTGATACAAGGCAGAACATCTAATTATTTAGCTACATAATGGTAATAAATAACAGTAAACTTTTATATTTTCCACTGCTCATGTAATTAACAATATATTTTAGAACTGATATACATATTTAAAATAATAAGTTTATCTATTTTGTGGCTTTAATTTACTGTAATTTTACCTGCTCACTTTAACACGAGTTAAAGTCTTACTTTATCTGGTCATAGTCCTCTTTCTGTCTGAAGAGTCTCCAGTAAAAGGTAAAGACAATACAATAATAAATGAGAAAAAAATGTAAAGTTCTGTCTCTGTCAAAAATGTCAGCAAAAAAAACCCCCCTCAACTGATGCTGTCATGGTTGCTAGGCAACATGGTTGTGCGTGGTCACGCAAACATACAGTCATGAAAAAATTTGGACACCCCTTTAAATATTCAGTTCTTTATTAAGAAATGTTCACATATCTATGTGTAACCTTATTTTTGTTTTTATTTACATTTTTTAACATTTATTTTAGCCATTGTAAGTGGGAATGAATGTGGGGGTGTCCTTAAAAAAAGATGGGGGGTGCCCTAATTTATTCCTCACTATTTGTTTAGAATTACATTTTACAGAAAATTTGAAAAAAAGTCTTTAATTCATTTTTAATTGTTTAGTTGTACTACATGAATCTCCCAGTATGTTAAACATTGATATTAAATATCCATATGTCCAAATATGATAGAAAAAACCCCCACACAGGCTTATACAGGGTGTCCTGATTTTTTTTTTTTCACGACTGTACATCCTCCAAAGACTAGACCGTCTCATTTAACAGCCATAAATCAGCCTTTAGATGCAGCCTACCTGACTTTCGAGTGCTCTGACCTCCAGGGCCCTCAGTCTATGAGGCTGCAACACCTGAATTGAAACACAGCCATAGAAAACAGTGATGAAATCCAGCCTCAATCCAATAGCCAAGCTAATGCTAGGTGGCCCGATGTCATAAACCTTTATTTAACCAGGCAAGTTGGCATATTCCTATTGAAGGCAACAGCCTGGTAGGCGGTAAACACCTCCTAAGGGACAGGGGAAAGGGAGATTGGCCTATCCCAGCCAGTACAATGTCCAATGTGGTAAACAACTAAACTGCTGCTGCCTAGGCCAAGCTAACATTTGCTTTCTAATGTTCCAGCCTGTCATCGTCAAAAGATAACAAAGTAAGCCTGAATGCCATGAAATATGTTATCGACTGTGGAGAAGTTTACCAGGTTAGAATAGTGATGTCTAATGAATGGGGTGACAAGGATTGGAAGAAAATGGCAATATAAACCACGATAGTTGTACTAACCCCATAGTAGTACTGCTGGTGTGGGGTTTAATGACACCTTTTAGTCACTTGAACTGCAGCCGCCTTCATTTCTGCAGAGGACTGAATAGAAGTACCTTGTAACCCAAAGGCGTCACTGAAACCAGAGAATCCAAATGTTCTTAAAAGACCTTGCACCTTCTATGTTAGTACATGTTCCTCTGATTAACCTGTGACAGGATGGGGGACATAGCAGAGGATGAGGCGAGCTTCTACTCAAACGCTGAGGACTACTGGAAGGAGATTCCCCCCACCGTGGACGGCATGCTGGGAGGCTACGGCAACATCTCCAGCATTGACATCAATGGGTCCAAGGCTTTCCTGCAGAGATTCCTCGGAGTAAGATGTCACACCCCCCCACCATGTCTTCATCTTCACTTTACTGTAATGATACTGTGACATTTAGAATGAAATACTCTGTGTTCTCTCTTAAAGGAGGGTGCGGGGAAGACGACTGCAGGCTGCGCTCTGGACTGTGGAGCGGGCATTGGGAGGATCACCAAGCATTTGCTGCTGCCTCTCTTTAAAACGGTGGACCTTGTGGACGTGACACAGGAGTTCCTAGACAAAGCCAAGGTTTACCTGGGGGAGGAGGGCAAGAGGGTAGGCAATTACTTCTGCTGTGGCCTACAGGACTTCATACCGGAGACTGGCCGCTACGATGTCATCTGGATTCAGTGGGTCATTGGTAAGTCTGACTCTGTAAGAAATGACTATCATTTCATCTTTGATTGTTGGATTAAAAACATAAGTTATCATCATGGAGTGTTTTCTGATTAAGTAATTTGGTTGTGGAGATGCATATTGTGGGGGAATCTGCAGACAGCATCTCAGTCAGGAGGCGGTGATTAAACATAAGAGAATAATAGGCAAGGACGTCCTGGGGAGTTGGCAGGAAGAGGCAGCTGGGGGTTGAAGGCAAATGTATTGTGGAGCTGGATATCATGCAGTGTGATGTGAAATGTCATGCAGATGTGAGATGATCTGTGGAGCTTATAAGGAGAACCCTGGTTTGGCTGATTCATTGCTTTTTCTGTGTGTGAATATTGAGTGTTAATAAATTTTGTCTGCTCATAAACTGGCCTCCTCATTTCCCACACTGTCCACACTGGTGACCCTAGACGTATTATGGAACACGAGGCAAGAACCCCGGAGTCGGCCCGGACGGGAACCCCCAGCAACGCGTGTGCTGTTGCAGTCAAGCTATCGGATTTTTGGCAGCACAACCCCGCGCTCTTGGTTCCACCACACCGAGGCCCAGTTCGCCCTCCGCGGAATAACGGCAGATGACACCAAGTTTTTCCATGTGGCTGCAGCGCTGGACGCTCGCACAGCTCAGCAGGTAGCGAGCCTGCTCGACCAGCCCTCAGCCCACAGCAGATACGAGGCTCTCAAAGCCGCGCTGATTTGGCGCTACACGCTCTCGGACTGTGAGAGAGCAGAGAGGCTCCTGAGGCATTCCGAGTTAGGAGATGGTTCAGCCGTCGATCTGATGGAGAAGATGTTGGCGTTAATGGGCACAGACGACGGGCATTTTCTGTTTGCCCACCTTTTCCTCTGGAACTTTCCAACAGAGGCGAGAGCGGTCCTGGCCAATTCGCCGTTGCTGGCCGCGTGTGACTACCGTGCGCTAGCCCAGGAGGCAGACCGGATCATCCTCACCACCAGAGCGCTCACGGTGAACGCGGCGGCGTCGGAGCCCAGCGAGACGACCAGAGGAGGCGAGGAGCCACCGACGGTAGCGGCAGCGGGGGCCAAGGAGCGCCAGAGAGACACGCTCTGCTTCTACCACCGCTGCTTCGGAGAGAACGCACGCAGATGTGCGCCACCGTGCCAATTCAAGCGCTCGGGAAATGCCAGAGCCGGCAGTCGGTAGCAGCTGCGACCGCCAGCGAAGAGAACAAGCTGCTCTATGTGACGGACTCGCGCTCAGGGAGGTGTTTCCTTGTAGACACCGGAGCCCAGAAGAGCATCATCCTGCCGACCTACACCGACCGGCTGGCAGGACCTAGCGGCCCCGGGCTGGTAGCGGTAAACGGCTCGGACATTAAGACCTTTGCTCGAGGGGCCGGGCCAGTAACACAAGCCAACATCACAGCTCCAGGCGGTAAGTTCCACACACTGCTCACTCAGTTCCCAGCACTCACGGTCCCGACGTTTTCAGCGGCCATCGCTAAACATGGGGTGGAGCACTTTATCACCACCTCCGGGCCGCCTGTGTTCAGACGACCTCGGCGCTTGGACGCAGCTAAACTGGCCATAGCGCGCGAGGAGTTTGCCAACCTGGAAAGGTTGGGCATCATCAGGCGATCGAACAGCCCATGGGCATCCCCGCTACACATGGCCCCTAAGGCTGAGGGGTCGTGGCGACCGTGCAGCAATTTCCGCAGGTTGAATAACGCCACAGCACACGACCGCTACCCGATTCCCCACATTCAGGATTTTTCCTTTCACCTCGCCGGAGCATGCATTTTTTTCTAAAATAGACCTGGTCCGCGTTTACCACCAGGTCCCGGTGCGCGTGGAGGACATACCCAAAACAGCGGTTATAACTCCGTTTGGCTTGTTTGAGTTTCTGCGCGTGCCATTCGGATTAAAAGGAGCGGCACAGACGTTCCAGCGCATGATGGACGCGGTGCTGCGCGATCTCCCGTTTGTGTTCATCTACCTGGATGATATCCTGGTAGCCAGTGCGTCCGAAGACGAACACGTAACCCACCTCAGGATGGTTTTCCAGAGGTTGGAGGAGCACAGGTTAATAATCAACCCGGCAAAGTGCCAGTTCGGCGTGACGGGGATTGATTTTTTTGGGGCACCGCGTCTCACCGGAGGGAGCGATACCCTTGCCCGACAAAGTGCGCGCTGTGGCAAACTTTCCCCAGCCTCAGACGGTCAGGGCGCTACAAGAATTTTTGGGGATGGTTAATTTTTATAACCGTTTCCTCCCCCGTGCAGCTCAGCTCATGCAGCCACTGTACGCCACGCTCAAGAGACGGAAACCTGTGGATGGAGTCGAATGGACTCCGGAGCGAGAGCAGGCGTTGTCTGAGGTGAAAGCAGCACTGGTAAACGCCGCATTGTTGGCGCACCCAGACCCGGTGGCCCGGATAGCGCTCACTACAGACGCCTCGGACGTGGCCATAGGGGCCGTCGTAGAGCAACATGTCGCCGGTTCTTGGCAGCCGCTCGCCTTTTTCAGCAGGGCTTTGCGTGACAGTGAGCGTAAATACAGCACGTTCGACAGAGAGTTGCTGGCTCTCCACCTGGCCATACACCACTTCCAGATCTGGCTGGAAGGGCGCAGCTTCACCGCGTTCGTGGACCACAAGCCGCTGACGTTCGCGATGGCCAAGGTTTCAGAACCATGGTCGGGCCGGCAGCAGAGACAGCTAGCCGCGATCTTGGAGTTTATGACTGATATTCAGCATGTGTCGGGTAAACTGAATGTGGTGGCGGACTGCCTCTCGTGTGCGGTAGTGGCCCCGGTCTGCGTAGGGATAGATTATACAGCCATGGTCGCAGAGCAGATTAGCGATACGGACGTGCGCGCGCTCCAGTCTGGACCAACAGGGTTAAGGCTGGAGAGCAGGGTACTGCAAGACGGCAGCCCTCCCCTAATCTGCGACGTCTCCACGGGACGCCCACGCCCGGTGGTCCCGGTCACGTGGCGCCGCTGCGTGTTTTGAGTCAGTTCACGCTTTGGCGCACCCAGGAGTGCGCACGTCAGTCAAAATGGTGGGAGCGAAATTCGTGTGGCCAGGCCTGCGCAAACAAGTGAAAGAGTGGGCGGCAGCCTGTGTAGCGTGCCAACGAGCCAAAGTGCACAGACACACGAAGGCTCCTTTGGAGCCGTTTAGGATACCGGCTAAAAGATTCAACCATGTTCACGTGGACCTCGTGGGCCCCCTCCCGCCGTCGCAGGGGTGCACACACCTTCTGACAGTGGTGGACCGCACCACACGCTGGCCAGATGCAGTCCCGCTGGCAGCAACCACGTCCACGGACGTGGCACGCGCTTTTTTGACAACATGGGTGGCGCGTTTTGGAATCCCGTCGGACATCGCGTCCGATAGGGGCCCTCAATTTGTTTCCGAACTTTGGTCTGCGATGGCCCGCAGCCAGGGTGTTGCAATTCATCGCACAACCACGTACAACCCACAGGCAAATGGGTTATGCGAGCGTTTTCACAGGTCACTGAAAACAGCGCTCAGGGCTTCGTTGACGGATGCAAATTAGGTTGACCTGTTGCCGTGGGTTTTATTGGGGTTGCGTTCCGCACCAAAAGAGGATTTGGAGGCTTCCCCGGCTGAGCTGTTTTTTTTTCTCAGCCACTGCGGCTACCCGAGGAATTTTTGCCAGATAATCCCGCACTGGACAGCTGCCCGTCTCAGCGTTTGCAGCGTAGTGCAGACACAGGCACGCTGCCCGGTCTGGCCCACCACTGTTTTTCACCCGCTTTTGTGCCAAAAACTTTGAAGAACGCGGAGTTCGTGTTCGTCAGACACGATGCCCACCGCCCGCCATTGCGCCCACCCTATGATGGCCCGTTCAGAGTGCTGGAAACAGGGGACAAGCATTTTTTGCTAGACTTGGGGGGCGTCAGGAGAAAATATGCATAGACAGACTTAAGCCCGCCTTTGTAGTGGCGGACGAGCAAGTGCTGCTGGCTCGTGCCCCCCGGCGTGGAAAACCCCCACGGAGTACTCCCCAGGCAAACGATTCACCAGGACAGCCACACGGGCAGAGCGAAGTCCCCCCCCCCCCCCCCCCCGCCTTGGCCCACCTGCAGTCAGACACACATCCAGCAGCCCCCTGCCGGCACAGAGACCCCAGTTACAGCAGATATGGGAGGAGACTGAAGCCCAAAAGACGTAGTGACTGAAACTCTGTCTGGGGGGGGGGGGGGTGATGTGGAGATGCATATTGTGGGGGAATCTGCAGACAGCGTCTCAGTCAGGAGGCAGTGATTAAACATAAGAGAATAATAGGCAAGGACGTCCTGGGAGTTGGCAGGAAGAGGGAGCTGGGGGTTGAAGGCAAATGTATTGTGGAGCTGGATATCATGCAGTGTGATGTGAAATGTCATGCAGATGTGAGATGATCTGTGGAGCTTATAAGGAGAACCCTGGTTTGGCTGATTCATTGCTTTTTCTGTGTATGAATGTTGAGAGTGTTAATAAATTTCGTCTGCTCATAAACTGGCCTCCTCATTTCCCACACTGTCCACATGGTAAATGTATAATGAATTTTACTGGGCTATGATTTTTTAAAAATTATCGGGTTAACAAGGTCAGGAGTTCCTGCCAGCAGAAGGCAAATTACAGAGCTGTGTGGAGGAATCTGATCAGACCTAAATGAAACTGTCATTGTCGCCCCCGACAGACTACTATGATGATGATGCTGGCAAACAAGGAAGCTGTAGCTGTCTTGCTCTGTATAAATCAGGGGTGTCCAATCATTTGCCATAGAGGGCCAAGACCCTGCAGGTTTTCTCTTCTACCCAGTCTCTTCAGCAGGTGTTTCCACTTATCAGCAATCAGTGGGAAGAAATTCAGTGAAATCTGCTGTTGAAGATACTGGTTGGAGGTAAAGCCTGCCGGGTCTTGGCCCTCCATGGCACATGATTGGACACCCCTTGTATAAACGATATCATAGCTACTATATTGTCTCCCATTAGTTTCTGACTCTGAGTTATCTGAGGGTTAGCTAATGCTAACTTGCTTAATATGCAAGCTTCATCCTTGACTGTATGCTAGCATCACACAGTCAGCTGCTAATAACAAACAAAATATTAGAATGTAACTTCTAAGACTGAAGCACACATGATTTATTAGTAGAACTAACCACCAGTGTTGGGCAAGTTACTAAAAAATAGTAACCAATTACAGTGACTAGTTACTTCTTTTCAAAAGTAATTGAGCTACTTTACCAATTACTGTATAATTAAAGTAATGGGTTACTTGGAAAAGTAACTTTCACATTGTTTTAAATGCATACTTAAATCATCTTGTACACATAGCAAGATACTTTAATTAATGGATTACATTACGGGCTTATTAATGTCAGGCTGAAAACAGACTGTTTCAGACAGAGCTTTTGAAACATGTTCAGTCTGCTTCATCTTGCCTTGAGAGCTCTTATTGTGGGAAAAATCTGAAAGAAATCAACACAGAATTGCCAGTAATTTCCTCATTTTGGAGTGAGAAATAGGGTTTGTGGAGTGAGAGAGGGAAAGAGTGAGACTCACTCCAAGAGTGAGAGTTGGCAACACTGCATAAAGCTGTTAATGTTTATCTTACCTTTATGATATGGATTAATCCAATGGGCAGTGATCCAAAGAAAATGTCCATTATCCACAGTCCAAATATCTGCTGTGACAGAGACATGATCCGGTCCCTCAAGTTCCTTTTGGAGATCAAAATCCATTTTTGAATAATCTTTATCCAGGTAGCAAGTAAATGTGTTTTAACTTCAGTGGCTCACAGTCTCAGCTGTCTGATGGAAAGTGACTATTATTACGTCTTCAGTCTGTAATGATGTATCTGGCAATCAGGTTTAATTCTTGCTGGGTCACAAACTGTCCAGATGCATACCTGTGCTTGAAATCCAGCCATGGGTGTTGAGACAAGAGTATTTCCACTTTACATCCAATCGTGGCTGTTCAGAATACAGTAGATGCACTAACACGGTGTTGTTAGCATAGCACTAGCTTTGTCAGAGCTTTGTTGCTGTTTTCAAGCACTTCTGAAGATTGCAGTAGGTCTCAAATTGCACTTAGGTTGCAACCCACCAATATGCTTTTGTTCTTAACCGCGACAAAGGAAAAATAATCTATTTCCACAAAAACAAAGTAGCTTCATCTTTTCCTCTGCTCAGTAGTGAAGACTCGGGCTCTTTGCAGCAGGTCACATTGACTGACGGCTGCGTCAGCTACACTAGGGTCAGTTTGTTTTTATTTGTGCTAAAAATATCTATCCATATTAATAAAATGAGTAACGAGTAACGCATCTGATCAAATTTCAGTAACTAACGTAGGGCTGTCGCAATAACCGCAATTATGTAATGCCACGCTATGGACACGCCTACCGTGGAGGAAAGCGACTAACTGCAACAACCGCTGTGTTCATTTTTTTGTGTGTGTGGCTATATCTCGTTGTTCACTTATGTGCCCCTATTGATTATTAAATAAATTGTTAAATGAAGTGTATTTTTATTGCCAACAGCATGTTTGCACCCGGTACTCTAGAAGCTTCCACAGCACCTGGTGCTGCCACCGCTGGGTGCTGACAGCGGCAGCACCGTGTGAGTCTCTCTCCAGACGGACTCCAGCAGGCAGTTAGTGGGGAAAGCGTTTGGACTCTTTGCTAAATACAGCCGTGACAGTGAACACTGAAAGGGCACAAAGCGTGTTATTTTCCTTCGGTGCAGACTGTGTATGCTCCTGTGTATGAGCTCCAAGAGCCAAAGCTTGTTTGAATGTGATTTTTTTTTTTTTTGGACCGTGGCAAAAATCACGTAGACAGAAGCCACGTAGGATCCTGTAAGGAGGCTTTTCTGCTTAAATAAGCTGAATGTTGCTGCAGTCTCCAGTCCACACACCCCGTAGTTCCCGCCACTGCTTTATGAATTTTTTTTTTTTTACAGAATCAGCAGCTCATGCCTGTAGAAAGAGTGGAGGTCCGCACAATTGTCACACACATACATAAAGTTGAGAGCGGAGCTGCAGTGAGTTTTTGACAGCTTCCATCGTGTGCCACGTAAGTTATAAACCCTGTTTAAATGGCGAGAGCACAGGGTCCTAAAAACATTTACAATAATACCACACACCGCGGTGTTGAGCCGTCCACCGTCACCACCGGGGAAATTTCTCTACCGCGACAGCCCTACTGTAACGCATTACTGAATTTTTAAACAGTAATTTCGTTACATGCTGTGTAACTTTAATTTGGGTATGTGGGTAACACGTTTTAAACATACCCTTTCATTTAATTTTTTTTAGCCATGTATTTACCTTGACAAATGGTCAAAATCAGTGAATACCTATCAAGCTATAGGAAATAATTATATTTTATTCTTTCCTTCATAAGTGTAGAGTGAGTGTTTTTAACCATACATGTTCAGCATAATGACATCTTTTTTTTTTTTGTCCTCAGGCCACCTGACAGCCAGCCACCTGGTGGAGTTCCTGCGTCATTGCCAGAAAGCCCTGCGGCCCAATGGCCTCATCATTATCAAGGACAATGTTTCATATGAGGGCGAGATCCCAGACGAGGTGGACAGCAGCGTGTGTCGAGACCTGAAAATAGTTTGTAACCTGGTGAGAAGGGCAGGCCTAAGCATCATTCAGGAGGAGCAGCAAAAGAACTTCCCAGAGGAGCTCTATCAGGTCCACATGTTCGCTCTCAGATAGGACAATAGAGGGAGTGGCGCTTCTTATCTCTTTTATAGCCTTTGATGCATGTGCGTGGGTATGGGCATGTGTCTGTATGTTGCCATTACCAGGATTCAGTGGTTCCTGCCATTTATATTCACTGTCAGTTTAAGATCTCTGTTCTACATAATAATTTATCAAGCACAAATGACATGAAGAAAGAGTTGATAGAATCTCAATGTTATCCCAGGTGCAGCAACACAAAACTCATATGTTCCATCATTTGGATCAACAATTGTTGAGCTGCTGAATGTTGTGGAAAATTAGGGGATTTGATATCTGAATGTTAAAACTTAAATTAGTGTCAACTGATTTTTTTTTTTTTATTTATTTTTATTATTCATTTGTATACATTCAGTGAATGTGGAGACCTGTGGTGCAGCCTGGTCTCCACAGTCTGTGGACTCTGCTTCTGCAGCAGAGGGTGATGGGTCTGTACAGGAGTCAGTGTTTTTCTCGTCTTGTTTACCTCATGGAAGCAAAAATGATAAAGGCAACAACCAATGAAACTAAGATGTTGTGCATTTCTTTAGTCTGCTTTTTTAAACATGTATTTCCAACACTTAATTCAGGCCGTTTTTAGAGGTTATAAACATTTTATACATAGGATAATTCCTCATCACTGGTACACTATTCAGTGTAAGGGCCTACTCTCACTGTAGCGCCAGTTCCATGCTGCCTAAGGTTTGTCCCCTGAAGTATGGAACCTTTGTCAGTGTGATCGCTCCCTATCAGTCTGCAGAATGGAACCTTCCCCCAGCTTTTAGAACGGTTGGAAGAGGTGGTCTGTGGAACAGAACGAAGGCAAATGTTTGTGTGAATGTGCTTTTTTCTTTTTTTCTTCTCCCACATAAATTTTGTTTTTCTGCAAATCTACAGCTCCTTGGCTGGCTGTTCCTGATGCTGTGGCTTCAGCTGGCGATGAGGCCGGGTTAAGTTTGTGCTTGTATTTTAAACTAAAAAAAGTTGGCAGAATTTTTTTTCGACCACTGTCTTCCACTGGCTGAGGTTGTGCACTCGTACTCTTTACCACCAAACACTGCAGAAAAAGTAAAACTGCTTGGAATGAAAAGAAATGTGGTCTCCATCCACATACGTAGTATGTGATGATCAACATCATTTCATCTGAAGATGCCAAGTGTGCGATTTAAGACTGGGTTCAAAGTGCGTGCGGACGTAACTCCGACAGCATGTACCGGCAGACAAGCAAAGGATGCGAGCCACATGACCCACATGCTATGTTAACACTCTAACTTCAGCACTGGACAATGTTTAATTTTTTTGTTTGTGAAATCACAATAGGCCTGTTCTATTATGCTTGTTTACTACGCACCACAGTGATATACTGCACTGTTGTGTAATATTGCTTAATAATTATGAACCTTGTCAGTAAACTGTAAGGGAGAAGAGAGGAGGGAAAAAATGACCTGAAAGATTAAATAAACCGTGATGCTGATTTAAATGGTATTCACTTATATGGCGCTTTTTCTCATCTCTAGATGACCAAAGCACTTTACAGATCCTGCTATCCACCCATTCACACACACATGGCAGCAGAGCTGCCATACAAAGGTGCTGGCCTGACCCACCAGGAGCAACTTGGGGTTCAGTGTCTTGCTCAAGGACACTTCAACATGCAGACAGAGTGGGAATCGAAGCCCTGACCCTCCGATCAGTACTCAGCCACACTACGTCTGTGCCACAGAAGAAGAAGCCATCTGTTATCATTCAGTCAATCATGTACAGTAGAACAAAATTACATTTCTATCTACAATGTTAATCACATGTAGAATCAGAGGGGTCGCTGCCATGCAAGGGGCCCCCACAAACAGCCGCCCCAATTTAAGGTGGAGTTGCCCAGCCCCAGTGTATGGTCAACACAATTATATATATATTTATTATAATGTAGTCGTACAATAATAATGCATCAGATTTATATAGCGCTTTTCATAGACACTCAAAGACGCTTCACAATGGATACATTATTCATTCACTCCACAGACGATGGTAGTGGTAAGCTACTACTGTAGTCACAGCTGCCCTGGGGCAGACTGACAAATGTGGCTGTCAGTCTGCACCAGCAGCCTCTGACCACTACTGAACATTCATGCCCAGTGTCATGGACACTGGAGGCAAGGTGGGTAAAGTGTCTTGCCCAGGGACCCAATGGCACAATGTCTGGGGAGAGTGGGATTCGAACTGCCAACCCTCCAATTATTAGATGACCCACTCTACCTCCTGAGTCACTGCCGCCCACATTTCCCTCCTCCGTTCCATTTTTGCTGAGCACCAACCTGGATGGCAAGAAGTTCCATTTTTATATGGTCTTTGGCATGACCCGGCTGGGACTTGAACCCCGACTTCTTGGTTATGGGGTGGATGCTCTACCTCTAGACCATCACTCCGGTGGTATAATGTAATCATGTTATTGCTGCCATTTCTCTGTCGGTTAGCACGATAACACAAAAACTCAGATGGATTTGGATGACATTTTCACCAGAGGTGAACTTTGGCCCAAAGATGAACTCCTTAGATGTTGGAGGTGATCTGTGAGTGCATGCCTCCACCAAGGCCCTATCTCGCAATGTACAGATGGATGGCGATATGGGAGGACAGAGGGAGGGACGGAGCCTTGGCGGAGGTATGCGCTCTGAGTGCCCTCTAGTTACCGATTTAGCTTAATCAGGATTCATTCAGTGCAGTATTTTATTACAACTGTTCCATATTTCAATAAATATTTTGAAGCAAGTAAGTCAAGTTGTTTTACAAGTGCACTGTAACAAAATCTGCATTAAAACTGGAATACTTTGCTTTCATCACTGCCACAAAGGTCAAATAAAGGATCTGTAAAAACAAACTGATTTCAGCAAGAGGATGTGTTGGTGAGCATCACCTGCACTGGAGGAAGCTGGAGCTGAAGATCACCTTTGTTTCAGCCTTACTGATGACTGCACCGCCTGTGCTTGGTATTAGTCATTGTTGATAGGGAATGAGAAATTGTTCTGTGCAGTACCTCTTGAAATGCTAGTGGGTCAGAAAAGTTCAGGCAACACCAGACACATTCAGGGTTTATCTAATACTTTTCTGCTAGATCAGTCGGTACACAACTCCCCTTTTAAAACAAAATGCAAACAACACAAAATCAGTGTTCTCTTTTACTGACATCCACTGATGACTACTACTGAATGTAGTAGTGCAGCTTTCAGAAAAGCTTCTACTACTGAATGTAGTAGTCATCGGTGCAAGCTAATTTTCATGATGGGAAAAATGCTCTAAAGTTGGCTTAAAGCATTTGTCCAAACCATTTTCCCCCCACAGAAAGTTAGTTCAGTGATGCATCACACTGGATTTAGGATCATCATGAATTTTCTTTGTAAAGTGTCTGGAATCCACTGGCCATGGTAGCTGGTAGAAAAAGTCCAAATGAAACTTTGCGATTTAAGTTTCAGGTTCCAAAAACTGTTGGCTGCATACTGAGCAGAAAATCACTCCAGCCATATGTGGACTCTGAGGAGCAGTCTGCTCAGGACCAGGTCTCGCTCTGAAATTGACCGGTCCTCTCCATGGCAACCAGCATCTGCTCGGCCTCCTCAGAAGAGATGCCTCCTTGCTGCTGAAAGGCCTCCTTTAGACTGTCACACACACTGGCTGGCATCTGTTTAGCGTTTCTGCACAGAAAACAAAGTTTAGTCTGAAATTAATTAAAAAGAAAAATCAATCTGTAGATTAATAGGGGGCATTGTATAAGAACTATTCACTTTCACAGCTTTGTGCAGCTTTCAGAAAAGCTTCGTACACACTTTGATTTTTAGTAGTCCTATAAGATCATTGCCAGACACACTTTGCAACATACAGTGGAGATCAACATTAGAGAACAATGTATTAATAGCAGCTGTGGCTATACCACTGCTGTACTAGCCTTTTTTTTTTTTAAATAACCAAGGCACTTCAACACAAACATTTATTTTGTCAAAAAAAAAAAGAAAAGAAAAATTGGACAACAGTGACCACTGTGTTAGAAGAGAAATTTTTAACTTTGTTTTAGGGCTATAGGATTCAAAAATTAATAGGAAGTGTAGAGGCCCTTGCTTTGAATGACTTTAGCACATCTGCGCCCACAGGACATCACTAGTCTGTCACACTGCTCTGGTTTGGGGGACAGCATTATGCGAAGATTCTCAATGGGGAGTCAGTGCAGCCATCTACCAGGAAATTTTAGAGCACTTCATGCTTCCCTCTGCTGACAAGCTTTATGGAGATGCTGATTTCATTTTCCATCACGACTTGGCACCTTCCCACACTGCCAAAAGTACCAATAACTGGCTACTTGAGCACAGTATCACTGTGCTTTGATTTGGTTTCCGCAAGGACCGCAGTACAGGAGAACAAGTACTGGCCCTAACCACCTTCATCGAAAATGGCTTCGAGAGCAGACTGAAGACAGGGGCTGTGTTTCTCGATCTTACAGCCGCCTATGATACGGTCTGGCACAAAGGCCTCCTCCTGAAACTTATAAAGGCGATCCCTGCTTGGGCAACAGCAATTATAAAAACCCTGCTGACCAACCGAAGGTTCAGAGTCCACCTCAGTCAGAACACAAGTGCATGGAGAATGCAGAAAAACGGACTCCCACAAGGCTCAGTTCTAGCTCCAACTCTGTTCAACCTCTACATAAACGACCTGCCTACTACAAAATCCCGCAAATTCACCTATGCAGACGACATCTGTTTGGCATTCCAAGCACCAGACTTTGAACCACTGGAACGGGTGCTCACGGAAGATCTTGCCAAACTGGACCAGTTCTGCAAAATCTGGCGCCTAAAACCAAGCCCAGCAAAAACCGTCTCCAGTGTATTCCATCTCCACAATGCAAAAGCTGCCAGAGAACTAAACATCCACCTGAGCGGACTCAAGCTTAAGCATGCCCCAAATCCAACTTATCTTGGAGTGACCCTTGATAGGACCTTATCCTTCAAGGAACATCTAAAGGGGACGGCTGCTAAGGTGAAGGTACGAAACAACCTGCTCTGCAAGCTCGCTGGTGCAAAATGGGGGGCGGCAGTCTCCACCCTGCGCACCTCAGCACTGGCCCTTTCATACTCTGTAGCAGAATATTGTGCCCCTGTCTGGTCCAGGTCATCTTACACACACCATGTAGACACCCAGCTCAACTCAACCATGAGAACTATAACTGGAACAATCCGCTCAACACCACTCCCCTGGCTCTCTGTACTGTCAAACATAGCCCCTCCACACATCCGGCGAGCAGCATTAACTCAAAGGATGCTCCAAAAAGTTAAAGATTCTCCTCACTTACCAATCCATGCAGATATCTACACTCCACCCACTGCCCGACTTTCATCCAGACGGCCGATTTGGAAAAACCCTCCCCCAGCTGACTTTACCATCCAGACAGCTTGGCAAGAGGAATGGGAGACCAAGGAGGTCCCAAACAAACAGCTGGTGATAAACCCCAACCAACAGGTCCCGGGCACCAACCTCCCAAGGAGACAGTGGTCTACACTCAATCGCTTCAGGACTGGACATGGCCCCTGCTTGGCCAGCCTTCACAGATGGGGCAGTAGCCCTAGCCCACTGTGCGCATGTGGAGAGGAGCAAACAATGGAACACATCATAGAGGCTTGCCCGCTCCAAAGACTGGAAGGAGGATTACACACCCTCCATACAGCAAACCAGGAGGCAACTGCTTGGCTTAAGGACTTTGCATTCGCTAAATAAATAAATAAAACTGTGCTTGATTGGACAGCAAACTCTCCTGACCTTAATCCCACAGAGAATCGATTTTGTATTTTATTTTATAATCCTTTATTAGTCCCACAATGGGGAAATTACAGGGCATCCACCTGGATGGGTGTGATGCCAGTCCCTTCACCATTCACACACACATTGACATCTAGGGCCAAGTGCAATGGTATAATGGCACTTTCTGCTTTCTATCTTGGTGCTCAGCACAATAGAATGGGGAAAGGAAAGTTAACGCACAGAGCTACCAGAGGACTGTCCCTCCACTGTAGCTTTCACTACATACAGTAGCTATGTGGCCTAGGGTCAGTGAAATGGAGATAGACGCCGCCCCATACACCACATGGTGTGGAAGAGATTAACAAACAATAATAGAGCATAAAGAATGTTAATTTTTGACCCCAAACCCATAGTCTGAGGTCAGGGTCTCAAGATTGACGGCATCCCAGGAACGGTGGTCAAAGCATGTGCAGACCAGCTGGCAGGGATCCTCACCAAGTTGTTCAACCTCTTCCTGATGCACGCCACAGTCCCCTCCTGCCTCAAGGCCTCCACCATCATCCCCATCCCCCAAAAGGCCACAATTGACAGCCTGAATGACTACAGACCCATAGCACTCAAGTCTGTAGTCATGAAATGTTTTGAGCGACTGGTGTCCCAGCACATCAGGGACTGTCTTCCCCCGTCCTTCGACCCACATCAGTTCGCCTACAGGGAAAACCAGTCAACGGAAGACACCATCACCACCACTCTCCACAGAGCGCTGAGCCACCTGGAGAACCCAAGGAGGTACGTGAGGATGTTCTTTGTGGACTACAGCTCAGCTTTTAATACCATCATCCCGGCCACCTGATCAACAAACTGCACCTGCTCCAGACCCCCCCCAACCTGCCCCTGCATAAAGAACTTTCTCACCAATCGCCACAGTCAGACTTTGCCCCCACCACTCCTCCACACTGTCCCTCAGCACCGGCTTCCCCCCAAGGCTGCGTGCAAAGCCCTCTACTGTACTCCCTGTACACCTCTGACTGTATTCCAACCCACCCAACCACTGTCATCATGAAATACGTGGACGACACCACCTTGGTTGGGCTCATCACTGATGCCGATGAGAAGGCATACAGGGCGGAGGTAGAGTATCTGCTACTGTGGTGTCAAGCAAACAACCTGGAACGGAATGTCCAAAAAGCCAAAGAACTCATTCTGGACTTCAGGAAGAAAAGACAGGCCCCCCCATAAATGGCGACCACATGGAAAACGTTCCTGCCTTCAGGCTCCTGGGCACCCACATCTCCTCTGACCTCTCCTGGACTGTCAACACCAAGGCCCTGGTGAAGAAAGCCCAGCAGTAGCTGCACTTCCTCCATGTCCTAAGGAAGCACAACCTGGACCTGGACCAGAAGCTGCTGCTGGCCTTCTATTGCTGCTCAGTGGACAGCATGCTCACCTACTGTCTGGGTGTGAGTTACACCGGCTCCACGACCAAGAGCAGGAAGGCAGTGCAGAGGGTCATCAACACCACCCAAAAAATTATCGGTGGCCCTCTGCCCTCCTTGGAAGGCATCTCCAGAGCCTCCTGTCTCAGAAGGATCAAGGCCATCACAGGAGACCCCTCACATCCCGCCCACCACCTGTTGGACCCGATTTCCTCTGAACAACAGTTCAGATCGATCAGGTCCCACACCTCCAGACTGACAAACAGTTTCTTTCCCTCGGCCACTGGAACTGCAAACAGTCAGAGCCCCCCCCCCCCCCCAAAAAAAACACTCACATGCACAGAACTGAGGACTTTTTAATTATCACAGTAACTCACCTGTCGTTGCACTCCTGGCTTTCATGTATATTGATCCATCCATGAAATCACTACTGTACATTTTTTTCCATAATCCTTGGACCATTTTACTCTATGTGTTCTGCACTCCGCACTCCTATGCACATAGTTCCACCCGCAAAGCCACTACCGTACCCATGTATATACCTATGGGCTATTTGTTATTTTTGCTCTTACCTCAGTCGTATGGTTAATCGTGTGTTCTGTAACCGTTTTATTTCAAATTCTTCTCACTTACTTTATTGCGCATTAGCCTGGTGGAGCACCCACAATTTCGCTGTACTGTACAACTGTACAATGACAATAAAGCCTATTCTATTCTATAAGCCTGTGCTCCAGGTTTGGTGGCTCAAGCTTTACTCGTTTTACAGTAATAGAGCAAATGGAAGGTTTTGTTATGACCCACTTTCTGGGCCAAGTCCAGAATTGCCTATTCAGCCTGGGATCTCCCCAAGTCTGTTTCGACCCTTACACCAAGGTGGACCAACCTAGTCATTTTCACCCTTAGGCAAGGTAGACATACCCACACATCACAGGCTGGGATTTGAACCCATGACACCGTGATCTCAAAACCTCCTACTCTTACCATTGAGCCAAAGAGGAATTCCTCTACTAGCACTTGGCTAGTAGCGGAGGTGTACTCGAAGGTGTCAGGAACCCCTTTGGGGAAAGACTGGTGAGGGATAAAAAAACGACGAATGAGACGGAACACTTTGATGATGATTGACAGTCTTTGCCACTGACTCACCCAGCAATGTAAAAACAGGCGTTTTTATCAGTGATGAGGTCCCACAGGAGCTTCCCGTTCTCCTTCACACGGTGCTGTACGTACACCTTCTCCTCCTGAGCACACATCACACACACACACACACACACAGATGTGATACGCTGATCTTTATAAGACACAAAAAAAACAATTCTAAAGACAGCAAACTTTCATCAATAAAGTTTAAGATGCTCTGAACTGAGCTTTATTTCTGACCTGGTCTCTAGAGAAAGCTGTGAAGAGGACCAGGTGCCCCGCTTTTATCAACTCCTCCCACTCTGACCTGAAGTAGAAGTCTTTGGACTCGGAGCGACAGCCAAAGAACAGGACGTTGGCTACAGACATGGGGCAGAGTAGTCCCATTATGCCACATCTGAAACGGTGAGGAGGAGGTTCGTTCAGATGCATGACTCACCTGTTTTTCCCTCAGCGATCCTCTCCTGTAAGGCCGACCTGAAGGGTGCCACTCCTGTCCCAGGACCCACCAGGATCACAGGGGTGTCCGGATCTGTGGGGAACTTCAGACTTCCCTTCTTCACCCACAGAGGCACATACACATCCCCTTTAAAAAAAAAAAAAAAAAAAATCACAATTTATCAACCTCACCATCATGTGAATCAGATAAAGACCAACTAGTGTTCTGCATATGTGCTCTTTTACCTGTAACTTTCAGCCTTAACAAAAAGCTTCAAAATTAGCAAGAAAAAATATATAAGAAAATAGTAAACAATTTACAAGTAAAAAGTTGCACATTTTTGAAAAAGGTAATCGCTGGTTTGTCATAACTTTGTTTCCACCTCCATGTTTGACAGTAGGGATGGTGTTATAGGGGTCATATTCAGCATTTCTGTGCCTCCAAACATGGCACGTCAAGTTGATGCCATAGAGCTCAAACTAGGTTTCATCTGACCACACCACATTCTCCCAAGCCTTCCATGAAACATTCGGGTGTTCACTGGCAAAATTCAGATGTGCCTATACATGTGCCTTCTTGAGCAAGGGGACCTTGTGGGCACTGCAGGATCTCAGTCCATTACGGTGAAATGTCTTACCAATGGTTTTCTTGGTGATTGTGGTCCCAACTCTCTTGAGATCATTAGCAAGCTCCTCCCATGTTATTCTGGGCTGAACCCTCACCTTTCTCAGAATCATCCTTACCCCATGAGGTGCAATCTTGCATGGAGCTCCTGAGCAAAGGCAACTGACTGCTATCTTGTATTTCTTCCATTTTCTAATTACCACACCAACAGTGGTCTCCTTCTCACCAAGTTTCTTGCTGACGGTCTTGTAGCCCATTCCAGCCTTGTGTTGGTCTACAATCATGTCCCTGACATCCTTTGACAGCTCTTTGGTCTTGCCCATGGTGGGCAAGTTTGAATTGAAGAGACTGATTCTGTGACAGGAACCTTTTATACACACAATGAGTTGAGATTAAGAGTATTTTCCTAAAGGGACCAATTTATGCGTCTCATGGGCACACAACTGGTTTGTGTGGGTCAGAATTTTCGTGGTAGGGGATCAAATACTTAGTCACTCGATCAAATGCAAATCAATTTACAACCTTAATTTAATGGGTTTTTTTTGTTGATATTCTCCATCCATCCATCTTCTTCCACTTAATCCTTTTTAGGTCGCCCGGGGGGGGGGGGGGGGTGCTGCAGCCTATACCAGCATCTTTGGGCGAGAGGCAGGGTGCACCCTGGACAGATTGCCAGTCCATTGCAGGGCCAACACAGAAAGACAACCGTTCACTCTCACATCCATACCTAAGGACAATTTAGAATCCCCAGTTTGATGCCAATTAACCTAACTTGCGTGTTTTTTGCATGTGGGAGGAAACCGGAGAAATCCTGGAGTAAACCCACGCAGACACGGGGAGAACATGCAAACGCCACACAGATCACTGTTGGTTGGGGGCTGGGATCAAACCCATGATCCCCCGGCCAAGGGTGAGTTGGTGTGCTGCTGCAGTGCTAACCACTCCGCCACCGCGGTGCCCTTGTAGATATTCAGCAGCAGCAGCAGCAGCAGCAGTCTGTCAGGAGTGACAATGACTGTTTCATTTAGGTCTGATCAGATTCCTCCACGCAGCTCTGTCCTTCGCCCTCCGCTGCCAGGAACTTCTGTCTCTGTTAAAATAAACCTACCAAACAAATTATGGACTGTTCATTTCTTTGTAAGAGGGTAAACTTACAAATTCAACAGAAGATCAAATAATTATTTCCCCCACTGTATTTGTCAGCTCAGTGCAGTTTTTCTAGGGATTCCCATTACAGTTTTTTTTTTTTTTTTTTTTTTTACCTCCATCAAGGAAGTAATGTTTTTATGTTAGTTGGTCTGTCTGTTTGTGGGCAGGATGATGCAAAAAGTACTGGGTGGATTTTGATGAAATTTTCACCAGAGGTGGCCTTTGGGCTACAGCTGAACTCATTCAATTTTGGAGGTGATTCAGATCAGGATGTGGATTCTGGATCACTTTATCCACTTCTTTTAACGTTGCATGATAGGGCCTTGGCAGAAGTATGCACTCTCCAGATGCCCTCTAGTTTTTCAATATACAGAATCACTACAACTAGAAATCACTCAACTGAGATGCAGACCCACACCTGTTGCAGCCCTATAGATTTAAAATGTTGACATTTGACCTTTTGGCCCCAAACCCATAGTCAGAGGTCTGGATCCCAAGGTGAATCTGTGTACCAAGTTTGGTGACCCTAGCTTTCTTTGTTGTTGAGATAGTGTTTATATGACCTTGACCTTTTGACCCTAAACCTATAGCCATAAGTGCTAGTCCCAAGGTCAACCTATGTACCGGGTTTGGTGGCTGTGGCCTCATTCCCTTTTGAGTTAGAGCACGAACATAGTGGACACAGACGGCACAGATTGTTCTACCCATACAACTCATCCGTGTGGGTAATAAGTTCACTAAAAAGATTCATTCAAAATATTTGTTCACCAAATCATTCAGTGCTTGATTGGAGCTCCATCTGCATAGCACTGACTGAACTGAAATGCATCTGAACACTGCTGTGATTCAGCTCATAATTCCTGGCTTCCAGATGTATTGTACTTTAGTGACCAGACTTTCACAAATGATTTGTTAGAAAAAAAAAGGAAAAAAAAAACAGTTCTTTTGGAAGAACTGTATACAATGTGCATTTTCAGAAAAGTCCATTAGATTCACTGACTGGAAAAAAAAAACAACTTAAAAGAGATAATGGATTAACTACAAAGCACAGAAATGAAAATGAATAAACACGGAGACAGCTGAAAATGTATCCATCCAAGCTGACAATTTAAGTCTTTTATTAGATGTGATTAAGACTTTTCAAAAGGACCTGTAGATATCCTCCAATATCTCACAGATAAATATCATTTATACTTTACATTTAAATAATTTATACAATACAGTCAAAGTAATCCATACATATTTAGCGAAGGCACCAACCTCTTCAACAATTAAAACAATTATTTTCTACTGGAGTAAGTCCCATATGTTGTTTAACATTCTTCTAGACTCTGTGCTTCGCTGTGCAGAGAATGAAGCTTACCAAATATTTCCAGATGCTGGAGTAACATATAGTTATTACATCCCTAGTACATGCTCAACACATCAACAAAGAATAGCCTCCAAATTGTGTGGAGTCGACAGACTGCTTTCCATCTTGTACACTGACGATATAGCCCTGTTTTGCAAGAATATCAATATGCTACAGTGTGTTAGAACCATTTTTGATAAAACAAACGTTTTGGGCTACAGATATCAGTTACCAAGACAGAAACAATGGCCTTCAATGCCCCGGAAGAGACCATGGCCAGTAAATCACTGATATCACTTGGCGGAACACCTATTAAGAATGGAAGAGAGTTAAAGCCTGTACTAACAGATGGACGTATCCAAAGGTCAAAAATGGGTATAAGTAAAAGAATGCTCCTATGCACAAACCTAAAAACCATTGTGTGCAGCTGAACACAGTGAGTGAACTGGACTGGAGCTTTATGCTATCGAACGAGGATCTTAGGAAAATCACTAACCACTACCCATCTCAGATTTCTGTACATCGCATCGGCTGAAGTATATTGTTTATGTCACTAGATTGGAGAACAGCCCTACAGAAACAACTCCTGTTTAGAATGGATGTCAAGAAATATTATTGTGACGTGTGGGGAAAGAATGCGAGACAGTTACTGGTTTGCCTGCTAGTCAAGTACAACTTGAAATGAAAGACAAGCATAGGTTCTACGCCCTTATGTCCCATATATTTGGAACACAGCTGGGCACTCGAGAGTTCAGAAGTCTTCTGAGGATCAATGATGATGATGAAGTTTAGCAGATCACAGCAATAACAGACAGAAAGCCACACCTTTCCAGCAAATTATTTTCTATCGCTAAAACAGACACTAACTGAATGTAATTGTTATAATAAATATTGATGAAATACCTTGTGCAGGGTTAAGGGAGGCTAACCAAGAGGAGCAAAGACCATCCCTCGGTTTAAACAACTTTGTTTTGTAGCGAACGACTGCTACCGCTATCTGAATCCTGTTTGGATGAGCCTGTGGAGAGATAATGACGTCTTGGTGATTGCCTCTATATTTCATGTAGCATAACATATTTACAGCCATGGAGTGAATGATGAGCTACCTTAAGTGAGGAGGCAATGGAGAAGGAGCGAGGCTGGATCTCGGGGAAGAGATCCAGCAGATAGTCCACTTTAAGCTCTGCAGTTGTGTGGGGAAAATCAGCTAAAACCTGCAGCAAGAAAAGCACAGCATACTCAATAAGCACTTTAAACATTGCTTTATTCATCTTCAAATGATATACATAGATAATGTTATAATGATATCATCCCTTCTAATGAGACATCATATGAATCAAAAATCAAGTGTACAGTGGGGCAAAAAAGTATTTAGTCAGCCACCAATTGTGCAAGTTCTCCCACTTAAAAGACGAGAGAGGTCTCCAATTTTCATCATAGGTATACCTCAACTATGAGAGACAAAATGAGAACTAGAGCAGTGATGTTTTGGGGCTGTCGCTGGGCAACACGGACTTTCAACTCCCTCTAAAGATTTTCTATGGGGTTGAGATCTGGAGACTGGCTAGGCCACTCCAGGACCTTGAAATGCTTCTTACGAAGCTACTCCTTCATTGCCTGGGCGGTGTGTTTGGGATCATTGTCATGCTGAAAGACCCAGCCACGTTTCATCTTCAATGCCCTTGCTGATGGGAGGAGGTTTTCACTCAAAATCTCACGATACATGGCCCCATTCATTCTTTCCTTTACACGGATCAGTCGTCCTGGTCCCTTTGCAGAAAAACAGCCCCAAAGCATGATGTTTCCTCACCCATGCTTCACAGTAGGTATGGTGTTCTTTCTCCTCCAAACACAACAAGTTGAGTTTTTACAATAAAGTTCTATTTTGGTTTCATCTGACCATATGACATTCTCCCAATCCTCTTCTGAATCATAATGCTCTCTAGCAAACTTCAGACGGGCCTGGACATGTACTGGCTTAAGCAGGGGGACACGTCTGGCACTGCAGGATTTGAGTCCCTGGCGGCGTAGTGTGTTACTGATGGTAGCCTTTGTTACTTTGGTCCCAGCTCTCTGCATGTCATTCACTAGGTCCCCCCGTGTGGTTCTGGGATTTTTGCTCACCGTTCTCATGATCATTTTGACCCCACGGGGTGAGATCTTGCGTGGAGCCCCAGATCGAGGGAGATTATCAGTGGTCTTTTATGTCTTCCATTTTCTAATAATTGCTCCCACAGTTGATTTCTTCACACCAAGCCGCTTACCTATTGCAGATTCAGTCTTCCCAGCCTGGTGCAGGTCTACAATTTTGTTTCTGGTGTCCTTTGACAGCTCTTTGGTCTTGGCCATAGTGGAGTTTGGAGTCTGACTGTTTGAGGTTGTGGACAGGTGTCTTTTATACTGATAAAGAGTTCAAACAGGTGCCATTAATACAGGTAACGAGTGGAGGACAGAGGAGCCTCTTAAAGAAGAAGTTACAGGTCTGTGAGAGCCAGAAATCTTGCTTGTTTGTAGGTGACCAAATACTTATTTTACCGAGGAATTTACCAATTAATTCATTAAAAATCCTTCAATGTGATTTTCTGGTTGTTTTTTTTTTTCTCATTTTGTCTCTCATAGTTGAAGTATACCTATGATGAAAATTGGAGACCTCTCTCATCTTTTAAGTGGGAGAACTTGCACAATTGGTGGCTGACTAAATACTTTTTTTCCCCACTGTATAACCTGAAATCATTACACCTCCTGCCCTGACTCTGCTACAATGCTCTCACCTCCAATGCAGTGCGCCGTGGCCGGTTGCAGTAGCTGTGCAGCTCGTCCTGGCCTTCTGCTGAGCTGAACTCGACCAGCTTCTCCCGCTCTAGCTCGTTGGTGGCAAAGGTGGACAGCAGCTCGAAGAAGGAGCGCCGTGGCACAGCGGCAATGTCCAGATAGTTCTCCACCAAGTGGCGCACAGTGCAGGGCTGAGGGAGCCTGGCTGGGACTGTGTTTTAAAGTGAGACACAAAGAAAACAGAAATTTTCCAAAGTGACTCTAGTTTATAGCTTATGTTTGTTGTTCAAACTAGAATGCCCCATTTTGGTCACTTTAACAGCCACTGAAATAATAATCTTCCTATAATGGAAAATCAGAAATAAGTTCTCAATACTCAAATGGCATCATATATGTTTATGATTGTAGGCCACAGAAAAATAACTTCCCCCAAAAACGATCAACTGGAATCTTTCAAAAAAAAAAAAAAAAAAAATACTTAGACCGTGCTTATCAATGCCACTTACCTTCTGAATAATGAAAAGCAATGTGTACTACAATAGACATACAGTATGTACAGTGTTGTGAAAAAGTATTTGCCCCTTCCTGATTTCTTATATTTTTGCACATTTGTCACACTTACATGTTTCAGATCATCAAACAAATTTTAATATTAGACAAAGATATCCAGAGTAAATACAAAATGCAGTTTCTGAATTATGATTTCATTTGTTAAGGGGAAAAAAGCTATCCAAATCTACCTGGCCCTATATGAAAAAATAATTGCCCCCTAAACCTAATAACTGGTTGTGCCACCCTTGGCAGCAACAACTGCAGTCAAGCATTTATGATAACTGGCAATGAGTCTTTTACATTACTGTTGAGGAATTTTGGCCCACTCTTCTTTGCAGAATTGTTTTACTTCAGCCACATTGGAGGGCTTGAGCTTAAGATCATGAACTGATGGCTGGACATTCTCCTTCAGGATTTTCTGATAGCGAGCAGAATTCATGGTTCCATCAATTAGTCGTCCAGGTCCTGAAGCAGCAAAGCAGCCCTAGACCACCAAACTACCACTACCATGTTTGACTGTTGGTATCAGAATCAGAATCAGCTTTATTGGCCAAGTCTGCACAACACATACAAGGAATTTGACTTTGGCTAAAAACTTGCTTTCGTTGTTCAGGTGGAGGATTCAAATAAGATTTAAATAAGGATTCAATGACAACAGAGTATGTACAGTAAATTACAGTCTGTCCACGTTTCTATAAAAGGATGCAAATATATACAGGAATATATGCAGTTATTTACTCAGACTATCCACACTTTGCAGAAATATAAGAAAAAAATATACAGTCATACAGTATTTCAATGTGAACTCAGATTCAGTGATATAATGTGAATGAAGTAAAAAGCAGTGTGAGAGTTATGTGCAATGTAAGAATGGATGAAAAGTCATGAGTACAGCAACAGGTATGATGTTGTTTTTATGAAACGCTGTGTTAGTTTTAGCCAGATGTAACAAGACACACGCGTTCCAAAAAGTTCAATGTTTGTCTCGTCAGTTCCCAGAATATTTTCCCAAAAGTCTTGAGGTTCCTGAAGATGTGCTTTGGCAAATGTGAAACAAGCCTTTGTGTTTTTGCCTTGGAACTGTCCCATGGATGCCATTTTTGCCCAGTCTCTTTCTTATAGTTGAACCATGGACCAGTGTCCAAACTGAGGTCAGTGAGGCCTGGAGTTCTTTAGATGTCGTTCTGAATTTTTATTTCTCATCAGTTCTTTCGTTACATCACAGCACGATGTGTTACTTTTTGAAACCTTTTGGCCTATTTCACTTTGTCAAACAGGTAGGCTTGGATGGCTTTTTTTCTAATATTTAAATTTGTTTGATGATCCGAAACATTTAAGTGTGACAAATATGCAAAAATATAATAAATCAGGAAGGGGGAAATATTTTTCACACCACTACACAATAAGACGTTTTTTTTTTTTTAGATAAATTCCCACTCCCATTGCTGGTGGTCTCGATGCCCCAACTAGGGGTGTGTGTGAAAGATTTTTTTAATTTCATATTTTAAAATTTAAATTTTTTTTTTTTAAAAACTTAAAAAAATTACCCCCCCTCATGGATTGTCACCTTATCGTGGTGGTGGTGGTGGTGGGGGGGGTTTGCGTGCCCCAGTGATCCCAGGAGCTATGTTGTCCGGGGCAATTTGCCTCTGATAGGGTCACCCAAGACAAACTGGTCCTGGGTGAAGGGCCAGACTAAGAACGATCCAACAGACTCTCATGATAAATTCTATATCAAGGATTCAGTGTACCCTGCCCGGTATGGGGTTACTGGGGAGCCACCCTGGAGCCAGGCCTGGGAGGGGCTCGATGGCTAGCGTCTGGAGGCCGGGTTTCCACCCATGGGACCCGGCCGGGCTCAGCCCGAAGGAGTTACATGGGTCCGCCCTCCACTGGGCTCACCACCTGCAGGAGGGATCATGGGGTTCCGGTGCTACGTGGATTAGGTGGCGGTCAAAGGCGGAGACCTTGGCGGACTGATCCCAAGCTTTCTAAACTGGCTTTTGGTACGTGGAATGTCACCTCTCTGGTAGGGAAGGAGCCTGAGCTGGTGTACGAGGTTGAGCGATACCGGCTAGATATAGTCGGCCTCACCTCAACACACAGCTCCGGTTCCGGAACCAGTCTCCTGGAGAGGGGCTGGAGCTTGGCCTTTTCTGGAGTTTCCCCAGGCAAGAGGTGATGAGCAGGGGTGGGTATTCTTGTATCCACCACCTTGCTGCCTCTATATTGGAGTTTTCCCCGGTGGATGAAAGGGTTGCTTCCCTGCGCCTTCGGGTTGGGAAACGGGTCCTGACCATCATTTGTGCCTATGCACCAAATGATGTTTCAGAGTACCCACCCTTTTAGGAGTCTCTGACTGGGGTGCTGGAGGGTGCTCCGAGACTCCATTGTCCTACTGGGGGACTTCAATGCGCATGTGGGCAACAACAGTGAAACCTGGAGGGAGGTGATTGGGAGGAACGGCCTGCCCGATCTGAACCCGAGTGGTGTTCAGTTATTGGACTTCTGTGCTAACCACAGTTTGTCCATAACGAACACCATGTTCAAGCATAAGGGAGTCTATATGTGCACCTGGCACCAGGACACCCTAGGTCGCAGGTCGATGATCGATTTTGTTATCGTGTCATCAGGCCTGCAACCGTATGTCTTGGACACTCGGGTAAAGACAGGTGCAGAGCTGTCAACTGATCACCACCTGGTGGTGAGTTGGATCCGATGGCAGGGGAGGAAGCCATTCAGACCTGGTAGACCCAAACGTATAGTGAGGGTGTGCTGAGAATGTCTGGCTGAGGCCCCTGTCCAGGAGGTCTTCAACTCCCACCTCTGGAAGAACTTCAACCACATTCCGAGGGAGTCTGGAGACACGGAGTCTGAATGGGTCATGTTCTCCACCTCTGTTGTTGAAGCGGCGGCCCAGAGCTGCGGCCGCAAGGTGGTTGGGTGCATCTCGTGGTGGCAACCCCCGAACCAAGTGGTGGACACCAGTGGTGAGGGGGGCCATTAAGCTGAAGAAAGAGTCCTATCAAGCTTGGTTGGCTTGTGGGACCCCTGAAGCAGCTGAGGTGTACCGGCAGGCCAAGCGGAGTGCAGCTTGGGTGGTTGCTGAAGAAAAAACCCGGGTATGGGAGGAGTTCGGTGAGGCCATGGAACAAGACTTTCGGTCCGCCTCGAAGAGATTTTGGCAAACTGTCCGGCGGCTCAGGAGGGGAAAGCAGCTCCCTGTTCACACTGTGTATGGTGCGGATGGGGCGCTGCTGACTTCGACTGGGGATATCGTCGGGCGGTGGAAGGAATACTTCGAGGATCTCCTCAATCCCACTGATACGTGTTCCACAGAGGAAGCAGGGTTTGTGGATGAGGGGGATGACTCGCCTATCACTGGGGCTGAGGTCGCGAAAGTGGTTAAAAATCTCCTTGGTGGCCGGGCCCCGGGGGTGGACAGATTCGCCCTGAGTACCTCAAGGCCCTGGATGTTGTTGGGCTGTCATGGTTGACACGCCTCTGTAACATTGCGTGGAGGTCGGGGGCAGTCCCTTTGGCATGGCAAACCGGGGTGGTGGTTCCTCTCTTCAAAAAAAAGGGACCGGAGGGTGTACTCTAACTTTAGAGGGATCACACTCCTCAGCCTCCCTGGGAAGGTCTATGCCAAGGTACTGGAGAGGAGAGTCCAGCCGTTGGTCGAACCTCGGATTCAGGAGGAGCAATGTGGTTTTCGTCCTGGCCGTGGCACATCGGACCAGCTCTTTACCCTCTCGAGAATTCTCGAGGGTTCGTGGGAGTTTGCCCAACCAGTTTACATGTGTTTTGTGGACTTGGAGAAGGCATTTGACCGTGTCCCTCGTGGTTTTTTGTGGGGGGTGCTTCGGGAGTATGGGGTATCGGGCTTGTTGTTGCAAGCTATTTGGTCTCTGTACGACCGTTGTGAGAGTTTGGTTTGTATTGCCAACACTCGGTCGGAGTCATTCCCAATGAGAGTTGGACTCCGCCAGGGCTGCTTTGTCACTGATCCTGTTCATAATTTTTATGGACAGGATTTCTAGGCGCAGCCAGGGAATGGAGGGGGTCATGCTTGGTGACCACAGGATCTCATCTCTGTTGTTTGCAGATGATGTTGTCCTGTTGGCTTCATCCAACAATGACCTACAGGTCTTACTGGAGTGGTTTGCCACTGAGTGTGAAGCGGCTGGGATGAGAATCAGCACCTCCAAGTCTGAGTCCATGGTCCTCAGCCGTAAAAAGGTGGATTGTCCTCTCTGGGTTGGGGACGGGCTCCTGCCCCAAGTGGAGGAGTTTAAGTATCTTGGGGTCTTATTCACGAGTGAGGGGAAAATGGAGCGAGAGATTGACAGACGGATTGGAGCAGCATCTGCAGTGATGCGGACGTTGTACCAGTCTGTTGTGGTGAAGAGGGAGCTTATTTTTAAGGCAAAGCTGTCGATTTACTGGTCAATCTACGTTCCTACTCTCACCTATGGTCATGAGCTTTGGGTAATGACCGAAAGAACAAGATCGCGGATACAAGCGGCTGAAATGAGCTTTCTCCGTAGGATTGCTGGACTCACCCTCAGAGATAGGGTGAGGGGCTCAGTCATCCGGGAGAGGCTCAGAGTAGAACCGCTGCTCCTCCACATTGAAAGGAGTCAGTTGAGGTGGTATGGGCATCTGATTAGGATGCCTCCTGGACGCCTCCCACTTGAGGTGTTTCTGGCACGTCCCACTGGGAGGAGACCCCAGGGCAGACCCAGGACTGGGTGGAGAGACTATGTCTCCCAGCTGGTCTGGGAACGTCTTGGTATCCTCTCTGAAGAGCTGGAGCAGGTGGCTGGGGAGAGGGAAGTCTAGGCTTCTCTGCTTGAACTGCTGCCTCAGCGACCCGGACCTCCAGAAAAGTGGTAGAAGATGGATGGATGGATTTTAAAATTACACTTTGTCCCAGATATCACAAGACACAGATTGATTCACAGACACAGCGTTCTATCTTTATCATTATAAGCGCCACTGTTTATGCCACCACCCCCACACACACACATACACAGAAGAGGCTCGATTTTGTTGCTTCCTGGACCCAAGGTTAACTCACAGCTGGCTGTATTAAAAAATACTCCCTCACACACTCAAGAGAGAAGCTCTTAAGTCTCTCTGCCAAAATGTATCTTCATGCGTCTATCCTATTCTATATAAAATATATCACTAAAATGCATCTTTGGGATTACAGCCTTGTTATTTACCAGATAAAAGGGGTTTTTAATGGTAAATAAAAAAATCCACCACATGTTCCATATTGTATCGTTCACGATAATACTGGTATAAATTTTGACACCTGTGTAAAAATGAATATTGCGATATCTCAGGTCTGCTGCATGACGTCACACCGTTACACTGCCGAAGGAAGTTATGCATTACAATAAAAATGGCAAAAAAGACAGGGTGTGGAAAGCTGACGCTCCGAAGTCAGAGCGTCTGCTACCAGTTGAGTGGAAATATTTAAGTTTTAAGGCTGTTTCAGACTGCTGCCGTGTAAAAAAAAACAACAAAAAAACAGTGCAGCAATGTGGATAATCTGCATTTTTTCTACATGTCAACAACACTGCTGGAGCAGTGTTAACGTCCGACAGTGTGCTGCTTGAAGTGTTAGTAGTTATATTTTTGTTCCGTTTTGGCTGCTTCATCTTGATTTTATTCAACCACCCAAAGAGGAAAAAAAACATCCGTTCAGTGCGACGAGAGCCAAAAAGCCCCAGGAAAGGTCTGTGCAATGAGTTACAATTCTAAACATAATCTATCATAATCCCCAACCCCAATCCCCATGACTGTATTATTAAATGAATATTTGGGTGACTGTTATTTCCCACGCCGGTGAGGTGGTGTGGGTAGAGTGGTCGGTGTTGTCTGCGGCCAGTTGGCTATGTCCATGTTCTATCTTGACAGGGAATGAGGCTATGGCCACCAAATTTGGTCCATAGATTGACCTTGGGACTAGCACCTATGGCTATTCTTTCTGGATCAAACAGTCAAAGGTCAAGGTCAGAATGCTATATAAACTACAGTATGTTTCAACAATAAAGACAGCTAGTGTCACTAAACTTGGTACACAGGATTACCTTAGGACCGAGAACTATGGGTTTGGGGTCAAAAGGTCAATATCTGTATTCACTATGCCCCAGTAACGTAGAACATGTAAAGCTAGGGTCACCAAACTTGGTACACATGTTCACTCTTACCTCTGACTATGGGTTTGTGGTCAAAAGGTCAAAGGTCAAGGTTTTAAATCTATAGGGCTGCAAAAGGCATGAGTCTGCATCTCGGTCAAGTGCATTCTAGTTATTACTACTTTTTTTCTTGTTAACATTAGACTTGCCATTTATCCAGCAATTATTTACAGTATCCAACCATCCATGTTATTAACTTCTACCGGGGTACCACTGAGAGCATCCTCACCAGCTGCACCACGGTGTGGTACGGAAGCTGCACAGCCTCCTGTTGGAAGACACAACACACAGTGAAAGCAGCCAGCAAGATCATCGGTGCCCCTCTGTCCCCCCTCTCGGACATCTACCACACCCACCTCACCCGCAGAGCCATCAACATTTCAGGCAATACCTTCCACCCCTCACACTCCCTCTTCAGCCCCCTGCCCTCGGGGAAAAGGTACCGGGGCTTCCAGGCCTGCTCCACAAGACTGCTTAACAGCTTTGTTCATCAGGCCATCAGGACCCTGAACTCTTCCCACTGCCCCCATCTCCCACCCCTGGACCGTAACACACTCACCCACACAATAACTACCTCAGCTGTTTACACAGAAAGACGGCACACTAACAGTAATACATTTGCTGCTGTATGTCTCTGCACCTTACTGTAACCATTTGCACAAATGCCATACCTGCTGCTGTCTGTTATTGCAATACTGATCATGTGCAGGCCAATCTGTCACTGTCTGCACCTACACTACCGCATTGAACTTGCAATTACGGGTATTACAGCTCCACTTTTTTTGTATATAGGATTGCTGGGTCTTATTGTTTATATTTATTTGCACTACAGGATTGCTGGGTTTTATTATTTTTATTTGCACTACGGGCAGCATTACTGTACATAGACTGCTGTTGTTTTTCATCCTTATTCCTTCTTTTCTTATATATTGCACACACCACTAAGAGAGAGAGCGAAACGGCATTTTAATTCTCCTGTATGTCCTGTACACATAGATGTACTGAGAAATAAAAATCTTTGAATTTTTGAAAAAGCATAAAACATTTTTATTAAAATTTGTTTTCATAATGTTTCATATCACTTATTATAAGTACCTTTGCTGAATGTTTCAAATCCAGTTTTGCACTGCTGTGCAAATATTACTTTTTCCCCTTACTTGTAATGCTTTTGTAAAAGTTATGACCTTATCAAATATTGAAACCAGCTGTCAGTAAGTCAGATTTTTATTGCAATTATACAGGTTATTCGAAAGCCAGGGATCAGACCATGAAGGTCTCTGCCTTCGACCGTCACCTGATCTGCATTGCACCGGACCCCCATGGTCCCTCCTGCAGGTGGTGAGCCCACTGGAGGGCGGGCCCATGTAACTCCTTTGAGTTGAGCCCGGCCAGGTCCCATGGGCAAAAACCCAGCCACTAGATGCTAGCCATCGAGTTCCTCCCCCAGGCCTGGCTCCAGGGTGGGGCCCCGGTAACCCTATGCCAGACGGGGTACACTGAATCCTTGATTTTTTGTTCATCATGGGAGTCTATTGGATCGTTTTTAGTCTGGCCTTCATCCAGGACTAGTTTGTCTTGGAAGGCCCTACTAGAGGCAAATTGCCCCAGACAACATAGCTCCTGGGATCACTAGGGCACGCAAACCCCCCACCACAATAAGGTGGTGATCTATGGGGGGAATCCATGTCCTCTTCGGGTTGGGGACAAGCTCCTACCCCAAATGGAGGAGTTTAAGTATCTCGGGGTCTCATTCACGAGTAAGGGGAGAATGGAGCGAGAGACTGACAGATGGATGGGAGCAGCATCTGCAGTGATGCGGACGTTGTACCGGTCTGTTGTGGTGAAGAGGGAGCTGAGCTCTAAAGCAAAGCTGTCGATTTACCAGTCCTACCCTCACCTATGGTCATGAGCTTTGGGTAATGACTGAAAGAAAGAGATTGTGGATACAAGCAGCTGAAATGCGCTTTTTCTCCGTAGGATTGCTGGACTCACCCTGAGAGACAGGGTGAGGAGCTCAGTCATCCGGGAGAGGCTCAGAGTAGAACTGCTGCTCCTCCACATCGAAATTAGCCAGTTGATAATGGTATGGGCATCTGATCAGGATGCCTCCTGGACGCCTCCCACATGACGTGTTTCGGGCATGTCCCACTGGGAGGAGACCCTAGGGTATACCCAGGACACGCTGGAGAGACTACATTTCCCAGCTGGCCTGGGAATGTCTTGGTATCCTCTTTGAAGAGCTGGAACAGGTTGTCAGGGAGAGGAAAGTCCGGGCTACTCTGCTTGAGCTGCTGCCTCCCCAACCCGGACCTCTGGAAAAGCGGTAGAAAATGATTGGATGGATGGATGGATGGATATACAGGTTATTCATTTACAGCCGTGGACAAAATTGTTGGTACCCCTCTGTTAATGAAAGAAAAACCCACAATGGTCACAGAAATAACTTGAATCTGACAAAAGTGGTAATAAATAAAAATTCTATGAAAATTAACCAATGAAAATCAGACAATGCTTTTGAGCTGTGGTTCAGCAGAATTATTTTAAAAAACAAACTCATGAAACAGGCCTGAACAAAAATGATGGTACCCCTAGAAAAGATTGAAAATAATGTGACCATAGGGACATGTTCAACCAAGATGTGTCCTCTAATTAACATCACAGGTGTCTACAAACTTGTAATCAGTCAGTCGGCCTATTTAAAGGTTGACAAGTAGTCACTGTGCTGTTTGGTGACATGGTGTTTACCACACTAAACATGGACCAGAGGAAGCAAAGGAGAGAGTTGTCTCACGAGATTAGAAAGAAAATTATAGACAAGCATGTTAAAGGTAAAGGCTATAAGACCATCTCCAAGCTGCTTGATGTTCCTGTGACTACAGTTACACATATTATTGAGAAATTTAAGATCCACGGGACTGTAGCCAACCTCCCTGGACGTGGCCACAGGGGGAAACTTGATGAAAAATGGACGAGATGAATAATACGAATGGTAACAAAAGAGCCCAGAACAACCTCTAAACACATTCATGGTGAACTCCAAGGTCAAGGTACATCAGCATCAGATCGCACCATCCGTCGTTGTTTGAGCCAAAGTGGACTTCATGGTAGACGACCAAGGAAGACACCACTGTTGAAAACAAATCATAAAAAAGCCAGACTGAAATTTGCCAAACTGTATGTTGACAAGCCACAAAGCTTCTGGGAGAATGTCCTATGGACAGATGAGACAAAACTGGAACTTTCTGGCAAGGCACATCAGTTCTATGTTCACAGACGCAAAAATGAAGCATACCAAGAAAAGAACACTGTCCCTACTGTGAAACATGGAGGACATTCTGTTACAGTATGTTCTGGGGCTGCTTTGCTGCATCTGGAACAGGGTGTCTTCAATCTGTGCAGGGTACAATGAAATCTCAAGACTATCAAGGTATTCTAGAGAGAAATGTGCTGCCCAGTGTCAGACAGCTTGGTCTCAGTCGCAGGTCATGGGTCTTGCAACAGGATAATGACCCAAAACACACAGCTAAAAACACCCAAGAATGGCTAAGAGCAAAACACTGGACTATTCTAAAGTGACCTTCTATGAGCCCTGATCTAAATCCTATTGAACATCTGTGGAAGGAGCTGAAACATGCCATCTGGAGAAGGCACCCTTCAAACCTGAGACAACTGGAGCAGTTTGCTCATGAGGAGTGGGCCAAAATACCTGCTGAGAGGTGCAAAAGTCTCATTGACAGTTACAGAAATCGTTTGATTGCAGTGATTGCCTTAAAAGGTTGTGCAACAAAATATTAACTTAAGGGTACCATCAATTTTGTCCAGGCCTGTTTCATGAGTTTGTTTTTTTAAAATAATTCTGTTGAACCACAATTCAAAAGCACTGTCTGATTTTCACTGGTTAATTTTCATAGACTTTTTATTTATTACCACTTTTGTCAGATTCAAGTTATTTCTGTGACCACGGTGGGTTTTTCTTTCATTAACAGAGGGGTACCAACAATTTTGTCCATGGCTGTATTTAACAAAGGGTAAAGACTACATGTCTGTTCTTTTCTTTTTCTTCTCTATCCCCTCACCCCCCAGCTAGTTGTAGCAGATGACTGCCCCTCCCTGAGCCTGGTTCTGCAAAAAGGAAGTTTTTCCTCTCCATCGTCACCAAGCGCTTCCTCACAGGGGATCGCCTGATTGCTGAGGTCTTTCTGCAATTGTGGGGATTTCCCCTACAGTTGAAAGTGCTATGAGATGACTGTTGTTGTGAAATGGCGCTATATAAAGTTGAACTGAATTTAACCTACTTCTTTATTTAGGACTCCCTCATTCTTTCAACTAAAAAAATTAATATAAATATTTCTTGCAGATGGAATCTGGCATTTATAGTTATAATCTAAAGTCCCAAGAAAAACTTCTACTTGTCATGCATTACTTACAACAGCAGTTTTCACACCTTTAGTGGATCCATGTGTACGTGTGATTGCTTCTGTGAAGTGTCGAGTGCACACAAATGTTTTTCTCTAGGTCTAAATGAAAATGTTGTGCGCACCAAGCCAAAATCTGAAAAGACTGAGAGTGGAGGGTTGTTTAGTGGTGAATTTTTGATAATGGAACTCACGACTGTGGCTCGCCAATTGTAGTTTGAAAGTGGCTATACCTACTAGGGCTGGGCGATATGGCCAAAAAATAAAATCTCGATTTTTTTTTGGTCATCTTGGACGATTACGATTTTAATCGAAGTATTAACTCAACACACCGGAGTGGTGGCTCAGTTGGTAGATCATTCGCCCCACACCAGGGAGGCAGGGGTTCAAATCCCGGCCGGGCCATACCAAAGACCATATAAAAATGGTACTTTCTGCCTTCTAGCGTGGTGCTCCGCATAATGGAACGGGGAAAGTAAAGTTACACACAGAGCTACCGGAGGACTGACCCCCCGCTGTAGCTTTCACTACTTACAGTAGCTGTGTGGCCTAGGGTCAGAGAAATGGAGATAGGCGCCGCCCCATACACCAACATGGTGTGAAGGGAATTAACTAACTTAACTCAACACACATGTATTTCAAAAGGAGCTTGATTTATTAAAAAATAAATCTTGTGCAAACAAAAATATTCTACAAACATGTCAGTGTTGCTGACAAAGCTTGTTTGGATTATAGGCGAAAGCTCAAACACTTCACACGTCACACAAATGACGGCTCAACTTTTGCTACAGTTCTGCAAATAAATATGTTATACATATTTTAGAATAAAAAGAAAAATGTAAACTTAAACATTAATAACATGAACCATGTGAAAAAAGTGCATAATTTGCTGGAAGGTCACAATCAACTGTCAAAGTCAAAAATTAATATCTTAAAACTACAATGAAACTAGTTCTTGTAAACGTGAAATACTGCCTCTTGTGCAAAAAAAGGAACTTAAGTAGCACCAACTTCATAAACTTTGGATATGTTTTACCTTTGAAGCATCACCTATTTATACTGTGCATAAACACTGTATCAGCTTTGATTGTTTTAAACTCTTAGATTTATTGCAAGAAAAACAAGCCTGTCAACTGACTCTGGCTTAAGACAAGCTCTAGTGCACGTTACAATGTTTCCCCCTGTACTAAATACCCTTTCAGATGGGGCACTTGTTGCGGGTATTGAGAGGTACTTTTTTGCCAGTTTACTAAGTCTGGGAAAATGTGTTTCGTGCTGTTTCCACCATGTAAGTGGGTCTGAATCTGCATCAGTTTCAGGTGCCAGCAAGTATGCTGACAGCTCACCCTTAACTTTAGCTTCATAGGTCTTTGTTTCAGCCTCAACTGGAGTCTTTTTAAAGAAGCTGCTGAGGGATTTCTTCATCTTTGTTGGGGGTTCAACAACCTGACTCTCAGATTTGTCTTTATCTGCAGCATGAGTAACTGGTATGCCTCTGTAATGCATGGTGGAACACAGTTCTGCAATGGTTCTCTCTCTTAGTTTTGCAATCTTGTCTGGCTCAATGTAAGTTGTGCGGAACCTGGGATCTAGTAGTGAGGCAAGGTCAATGAGGTCTTGTGTGGTTTGATCGCTGTATTTTTGGTCAAGATATTTCAGCACATCTGTTTTGATTTGTTTTGTGAGCTCAGTATCGTCATCATCCGACTTCAGCAAACTGTTGTTAAACAGATGAAGGGTTGGTTTTATGAAAGAGATGCTCACATATGTCTCACCAGACAATGCGTCAGTAAAGTCATGTAATGGCTTTATGGCTTTATTTACTGACTCTAAAACATCAATGTCCTGCCAGGTTGGCACTAAGTGCCTTGTTTTCTTATCTGCACCCAAGATTTGTCCAATTGCCTTCTCCTGCTCCAGTATACGCTCGATCATCTGCTGACGTGACCCCCATCTTGTAGGTGATTCTGAGATGAGCTGATGTTCAGGGAGGCCAAGTTCTGCTTGCACCACTGCCATGTCTCTCCGCTTCTTCCAACTAAAGGAGAAGGCACTGATGACTTTCTTGCAGACTCCTACAGCACGTTCGATGCGAGCATCCTTACAAGCATTCCCTGTAAAGAAAAAGAATGATTAATACACTTAGCATTACTAGAGTATACAAAATATCAACAACTCCTTGCTGATGTATAGTAATGTCAATAAAAATATTGTTATTAATGCAATATTACATAATTATGTATGTGGTTGTAGTAAATGAATCAAGAATATACTACCGCTTAAAAAAAAAAAAAAGTAGTATTATAGGAGAAAATAAATAAAAAAAACCCTGTAAATTAAACAAGTAATATTATGCCTGATAATGTTTAGTAGGTGTTGCTTTAAATTTTAATAGTATAGATTTATGTTGTATTTTAAATGATAGTGCACATTGCATTTTACTTACCTATTGCGTTGTGGAGCCTGTGTCCAAAGCAGCTGAGGTGGGTTCACTGGTTTAGCTTCAGGGCCTTTATCATATTTGTGCCACTGTCAGTAGTCATACACACCATTTTCTCCTCATCCAACTTCCACAGTGCCAAGGAGTCTTTGAGCCCCTGTGCAATGAGCTCTCCAGTGTGATCTTCAGGAAAGTAGGTGGTCTGTAAACAGCAGCTGTTCAGACTCCAGTTCTCGTCGATATAATGCACTGTTAAACTCAAGTACGGTTGAAGAGATCGACTGGACCAAAGGTCTGTAGTAGCAGAAAAAAATAAAACCGTGTCCAGCTTTTCATAAAGCGCTTGTCATGTTTCGTTGTACAGTTTTGGTAGTGCAACCTCCGCAAAGTATTTACGACTCGGTGGTTGGTATTTTGGATCCCAAACTTTCAGCATGTGGAGAAAGCCAGGCTTCTCTACGGTGTAAATAGGTGCCATATCCATCCCTAAATGAACAGCAACGGCTTCAGTCATCTGCTTCCACCGTGCCCCTGACTTATCGTATGGCACGACACTAGAAAATGATGCGGCTAAAGTTTGTTGTTTCTTCGCGGCGTAACCTTGTTTGCCTTGGCTAGTGCTAGCCATGCTGCACTCCCTTAGCTGCGAGCACTCCTCCCATTCTTTAGGGTGCCTCTGCCGGAGGTGCTGATAGAGGTTAGTTGTGCTGCTGCTCTTCGTTTTCACAGTTTTTCTGCAAACCTTGCACACAACTGTAGTTTGCTCTGCGTCGGTCTTGTCAAAGCCGAACCACTTCCATATAATCGAGGTAACATGAGTCCCTTTTCTCGCTACCAACTCTTCGGCTTGTGCTGTGTCCGCCATGGCCGGAGTATGAGTGCTTAGGCGGAAGGAGACAAGAGGCGGAAGCATACGCTAATGCTCAAGTCATAAAAGGCAGAAGAAGAACCTCCATCCATCCATCCATCTTCTACCGCTTTTCCGGAGGTCCGGGTCGCGGAGGCAGCAGTTCAAGCAGAGAAGCCCAGACTTCCCTCTCCCCAGCCACCTGCTCCAGCTCTTCAGAGGGGATACCAAGGCGTTCCCAGACTAGCTGGGAGACATAGTCTCTCCACCGAGTCCTGGGTCTGCCCCGGGGTCTCCTCCCAGTGGGACGTGCCTGAAACACCTCAAGTGGGAGACGTCCAGGAGGCATCCTAATCAGATGCCCATACCACCTCAACTGACTCCTTTCAATGTGGAGGAGCAGCGGTTCTACTCTGAGCCTCTCCCGGATGACTGAGCTCCTCACCCTATCTCTGAGGGTGAGTCCAGCAATCCTACGGAGAAAGCTCATTTCAGCCGCTTGTATCCGCGATCTCGTTCTTTCGGTCATTACCCAAAGCTCGTGACCATAGGTGAGAGTAGGAACGTAGATTGACTGGTAAATCGACAGCTTTGCCTTAGAACTAAGCTCCCTCTTCACCACAACAGACCGGTACAACGTCCGCATCACTGCAGATGCTGCTCCAATCCGTCTGTCGATCTCTCGCTCCATTTTCCCCTCACTCGTGAACAAGACCCCAAGATACTTAAACTCCTCCACTTGGGGCAGGAGCCTGTCCCCAACCCGGAGAGGACAATCCACCTTTTTCCGGCTGAGGACCATGGACTCGGACTTGGAGGTGCTGATTCTCATCCCAGCCGCTTCACACTCAGCGGCAAACCGTCCCAGCAAGAGCTGTAGGTCATTGCTGGATGAAGCCAACAGGACAACATCATCTGCAAACAACAGAGATGAGATCCTGTGGTCACCAAGTATGACACCCTCCATTCCCTGGCTGCGCCTAGAAATCCTGTCCATAAAAATTATGAACAGGACCGGTGACAAAGGGCAGCCCTGGCGGAGTCCAACTCTCACTGGGAATGACTCCGACCGAGAGTTGGCAATACGAACTAAACTCTCACAACGGTCGTACAGAGACCGAATAGCTCGTAACAACAAGCCCGATACCCCATACTCCCGAAGCACCCCCCACAAAAATCCACGAGGGACGCGGTCAAATGCCTTCTCCAAGTCCACAAAACACATGTAAACTGGTTGGGCAAACTCCCACGAACCCTCAAGAATTCTCGAGAGGGTAAAGAGCTGGTCCGATGTGCCACGGCCAGGACGAAAACCACATTGCTCCTCCTGAATCCGAGGTTCGACCAACGGCCGGACTCTCCTCTCCAGTACCTTGGCATAGACCTTCCCAGGGAGGCTGAGGAGTGTGATCCCTCTAAAGTTGGAGCACACCCTCCGGTCCCCTTTTTTGAAGAGAGGAACCACCACCCCGGTTTGCCATGCCAAAGGCACTGCCCCCGACCTCCACGCAATGTTGCAGAGGCGTGTCAACCATGACAGCCCAACAACATCCAGGGCCTTGAGGTACTCGGGGCGAATCTCGTCCACCCCCGGGGCCCGGCCACCAAGGAGATTTTTAACCACCTTGGCGACCTCAGCCCCTGTGATAGGCGAGTCATCCCCCTTGTCCCCAAACCCTGCTTCCTCTGTGGAAGGCGTATCAGTGGGATTGAGGAGATCCTCGAAGTATTCCTTCCACCGCCCGACGATATCCCCAGTTGAAGTCAACAGTGTCCCATCCGCACCATACACAGTGTGGACGGGGAGCTGCTTTCCCCTCCTGAGCCGCCGAACAGTTTGCCAGAATCTCTTTGAAGCCGACCGAAAGTCTTGTTCCATGGCCTCACCGAACTCCTCCCATACCCGGGTTTTTGCTTCAGCAACCACCCGAGCTGCACTCCGCTTGGCCTGCCGGTACACCTCAGCTGCTTCGGGAGTCCCACAAGCCAACCAAGCTTGATAGGACTCCTTCTTCAGCTTAATGGCCCCCCTCACCACTGGTGTCCACCACTTGGTTCGGGGGTTGCCACCACGAGATGCACCGACCACCTTGCGGCCGCAGCTCTGGGCCGCCGCTTCAACAACAGAGGTGGAGAACATGGCCCATTCAGACTCCATGTCTCCAGACTCCCTCGGAATGTGGTTGAAGTTCTTCCGGAGGTGGGAGTTGAAGACCTCCCGGACAGGGGCCTCAGCCAGACGCTCCCAGCACACCCTCACTATACGTTTGGGTCTACCAGGTCTGAATGGCTTCCTCCCCTGCCATCGGATCCAACTCACCACCAGGTGGTGATCAGTTGACAGCTCTGCACCTCTCTTTACTCGGGTGTCCAAGACATACGGTCGCAGGTCTGATGATACGATAACAAAATCGATCATCGACCTGCGGCCTAGGGTGTCCTGGTGCCAGGTGCACATATGGACACCCTTATGCTTGAACATGGTGTTCGTTATGGACAGACTGTGGTTAGCACAGAAGTCCAATAACTGAACACCACTCGGGTTCAGATCGGGCAGGCCGTTCCTCCCAATCACCCCCCTCCAGGTTTCACTGTCGTTGCCCACGTGCGCATTGAAGTCCCCCAGTAGGACAATGGAGTCTCCAGGAGGAGCACCCTCCAGCACCCCAGTCACAGACTCCAAAAAGGGTGGGTACTCTGAAACATCATTTGGTGCATAGGCACAAATGATGGTCAGGACCCGTTTCCCAACCCGAAGGCGCAGGGAAGCAACCCTTTCGTCCACCGGGGAAAACTCCAATATAGAGGCAGCAAGGTGGGGCGATACAAGAATACCTACCCCTGCTCGTCGCCTCTCGCCCGGGGCAACTCCAGAAAAGGCCAAGCTCCAGCCCCTCTCCAGGAGACTGGTTCCGGAACCGGAGCTGTGTGTTGAGGTGAGGCCCACTATATCTAGCCGGTATCGCTCAATCTCGTACACCAGCTCAGGCTCCTTCCCCACCAGAGAGGTGACATTCCACGTACCAAAAGCCAGTTTAGAAAGCTTGGGATCAGTCCGCCAAGGTCTCCGCCTTTGACTGCTACCTAATCCACATAGCACCGGACTTCCATGATCCCTCCTGCAGGTGGTGAACCTACTGGAGGGCGGACCCATGTAACTCCTTCGGGCTGAGCCCGGCCGGGTCCCATGGGTGGAAACCTGGCCACCAGACGCTAGCCTTCGAGCCCCTCCCCCAGGCCTGGCTCCAGGGTGGGGCCCCGGTAACCCCATACCGGGCGGGGTACACTGAATCCTTGATATACAATTTATCATGAGAGTCTGTTGGATCGTTCTTAGTCTGGCCCTTCACCCAGGACCAGTTTGTCTTGGGAGACCCTATCAGAGGCAAATTGCCCCGGACAACATAGCTCCTGGGATCACTGGGGCACGCAAACCCCCCCACCACGATAAGGTGACGATCCATGAGGGGGAGAAGAAGAACCTGTATTTTAATCGTAAAATCGAGGTGACCTTAAATAAATAAAATACAGAAGAAGAACCTGTATTTTATTTATTTAAGGTCACCTCGATTTTACGATTTAGCAAGTTTTCAAATCGTCGATTTTTAAAAAGGCGAATTAATCGAATTAATTCAATTTATCGCCCAGCCCTAATACCTACCTGCAGCATTGTCTGTGGGCCTGAGGGTAAACCGGGACTCTGGATCCAACCTGAGCAGCTGACAGAACTGCTGCACGTCCTCTGCTGCATTACAGGGGTGCATCATTACCACGTCACCCGCAGAAAACCTGCATAATAATGACACAGCTGATGATGGCTGCAGTCTAATAACACAACATAACAAAAATATTTTTTTTGTAAGTTGTCTGTGTTTTTTCAACTGATTTAAGACAATTTTGCACCACTGAATCCAAAAATGACATCCGTTTCTCTCCATCAGGTCAGGTTTTTATGTTAACTTATAAGCAGTTGTACAGCAGTTGTACAGGTGTACTGTAAATGGAATAGTAGACACTGATAAAGGTAAGTACATGTAAATTGAATGTTATGTCATCATTGTTCAAAAGCAAGACATAAAAAAGAATTTTGCATCATATAAAGCGAAAATACCCGTGCATGCATACAAAAACGTAAGAAAACATGTGGCCATAGTTCAAAAAGTTGACCTGATTGAGCAAAACCAATGTGATTTTTTGGATTCAGCACATCAAAATTGTCCCAAATCAGCTAAAAAAAACTTAAGACAATAAATTTGGTGTTGACCAGTGTAATGTTCACCAATGCCACTATGCGTTCACACAGTCCGAAAGGAGACGTACTCAATGTTGGCCCCTGTGATGTCAAACTCAATGTGCCTCACGTCCTGGAAGTGCGAAGGCTCTGTCACTCTCCTATTGAACACCATCCTGGCAGGATATGGGTGGGACTGAGAAGGAACGCTTTGGTCTGAGGGAATCCTCAGTCTGTCGGACGCCTCCTCCATGTTGTTCAGGAAGTGGAACATGTACGATGGAGGGAGTCTGTCGGCAAAAACATTTTATTATAAATAAATAAGGGATATATTTAAAGTCTGAATATTCACCCACACAACAAGAGACCGACACTCACGCTTCATCTTCCCTCAGTGGGATCACAGAGGTCAGAGACGGGTACAGAGCAAACACCTTCTCCCAAAATGACACAAGCCACGGGTCGATCACAGCGTCTGCCCTTTATCAACACATTCTTGGGTCAGCAACACATGATACAGCTTGTTGACATGATGATTGAAAAATGATCCAAAAACAATGAAATGAAGCTTTAAAGTTCAGTCTTTCTTACCCGAGGTCATGTTGGTCATCAGCCAGTCCAACAGGAAGAAGTGTACAAGCTCCCAGCTGCTGGAGGCGCTTATAAAGCTTCTTGGCCACAAAATTGAACCTGCAGCAATAGTAAGAAGATCCTTATTTTTGCAAAAGCTAAAGACGTAACTAAATAAATGTGGTGGTGGTGGTGGTGGTTGGGGGGAGTATAAAGAAAAAACTGACTTTGGATACGAGGAGTCACCGAGGCCCAGTACGGCACAGTCAAGCCGATTGAGAGAGCCGGCAGGTAAAGACTTCCTGAACAGAAACCTCCAGAAGTTCTTGAAGAGAAATTGAGAAAAACAACAGAAGAAAGAATCAGACACAGTTCTCCATTTCCACATGGCAGTGTGTGCTTGGCTGCGTTTACAGCTTTTATTTAGGGTTTAAAAAAAAAGGAAACTTCTGTGCCTTAAAAGTGTTATGGGAGATGATACATTTTCATTCATGTGAAACTGAACATTTATATGTACACATTCTTCATGTTTGCATGCCTTTAAGGTGGGAATTCATCTGTTTGTACAAAGCAAAGGAAAAATAATCCTATAAAGTCATAGTCCAGCAAGACTTTTTGGTATTCTGTATTATTTTTTAAATATTTAATTTCTATCACACATACAGACAGGCTTTATTAACCCGTCTTTCACCATGTCTTTTATTTGGAAAAAAAATCTTTAGAATCACGTGTGATGCATTATTTTAAAAATAATAAATATAAGCACATTTATTAAGCTTTGGACTTTAGAAGATTAGATTTGGCATATGTTTGAAAAGTTTAGCATATTTAACACATCTCATATTGAAGATGTCTATGTTAGGTGACCCATTACCCATACAGTTGCAAGAAAATCTATGTGAACCCTTTGGAATGACCAGGTTTTCTGTATTTAACTGGTCATAAAATGTTATCTGACTGACATCTAAATCTCAACAACAGACAAACACAATGTGCTTAACCTAATGCCACACAAACAATTATCATATTTCATGTCTTCGTTGGACACATCCAGGGTTTAATCCAAGGATCCTGCTGGAACAAGATCTGGCACCTCCCACGTCGGGATCAGAACCTCTTTAGTGTGATCCCCCACCTCTAGTTTCATTCTCAAAATATCGTAAGTAAGTTTTATTCTTTGAGATAACCCGTGCTGTGATTTGGCGCTATATAAATAAAACTGAATTGAATTATTTAATATTATCTGTGTTATTAGTCTTTATTTGTTGCACAAAAAAATCCCTTGTTCACCTTTTATCTGCATTTTTAATTGAATTTTAAAAGCCAAAAGTCAGACAACTTAATTGAATTTCTTTAAAATGGCAGAAAAGGGGGGCAAACCTTTTGGATGTGGACAGCCTCGTAGAGACAAGAGGACGGGTAGCAGTGTTGAGTTAGAAGTGATGTTAACCTAAATGGCCCTGTTGCTAGCAGAGAATATAGGTGGACAGGCTATTGTTGGCTTCCTAGCTCCAAAGTCAGGGATTATGAAAGCTACTGAAGACTACAGACTGTATACCAGAGACATGAAGATGGTTAAACAAAGAAACAGCATAAACTAAGGGCTCTGTGGATAATTTGTGGGCTAATATGGAAGCATGAAGGTAAGAGGAATGTGTCTTTGTTAACACTGTTGTTGGTGTGTGTGTACATATTTTAGTCTACAGTTACAGTAAACCCCATAAATTTGTGTGTGTGTGTGTTGGTCAGTAGCACTGAAACCAGATGGAGACAATATTTGGCCTTTTTATTTTGCTCCTTCCAAATTTTCCCCACAAAATAAATGAAACCTGCAACCTGTTAACAGCTGTTTATGGGTCTCCTTCTGCTGATTTTGAGTAAACATAAGAGGTCAAGGCTGAAGTAGCTAAAGCCAAATCCAAGTACAGGAGTAAAACAGAAAAACAGTATGCAAAGGGTGACCTCAAATCAGCCTGGCAGGAGATCAAATTGATGGCCTCAATTAACCAGAGTGGTAATGAACTTAGGTCGCCTATTATCTTAAATGGAATTGAGGATAAATATTTGCCTGACATTTTTAATTCTTTCTTTTTATGTTTTGAAATAACTGATTTTTCTTATGATATTTCCAGATTAAGGAATTCTCTGGCTCCTTGTCATAATATTTTGAATGTCAGAGATCAGGTCAGGGTTTTATTTAAGAAAACCAAGAGGAGTAAAGCTCCGGGCCCGAACAATATTTGTGGTCACACACTGCATCACTGTGCTGAGCAACTCAGTGGTGTTTTTTACCCTTCTTTTTCTTTTTCAAATGGGTCTTGACAGTTGTGTGCTCACAAAAATTTGGAAATCTTCAACCACAATTTCCATTCCTAAGGTGAGGAACCCTAGAGAATTAGAAGATTTTAGACCTGTTGCTCTCATGTCTCTGGTTGTGAAAAATCTTGAAGGATGAAGTTCTTACTCATGTTGAATGCAAATATGATCCACGTCAGTTTGCCTATCAGAGAAAGAAAGGAGTGGATAATGCCAAACTTTTAATCCTTGATAAAACATATAAACACCTGGAGAAACCTAAATTTCACATAAGACTCATTTGCTGATTTTTCATTTAATAAGATGCAACCTCATCTTGAGAGACTTGCTTCTTATTAAAAACTGCCCAACCACCTTTAAACTTTGTTTTGAATTTTTTTAAACAGACAGGACACAGGTTTTATTCAGTAATATCATGTGTAAAACCCTGGTCTCAAACACAGGGTCTCCACACGGCCGAGTTCTCTCACTATTGCTTATCTTTTTGACCGATAGCTGCAGGTCCTCTAAAGAAAACGGTTTCCTCATAAAATTCTCTGATGAAACTGCTCTGCTGTCACTTCTTCAGGAGACAGTCTAATCATGGGCGTGCCCTTCCTGAATTTGTCAAGTGGTGTGACGACAGTTTCCTTGATTTAAATGTCTCAAAAACAAAGGAACTTCTAACTGATTTTAGAAAAAGTTAGGCAAATAGCACAGCCAGCATCCTTCATGGTGAGGATGTAGAGATGGTAAATCTGTATAAATATTTGGGAACCACATTTGACTCTCAGCTTAAGTTTGATATCAACACAGAGTCACTTGTTAAACAGGCCCATCAAAGTATTTGTTCACTGCGGAAGATCAACACTTTTGGGGTTTCCAAACGTATCCTGTATTCTTTTTATCAGTCTTTCATTGAAAACCTTCTTACTCTTTCATTTATTTGCTGGTTTAACAGTTTGTCAGTGAAAGGCCGGAACTGTCTTAATAATGTTGTTAAGGTCTACTCCAAAATTATTAGCACTCCATTAAATAACTTGAACTCAGTCTGGGAAAAACATGTCATTCAGAAAGCAAAATGTATTATTAAGCAAGCCTATGTCCTCAACAGTGAGTTCTTATTGATGCCATTGGGCTGATGCTACCTGCAGCTTCCCAGGAAGATGAAGTCTTTTATTCCTTCTGCTGTTAAACTGATGAACACAGAGTAGTGTTTCTGCAGACCATATGGTGGCTGCATTCTGATTACAGTACATTAGCAGAATGTTACTGTTTACGTGTAATACTTCTTTTTTTGCCTGCCCCCGTAAGAGTCAAAGATTTTTATTTGTCAATACTTCTATACATAGGGCTGGGCGATAAATCGAATCAATTTAATTAATTCGCCTTTTTAAAAATGGACGATTTGAAAACTTGCTAAATCGTAAAATCGAGGTGACCTTAAATAAATAAAATACGGGTTCTTCTTCTAACTTTTATGACTTGAGTATTGGCGTATGCTTCCGCCTCTTGTCTCCTTCCGCCTAAGCACTCATGCTCCAGCTATGGCAGACACAGCACAAGCCGAAGAGTTGGTGGCGAGAAAAGGGACTCATGTTACCTCGATTATATGGAAGTGGTTTGGCTTTGACAAGACCGACGCAGAGCAAACTACAGTTGTGTGCAAGGTTTGCAGAAAAACTGTGAAAACGAAGAGCAGCAGCACAACTAACCTCTATCAGCACCTCCAGCAGAGGCACCCTAAAGAATGGGAGGAGTGCTCGCAGCTACGGGAGTGCAGCATGGCTAGCACTAGCCAAGGCAAACAAGGTTACGCCATGAAGAAACAACAAACTTTAGCCGCATCATTTTCTAGTGTCGTGCCATACGATAAGTCAGGGGCACGGAGGAAGCAGATGACTGAAGCCATTGCTGTTCATTTAGGGATGGATATGGCGCCTATTTACACCGTAGAGAAGCCTGGCTTTCTCCACATGCTAAAAGTTTAGGATCCAAAATACCAACCACCGAGTCGTAAATACTTTGCGGAGGTTGCACTACCAAAACTGCACAATGAAACACGACAAGCGCTTTATGAAAAGCTGGACACGGTTTTATTTTTTTTCTGCTACTACAGACCTTTGGTCCAGTCGATCTCTTCAACCGTACTTGAGTTTAACAGTGCATTATATCGACGAGAACTGGAGTCTGAACAGCTGCTGTTTACAGACCACCTACTTTCCTGAAGATCACACTGGAGAGCTCATTGCACAGGGACTCAAAGACTCCTTGGCACTGTGGAAGTTGGATGAGGAGAAAATGGTGTGTATGACTACTGACAGTGGCACAAATATGATGAAGGCCCTGAAGCTAAACCAGTGGACCCACCTCAGCTGCTTTGGACACAGGCTCCACAACGCAATAGGTAAGTAAAATGCAATGTGCACCATCATTTAAAATACAACATAAATCTATACTATTAAAATTTAAAGCAACACCTACTAAACATTATCAGGCATAATATTACTTGTTTAATTTACAGGGTTTTTTTTATTTATTTTCTCCTATAATACTACTTTTTTTTTTAAGTGGTAGTATATTCTTGATTCATTTACTACAACCACATACATAATTATGTAATATTGCATTAATAACAATATTTTTATTGACATTACTATACATCAGCAAGGAGTTGTTGATATTTTGTATACTCTAGTAATGCTAAGTGTATTAATCATTCTTTTTCTTTACAGGGAATGCTTGTAAGGATGCTCGCATCGAACGTGCCGTAGGAGTCTGCAAGAAAGTCATCAGTGCCTTCTCCTTTAGTTGGAAGAAGCGGAGAGACATGGCAGTGGTGCAAGCAGAACTTGGCCTCCCTGAACATCAGCTCATCTCAGAATCACCTACAAGATGGGGGTCACGTCAGCAGATGATCAAGCGTATACTGGAGCAGGAGAAGGCAATTGGACAAATCTTGGGTGCAGATAAGAAAACAAGGCACTTAGTGCCAACCTGGCAGGACATTGATGTTTTAGAGTCAGTAAATAAAGCCATAAAGCCATTACATGACCTTACTGACGCATTGTCTGGTGAGACATATGTGAGCATCTCTTTCATAAAACCAACCCTTCATCTGTTTAACAACAGTTTGCTGAAGTCGGATGATGACGATACTGAGCCCACAAAACAAATCAAAACAGATGTGCTGAAATATCTTAACCAAAAATACAGCGATCAAACCACACAAGACCTCATTGACCTTGCCTCACTACTAGATCCCAGGTTCCGCACAACTTACATTGAGCCAGACAAGATTGAAAAACTAAGAGAGAGAACCATTGCAGAACTCTGTTCCACCATGCATTACAGAGGCATACCAGTTACTCATGCTGCAGATAAAGACAAATCTGAGAGGCAGGTTGTTGAACCCCCAACAAAGATGAAGAAATCCCTCAGCACCTTCTTTAAAAAGACTCCAGTTGAGGCTGAAACAAAGACCTATGAAGCTAAAGTTAAGGGTGAGCTGTCAGCATATTTGCTGGCACCTGAAACTGATGCAGATTCAGACCCACTTACATGGTGGAAACAGCACGAAACACATTTTCCCAGACTTAGTAAACTGGCAAAAAAGTACCTCTCAATACCCGCAACAAGTGCCCCATCTGAAAGGGTATTTAGTACAGGGGGAAACATTGTAACGTGCACTAGAGCTTGTCTTAAGCCAGAGTCAGTTGACAGGCTTGTTTTTCTTGCAATAAATCTAAGAGTTTAAAACAATCAAAGCTGATACAGTGTTTATGCACAGTATAAATAGGTGATGCTTCAAAGGTAAAACATATCCAAAGTTTATGAAGTTGGTGCTGCTTAAGTTCCTTTTTTTGCACAAGAGGCAGTATTTCACATGTTTACAAGAACTAGTTTCATTGTAGTTTTAAGATATTAGTTTTTGACTTTGACAGTTGATTGTGACCTTCCAGCAAATTATGCACTTTTTTTGCACATGGTTCATGTTATTAATGTTTAAGTTTACATTTTTTTCTTTTTATTCTAAAATATGTATAACATATTTATTTGCAGAATTGTAGCAAAAGTTGAGCCATCATTTGTGTGACGTGTGAAGCGTTTGAGCTTTCGCCTATAATCCAAACAAGCTTTGTCAGCAACACTGACATGTTTGTAGAATATTTTTGTTTGCACAAGATTTATTTTTTAATAAATCAAGCTCCTTTTGAAATACATGTGTGTTGAGTTAATACTTCGATGAAAATCGATTAAAATCGTAATCGTCCAAGATGACCAAAAAAAAAAAAAAATCGAGATTTTATTTTTTGGCCATATCGCCCAGCCCTATCTATACGTACAGGACATACAGGAGAACTGAAATACAGTTTCTCTCTCTCTCTTAGTGGTGTGCACAATATATAAAAAAGAAGGAATAACTGTGAAAAACAACAACAGCAGTCTATGTACAGTAATGCTACCCGTAGTGCAAATAAAAGTGAAACCCAGCAATCCTATGTACAAAAAAAAACAAACAAACAAACAAAAAAAGAGTAGAGCCGTAATACCCGTAATTGCAGTTCAGTGCAGTAGTGGAGGTGCAGACAGTGACAGATTTGACTGTACATGATCAGTATTGCAATAACAGACAAACAGCAGGTATGGCATTTGTACAAATGGTTGCAGTAAGGTGCAGAGTCATACAGCAGTAGATGTATTAATGTTGGTGTGCCAGTCTTTCTGTGCAAACAGCTGAGGTAGTTATCGTGTGGGTGAGTTATGGTCCAGGGGTTTGAGGGTGGGGAGAGTGAGCAGAGTTCAGGGTCCTGATGGCCTGGTGAACAAAGCTGATTAGCAGTCTAGTGGAGCGGTCCTGAAGGCTCCGGTACCTTTTCCCCAAGGGCAGGTGGCTGAAGAGGGAGCGTGAGGGGTGGGAGATGTTGCCTGCGATGTTGATGGCTCTGCGGGTGAGGCAGATGTCTGAGAAGGGGGGCAGAGGGGCACGATGATCTTGCTGGCTGCTTTCGCTGTGCGTTGGAGAGTCTTCCGGCAGGAAGTGGTGCAGATTCCGTACCACACTGTGATGCAGCTGGTGAGGGTGCTCTCAAAGGTGCCCCGATAGAATGAGCACATGATGGGGGGGGGGGGGACTCGTGCTCTCCTCAGTTTGCGGAGGAAATACAGGTGAGTTTGAGCCTTCTTGGCCAGTGATGTGGTCGTTGTTAGACCAGGAGAGGTCCTCAGAGATGTGCATCCCCAGAAACTTGGTGTTGCTCACCCTCTCCACAGCTGCTCCTTCGATGATCAGAGGAGGATGCTGTGCGTGTCCTCTCTTGAAGTCGACCACAATCTCCTTGGTTTTTCCCACGTTCAGGAAGAGATTATGGTCTTTACACCACTGAACCAGTTGGCTCACCTCATTTCTGTCGTTGTCCTCTTCATTGTTGGTGATGAGACCCACCACCGTTGTGTCGTCCGCAAACTTAATGATGTGGCTGGTGCTGTAGGCTGGTACACAGTTATGGGTCAGCAGGGTGAAGAGCAGCGGGATGAGCATGCACCCTTGTGGGGCCCCTGCATTGACTGTGATGGTCTTGGAGGTGTTGCTGCCGACCTGCACATTCTGTGGCCTCCCTGTGAGAAAGTCCAGCACTCAGTTACAGAGAGACGTTTGAGTCCCAAGTGTCTGAGATTTTGTATTAGGTGCTGGGGGGATAATTGTGTTGAATGCTGAGCTGAAGTCCAAGAACAACATTGACACATAGGAGTTCTTTGAGTCCAGGTGGATGAGGGCTGGTTGGAGAGCAGCAGAGATGGCATCTTCTGTGGATTGTTTGACCTGTATGTGAACTGAGAAGGGTCGTGGGAGGGAGGGAGAATGAACTTGATGTTCTGCATGACCAGCCGCTCGAAGCACTTCATTATGATGGGGGTCAGTGCTACGGGTTGGTAATCATTGTAGCTGGATGAGACAGGCTTCTTTGGGACTGGTATTATGCTAGCAGTTTTGAAACACGTGGGGATAACAGCTTGACTCAGGGAGATGCTGGAGATGTCGGTCAGGACATTCTTGAGCTCCTCCGCACAGTCTTTCAGAATGCAACCTGGTATGTTGTCTGGTCCAGCTGCCTTGCGTGGGTTGATCCTGGAGAGGGTCCTCTTCATGCTAGCTGGATCCAGACTTATGGCCTGCTCGTCTGAAGGAGGAGTGGTCTTCTGTGCTGATGTGCTGTTTTGTGCTTCAAAGTGGCCTGAGGTGGAGGTTTGTCGCTGGTAAGGGTCTCAGGGTTTCCTCTGGTAACATTTCCAGGTGGCGGCCCACCACACTTGAAATTATGCCGCCACTCTATGAGGAAATATAAATTTAAGAAAAAATATGAAGGAATGACGGTCCGCAAGCACGCACATGAACAACACATGTGACCATCATACGAACAGAACTCAGAAGCGCCCCACCCGCATGACCACTCCAGTCGGCAGGCAGTGTCTCACTAGCATCACTGTCCGAGAGAAACATGAGCTTATTAAAGTACTTTAAATGAGGAAAAAAAAAATCAGAAGAGGTATGTAAACAGTGGAGGCATTTATCATGGTTTTAACCTGCTGGTAATGGGAGCAATAATGGAAGAGTCACTTAGCTAACAGGTGTGGTTAGGAGCTCGAGTAGGTTCATTTTGTCTTCTTTTTAATTATTAGTTTTTTGTTTTTCTTATTTCAGACAAGAATAAAAAGGAGATGTTTTTACCTTTACCTTAGTTAACATTAATTAACTAATTTATGTTCATTATTATGTACCTGGCAAGTTAAGATGATTGAAATTCATGAAATCAATTACTTTACTACATCAGCAGCCTTCAGACAAATTAAATGTGCCAACATTTGGATATCAAAATAAGGGAGGTGTTTCCTGCTGTCTGGTTGGTGAGGAGATTTCTTAAAAAATATACAAATATATTGTGGGGGACCCATGCTGTATAGTTCAGTAGTTTTCCTCTCAGACTGAGAGAGCATGGAGATCAAAGGGCTGGGGGGTAAGGGGAATTGTCTTGGGAGAGTGAATGGTGAAGGCAGGACCTCAGGTAGCAGGGAGGTGTGAGTTTTGGGATATAAAAGAGAGAGTCACTGCTACATGTTTAATGTTCTGATTCTGGAAGATGTGAGAGTGAAATAAAGTTCATCTGCTCGGTAAGTTCGGTCTGGTTATTTCATCTCCACACTGGTGACCCTTGACGCAGAATGGAACACAAGGCGAACACCTCGGAGACGACCCGGACGGGAAACCCCAGCAATGCGTGCGCCGTTTCGGTCAAACTACCGGAATTTGGCTGCATGACCTGAAGTCTTGGTTCCTCCACACCAAGGCCCAGTTCGTGCTCCAGGGAATAACGGCAGATGACACCAGGTATTACTATGTGGTCGCAGTGCTGGACGCTCGCACGACTCAGCAAGTAGCGAGCCTGCTCCAACAGCCCCCAGACCACGACAAATACGGGGCTCTCAAAGTCACGTTGACCCGGTGCTACACGCTCTCGGACTGCGAGAGAGCGGAGAGACTCCTGACACGCTCCGAGTTGGGAGACAGGTTGGCGGTCGAATGGATGGAGAAGATGTTGGCGTTGATTGGCACAGACGATGGACATTTTCTATTTGCCCACCTTTTCCTCCGGAACCTCCCAACGGCGGCCAGAGCGGTCCTTGCCAACTCGCCGTTGCTGGCCGCGCGTGACTACTGTGCGCTAGCCCAGGAGACAGATCGGATCATCATCACCACCAGAGCCCTCACAGTGAACGCAGCGGCGTTGGAACCCAGCGAGACGGCCAGAGGAAGCGAGGAGCTACCGATGGTAGTGGCAGCGGGGGCCAGGAAGCGCCAGACAGACACGCTCTGCTCCTACCACCGCCGTTTTGGAGAGGACGCATGCCGATGCGTGCCACCGTGCCAATTCAAGTGTTCGGGAAACGCCAGGACCGGCAGTCGATAGCAGCTGCGACTGCCGGTGAAGAAAGCAAGCTGCTCTACGTGACAGACTCATGCTCGGGGAGATGATTCTTTGTGGACTCCGGCTCCCAAAAGAGCCTCATCCTGCCATCCTACGCCGACCAGCTAGCGGGAACTAGCGGCCCCGAGCTGACGGCCACAAATGGATCAGACATTAAGACTTTTGGTGAGAGGACACTGACTGTATCCCTGCACGGCCGTACGTACCAGTGGACATTCGTCATAGCGGCATGCAGTTTCCCAATCTTAGGCGCTGATTTTTTTGTGTGCACACGGACTACTAGTCAATGTTACTAACAGATGCCTGATTAATGCAATGTCTTTTGATTCTCTCCCCTGTACAGCTCGAGAAGCCAGGCCAACAACACTAGCCAACGTCACAGCTCCAGAAGGTAAGTTCCACACACTGCTCACCCAGTTCCCAGCACTCACGGTCCCGACATTTTCGGCGGCCATCACTAAACACGGGGTGCAGCACTTTATTATCACCACCGGGCCGCCCGTTTTTGCACGACCTCAGCGCCTGGACACAGCTAAACTGGCCATAGCGCGCGAGGAGTTTGCCAACTTGGAAAGGCTGAGCATCATCAGACGATCAAACAGCCCATGGGCATTCCCACTACATATGGTCCCTAAGGCCAAAGAATCGTGACGACCTTGCGGAGATTTCCGCAGATTAAACAATATCATAGCGCACGACTGCTACCCGATCCCCCAAATTCAGGATTTTTCCGTTCACCTCGCCGGGGCACGTATTTTTTCTAAGATAGACCTGGTCCGTGGTTACCACCCTAATCTGTGACGTCTCCACGGGCTGCCCACGCGCGGTAGTACAACACGCTTGGCAACGCCACATTTTTGAGTCGGTTCATCCCCTGGCGCACCCAGGCATACGTGCGTCAGTCAAAATGGTGGCAGCAAAGTTTGTCTGGCCGAGCCTGCGCAAACAGGTGAAAGAGTGGGCTGCAGCCTGTGTAGCGTGCCAACGAGCCAAAGTGCACAGGCACACAAAGGCCCCCCTTGAGCCGTTCCATATCCCGGCTAAGAGGTTCGACCACGTTCATGTGGACCTCGTCGGCCCCCTCCCACCATTGCAAGGGTTCACACACCTCCTGACAGTGGTGGACCGCACCACGCAATGGCCTGAAGCAGTCCCACTAGCTTCCACTGCATCCGCAGACGTGGCAGAATCAGAATCAGAATAAAGTTTATTGCCAAGCACATTTACAAGTAAACAAGTAAACATACAAGGAATTTGACTTGACATTGGGCGCGCCTGATAGGCGCTTCCCAATGACGCGGCAAGCCATGGAGGCGCCTGTCAACAGGAGGGGAATAGAGGGCAAGGGTCAGGGAACAAAACAATAGGTAGAGAGAAAAAAACATAGTTAATCAAAATAACGCTCGTAAGCTCAAATAAGCTCAAGTGAGCCGAATTATGATCACCCAGAAAAAAAAAAACCCTCAATGCACAATTAGCAGACAATGAATCACACTTAACAAACAGCAACAGTAGAGAGAACAGTGAATGTGTGTCTTTCATCAGTATAAATGGGTCAGTCGTGTGTGTGTTGGATGCAAGGGTGGCAGTTATCAGTTACTGGTGAACAGCAAAGATCTTTCTCTCAGCAGATGTTATGACTAGTGTCTGAAAGTCAGAGGCACATGTCCTTGAGCACGGCAGATGGAAATTCTCTGAGTCAGACACATGGCTGTCCTTGAGAGTCCAGATACTGTTCGCCAAATGTTTATGAAGGGGAAAATCAACATTTATACTGTTGTTCATCAGAAGGACTGAATGCTGAGGGCGCCGAAAACAGGTCGAATAAGCACTGACTTCAGAGAAAAACTTTCCATTCTCTTACGGATTCAGTGCTCCAATTCCATCGTTGCCAGGCTTTGAAATCATATCCTGGAGAGCTCTTAGCGCCACCGTGATGTTTTCAGTCTTCCTGTACAGTTCTCCATTAGCCGCTATCAGAGTCCTCCCCAGCTGGTCGAATTGATGAAAGAGCTTCGCAGGGTCAGCTTTTTGATAAGCTCTGTCCATCTTCTTTAATTTGCGATACACCAGGACTATCCCAAAGTCGATCAGTAGAAGTCCTGAGACCGTAGCTCCAAACAGATATATATCTTCTATATCTTCAATTGAAAGATCGCACAGACACATAAGTTTCCAATTGTATGTATCTTTAATGTAACCCGCAGCAGCAGTACCTGCAGGACAGATGGGCTCCCCCGGACCCAATTTCCTCATTGAGAAGACAGTGTCGATTGCGTTCAAAGCCCAGCTTATTAAATCCATAATTTCGTTAGGATGAATCACCAGTAGAGAGCCACGCAGACACAGACAATAGCAAGCTGGGATCCAGTCAGTTAGGGAGGGAGAGACAGGGAACAGGAGCAAAGAAAAAAGCGACTGCTCTCTCTGGAGGGCGGAAGTGACGCGCCTTTTTAACAACATGGGTGGCACATTTTGGCATCCCTTCGGACATCACGTCCGATCGGGGCCTGCAGTTTGTTTCCGACCTCTGGTCCACGACGACCCGGAGCCTGGGCGTCTCAATTTATCACACAACCACGTACAACCCCCAGTCCAATGGGTTATGCGAGCGTTTCCATAGGTCACTGAAAACAGCGCTCAGGGCTTCGCGTACGGATGCAAATTGAGTGGACCAGTTGCCGTGGGTTCTATTAGGGTTGCGTTCCACACCGAAGGAGGATTTAGCGGCTTCCCCAGCAGAGCTGGTTTTTTTACGCAGCCCCTGCGGCTCCCCAGGGAGTTTTTACCAGATAACCCAGTGCCAAACACCCATCCGTCCCTGCGTTTGCAGCATAGCGCAGACGCACGGATGCTCCCTGGCCCGGCCCACCACTGTTTTCCCACGCATTTGTGCCAAAAATCTTGAAGGACGCGGCGTTCGTGTTTGTCAGGCACGATGCCCACCGGACCGCATTGCGCCCACCCTATGATGGCCCGTTCAGAGTGCTGGAAACCGGGGACAAACATTTTGTGTTAGACCTGGGGGGGTCGCCGGGAGAGAATCTGTATAGACAGGCTTAAGCCCGCCTTTGTTGTGGCAGACGAGCAGCTGGTGTTGGCTCGAGTTCCTCGGCGAGGAAGACCCCCACTGAGAGCTCCCCAGGTAAATGATTCATCACAGCAGTCACACGAGCATGCTGAATGTTCCCCCCCCTCCATTGTCCCCCCACAGACAGACACACCCCCAGGAACCCCCCACTGGCACAGCAGCGTCGCGGAGCCGAAGACCCCCGTTACAGCAGCTATGGGCGGCGACTGAAGCCGCAAGGACGGAAGAATTAACACCCAGTCTGAGACTCTGGGGGGGGGGGGCGGTGTGGGGGACCCATGCTGTAGAGTTCAGTAGTTTTCCTCTCAGACTGAGAGCGCATGGAGATCAAAGGGCTGGGGGGTAAGGGGAATTGTCTGGGGAGAGTGAATGGTGAAGGCAGGACCTCAGGTAGCAGGGAGGTGTGAGTTTTGGGATATAAAAGAGAGAGTCCCTGCTACACATGTTTAATGTTTGGATTCTGGAAGATGTGAGAGTGAAATAAAGTTCATCTGCTCGGAAAGTTCGGTCTGGTTATTTCATCTCCACAATATATAAATATTATAACAGAAATAACTGCATCTTGGGTCATTTAAGTTAATTTATTTCATTAAATACAATTTTATCAATATTTTTTCTTTGAAATCAGAGTTAAATTATTGTTCTGTTCTGGCTCTGCAAATTTATGGTCAAAAATGTAAATTGTTATAAGGAAAAAGTAAAAAAAAATTACCACAGTCCGTTTCAAATTTATTAAAAAAAAACAGTAATTTTATTTAAAAAAATAGACAAAAATTAGCCACAAAATAATCCACAAATTTATAATAAAGTCTCAAATGTACAAGAAAAGTCAATTTTACAAAAGGAAATTACAAATTTGAGAAAAATGGTTTCAAATTTAGATGAATTTACAGAGAAAAGTAGAAAACTATAAGAAAATTGTTATAAATTTTGGAGAAAAACCTCCAACCTTCAAGACTGAAGTCATTACTCAAGTTTTTAAGTGGGTGCTCTTTGTACCCTTAGCTCAATTTGAAATTTTTGGTTGTCTACTTTTAATTATTAATTTCAAAGCACTGCTTTTACATGAAATTAATAATTAAAAGTAGACAACCATTAATTATTAATTTCAAAGCACTGCTTTTACATGCCCCCTCATGGATCGTCACCTTATCGTGGTGGGGGGGTTTGCGTGCCCCAGTGATCCCAGGAGCTATGTTGTCCGGGGCAATTTGCCTCTGATAGGGTCTCCCAAGACAAACTGGTCCTGGGTGAAGGGCCAGACTAAGAACGATCCAACAGACTCTCATGATAAATTGTATATCAAGGATTCAGTGTACCCCGCCCGGTATGGGGTTACCGGGGCCCCACCCTGGAGCCAGGCCTGGGGGAGGGGCTCGAAGGCTAGCGTCTGGTGGCCGGGTTTCCACCCATGGGACCCGGCCGGGCTCAGCCCGAAGGAGTTACATGGGTCCGCCCTCCAGTAGGTTCACCACCTGCAGGAGGGATCATGGAGGTCCGGTGCTATGTGGATTAGGTGGCAGTCAAAGGCGGAGACCTTGGCGGACTGATCCCAAGCTTTCTAAACTGGCTTTTGGTACGTGGAATGTCACCTCTCTGGCGGGGAAGGAGCCTGAGCTGGTGTACGAGATTTAGCGATACCGGCTAGATATAGTCGGCCTCACCTCAACACACAGCTCCGGTTCTGGAACCAGTCTCCTGGAGAGGGGCTGGAGCTTGGCCTTTTCTGGAGTTGCCCCGGGCGAGAGGCGACGAGCAGGGGTAGGTATTCTTGTATCGCCCCACCTTGCTGCCTCTATATTGGAGTTTTCCCCGGTGGACGAAAGGGTTGCTTCCCTGCGCCTTCGGGTTGGGAAACGGGTCCTGACCATCATTTGTGCCTATGCACCAAATGATGTTTCAGAGTACCCACCCTTTTTGGAGTCTGTGACTGGGGTGCTGGAGGGTGCTCCTCCTGGAGACTCCATTGTCCTACTGGGGGACTTCAATGCGCACGTGGGCAACGACAGTGAAACCTGGAGGGGGGTGATTGGGAGGAACGGCCTGCCCGATCTGAACCCGAGTGGTGTTCAGTTATTGGACTTCTGTGCTAACCACAGTCTGTCCATAACGAACACCATGTTCAAGCATAAGGGTGTCCATATGTGCACCTGGCACCAGGACACCCTAGGCCGCAGGTCGATGATCGATTTTGTTATCGTATCATCAGACCTGCGACCGTATGTCTTGGACACCCGAGTAAAGAGAGGTGCAGAGCTGTCAACTGATCACCACCTGGTGGTGAGTTGGATCCGATGGCAGGGGAGGAAGCCATTCAGACCTGGTAGACCCAAACGTATAGTGAGGGTGTGCTGGGAGCGTCTGGCTGAGGCCCCTGTCCGGGAGGTCTTCAACTCCCACCTCCGGAAGAACTTCAACCACATTCCGAGGGAGTCTGGAGACATGGAGTCTGAATGGGCCATGTTCTCCACCTCTGTTGTTGAAGCGGCGGCTCAGAGCTGCGGCCGCAAGGTGGTCGGTGCATCTCGTGGTGGCAACCCCCGAACCAAGTGGTGGACACCAGTGGTGAGGGGGGCCATTAAGCTGAAGAAGGAGTCCTATCAAGCTTGGTTGGCTTGTGGGACTCCCGAAGCAGCTGAGGTGTACCGGCAGGCCAAGCGGAGTGCAGCTCGGGTGGTTGCTGAAGCAAAAACCCGGGTATGGGAGGAGTTCGGTGAGGCCATGGAACAAGACTTTCAGTCGGCTTCAAAGAGATTCTGGCAAACTGTTCGGCGGCTCAGGAGGGGAAAGCAGCTCCCTGTCCACACTGTGTATGGTGCGGATGGGACACTGTTGACTTCAACTGGGGATATTGTCGGGCGGTGGAAGGAATACTTCGAGGATCTCCTCAATCCCACTGACACGCCTTCCACAGAGGAAGCAGGGTTTGGGGACGAGGGGGATGACTCGCCTATCACAGGGGCTGAGGTCGCCAAGGTGGTTAAAAATCTCCTTGGTGGCCGGGCCCCGGGGGTGGACGAGATTCGCCCCGAGTACCTCAAGGCCCTGGATGTTGTTGGGTTGTCATGGTTGACACGCCTCTGCAACATTGCGTGGAGGTCGGGGGCAGTGCCTTTGGCATGGCAAACCGGGGTGGTGGTTCCTCTCTTCAAAAAAGGGGACCGGAGGGTGTGCTCCAACTTTAGAGGGATCACACTCCTCAGCCTTCCTGGGAAGGTTTATGCCAAGGTACTGGAGAGGAGAGTCCGGCCGTTGGTCGAACCTCGGATTCAGGAGGAGCAATGTGGTTTTCGTCCTGGCCGTGGCACATCGGACCAGCTCTTTACCCTCTCGAGAATTCTTGAGGGTTCGTGGGAGTTTGCCCAACCAGTTTACATGTGTTTTGTGGACTTGGAGAAGGCATTTGACCGCGTCCCTCGTGGATTTTTGTGGGGGGTTCTTCGGGAGTATGGGGTATCGGGCTTGTTGTTACGAGCTATTCGGACTCTGTACGACCGTTGTGAGAGTTTAGTTCGTATTGCCAACACTCGGTCGGAGTCATTCCCAGTGAGAGTTGGACTCCGCCAGGGCTGCCCTTTGTCACCGGTCCTGTTCATAATTTTTATGGACAGGATTTCTAGGCGCAGCCAGGGAATGGAGGGTGTCATGCTTGGTGACCACAGGATCTCATCTCTGTTGTTTGCAGATGATGTTGTCCTGTTGGCTTCATCCAGCAATGACCTACAGCTCTTGCTGGGACGGTTTGCCGCTGAGTGTGAAGCGGCTGGGATGAGAACCAGCACCTCCAAGTCCGAGTCCATGGTCCTCAGCCGGAAAAAGGTGGATTGTCCTCTCCGGGTTGGGGACAGGCTCCTGCCCCAAGTGGAGGAGTTTAAGTATCTTGGGGTCTTGTTCACGAGTGAGGGGAAAATGGAGCGAGAGATCGACAGACGGATTGGAGCAGCATCTGCAGTGATGCGGACGTTGTACCGGTCTGTTGTGGTGAAGAGGGAGCTTAGTTCTAAGGCAAAGCTGTCGATTTACCAGTCAATCTACGTTCCTACTCTCACCTATGGTCACGAGCTTTGGGTAATGACCGAAAGAACGAGATCGCGGATACAAGCGGCTGAAATGAGCTTTCTCCGTAGGATTGCTGGACTCACCCTCAGAGATAGGGTGAGGAGCTCAGTCATCCGGGAGAGGCTCAGAGTAGAACCGCTGCTCCTCCACATTGAAAGGAGTCAGTTGAGGTGGTATGGGCATCTGATTAGGATGCCTCCTGGACGCCTCCCACTTGAGGTGTTTCAGGCACGTCCCACTGGGAGGAGACCCCGGGGCAGACCCAGGACTCGGTGGAGAGACTATGTCTCCCAGCTGGTCTGGGAACGCCTTGGTATCCCCTCTGAAGAGCTGGAGCAGGTGGCTGGGGAGAGGGAAGTCTGGGCTTCTCTGCTTGAACTGCTGCCTCCGCAACCCGGACCTCCGGAAAAGCGGTAGAAGATGGATGGATGGATGCTTTTACATGAGTACAATTTCTGGCTACTATACCCACCTCTGATCATATAATTTAAGTACCATGAGTAAATTACTATTATGAATGTTTTTTTCCCTTCCCCACTCTCTCAATGGAAAAAAGAAACACGAGAATAAAAATACAAAAAGTTACACATATTTTTGTCATTTATGGAAATCATGACAAAAAAAAATCCTGTAGGACAAAACATGGCACTTGATATTTTCTAACCTGTTTGTATACCACTATAGACAGAGAGAGAAGCTGAATTAGACAGAGCTCAAAGAGGGCAAGATGAGAGAAGAGAGGAGCCAAGGAGAGGAAAGTGTTCAGGCAGAGGGTCCAGGAGAGGTGAGAGCAGAGGAAGAAGAGAAGGGTACACCAGTAGTAAGTCCAAACACAAGACATCTGGGTGGGACCCCAACTGGCCCAATATTCCAACATTCAAGCCTCGGCTGTACAATTCTTCAAATGGTAAGTTCCATATGCAAAGTTACTGTACAAAATTAAAAAAAGAAATAAATAGTATAACATGAACATATTCCGGTTACAATAGTGTCATGAGTTTTCTGCGCCCCCCACCCCTCTGGAAAAATATGTTGCCACCACGCCAAGGTCTTTAAGCAAGAGGAAACACTGGGTCTGTATGCCCCGCCAGAGAGAACGTGCATCTCCAGTGTTGCTGAAGAGTCCAGATATTTTCTTGCTGTACTGTCATTTTGCTTCCTTGATGCCTCGGGACAGGTTGGCCCTAGCTGTTGTTAGTCCTGCGGTGTCACCGGCCCTGAAGGCTGCGTCTCGAGCCCTCAGGAGCCTGTAATGGTGGCTTGTTTACTTCTTGTATTTGGCTGGATTGGTTGATACTCTATGGAACAATTACAAATTAAGGAGGGTTTCTTGAGTATTATTTTGTATACAGTTCCAGCCATCCATCCATCTTCTACCGCTTTTCCAGAGGTCCGAGTCGCGGAGGGAGCAGTTCAAGCAGAGAACCCCAGACTTCTCTCTCCCCAGCCACCTGCTCCAGCTCTTCAGAAAGGATACCAAGGTGTTCCCAGACCAGCTGGGAGACGTAGTCTCTCCAGCGAGTCCTTGGTCTGCCCCAGGGTCTCCTCCCAGGGGACGTGCCCGAAACACCTCAAGTGGGAGGCGTCCAGGAGACATCCTGATTAGATGCCCATACCACCTCAACTGGCTCCTTTCAATGTGTAGGAGCAGCGGTTCTACTCTGAGCCTCTCCCGGATGACTGAGCTCCTCACCCTATCTCTGAGGGTGACTCCAGCAATCCTATGAAGAAAGGTCATTACAGCCGGTTGTATCCGCAATCTTGTTCTTTCGGTCATTACCCAAGGCTCATGACCATAGGTGAGGGTAGGAACATAGATTGACTGGTAAATCGACAGCTTTGCCTTAGAGCTTAGTTTCCTCTTCACTACAACAAACCGGTACAATGTCCGCACCACTGCAGATGCTGCCCCAGTCCGTCTGTCAATCTCTCGCTCCATTGTCCCCTCACTCATGAATAACACCCCAAGATACTTAAACTCCTCCACTTGGGGCAGGAGCTTGTCCCTAACCCGGAGAGGAGAGGACAATCCACCTTTTTCCAGCTGAGGACCATGGACTCGGAGGTACTGATTATCATCCCAGCTGCTTCACACTCAGCGGCAAACCATCCCAGTAAGACCTGTAGATCATTGCTGGATGAAGCCAGCAGGACAACATCACCTGCAAACAACAGAGATGAGATCCTGTGGTCACCAAGCGTGACACCCTCTGTTCCCTGGCTGTGCCTAGAAATCCTGTCCATAAACATTACGAACAGGATCGGTGACAAAGGGCAGCCCTGGGGGAGTCCAACTCTCACTGGGAATGAGTCCGACCTAGTGTTGGCAATATGAACCAAACTCTCACAATGGTAGTACAGAGACCGAATAGCTTGTAACAAGCCCAATGCCCCATACTCCCAAAGCACCCCCCACAAAAAACCATGAGGGACGCAGTCGAATGCCTTCTCCAAGTCCACAAAACACATGTAAACTGGTTGAGAAAACTCCTATGAACCCTCGAGGATTCTTGAGAGAGTAAAGAGCTGGTCTGATGTGCCACAGCCAGGATGAAAACCACACTGCTCCTCCTGAATCCGAGGTTCGACCAATGGCCGAACTCTCCTCTCCAGTAGTCTCCAGAAGTCAACAGCGCCCCATCCGCACCATACACAGTGTGGACAGGGAGCTGCTTCCCCCTCCTGAGCCACTGGACAGTTTGCCAGAATCTCTTTGAGGCTGACCGAAAGTCTTGTTCCATGGCCTCACCAAACTCCTCCCATACCTCAGGTTTTGCTTCAGCAACCACCCAAGCTGCACTCCGCTTGGCCTGCCGGTACACCTCAGCTGCTTCAGGAGTCCCACAAGCCAACCAAGCTTGATATGACTCCTTCTTCAGCTTAATGGTCCCCCTCACCACTGGTGTCCATCACTTGGTTCGGGGGTTGCCACCACGAGATGCCCCGATGACCTTGCGGCCACAGCTCTGGGCCGCCGCTTCAACAATGGAGGTGGAGAACATGGCCCATTCAGACTCCATGTCTCCAGACTCCCTCGGAATGTGGTTGAAGTTCTTCCGGAGGTGAGAGCTGAAGACCTCTCGGACAGGGGCCTCAGCCAGATGTTCCCAACACACCCTCACTATACGTTTGGGTCTACCAGGTCTGAATGGCATCCTCCCCTGCCATCGGATCCAACTCACCATCAGGTGGTGATCAGTTGACAGCTCTGCACCTATCTTTGCCCGAGTGTCCAAGACATACGGTTGCAGGTCTGATGACACGATAACAAAATCGATCATCGTCCTGCAACCTAGGGTGTCCTGGTGCCAGGAGCACAAATAGACACCCTTATGCTTGAACATGGTGTTTGTTATGGACAAACTGTGGATAGCACAGAAGTCTAATAACTGAACACCACTCAGGTTCAGATCAGGCAGGCCATTCCTCCCAATCACCCCCCCTCCAGGTTTCACTGTTGTTGCCCACGTGCACATTGAAGTCCCCCAGTAGGACAATGGAGTCTCCAAGTGAAGCACGCTCCAGCACCCCAGTCACAGACTCCAAAAAGGGTGGGTACTCTGAACCATCATTTGGTGCACAGGCACAAATGATGGTCAGGACCTGTTTCCCAACCCGAAGGCTCAGAGAAACAACCCTTTTGTCCACCAGGAAAACTCCAATATACAGGCAGCAAGGTGGAGGGATACAAGAATACCCACCTCTGCTTGTCGCCTCTCGCCAGGGGCAACTCCAGAGTAGGCCAAGCTCCAGCCCCTCTCCAGGAGACTGGTTCCAGAACCGGAGCTGTGTGCTGAGGTGAGGCTGACTATATCTATCCGGTATCTCTCAACCTCATGCACCAGCTCAGGCTCCTTCCCCACCAGAGAAGTGGCATTCCACATCCCAAAAGCCAGTTTAGGAAGCTTAGGATCAGACTGCCAAGGTCTCCGCCTTTGATCGCCACCTGATCCACATAGCACCGGACCCCCATGGTCCCTCCTGCAGGTGGTGAGCTCACTGGAGGGCGGACCCATGTAACTCCTTCGGGCTGAGCCCGGCCGGGTCCCATGGGCGAAAATCCAGTCACCAGAAGCTAGCCATCGAGCCCCTTCCCCAGGCCTGGCTCCAGGGTGGGGCCCCAGTAACCCCATACAGGGCAGGGTACACTGAATCCTTGTTCTAGCATTCATCATGACAGTCTGTTGGATCATTGTTAGTCTGGCCCTTCACCCAGGACCAGTACGTCTTGGGTGACCCTACCAAAGGCAAATTGCCCTGGACAACATGGCTCCTGGGATCACTCGGGCACGCAAACCCCCCACCACGATAAGGTGACGATCCATGACGGTATACAGTTAAGAAATAAAAGTTTTGTTTGCTCATCACGAAACCTTTTATATTGAAAAATATTCCATTTTATATTAAAATATAGATAGATAAATAGATGTACTTTATTGATCCCAAACTGGGAAATTACAGTGTAACAGCAGCATGACAGTTGACAGCCAAACAACAGAAACACACACGACAGACAAAGGGATTACCCATGGAAAGTAAAAAAGAAACTAACACGACTATAGAACCTATATACATCATAGCTTAATATATGATGATGACCCGTATAAACACATGAATCATCCCATTGCACAAAGAAGGACTATCAGGAGCAGAGTGAAATGTGAGGTACCAGTTAGTCTGTAAGGTGCAGTGTGGCGACATAGCTATGACCAGAATACAACATCATAGTGAGTTATTGTACAGTGAAATTGCATGTGGCAGGAAAGATTTCCTGTACCTGGCCGTTCGACAACGAAGCTGTAGCAGTCTACTGGAGAAAGTGCTTCGCTGCCTACCTAGTGTGTGGTGGAGGGGGTGATCAGGATTGTTCATGATGGATTGCAGTTTATTTAGTGTTCTCACAACTGCTGTGAGATGACTGTTGTTGTGAAATGGCGCTATATAAATAAAGTTGAATTGAATTGAATTGAATTGTTCTCCTCTCCACCACTGTCTCAAAGGTATCCGGTCTGAGACCAATTACAGAGCCAGCCCTCTTGATAATCTTGTCAAGTCTGTTGGTATCTCTGGCCCTGATACTGCTACCCCAACAGACCGCAGCAAAAAAGATGGTGCTGGCGACAACAGTCTGGTAGAAAAGCTCCAGCATCCTGCTGCACACGTTGAAGGATCTCAGTTTTCTCAGGAAATAGTCTGCTCATCCCCTTCTTGTGCGCAGCATCGGTGTTGGATCTCCAGTCCAACCCGCTACTGATCCTGACACCCAGATATTTGTAGTCTTCAACCACTCCCACATCCTTCCCCCTAATCTGCAGTGGCTGAGAAGGAGCCTTCCTCTTCCTGAAGTCAATCACCATCTCCCTGGTCTTGCTGACATTCAACCTCAGGTGATTCTGCTCCGTCCACTCCACAAATCTGTCTACCAGTGCCCTGTACTCCCCCTCCTCCCCTCCTCTTATACACCCTACAACAGCTGAGTCATCAGAGAATTTCTGCAGGTGACATGACTCAGTGTTATACTGAAAGTCCGTGGTGTATAAGGTAAAAAGAAAAGGAGAGAGCACAGTCCCCTGTGGCGCTCCCGTATCACTAGCCACCACTCCAGACAAGACACTGCCCAGCCTGACAAACTGTGGTCTGCCTGTCAGGTAGTCGGTAATCCAGGAGATCACAGAGCTGTCAGCCCCCATCACCCACAGCTTCTCGCCCAGCAGCAGTGGCTGGATGGTGTTAAAGGCACTGGAGAAATCAAAAAAAGTGATTCTCACAGTATCTCCTCCACCATCCAGGTGCTGATGGGCTCGTTGCAGCAGGTAGATGACAGCATCTTCAACTCCTAAATGGGGCTGATATGCAAATTGCAGAGGGTCCAGCCACGTCTCCACCTGCGGCCTCAGGTGGGCTAAGACCAGTCTCTCCAGGACCTTCATCACATGAGATGTGAGGGCAACTGGTCGATAGTCATTCAGATCCGATGGAGATGACTTCTTGGGGACAGAAACCAGGCAGGATGTCTTCCACAGCACCAGTACTCTCTCCAGACTCAGGCTCAGGTTGTACAGGTGTGTCAGTACTGGAGCTAGTTGGTTGACACAGGTCCTCAGGATCCTAGCGGAGATGCCATCCGGGCCCGAAGCCTTCCGCTGACGGAGTCTCTTCAGCTGTTTCTCCACCTGATCTGTAGTCACCGTGAAGTGAGGGGGGGTCCTGGTGCCCCCTGAGGAGGAGGAGGAGGGAGATGGAGAGAGGTTCTGCACAGGAGGGTAGGGAGGGGTGTGTGGGGGTCTGGTTGTGTTGCTCGGGTGACAGACTGTGAGTTGAACCTATTAAAAAACAGATTCAGTTCCTCAGCTCTCTCCTGGCTCCCAGATGGCTGCCTGACTCTCCCCTTGTACCCAGTGATTTGTTTCATTCCCTCCCACACATCTTTAGCGTTGTTTTGCCTGAGTTTCTCTTCCAACCTCCTCCTATAATTGTCCTTGCACCTCCTCAGCATCTCTCTCAGCTCATGCTGCACTCCCCTCAGCTTCTCCTTGTCTCCAGCCCTAAAAGCTCTCTTCTTTTTGTTCAGAAGTGCTTTCAGGTCACTGGTGACCCATGGTCTGTTGTTGGAGAAGCAGTGTACAGTCTGAGCTGGCATGGTCATGTCTTCACAGAATCTAATGTATTCTGTGATGCAGTCGGTCATATTGTCTATGTCCACCCCATGTGGTTCACAGAGTCCGCTCCAGTCTGTCGTCTCGAAGCAGTCCTGCAGTGCATCAGCAACCTCCTGTATCCACCTCCTCACAGTCTGTGTATAAGCAGGCTGCCTTTGCACAAGGGGGACATACTTGGGTGTTAACATGACCATGCAGTGATCTGATTTACCAATGGGGGGCAGAGCTGTGGCACTATATGCATCTCTGACATTGGCATAGAGTAAATCCAGTGTTTTGTTCTCTCTGGTGGGACAGTCAACAAACTGGTGAAAGTTGGGTAAAGTTTTTCCCACTGAGACATGGTTAAAATCACCTGTGATGACCATGAATGCATCCGGATGCTTCTCCAGTAATGTGGCCGCAGTGGAGCTGATGACGTCACAGGCCACTGCTGCGTCAGCTGACGCAAAATATTCCAAGTGAAATAACATGAAGGAGTAACTGATAAATATTATGTTCCCTGTAAGTACAGTTAATAACTAACTCAGTGGGAAAATGCTGTCACCCATCATAGCTTCTGTCTAATGGTGTTGCTTCTGGTCCTACCTTCATGTTGTCTGGAGGGTCTCCTTGGCCCGTGGTGGAGCACACAAATACAACCAGAGACTCTGAGATCAGATTAGCCTGTTTGAAGAGCACAAACTCGTGTCAGGCTTAAACACTCAAACAGAACAAAACAAGGAGTGAACACAGCCAATCGACACATTTCCCTCATCTACTTGACTATTTTTTAAACAGGTTTCAACCCAGAATTTTTCTGCACTCACTTCTCGTTTTAAAACTGTCCAACCAATTTTATTTACTGACATGCAGCTCAGTGCAATCCCGTATCTACAACAGACTAACGCAACCAAACTATTGCAAACACTGTAATATTTAAAAAAATGAAACTACAAAATCCGAAGTATATACACAGAGACTCCGGTGTGGTTTACCTTAAGGAGAAAAAGTATTAATAAAATTAGTGCATCTTAGTCCATACTCACCACATTATAGCTGTCCAGAGGTAGAACCAGAACCTGCAGCCGCCTCCTTTGAGCCTGTCGAGCAATCCTCTGGGCTGTGTCCTGGGCTGTGCCGGTCTGACTCCCGTACAGAACAAGCAGAGCGGGATTCACCATGATGACTTAAGGGAGACAAAATGTGTGTCATGTTAAACAGATATATACTTGTGCTTCAAGAACAGGTTGGCTGCATAATATTACCCTGGTTCAGAAAACCCTGGCAACAATGAACATAATCAAGACAGAACTGGGCCTGGTTTTGCTGGGCATTTCTTCTTGTTAAAAGAGAGTTCTTCCTCCATACCATCCCTACCATCACCACATGTGGGTTGACTGTTGGGGTTATTTTTCGTTACTATACAATATATAAATTACTTCAAAACGAGTAATATTTCAAAGTGTTGCAATATAAGCACATGTGAACTTAAGTGTTAATAATAGCTGATGGATGGCACAGAAATGTCCTAATTGTCATCATTTTAAAATGACGTTCTTTTCAATTTAGTCTTTGTCATTAACAATGTTTTCTTAACACATACAGTAGCTACTGGTATTTGCTTTAGTCTAATTTAGAAAACTGTAGTGCGTTTTAAAATTGGCTAAATCTAAACTCATAACCTCAACTGACATCTGCTTTTTAAACGTTATTTTCAGTACTACAATAAGTTACCCCTAGACAAGTAAATATTTTTATTGTTTCTACAACGAATATAATAATGTACAAATTATGCAGACGTTATAATTAACAGTTAGCTACTGGACTCAGTGCAGCTACCTGCTAGCAGGTTAGCCAACTAAATTATACAACTAAATATTCTTATGAATTTTAACACCATTTACCCTCTCTCTACTCCACATGGGTCATAAACAGCAAAGAAGTGACCAACTCACCGCTGGCGTCTTCTCCAACGGTCGCCTTAACAGTTTATAAAAGTGACCAGAACCTTCAGCACTGATGCAACTAACATCTGCTCGCTGTGGCCCTGAACGCAACACTGCCGCTGCGTTCACAGTCTCAACCAGAAAAATGGACGTCACTAACGTGTCGTTTTATTTCATACAAACCAATGCTGCCGCTCACTTTTGCGCATACCCCAATAATAATATTATTAATGTCGCAAATTTACAAGAAAAAAACGTGGAAATTTACAGGATTTTTTTTCTTTTGCAAATTTATCAGGAAAACTTTACAAATTGATGAAAAAAGCATTTTTTTTGAGAAAAAAAGTTGAAAAATTACAGAAAAAAAGCTGCAAATTTACAAGAAAAAAAATTTGCAAATTTATAGGAAGAAGTTGAAAATTTGAGTGTTTTTTTACATTTCTGTTTAGGCTTCGTACTTCAAAGTGATTTTCTTCAGTTCTGTAACATGATATAGAGGTTTATGACACTGGGGGACAGTTCTCTCTTTTTGTCCAGGTTGGGATTTGATTTCCACCTATGAATGGAGATGTGAACGGTGAACGGCAGGGGCGTTCATTCCAGGTCATTTTGCTAACAAGAGGGAAGGAATCCCCCCCCCCCCCCCCCATATCACCTACTGGTTGTGACTACTTGTGACATTATACTATTCTAATAGATTTTTTAAGAATAAAGCTCGTCTTGAAATAATACAGCTATATGACTGGTCCATTTACAAAAAAAAGCTGTTTTGTAATTTTTAAATTTGTGATCCCAAATATGCAGGTTTTGTTACGTTTACATTTAATCAGCTGTGAACGCGATAAATGCGCTGTATGTAGAACTTAGCATATGACGGTGAGGCGTTTAGGTCAGATGTCGACAGCCTTTACTTTGGGAAGACCATCTTGGGCCAGTTTTTGGTTTAAAAAAATCTGCATGGAGCTGAAAAACATTAAAGTCCTGATAATAATTTAAGTCTTGAAGAGTAATTTTCCATCTTTTAGCACAAGACACCAAACTGTACAAGTATCTTGTTTGTACATAACAGCTAGATAATTATCTTGTGCACACAAGTTACTGTCATTGCATTCAATCCACATGAAACAAATGGTTGATGTTTTTAGTCCTGTGACTGATCAACAGGATTATTTTTCCCACCACAAAAAAAAAAAAAAAAATCTAGCTAAAAATGATTATGGGGGAGACAAGAGCTCCTCACAGTTTAAAGTTCTGAACCATGTGCTCAGTTATCAGCCACAACATTAGAACCCTGACAGATGCCATGAACCTCAGTTTATCTTGTTCCATGTTGGGAACCCTCAGGTCCTCAGATGTATGAGTACATTACATAACACCTATTTAAAGAATAATACGGATCTTGAACAATCCTTGAGGAGAATGGCACACCCCAGCGGCAATCATCTCCCCGTGCACAACAGGAGCAACAGTGCTCAGGAACTTTAAACAACGAGCGATGTGAGTGTAATCCCACCCAATGACTGTCAAGGGTTTCTGTTTAACACTGTGAGGGCTACAAGTGATTGAGGACTCTGGTTATACACACTTACTATAAAACACCATTCCTGCAGACAACTGAGCAAGAGAACTGTCCACAATTATTTAACTTTAGAAGAAAAAAAACTCACAACCATGGGACTATTACACATATTATTTATATGACATTACCTGATGACATAAAATTCCATAATTATATTGAAGTAGAATATCACACTTACATTTGGTGGGGTTATTTCCTGAAACATGCTGATTAAGCTAAGGCCACTTGGTTGATTATAACAGCATTAGTGATGGCTGAACACAATGAGGTGTTACTTTATGTGTAGGCTATACTGTATGTGTGTTCATTTATGCACAAGTAAACAGTGAACAGCATATCAGAAGAGAATGGGGTTGAATTGTCATCTGTCACTTTAGTATCCCTCTCAAACAGCCATGAAATACATGGAAATATAAATATGAAAACCAGATAGGTGACTGATTCAGGTGCTGACTGACATGCATGAGTGCCTGGTGGGAAGACAAAAGACCAACAACATTAGCAGTCACAACAAAGAACATTTTAAAGGTGCCACATGTAGGCATTCCATTTATCCAAAGAGTGAAACTAGTGACCATTTTAAACCTGGATTTTATATTATGGCCAGCATGTGGAACCAATGTGGCAGTTAAGTAGGTCTTTTTAAAGTGCGAGTAAAGAATAGTAGAATTGAACATTTTTGTAACCCATGGACAACAGCTGGAAATTAGCCACTGGATACAATCTGGCAAAGTTTACATTGATATCAATGTTCATCAACTTGCACCATCCTTAAAAAGAGCAATTTACAATTTACAAAAATGCCACTTCTCTGAGAATAAACAAAAACAGTACTGGAACAAAATATGGAAACACGAGTCAAAATGACAAAACCACCAAAACTGGAAATTCTTCCCACAATTTTTTAAACTGAATTTAATATCATAATAAAACAAAAAAGTGGTTAAACATTAAATTTATATGGAATCATAACAAAAATATTAATATTTGGTGAGGAATCCTTTCCTTGTGACACTATCAGTCATGCTATCATAAAGTTTATGAATAAATTATAAGAGAACTGATGATCAAAAATCCTGCCACACTTTCCAGAGTTGTTTCAGCCCGTTTCACCTTCTCCACTCCATGTGGGTCCAGACTTAATGAGACTCAACAATATTCACGTCAAAACTCCAAGCGGGCCAGTCAAGGTTGTGAAACTTCCATCTTGTTCTTTTTAGGGTTCCAAGCAGCTATGCTGCGGGAAAACTATTGTTTCTGTTCTGATTCTTCTTATTATTTTTCTCCACTAAAAGTGCATGGGGGGTAAAAATGGTAATATGCAGAAACTTGAAATTTTACAGTTTGATCAGAAACTCTCCTCACTAACTTTCTGGTTCCTGCAAGGAACAAGAAAGTTACATAGTGCTGCTTTAAAAACAACAGCACTCTGAGGCAAGTGCAATATCCCCCACCGCCGTTTTCTTGGAAGATCCCAATACTTACTGACTGAGGAGTTTTCAACTTTTCAATATAATTACTGTAGCAGAACCAAATTATGACAAGCCCATCATGCACAAATATACAACAAAGTATACAACCCACAGTTGTAGGTCAGGATCCCAAGGTGAACCTGTGTAGCAAGTATATTGACCCTAGAGAGCTTTACACGATCTATAGTAAGAGATCATAGGGAGTGCCAACCTTGACCTTTGACCTTTTGACCCCAAACCTGTAGTCAGAGGTTATGGTCTCAGAGTGAACCTGTATACCAAGTTTGGTGATCCTAGCTTTACTCATTTTATAGTAATAGTAAATGTAGCATTTACCACTTACCATAGTGCAACTGCAATGTTATTAACGATGAACTCTGACTTTTGACCCCTTGACCCCAAACCCATAGTTAGGTGAGGGTGTAAGTCATCCAAGATGTGTATTAGATACAACTGTTGTATCAATTCAAAAAGGCTACATCATTTCTTTCAGGAGTTATTGTGTTTAGAAGACTTAGGGAAAATTGTGATCTCTGACCTTTGACCTTAAGGTCATCATGTTGGGTTAATTGGTTGTTCTAAATTGTCCCTAGATATCTGTCTCCTATAGGCCCTTAGAATAAATAGAGGGTTAGTACTAGTGAAGCGCTTTGAGTGGTCTTTGAGACTAGAAAAGCGCTATATAAGTGCAGGTCCTTATCCCTTATCCGATCAGAGCCAAATTGCAATATGCACATCCTCAATATAAATCAAACTACGGTACCAAGTTTCAAAACTATGGGAGGAGTTGATTTCACAAGACAGTTGCTGTCTACAAAGCGAGGCGAAACAGGAAGTCATAGGTCAGGGGTTACAATTCCCACAAAAATCATCCCATCAGAACCAAACTGCAATATGCACATCCTCAGTGTACATCAAACCATGGTACCAAGTTTCAAAACAATTGGACCAAAACTGTAGGAGGAGTTGTTGATTTCACAGAAGTGGGACAGACGGACAGATGAACAAACCCATAACATAATCCCCCTTCGGTCTCTTCGCCCAAAGGCCTCTTCAACCAGTGGGGGATAATGAAAACTAATCCACAGCAGATCTTAGGTTTTAAATGCTGTTGCTAAGCAATGCAAGACCTTGAAGTCCACACCTGCTTGGAACCTGATGATCACTGCTTGCGGATATACTTTTCTTAAATACTGTGCAGCTACCCTGGCTGTATGTTTCAGATTATTGTCTTGTTGGAAGATAAAATTATTGCCAATAAGGGCCTTGCCAAGAGGCACAGCATGATGAATCAGCATTTGCTTGTACCTGTCAGCAGTCAGGGTACCAGCAATTCTGTAGAGAAGGCCAACTCCATTACAGGCAATTGCTCCCCAGATTTGCAGGGGCTTCCTGCCATGTTTTACTGTAGGTGAAATGCATTTGAAATTGTGTCTCACGTCCTTTCAACGTCTCTCATCAGTGAAATGACCCTTTTCCACTGGTCAAAGTCCACTGCTGACATCTTTTTGCCTAGTTATAGGTTTCAGCGCTGATAAACGTGCTGCAAGTCCTTCAGCTGATAGGGTCTTCCTTACTAGTCTATTTTTTCACGTAACTGTAGGCACCTCCCTATGTCAGTGAATGTCAACTGGCGGCTCGCTGGCCACATCTGGCCCGCCAGAGTTTTCCATCCGCCCTCCTGAATATTACTGAATTGAGGAATAGTTTAGCTCAAACTTTGTTTCATTAATTTACATTTATGAAACAAGCCGATAGTCAAATTTGTGAGTGTAAGTGAATACAGCATCAGATTACTCACCCCTCCCTTCCCAGACAGCAGGAGAATGTGAGACAGGAGGCAGGCAGCTGTAGCTCTTCTACAGGGAAACTAGGCTTGTAATTCACATTATAATGACAGCCTTGGCTTTCAGTATCATTACTACACAAAATACTGAATATTCTGGGGTCCTTCTGAAATTATTCGATATACTGTAGTAGAGAATGCATACCTGCCAATATTTAGGTTTTAAAAAAACGGGAGATTTTTCCTGGGGTGTGGGAAGTTCAGGCATAAAAACTTAAATAGTGCAGGACTGCATCTTTGGTCATTTTAATTATTTTTATGAATTCAGTTTTAATTTATTTATTGATTTTTTTTTTTTTTTTTTGAGAATCAGAGTTAAAATCATTGTTCTATTCTGGTTCCGCAAATTAAGTTTAAGATTTTTTTTTTTTGTTACTTATTTGTACCCGTAGGTAGATTCGGTTTGCAGTCTGGTGACAAGCCACCGGCTGTTGGTCGCTGCGTGCGTGAGCGCCCTAAACCTACATGTTTTTGGTATGCGGGAGGAAACCGGAGAAATCCCGGAGTAAACCCGCGCAACACGGGGAGAACATGCAAACTCCACACAGCTCACTGTTAGTCGGGGGCTGGAATCGAACCCACGATCCCCGCGATCCCCCGGCCGAGGGTAAAACTGTGCTGCCACAGTGCTAAACCACTGCGCCACCGTGCAGCCCATGATGGGCTATATATGAAAAAGTCACAATTTTACCATAAGCTTTTCAAATTCATTTGGAAAAACATAGTAAGTTCATTTTAAAATAGACATAAATTTAGTCAAAAATCCACAGATTCATGTGGGAAAAAGTAATAAATTTACAAGAACAATGACTGAAATTTATGATAAAACCCGTTACAAATTTATGAGAACAAATCTCAAATGTACAATAGTCTTAAATATACAGAGGCAAAAATAATGAGGAAAAAAGTGCACAATTTAAGTGACAAAAATCTTTTAAACTTACAAGAGAAAAGTCCTTAATTTTCAAGAAAACTGTCATGAATTTAAGAAGAAAAACACCTCAAACTGTCAGAAATAAAATCACACCTCAAATAAGTTAAGTACATGCTTTCTTGTTCCGACTCATATGCATCTAAAAAATAACAAATGTGGAAGGAAAATCAACATATCAAATAATATTACTTATGATACAATACTAATTTTATTTTACTTTACGAGAGCATCTGGCCCTCACAGTGTCTGCCGAGAAAGAAAATCTGGCCCTTGGACAAATGTAGCTGATGACCGTGCTCTTATGTTCATTAACCATTTCAGTGACGGTTCCAGGTTTTATGCCAGTACTGTAAGTTGCTGAAGATGGCGCGCTAAAATCAGACTTCTAAATTAAATCAGAGACTGCCACAATGTTGTCAGCACTCAGAAAACAGAAAAGAAATGTTAAGATGAAACTGCTACACGAAGCACCTTTAACAATCAGACAGCTCTGTTTAACATACAGGAGAAAGGTGAACCTGTGGAAGTTCGGACTGATGACACAGAAATTTTTAAATATTTTAGAAAAAAGGCACACATCAGTTAAAGATACAACAAGGAAAAGAACAGTCCTCAACCACAGAGTACTGTTGTTTCCTCAGTTCTTAATATATAATATAAATAAAAATCAGCTTTGTTTTGTTTTTTTTTAAAAAGGACAAAGTACAGTAGAGACAACAATTAAAAAGTTGTTTCCTTTACATCACAGAGTACTGTTTGGTTAATACAGTGAAAGTGGCTCAGCGCTTCAGAAACCTGCTAAAAGCTTCTCTATGCACAACACGGCAGCAGCTTCATGATCATGCATGAATAGATATGAGTGACAGAAGAGGAGGAGGGGTCTAACTGTGGTAGAGGCGGATGCGCTGGGCGATGCTGCCGCGGCACAGGGGGCAGTTCTGCAGGGCGTCGCTGCAGACTTGACAGCAGCAGACGTGGCCACACGGCAGGAAGATGACCTGAGACTGGAGAGAGGGAGAGACGGGGAGTGGGGTGGTGGTGGTGGTGGTGGGGGGGGGGGGGGGGTTAAGATCATTGGAACTTACACCACAGCTTTCAGACTGTATGTTTGTTCACATGTAGCCAGCTCATATAATTAGCCATTAGCACTTCCTCCTTATATTGTAGTCATGCATGTGCAGACAGTCACAGAATTAACAAAAACAATTACAAAACTATATTTACTGGATAAACACTTTAAGAGATGTTTTTATACAATGATTCAAATCATATTAAACACTTTCAATCGGGGTGTCTTAATTCTCCAAACTAGTGACTTCCTTTAGTCTTAGTTTTAAGGTCACCATTTGTTTTTGTTCTTGAATTTTGCTCAGATGGCTAAACTATTTAACTATCATTGGTTTTCTGCATTGATAATAATTTAAAAAAATTAATTAGTTATTTCAAAAGATGACCTACAAAGGTGCTGGAGTGATATAATCGCCATACCTTGTTTGCAATGTACCACACTAAGGCCTTATTGTTAAATTTAAACTATTTATTATCAGTATAGTGTAACAACTAGTAATGCAACGATTAGTTGACTAATCGACTAGTCGATTGTCAGAAAATTAATCGGCAACTAATTTGATAGTCGACTAATCGCCTGTGTACCCTTTTCCAGGAAAAATTCTAAAAAGTATAAATGTTTCAGGCTCCAAAACATTTTAAAAAAAAAATGCCACTTTTCTTGCTTGTGCATTATGAGTTAAACAGATTACGATTTTGTGATGTCTGACAATTGTGTTGTTACAAACATTCTTGATCAAGCTGTCAAGTTCATGTCTCAAACTCATGTTTGGTGGGTCGTTATTTTTTGTTTAGCTATGGAGAGCTTTTATAAAACACTATAGCCAAGATTTAAGATTCAAGATTTCTTTTATGTATGCACGCTTGCACATAAAAAATGAAATTACATTCTCCCAGCATAACAGTTTGAATATTAAAGGCAGAGACTGAAAACTAACTAACCTGCACTTATATAGCACTTTTCTAGTCACAAAGACCACTCAAAGCGCTTTCACTAGTACTAACCCTCTATTCTAAGGGCCTATAGGAAACATATCTAGGGACAATTTAGAACAACCAATTAACCTAACATGCATGTCTTTTGGATTGTGGGAGGAAACCGGAGCCCCCGGAGTAAACCCACGCAGCACAGGGAGAACATGCAAACTCCACACAGAAAGGTTCCAACCCCTGCCAGCCTGGGGATTCGAACCAGGAACCTTCTAGCTGTAAGGCAACAGTGCTAACTGCTGCACCACTGTGCTGCCCAAGGTGATATTCTCAGGTGTGCAGACCCCTTAGTATTCCAGCCAATTTCCCTAAGTTTAGAATAAGCAGAGAAAATCAAACTCTTCCTTCACTGAATGCCAGCAGAAAATTTAACGCCCCCCCCCCCTTGGAACACTGGAAATTTAAGAGGTTAAATTTGCAACTTTATTCTCATCAATTTGCATTTTTTTTCTTTTAAATCTGCAACTTTTTTCTCAAAAAATTTCAACCTTTTTCTTGTAATTTTTTAAAATTTTTTTCCTCCAACATTTGCAAGTTTTTCCTACAAATTTGCAGCTTTTTTCTTGTAGATTGGAAACTTTTCTTTTAACCCCTTAGCATTCCAGCCAATTTCCCTGAATTTTGCATATACAAAGAAAATGAAATTCTTGCTTCACTGAGTGGCAGTAGAAAATTTGAAACATCCTACCGGCTGAACACTGGAATTTTAAGAGGTTAAAGAGGAGAGGTTAAACATGCACTGGAGCCAACAGGGAGCAGAGATGGCAGACATGACAGAAATAATCGTGATTAGTTGACTAATCAAAAAAAAAAAGTCGTTAGATTAGTCGACTATCAAAATAATCATTAGTTGCAGCCCTAGTAGCAGCAATAAATAACTTGCTTCAGCCCCATCCAGACTTCTCATGTACGAGCACACGCATGTGTGTGTGATGTATGTTCAGTGTGGTTGTTCCTCCCAGCAATCATTTTACAACACAGCAAATGTGTTAAAAACACTTAAACTCAAAACAAACCACAGAGTCAAAAAATAACCAAAGCACCCACTGATTGCCCTGATCCACATCAAGACTACACTCCTGACAAATACAGTGGTGTGAAAAAGTGTTTGCCCCCTTCCTGATTTCTAATTTTTTTGTATGTTTGTCACACTTCAATGTTTCAGCTCATCAAATTTAAATATTAGACAAAGATAGCACAAATAAACACAAAATGAAATTTTTAAATGAAGGTGTTTATTATTAAGGGAAAATAAAATCTAAACCTACATGGCCCTGTGAAAAAAAGCAAGTGCCCCCAAACCTAATAACTGGTTGGGCCACCCTTAGCAGTAACAACTGCAATCACACATTTGCAATAACTAGCAATGAGTCTTTTACTGCACTGTGGAGGAATTTTGGCCCACTCATCTTTGCAGAATTGTTGTAATTCAGCCACATTGGAGGGTTTTCGAGCATGAACCCCCTTTTTAAAGTCATGCCACAGCATCTCAATCGGATTCAGGTCAGGACTTTGACTAGGCCACTCCAAAGTTTTCATTTTGTTTTTCTTAAGCCATTCAGAGGTGGACTTGCTTGTGTGTTTTGGATCATTGTCCTGCTGCAGAACCCAAGTAGCACTTCAGCTTGAGGTCACGAACAGATGGCAGATATTCTCCTTCAGGAGTTTTTGGTAGACAGCAGAATTCATGGTTCCATTTACCACAGCAAGTCTTCCAGGTCCTGAAGCAGCAAAACAGCCCCAGACCATCACACTACCACCACCATATTTACTTTTGGTATGATATTCCTTTTCTGAAATGCTGTGTTACTTTTACGCCGGATGTAATGGTACACGCATCTTCCAAAAAGTTCAACTTCTGTCTCGTTAGGCCACAGAGTATTTTCCCAAAAGTCTTGGGGATCATCAAGATGTTTTCTGGCAAAACTTAGATGAGCCTTTATGTTCTTCTTGTTCAGCAGTGGTTTACGTCTTGGAACTCTGCCATGCAGGCCATTTTTGCCCAGTCTCTTGCTTATCGTGGAGTCATGAACACTGACCTTAACTGAGGTAAGTGAGGCCTGCAGTTCTTCAGATGTTGTTGTGGAGTCTTTTGTGACCTCTTGGATGAGTCGTCGCTGCGCTCTTGGGGTAATTTTGGTTGGCCGTCCACCCCTGGGTAGATTCACTACTGTTCCATGTTTTCACCATTTGTGGATAATGGCTCTCACTGTGGTTCGCTGGAGTCCCAAAGCTTTAGAAATGGCTTTATAACCTTTTCCAGACTGACAGATTTCAATTACTTTGTTTCTCATTTGTTCCTGAATTTCTTTGGATCGGAGCATGATGTCTAGCTTTTGAGGATCTTTTGGTCTACTTCACTTTGTCAGGCAGGTCCTATTTAAGTGATTTCTTGATTGAGAACAGGTGTGGCAGTAATCAGGCGTGTGTGTGACTAGAGAAATTAAACTCAACTTTCCAAAGATGTGAAACACCACAGTTAATTTATGTTTTAACGGTGTGTGTGTGTGTGTGTGGGGGGGGGGGGTGTCAGCAATCACACACAGGGCTATGTAGGTTTAATTTTTTTTTTACCCTTAATAATAAACACCTTCATTTAAAAACTGCATTTTGTGTTTACTTGGGTTATCTTTGTCTAATATTTAAATTTGATGATCTGAAACATTCAAGTGTGACAAATGTACAAAAAAAATGAGAAATCAGGAAAGGGGCAAACACTTTTTCACACCACTGTAAGTTGGGGTGGGGAAAGAAAATAAATAAAATTGATACATCCATGTATTGTAATACTTTGTAGTGGTGATACTGTATCGATTCAGAAACAGTATCATGATACTTTGTTAAAAAATATTAATAAATCTATCTATAAATTCAAGACATCTCTGTCTGTCTATTTGTGTGTGTTTCTGTGTGTGTGTGTTCCTCAGATATCTCTCAAACCATTTGTCACACTGACCTAAGATTTTAAATGTGCTTTGCTGAAGCTACGAGGGTGTGCATCCCCGAATTTGGTCACTCAGTCAAAATATGTAATTTTTACCAATAAAAGCTTAGCCACCGCTGTGTGACCACTCTAAGTATTCATCCCCTGGCTTCAAAAAGTGTGGGAATGGTTTCGGATTAACTCCGTGCTCATTGGATAATATGTTGCATCACAACCATGCTGATTGGACAATATGCGGCATCATGACCATGCTGATTGGATAACACAGCATCACGACCTGTCAGTCACCACAACGCTTCGCAAACAAAAATTTTAGAAGTGCTTTGCTGCTGAGGTGTGCATCCATGAGGATGGAGGATGGAGCCGCTCAGTCAAAATATAGACCATAAAGTTGCTGTGATTGCGTAGGTCTAATGGATATATTCGCCATAGAGAACACGAGGTGCCGGGGGAAGGGGGTGCTGCCGGGGACCCGTGGTGCTGCAATGACAACACTGGCACATGGGTAAGGCAGCAGCCGAGACTCCCGTTAACCGGCCAACACAGGTGCCTCACCGTACGCTACATGAACGTTCAGGAGAAGGCACACTCAGCCTGCCTGGTCAGTGGTACAAAAGTCCCGACTGCTGCTTCACTGTGGAGCAGAATGACCAGATCAACTGCATATTATATGCGGACACATGCTTTGACTAAACGACAACAAGATGCAAAAGTGTCCAAATAACGAAATAAATCATTTTTATTTAAATATTTACAGACAAATGGGCAACACTGATGCAAAACTTGCAGCCAAATGGCTCATTCTGCTCTGTGTGTGTGAGAGAGAGACTGGCGAAGGGATCGGCGCTGTACTGTGGATGCCCTGAATTTCCCTCTGGTGATCAATAAAGTATACAAGATACAAATACAAAATAATAATAATAATAATAATGTTTGGTGTTTTGTACTTATAATATTGCTAAAATATAAAAGGATGCACTACAATGGGTCTCAAATATTTGTAAACATGTCCTGTTATAGTACTGTATAAGTTTACTGACGACAGACTATAAACTACACATATAAACTAAAACAATTATAATGGTGACTGAACAACTCCCATTCCTCAAAGAACAACATACAACATTTATGAATATAAGTCATAAAAGATCACACAAATAAGTGATTTGACAAAAAAAAATAAAATAAACAAGCAGTTCTTAAACAGTGGCTAATATTGGATGCCCCAATCATATTCAATTATTCTGTAATTAATATTCACACAATCAAATAAATCTCAGTTCAGTCTCTTTCATATTTGTCAAAGTCTAACATGTGATTGCCTACATATAGGCTACACCTTTGTATTCCACTTTCAAACACAGCTTACGTTTGGGCCTGTAAAGCCTGATTGGGTTACCTGTTTCAGACAGGAATACTTGCTTTCTACGGGCATGCACTAGCGTTGCAAATACAAACTTACCTATTTAGGCACCAGTCATAAAAACCATTACATTTTTCAGTTCACTAGATGGTGCTAGGGGTAGGGCCAAAGATTGATTGGGTGTAGTATCGCAATACTTGACACCCGATAATGATATTGATCTTTTATTAATTAATTATATAATATATGGTATCACAACACTTAGGGAATCACAGTATTGTGACAGTATCGCATTGTGACCAAAGTATCTTGATATGTATTGCATCATGAGGTCCTTCGCGATTCCCACCTTTTCAAATAAGCACCCTCTGATGATGTAAAGCCACCTGCACAGCCCACACTACAAGGTGATGATGCATGCACGAGCAGTGGTGGTGTCCGGGCCTGGCCGTCCCAAAAACAACAGGAACGCACGACGGTCGCGGATGTCAGAGGGGGGGAAAGCTGCTCCAGGAGCTGCTCAACCAAACCTGCCCCCTGTGCGGGCTGAGGTAGGGTTGACTCGCCGTACTTCACTGTGTGTGTTTTTCCCCTTTTGGCATGTCTGCCAGATTGAGCCCACTTACAATTGAGATCATGACACCCCCGATACCTAATATCAGTTAGGTTTTTTTTTTTTGTTTTTTCCTTACCCCAGTCTCCATGCAGACCACACACTCTGAGCTCCCTGGTCCCTCCACAGGGGTAGGGGCTGAGGGGGTGACTGGAGTCCCCGGGGTGAGTGGCGGGCTGGGCATCTGGATGTTGGAGGCGCTGGCAAGAAATGGAGGAGTCGGCGGAGATGGAGGAGTGGGGGCGACCTCGGCTTCCTGCTCAGCCTTACAGGCTCCTGCAAGAAGAAAAGATTTACGAGCCTCTGAAAGGGTTTCCACATGTTCTCCACTCCCAACATTTTAAACAGTTAACACAGTCATTTATGATGAACTTTCCCCAAGGTCAATCTTGCCCCGCACTTCCACAACTGTACCTACAGTATAATATTCAGTTACAGAGTTCAGTTGTTGCGTGCATTTTGTACCTTCAGGATGGTGTTCACGGGCCCAGTTCAGAAGAGCTTTCTGTATTCCTATTTCAGTGATGCCAAGCTGAACATAGAGGAAAAAATATATCATTCATTATTCTGCACACTTGTTATTAAGATAATGTCTGGGCAGTCTTCTCACTCAGTCAATAAATAACACTCAACACTTTGGCTTAAATTAGCTCTCCACCTGCCCTTATTACTGCGTCTAAATGAAATGATGCAGACCAGGGTCTGCAACCTGCGGCTCTGGAGCCACATGCTGATTTTATCAATGACTGTTTGCTCCCCGTGACTTTGACAAAATCTAAAACAAAACTCTCAAATATACCAGGAAGGACAAGAGTTACAAATTTATGTGAAAATGTACTATATGGAAAAAGTTGCTCAGTTATGAGAACATGGTTGCATATTTATAAAAAAAAAAATTAAATAATGAGAACCTGCAAATTTAAGAGAAAAAAAAACACAGGTTTACAAAGATAATGGCAAAAATTTATGATAAAAAGTTTGTCTATAAAGAGGAAAAGTTACCAATTTGCATGAAAAAAACTGCACGTTAGATTTGTTTTGACAAAGCAGTTTTATATATCTACAGGGAGAAAAATGTAATTTTGTGAGAAATTCAGAAAATTTGCAAGAAATTCAGCAAATGTATGCACATTTCAGATTAAAAAATTACCAGCAGTTACATATTAATGAGAACTATTAGCATAAGCTAACGTATAACCAGGCCAGTTTATCCTTACAACTCAACTGTTTTACTCTTAATGCTCAATTACTGTGCGGCTCCATGCAGATTTTTCAGCACACAAACTGCTCAAAATGGCTCTTTCTGTAGCAAAGCCTGTTGACCACCGAGTTTGGTAAGTGTGCAAAAAACAAGGTGGAAAACTCTTTTTCGACACTGCACACTATAAAGGTCTAATTTACTGCACACACCTTGATATTTCAAAATGTTTCAAGGCACAAATAATTTGATGACCACAGAGGAGGTGAAACAAAGATCTGCAAAGTTTTGCACATTTATGATCCAAACCTCTGCACTTGCTACAGTATTTCATTATTGACGGAGTAGCTCACTCCAGAAATGAACACACTCCAACGTCACCATATGGGTTTTTCTACATACACTCCCCTCCAAAAGTACTGAAACATTGAAGCCAATTTCTTTGTTTTTTGCTGAAGACTGAAAACATTTGGGTTTGACATCAAAAGATGAATATGAGATACAAGATTGTTTCACCTTTTATTTCCAGGTATTTGCGTAAATATAAATCTATGACATCATCAAACGTTTGCATTCTTCTTTCGTGATGCTCATTCAGGCTTTCATTGCAGCCTTTCTTACTTGTTTGGTTTGGGGGGTTAGTTTCTTCAGTCTCCTCTTTTGCGGGTAAAATGCATGCTCTATAGGGTTAAAGTCTGCAGACTGACTTGGCCAGTCTAAAACCTTCCACTTCTTGCCCCTGATGAACTCCTTTGTCGTTTTGGTAGTGTGTTTTGGATCATTATCTTCCTGCATGATGAAGGATCTCCCAATCAGTTTGGTTGCCTCTTTCTTTAAACTGGGAGGAAAAAAAATCATTCTGTAGACTTCTGAGTTCATTTTGCTCCTGCCATCATGTGTTAGATCATCAATAAAGACTAATGAGCCCAACCCAGAAGAACCCATGCAAGCCCAAGTCATGACATCATCTCCACTGTGTTTCACAGATGAGCTTGAATGTTTGGGATCATGAGCAGATTCTTTCTTTCTCCAAACTTTAGCCTTCCATCACTTTGGTAAAGGTTAATCTGTGTCTCATCAGTCCATAAAACTTTGTCACAAAATTTTTAAGACGCGTTCCTGTACTTTTTAGCAAATTCCAGTCTGGCCTTCCTATTCTTCTTGCTAATGAGTGGTTTGCATCTTCTGGTGCAGCCGCTGTACTTTTGTTTGTGAAATCTTCTGCGAACAACAGACTGTGACACCATCACTCCTGCCCTCTGGAGGCTGTTGCTGATGTCACTAAAAATTGTTTTAGGGTTTTTCTTTAAAGCTCTCACAATGTTTCTGTCATCAGCTACTGACAATTTCCTTGGTCTACCCGCTCAACATCTGTTACTTAGTACACCAGTGGTTTAATTCTTCTTCAGGACATTCCAAATGGTTGGACAGGCTACAGCCAATGTTTCTGCAATGGCTCTGATTGATTTTCCATCTTCTCTCAACTTCACAATTGCTTGTTTTTCAACCATAGACAGCTCTCTGCTTTTCATGTTGGTTACACCTCTATTAATGCAGTCCGACAGGCAAAACCCAAAACTGAAACTGAGAGTAGACATTCAGCACTATTTATTGTTTCAATAATCAATGTAATAGGACACACCTGGGCAACAAAAGCCACCCGTCAGTAACATGCTTCAATAATTTTGCTCTCAAGAAAATGGATGGGGTCAAACAAAATTTGCTATCTTCTAAGTTGTGTATCAGATCCAGATGTACATACCCTGAAATAAAAACTGAAATGTTGATGTCTTGTCTCATATTCATCTTGCGATGTCAAATGTTTTCGGTCTACAGCAAAAATAAAGACATTTGGCCTCATTGTTCTAATACTTTTGCAAAGAGTAGTGAGCAAATATTACCAAGTCAGGATGTGAGTTGCTGACAGAATCTTAACCAAAAAGACTGAATGCTGTGATTAAACCAAAAGGTACTTCCACAAAGTATTATTATAAGGATGTGCCCACTTATGCAACCAGCTTATTGTATGCCGTTTAGTTTTTACATGTTTACCCCTAATAGAGTTGTTGGTTTTTCAACTGAACTGTTCGGGGTACACATGCCATATTAAAGGTGGGGCAAGTCTGGAAATTATTCATTGTGGTCCTTTTTTTACGTCACAAAAACCTGGTATTTTAACAGAGGTGTGTATACTTTTTACATCCACTGTGAATGCGGATGTGTAAATGTGGTCGTGAAGACAGACCTTCTTGAGGTCAGAGGCGTTCATGTGGCGGAGAGCCTCAGCTGTCACCCGGTGATGAGCCAAAACTGGGAGGTAGTGCTGAGCGGACAGTCGGCACAGCAGGTTGACCAGGTCCTTCTCCACGCCTGCTTCCTACGGTGAAATCACAGCTTTAGCCCTCAGTTAACACACGCTTCTGTGACCCCCTCCTGCTGATATGTACCTGCATGCGCAATGACAGCGGCTTAGCGTCTAACAGCCTTTGGTACTGGATCATCCAATAGTTCTGCTGGTTGGAATCGGACTTCTGCTCCATCTCCGCCTGCAAAAAATAAAAAATAAATAAGAGCAAAGTCAAAATTACAATAGGTCAGTTATCAGTTAGACAAACTAGTGCAGCAGGAGTTTAACAGATACATTCAATGCTTTTTAAGCCACGTACTGTATACCTTTAAGTATTTTAAGTCAGAGCTTTAAAAGATTTTTTTTCTAGTCACCCTGTTTTGAGCCACTTCATGTACACCTCCCATTCTACTTCTAGCTACTTCCTCTTATTCATAGTCTGTATTGAAAGCTTGGCAATGCATTCTGGGTACAATGCATCTAAATTTACGAGGCAAAACAACTGGTCTTCTGCTTCTTCATTAGCATAAACACTATATTCTCACCGGCCACTATAATAGGTACACCTTGCCATTACTGGGTTGAACACCTGTTGCCTTCAGAACTGCCTTAATTCTTTATGGCACAGACTCAGCGAGGTGCTGGAAACACGCCTCAGAGATATCATTCCATAATGATATGCTAGCATCACATAGTTGCTGCAGGTTTGTTGGCTGCACATCCATGATGCTCCATGTATGCATTCATTTTTTCACCAAATTTTGACACTACCATCCCAAGGCTGCAGCAAAAATTGAGACTCATCAGACCAGGTAAGGCTTTTCCAATCTTAAGTCCTCCAATTTTGATGAGCCTTTGTGATTTGTAGCCTCAGTTTCCTGTTCTTGGCTGACAGGAGTGGCACCAGTTCAGGTCTTGTGCTGCTGTAGCCCATCTGCTTCAAAGGTCAATCTGTTGTGCCTTCAGAAATGCTCTGTATACCCGATGTTCTGCATAGGCATAAATGAAGTCATGTCTGTACGTCAGCCACACGTCGATGTGACGTATTTCCGCCTTTACAGCACCTAGCGGAAGACATAGCGGGAGTAAAACAAAACTGGTCTGTATCATCCTGCTGTCTCCCTCTGTTCATCATATGCAGAAGTATGTACTTGTAGCTTCATTACGGAGACCAGCAGAAGCAAAAGTATAGTCTGAATAACACAATACAGGTCCATTTCAAAAAGAGAAAGACATGAAGCGGGGCTTGTTTACACTGGAAGTTGCTTCTTCTTCTACTATTTTCGGAATGTCAAAATGTCGACGTGCGCATGTCAAAATAATTTAGTCCATTCAAACATGTGACACATGGAAACGCACATCCTGATTGGATCAGCTTTTTCAGGATCCATGTAAACAGTAAAGTTCTCATCTGAATTGTAATCAGACTGAAGAAATGTTGCCCATGTAATTGTGGCTACTGTCTCAATAACTTGTCATGTGCCCTTGAGCATCAATTACAGCTTGACAGCAACATCTCATGCTCTTCACAAGTTGACTTATTGTCTGCTAAGGCATGGCATTCCACTCTTCTTGAAGGATGGCCCTCAGGCCATTGAGGTTGTGGGGTGCAGAGTTACGAGCCTCTACACGGCAACTCAGCTGATTCCATAGGTTTTCTATGGGAGTCAGGTCTGAAGAAAGTGCAGGCCATTCCATTTGAGGTGCCCCAGCCTACAGCAGCCATTCTCTAATGATGCGACCTCGATGAGCTGGAGCATTGTCATCCATGAAGATGAAATTAGGCCTGTGTTTTTCATGCAGGGGCACAATGACTGGATTAATGATGTTATTCAGATGGTATCAGCTTGTCACTGCACCGTTCACAAGGAGTAGGGCAGTTTTGTCTTGACTAGACACACCTGCCCAGACTGTAACACCACCACCACCAAAGGTTCAACAATGGCTGATGCACAGTGCTCTCCTTGACATCTCCAACATTGTTGACAGCCATCATTTCTGCTCAGTGTGAATCGACTTTTATCAGAGAACGGCACTGAGGCCCACTGGTCCCTTGTCCAGCGTAAATGCTCCCTGGCACATGCAAGATGATGCCTGTGCCTGGTGGTGTGGTCAGGTACCCTTGCAGGTTGTCTAGCATGCAGACCACGCTGATGTAAATGGTTTTGAATGGTCTGACCTGACACGTGGGTCCCTCTCACCTCCCTTAAATGTTCCTGGAGTTGAAAGGCATTCATCATCCGATTCCGCAGGGCACTGTTCACAATGAAGCGGTCATCAGAGTGGGATGTGGCCAAAGGACATCTACAACTATGCTTTTCTGTGACTCTTCCAGTCTCTCTGTTGCAACCTGCTGATGACACTCTGTGACACTCTAAGCTCAGTGGCCACTTCCCTCTGAGAACATCCTGTTTGAAGCCTCACAATGGTGAGGTACTGTTGATCAGTTGTGAGGTGTCGTCTTGGTCTCATGATTAGATTAGATTAGATTAGATTCAACTTTATTGTCATTACACATGTATGAATACAAGGTAACGAAACACAGTTTAGCATCCAATCAGAAGTGCAAAGGACAGCAGTGCAGTATATACGGTAATTAACAGTATGTGCAATTTAAGCAAATATATGCAAATATATGCAGCAGTGCAGAAAGTTAAGAGTACTGTTATGTGCAAATAATGTGCAATAAGTTAGATGTAGTTATGTAGTTATGCAGTTATGTACAGGTGAGGATGGTAAGAGATGATGGTAAGAGAGTCAGCGGGGTGATGTCAAAATATGACCAGCATGATGAAGAGGACTGTTTAAATACCAATTCTAATTGAACCAGAACATTCATTGGTCAATTCATGGATCAAACACCTGTTGTGAATTTTGCCGTTAAGCACCTTGTTGAACAGCAAGTTATGCAAAAAGTATTGAAACATTGAACAGTTGGACATGTGCGTTCAAAAGTTTAGAGAAGGTCAAATTAAGTTCACCTGTAAAGGCTATAGTGCATTTTAGGTGCATCCTGAAATTTCACCCAGAAGCTGAATATCCCCAACTTTAACTCCTCTGGTTATTCCTATGAAAGCCAGCTCCAATCTTGGAAAGTGGAGGGATTGCCTTCTGACAAAAACTGCCCAAGTGAACATATAGAAAAATGAGGTCATCTGTGTCACTGTGGGCTGAGCCAATAAAGTACTCTCCAACCTCTGCCCACTCTGCTTCTGACTCTCACTCTCCCCCACACTTGAGGCTGCAAGACCCTTCTTTCCCCCTCTGGGTTATTTTTAGTGTTTTCCTAAAAATAAAATGCTTCATTTCCAAATATGTCCCCATTTTGTGTCCCTCCACATGAACATGATACAGTGAGTCTGTAGCAGAGACCCCCGATCCGTTTCCTCACCAGAACCTGCAGCAGCTCCTGCTCTCTCTGGTCCCTCTGCTTCAGTAACTGCTGCAACAAGTCGCTGAGAGCCGTACGCTGATCCACCAGGACCTCCTATGAATGCACGCGCGTACACACACACACACACACACACACACACACACACACACACACACACACACAGGTGTAGGGACAACATACATTCCTCAGTTAAAATTTTGCTACAAGACTGACCATGAACTAAAAAAGAAGGAGACAATATAAACTGAAGACCATCATCTCTCCCTGGATGGATTTTAAGATAACCAGCCAAAAAATTTACAGATTTAGAGTTACAAGAAACAGTGAAGACGAACAGACCTTTATATGTCATTTAATCTACACTCACCGGCCACTTTATTAGGTACACCATGCTAGTAACGGGTTGGACCCCCTTTTGCCTTCAGAACTGCCTCAATTCTTCGTGGCATAGATTCAACAAGGTGCTGGAAGCATTCCTCAGAGAGTTTGGTCCATATTGACATGATGGCATCACACAGTTGGCGCAGATTTGTCGGCTGCACATCCATGATGCGAATCTCCCGTTCCACCACATCCCAAAGATGCTCTATTGGATTGAGATCTGGTGACTGTGGAGGCCATTTGAGTACAGTGAACTCATTGTCATGTTCAAGAAACCAGTCTGAGATGATTCCAGCTTTATGACATGGCGCATTATCCTGCTGAAAGTAGCCATCAGAAGTTGGGTACATTGTGGTCATAAAGGGATGGACATGGTCAGCAACAATACTCAGGTAGGCTGTAGCGTTGCAACGATGCTCAATTGGTACCAAGGGGCCCAAAGAGTGCCAAGAAAATATTCCCCACACCATTACACCACCACCACCAGCCTGAACCATTGATACAAGGCAGGATGGATCCATGCTTTCATGTTGTTGACGCCAAATTCTGACCCTACCATCCGAATGTCGCAGCAGAAATCAAGACTCATCAGACCAGGCAACGTTTTTCCAATCTTCTATTGTCCAATTTCGATGAGCTTGTGCAAATTGTAGCCTCAGTTTCCTGTTCTTAGCTGAAAGGAGTGGCACCCGGCGTGGTCTTCTGCTGCTGTAGCCCATCTGCCTCAAAGTTCAACGTACTGTGCGTTCAGAGATGCTCTTCTGCCTACCTTGGTTGTAACGGGTGGTTATTTGAGTCACTGTTGCCTTTCTATCAGCTCGAACCAGTCTGGCCATTCTCCTGTGACCTCTGGCATCAACAAGGCATTTCCGCCCACAGAACTGCCGCTCACTGGATATTTTTTCTTTTTCGGACCATTCTCTGTAAACCCTAGAGATGGCTGTGCGTGAAAATCCCAGTAGATCAGCAGTTTCTGAAATACTCAGACCAGCCCTTCTGGCACCAACAACCATGCCACGTTCAAAGTCACTCAAATCACCTTTCTTCCCCATACTGATGCTCGGTTTGAACTGCAGGAGATTGTCTTGACCATGTCTACATGCCTAAATGCACTGAGTTGCCGCCATGTGATTGGCTGATTAGAAATTAAGTGTTAACGAGCAGTTGGACAGGTGTACCTAATAAAGTGGCCGGTGAGTGTATATTAAAGCAACAATGTGCCAGAATTTTAAATCTATTTTATTACCTTCTTCTGTCTCACATTAAAATTCTGCTGATTGTTCAGTGCATCATTGTTACCATGAAGTAATGACATGAAAACAACAAAAACAAGAAAAATGACTAAACAGAAAAAAACAAAGGATATGGGGGAGGCAAAGAAAGAAGGCGGTGACCACCCACCTGCAAGTTCTCGGCATCCAGATTGCGCCTTTTAACCTCCAGTTTAGTCAGTTGCATTAATTCACCCTCTATGAGCTTGATCTAAGAGGAGAGGGGAGAAGTAGACATGAAGCAAGCAGGGAGAGGGAACATGCTGCTGAAAACACCGGAGATGAGTCGGTGAGATGAGTTTCTGCTTAGTTATACCACCACAAAGGGTTATGTGGGCACCGGTTAAAATAATTAAAATCTGGTTATTGTCACTTGTTAGTGTGAGTAAAAACAAATGAGACCATGACAAAGCTAAGGGGAGGATGGTGCCAATGTCTCATTTAATGGAGCAGTTGGTGGGCGTTTCACTGTAAACGCAGCAGTGATGCGTGTGCGAGCATCCTCACAGACCTGGTTGCGGATGTAGCCATGAACAGCGTCTTTCTGTAGCTGCAGGGCCTGAAACGCTGCCTTCTGCATCTCTTCCTGCAGAGAGCAAACAGAAGTCACCAGCAGTCACAGAGCCAGACTGGCAGGTTTTGATTAGCCTGCCCATCTCTCGCCACCAACCTCCTGTAAGATTTGAGCAATTGCTTTGGATTTGTCCAGAACTTGGAGGGAGAGCATCCTGTCAAACTTCCTGTCCAGACTCTCCATACTGTCACAGGACAAGAGCAAAGACATTAGACAAAGTCCACAACATCTGTAAAGTGCTAATCTGATGTGTGACTCCATGAGTCATAGACTGCATAGAAAAGATGAAGTCCTGTTATTGAAGTTTTTAGCTGGGATGTTCGAGTTTTGCCTTGTACTGCAACTTGTCAGTCAGAAGGTAGATATGACCAGTACTGGGTGGGGTGAGGATCAACAGCTGCTCATGTTATTTTACCAATATCAGAAAGAGTGCAGTAATTAGTTTTCTGCTGAGCAGTCCTGTCACTTTTAACTTCACTTTTCAGTTACGGGTAACCAGCTAACTGGTCCCTTCTGTAATGTGTTCTACACGAGGACAAGTTGCAACAGAGCGACATCAGCGGGGTCTGGAGAAACCTCAAAACCATCTCTGGGCTCCAGAATACCTCCCCCCAGGCCACGGGGGGCAGGGAGTGGGCGAACAACCTGAATCTGTTTTTCAATAGGTTTGACCAACCGCCCTCCCCCCTGACTGCACAACAACCACTGCTGCCTCTAAAGAAATCAAGACCTGCTGCCCACTCCCCACTCCACCAACACCCCCCCACCCCCAACACACAGCCCCCCATCCTGACCCTGACCAGGACCCAGGTGAGGACGGAGCTGAGGAAGATCAAGGCGAGGAAGGCGTCGGGACCGGACGGCATCAGCGCAAAGCTCCTCAAGTCCTGTGCAGACCAGCTGTGTGGGATTGTGACGTACATCTTCAACCTGAGCCTGAAGCTGGGGAGGGTACCACAGCTGTGGAAAACATTTTGTGTGGTACCTGTACCAAAAACTTCCCACCCCAAAGACCTGAACAGCTACAGACCGGTGGCCTTGACGTCCCACTTGATGAAGACCCTGGAGAGACTGCTCCTTGCTCACCTCCGCCCCCTGGTGGAACCAGCGATGGATCCACTCCAGTTCGCCTACCAGCATGGCATTGGGGTGGAGGATGCGGTGATCTTCCTCCTTCACCGTTCTCTGTCCCACCTGGAGAAGCCCGGGAATATGGTGAGGATCATGTTCTTTGACTTCTCCAGTGCTTTCAACACCATCCAACCGATGATCCTGAAGGACAAGCTGCTGCGCGCAGGGGTGGACCAGCACCTGTCATCATGGATCCTGGACTACCTCACGAACCGGCCTCAGTTTGTGAGAACCCGGGACTGTGTGTCCGACACGATCATCAGTAGCACGGGGGCCCCCCAGGGAACGGTGCTGGCTCCCTTCCTGTTCACTCTTTATACTGCGGACTTCTCACACAACACAACACACTGCCATCTACAGAAGTTCTCTGATGACTCTGCGATCGTTGGCCTCATCTCCAATGGAGATGAAGCTGAGTACAGAGGGCTTATCCAGGACTTTGTAGACTGGTGCCATCGGAACTGCCTCCAGATCAACGCAAGGAAAACTAAGGAGCTGGTGGTGGACTGCCGCAGGCATGGGCAGCCCCTCACAGCACCAGTAAATATACAGGGAACAGACATCGAGATGGTGACATCCTATAAGTATCTGGGTGTTCATCTGAACAATAAACTAGACTGGTCACACAATACTGACGCACTCTACAAGAAGGGACAGCGCAGGCTGTTCCTGCTGAGGAGACTCAGGTCTTTTGGTGTACAAGGGGCGCTGCTGAAGACATTCTATGACACGGTGGTGGCATCAGCCATCACTTTTGGAGTGGTCTGCTGGGGCAGTGGCATTACAGCAGCCGATAGGAAGAGACTGAACAAACTGATTAAGAAAGCTAGCTCTGTCCTGGGGCAGCGCCTTGATCTGGTGGAGGAGATAGGAGAGAGAAGGACGGTGGCTAAACTGTCATCTCTGCTGGAGTCCGAGTTCCACCCTATGCAGGACATACTGAATGCACTGAGGAGCTCATTTAGCAGCAGACTACATCATCCCAGGTGCACAACCGAGAGGTTTCGTAGGTCCTTCCTACCAACGGCTGTCAGACTGTACAACCTAAGCAGGGCTGCTCGCAGAGATAGCAAAAAGACGTAACAAACTAATAGTTTTTAAATGCAAAAGATGCAATAGACTTACACAATGGTCCCCTCCGGCATACAACTAGGAAAATACCGGTCGCTATGGAGGGTGAGAATATGTATGGGCACATAATCATACCATGTAGGATAACTAAGTAGATGGTTATGCTGTTTCATCCCATCTAGCAACAATGCTCTGCACTGTGTGTGTTTATATATTTACATATTTATTCCATCTAGCTACAATGCTCAGCACTGGGTGTGTTCATATTTATATATCTATATATTTATTCCATCTAGCTACAATGCTCCGCACTGTGTTTTTATATATCTATATATTTATTCCATCTAGCTACAATGCTCCACACTGTGTGTGTTTATATACTTACATATTTATTCCACCTAGCTGCAATGCTCCGTACTGTGGGTGTTTATATATTTACATATTTATTCCATCTAGCTACAATGCTCTGCACTGTGTGTTTATATATTCATATATTTATTCCATCCAGCTACAATGCTCTGCACTGTGTGTCTGTGTGTGTGTATATATATATTTTATAGTAATATGTACATATGTATATTAGCTGCTCTTGCTTGCTTGTTTTTTTTTTTTCTTGCCTTCTGATTGTTGCTCTGAGTGTTGCTATCCCTGTGCTGTTGCAATCCTGGAATTTCCCCGTTGTGGGACTAATAAAGGCTTATCTTATCTTATCTTACTTGATGCACATTGGTCAGGTTGATGTTGTGGCAAAATGAGAGCAGAACAAGGACAAGTGTTAAAAACTGCAATTTAAGGAGTCATAAGAGAAGCACTTCCTCTTCTTCCTCCTCCTCCTATTCCCATTATGGGTCTCTATAGCACATCATCTGCTCACCCTATGCCTTGCATTCTCATCTGTCCCACCAACCCTTTCCATGTCCTCCTTCACTACATCCATGAATCTTCTCTCTGGTCTTCCTCTTTTCCTCCTGCCTGGCAGTTCCATCTTCAACATCATTTGTCCAATACCACCACTATCTCTCCAAACTAGGGATGGGCATAATTTACCGATTAACCGATAATTGATCATTAAGAATTTCACCGAGGAAGTTCATTTTCGTCGACAAACCGTTTTTTTTTTTTAAACAATCCGAGGCCTAGTGTATGGCCGTCCTCAAACAATGCAATGGCAAAATTTGGGCACCAGGGGGCAACATTACACCATCGCCGTACCCTGGCGTGCCTCAGTTGATACACGCGGGCTTCCGTAGGGCAATCGCCAAATCATTAAGCGGTTACGGCGAAGTGTTGCGTGGGACCATTTCAATTTAAAAAATGACCAGGTGTACTGCAATCACTGCAATGCAGCATACAAATATACCTCATCGACAGGGTCCATGGAACACCCTTATTACGCAAAGAAACCGCCAACAGTGGTTGCGCGCTGAGTAATGGCGGTCGTGAAGATTCTTTTTTTTTTCAGAAACTTTATTGAGAAGGTCATGAAGATTCGGTGTACACACGTCGAGGGAAGCTGCAGGAGGCGGCGTAGTAGCTCGACGGGAAGACTATTTCGCACAAAATGGCACAAGAGAACAGCAAAAAGTTCTGCGCGGCTAGACTAAGTAACACGAGCGATAGAGCAATGAATGCGGTCTTCGTTTGTTGGGTGGCCGCTCGGCAGGGAGACAAGGTGGGTAAAACGTCTCGGCCAATCAGCTTGCGGGGTGAAACGTCTCGGCCAATCAGCTTGCGAGATTCCCGAGCCGAGCCAACACGAGAACAGAGAGAGGGCTCTCCGTGCACCTGATGTTATAATGTAGTCTACCTGCCTTGTTACGTACCTAAAAATGTTAATGATTAACCGATTATTAATCATTAATTCTCCCGACGATCGGTGAAGAAAATTTCACCGAATGCCCATCCCTACTCCAAACCATCTCAGCCTTGCCTCTCTTAGTTTGTCTCCAAACCTCTCAACCTGAGCACCTCCTTTTTGTCAGTGCCACCATCTCCAAACCATACATCATAGCATGTATCACTACCATCTTGTAAATCTTCCCTTTCACTCTAGCACAAATCACCCCTGACACTCGTCTCCACCCACTCCACCCTGCCTGCACTTTCTTCTTCACCTCTTGTCCACTGTTGATTGCTTTGGGATGGCTGACCTCAGATATTTAAACTTGTCTGCCTTCATCTACCTCTACCCCTTGCATCTTCAATCAGCTGTTCATAGTCACAAAGCATTTATGCCATTATTTAGGCTGCACGTCCACCAAGCACCTGAAACGCTCTATACCTGTGTTTCTGGTGCTTCACAGGCAAAAAAATGCTCTCTGCCCTGCATTCTAGCAACCATGAGGATATAGGACTGCTTGCTGTACACTGTGTGCTGAAATTATCTACTAACTGTACTAAACCACATCAAACAGGTGAAAAGACACACATCCTCCTGAGCTTTTGCTGTAAAACAGTGATCATGGTATACTTTCAGCCTGATTCTGATCAGCTGGTTAAAGAGGTGTGCAGCCAATGATCTCTGCAGCGCTCCAAAAGCTGAACTTTTTTTTCAACTTTCAGCACCCTGACAGCAGCAGCAAAAAATGCTCACCGCTGACAGTGTTTATGTCCTGAGGGCAGTGAATGTATTAAACGTTGGGCTACATAGAAAATGAACAGAAAACAAATACTCAGAGTGGGAAAAAAAATGCACTTGGTGAAAATGCGGCCTGAAGTATAGGTGTACATGCTTGCACATGTGCCCACTTCTGCCACAAATTCAGTCTTAGTCTGTGGGAAACATCACACATTCTAAGCATTATCTGCCTTATTGCCTGTTGATTTAAATAGAGCTAAAACTAGTGATTATAAACATAATTTTTAGAAGAGCCATGTTCTCATCAAGACTTCCCTGATAAACATTAAACACTGTGACATCCATGTTTTATATACAGTCCGTGTGGGGGAACATGCCTGACCTCCTGCTGGTCTCAGAGACCAGACATTGTCTGCGGTGATCACTGGCCTCCTGAAGGAGGTTCATAGCGCAGCTGTCTGACAGCATCTTCTGCATGGCCGCTAGACACACAGAGAGGGGACAGAGGAACAAAAAAAAAGTTGCGTGAGAAAACCCCGGCGTGAGATACACAAGCTAGTTGTACTAAATTTACAGAAGCTGTCAGACACATGAAGCAACATTTGGAGATGCAGAGTTTGGGACATTTAGGCTTAATGAGGAAAAATATCAAAAACACAAAATATGAGGTGCTGGAAAAATCTCACATCTCCTTTTCTGAGTAAATGCTAATCTGTAACAGAGTAAAAGTGGAATTGGATTATTTGTTTGTACACATAAGAGTTCCATACCTGCCACCTCCCTCTTCCTCAGTGAGTTGGCTTCTTCCTGTGTAATGGCTGTCAGCTGCTCCATACGGATCCTGAAAGAAGGATGAGTCAGTGACTGTATTTTATAGCTGACTAAATGGCAACCAGAGCAGGAAAATAAAGGCAAAATATAATCTTTTACTTTTGGAACAAAACTAATGTGTGAATGAACAGCTCAGCCATCACTTGGTGTTGATACAGATTTATTTAAATCTGCTTAGTTTGTATTTGCTATTTTTAGGTTCCAGCAAATGAAACTAGAGCAACACAAACTTCTTGAACTGAAAAATATCTTAACTTTTTGTCACACATTTATTTTAACATAAAAAAATAATCTGGAACAAAAGATAAACACTGATCACCGATGTTGTTCAAGGGCCTATATCATGCAAAATCGACTTTTTTTTAGCTTTTAAGCATGTTATAATGTTAATTCCTCACCAAAAACACCCCCAAAGTGGTATTCTGCTCCATTCACGCATCTCTGAGTATTCCTCCTCAACCCTGCTCTCTGAGCTGCTGCTCCGCCCTGTCCCTGATAATGACTGGGTCCCCACGTTCATACGTATGAATGTGGGTGAGCTGCCCACTCCAGGAAGTGCCTGTGCTGCCAGCACCGCCCCCAGGCTAACGCACACACCCACTTTCTCCGCGCAGCTAACGGAGCGGTGATCGGCAAAACTCTTTCACTTTAGCATTGACGCTGTGAAGAAGTAGTTCCTCTCGCACCTAATCTGCTCAGTGACAACAACTGTTTGCTTTTTTACGTAAGACAATGTCTTCTAAGTTTTCGTGGGCAGAACCCAGCGACACGCTGCAGCAGCCGGCTCAGGGGTTACGTCATGAAATGGGCGGCAGCCACAAGAATGAGAGGCGGAGCCTCAAAGATCGAGGCATCTTACTTCCGGGTTGGAAAAGTAGCTCACGAAAATAACTCATATTTCATAAGAAATTCATTCTCCAGTGTACCAAAGGTAATATACTATCACAAACATGCATATAGTTTACTCTGAAAGGCTTAAAATAGCATGATATAGGCCCTTTAAATACTACCTTAAATCAGCCAGCATGTCCATTCACTACTGCTCAAAATCATAAAACAAATTCAACTAAAATTTTTCCTTTATTATAATAAATGTCATGACGTCCATGTTCGCATGTAAACTTGTCATTAACACGAGCTTTGGATGGATAGAAACTTGGACTAGTTCAAACCGCATCAATACATCCTGAGGTCAAGTCAACATTTAACTGAAATCACTTCTGTTTGAAGCCTCTCAAACTCTCGCTTCAGCACATTAACTTTGCTTATTGTCACAGGTCAAAGACTAAGTGGATTTTATTTTCAGACAGTACAGCTTTGCTATGACCAAAGGTGTTTAGAAAACCAACTTCTCCCTTTTACTATACACTTCAACTTGGCTTCTTCCTCATACATATAAGAATGCATATCCTCTTTTACAAAGTGAGATAGGTGCAGTAAAACAGCCACAATTTTAATAAGTTTCCCTTGTGCAAAGAATAACTCCACAGTGTCACAAGCAGCAACTTAAAGGGGATGTATGATGCACTTTTTCCACCTGTTTTGGTCAAAATACAGCTCAGGAAAAAATTACGTGACCACTGCAAAATCTTTCCTAAATTATCATCTTTACATGTACGGCAGCCATTCAATTTGAGTATCTGTTGAATTCCAACACAAGGACACCTCAATCTACTTAAGGAGGAACTGATTAGGTGATAACACAGGGTTACAAAAATAATTCTTTTGTAAGTTGTATGTGTTTTTCAACTGATTTAAGACAATTTTGCACCATTGAATCCGAAAATGACATCTGTTTCTCTCAATCAGGTGCTAAGTGAAAACCTGTACTTACTTAATTTAGTTCTGTGCATGTACTTACCTTTATATAAAGGTAAGTACAAAGGTAAGTACATGTAAATTGAATGTTACGTCATCATTGTTCAAAATTCTGAGACTTTCAAGACATAAAAAAGAATTTTGCCATCATATAAAGCAAAAACACCCGTACATGTAAACAAAAACGTATAAAACATGTGGCCATAATTCAAAAAGTTGACCTCAGCACATCAAAATTGTCCTAAATCAGCTAAAAAAACTTAAGACAATAAATTTGGTGTTGACCAGTGTTATCTAAGCATGGTAAGACACATGAAAGCTGTGAATAAAAATACTGGCGGCTGCCAGTAGTGCCCCTCAGCCTCTTTGTTGTTGAAATGTAGTTTATATGGCATTTTAACCTTGGCCTTTGACCTTGCGATCCAAAAAGCATAGTGATAGTTCGGGGTCACAGGGTGAACCTGTGTACAAAGTTTGGTGAACCTACCTTTACTTGTTCACTAATAATAATAATAATAATAATAATAATAATAATAATAATAATAATAATAATAGGGCATAGGGAATGCTAGCCTTGACCTTTAATCTTTTGACCCCAAACCCATAGTCAGAGGTCAGGGTCTTAACCGTGCAAGATTTGCCTTAAATGCAGTTATATCGATTTGAAAAGACTACATCATTTCTTTCTGTAGTTCTCATGTTTACAAGATTTAGGGAAAAACAAATTCAAACTTGTGTGAGATTTTTCATTAATACAGCTATGGCGTGGTGGACACAGTACATATGGCACTCCACCCAGGACAAAGGGGTTGGTGAGGGAGAAGATAGTTAGGGATGCTAATGGAGAAAGTGAGGGGAGCCAAACAAACAAAGATGTGCCTTTCGCCCCCCACCGCACCAGGTTCACGCCTGAGGACTCAGGGGTGCAAATGTATGGTAGCAAGACCTGCTCTGTGACGTGTGTGTCAATGTCATGTTAATGTGTGTGCATGTCTTTCATGTCTGTATGCTAATGTGTTTACCCTGTGTGCCAGAGGTGGGAATAAAAGTATATAAAAGAGTTCACTCAGGCACTCAGGTTAGAGTTTCTGTGTTTTATGTTGGAAGAGGAATAAAGTTTGTGTCGTTCAGCTCGCTGCCTCGTCTGTTTTCATCTTCCACAATGGTATCAATTTGAAAGGTGTTCATCATTTCTTTCTCTAGTTAAGATGTTCACAAGGTAGTTGCTGCCCATCCGCCCGGTGGGGTGACATCAATACCCCTTCAGCCTTTTAGAGGCTGAGGGGTAAAAATCTGAGTTATTACACAACTACGGATTTCTTGAGTTCTTCCTATGGTAACACTTAGGTATTGTAGTGTTTAGGAATGGTCATTAATTGGGTTTTCTTTGCATTATTATTATCACTAAAAGCACATCATAAGCTAACATCTTTTTTGTTGTCTTGGCCAGTTGTCATTTTCTGGAAATAAATGTTCTAAATGATGATATTTTGACTTGGAATTAGGGTGAGTTGTTTTCAGTAGGTTAGAGAATAAAACAAAATTGTTCATTTTACTCATACCTATAAATAGTAAAACCTGATTAAGTGATAATTTTGCAGTGGTCTCTTTAAATGGTAAATGGCATTCACTTATATAGCGCTTTTTATTCTCATTTCTAGATAACCAAAGCGCTTTACAGATCTTGCTATCCACCCATTCACACACACATTCACACACTGATGGCAGCACAGCTGCCCAACATGGTGCTGTCCAGACCCACCAGGAGCAATTGGGGTAAAGTGTCTTGCCCAGGGACACAACGGCAGGATATGTGGGGAGAGCGGGATTCAAATTCGATTCTTTAGTCACTTAATTTTTTTTTCCCCAGTGCTGTAGATCAGCCTTTAAATATTTCAGCACCATTTCAACCCATTTAAACACGCTTCCTCACAATGCATAGTTTCAGTGCATGTTTCTTTAAATGCTTGTGAACCCCAGTTCACCCCACATTCCCTTGGTCACCACCAGAGGTGAGGCAGGCACCACTTTGAGGCTTATGTTAGCTGGTTAGCTGTGGATGGTATAGACTGAGCTAATTAACTTAACTAACAGCAGAATGTGATTATGTAAAGGCCAAAATATAGCCAAAAAAGCCACATATAGCATTATCAGAGACAGGGGTGGATAGATTGTGAGTGACCAAAAGATAATTCTTAACAGGAGGTGGGCTAACGTATTGCGCTCTCCCAACTGAGGCAATTGGAGGTAGAAGACAGTCCAACCTTGGCCAACAAGCAAAGATGACAGCTGTCCAATGTACTGACCTATAACATCCAAAATATAACAAATAAGTCAGAATACAAAAGACTTATTCTTGACTGTGGATTAACAAACCAGGTGGAAACAGGGATGTTTAGTGGGGTGACTGGTGGTCAACTGTACGCATGTTAACGTCTCCAAGGTCAACAACTAGCATGACCCCGGACTCACCGAGCAAGAGCAATAACTGAACTAACTGCAATATAAACCACAGCTGCTCAGCTATCTCATAGCAGGCTATCAGCCACAGCAGTGCTGTAAGTGTGTGTTTAGACGTTCATGGTGATTGTAGCGTGACCTTGAGTTCCAATCTATAAAATCATTCTTTGCTGAAGGAAAATTGTTTCAACTCAAAAGTCTGGTTATGAACTGCTTCTCTCATCCAAGGACCAGAGCTGTAACACTATCCATCGGCCATAAAGTGGAAGTTAATCCCTTCTCCAACATTTAATCATTCTCCCTTTTCTGCTCTTTGGCAAAGGAATGTTTCAAATTGACAGATTTATGGGTGACATAATCCAGACTCGCAGGAGTCAAGATTCTCCAGTAAACAACCAGACAGTTTCACAGTGCCATCTGGCGGACGAATCTGGAATATTTAATATTTTTCTCTTTGCAGTGGAATTTATGCAATATGGACCAATAAACTAATTCATATTCTTTCTCTCAAGACAGTATCTGCTCCTGAAGACATAGTTGAACTCTTGGGGTGGACAATGTGGTTTCAAATGCTTTTATTGATATGATTTGATATGTGTCACTTTACTTTCAGGAAGAAATTAACTTTTGCACGCTTACTATCACAAATTAATTACAGTTACAATGTAGAGACACTGTATGTTCCCTTATCAGTGAGTAGAATATCTTAGTCACTAAAGTTGAAGGAATTTATGCTTTATTCAGCACACATCCTTAAACGGGGGGTTTCACTCCTCATGTTAAATGTCTCTCCCCCTCTTTTCTCTGCTCTCTGAGATACCATAGCTGCACGTTAACTGACCAATAGAGCTCCAGGCTTCCTTGCATTTCCCTTTTTAGGTCGAGTTTATGACTTCTGTTGAATGAAGCTCAAATGTAATTGGTTCAGCTCAAGTTCCATGAAATTCAGTGAGATTCTGCCACACCCGAGAAAAACTTGCTTTTTCTTTCCTTTGTTTCAGTTTTTGGGGCGTTGGTCAAGCTGTAAGAAGCCTTCTCTGCTCGCCTATTTTTTTTCTCTCTTCCAAGTAAAGCCCAGAACCTGTCATGCTCTGAGAAAATCCTTTTTCTTTTCTGTAAAGTTCGTGTTTTTACTTATTTTAATCCTTTCCTTTAAATCACCGTGCAAGAAATTTTGCTTGATTTTTTCTAAGCTTAAACCAACTCATTTAAACCACCAACATCGGAAGAAATGGTTTTGTGATGTGTTTTGCCTCCATTTTGAATTTCTAATGGGACTTTGTACAATAAACCAATTTCTTCTTCAGCGCATAAGAGAAGACCTCGCCCAGCCTGCTGAAGAACAGCCTTTGTGATCTCGGGAGTAGGCCATAACCGTGGTAAGGAGCCTGTCTGTCAGTCTTCCAACAGAACCTGTGCTGGTTCAGTTGAAACAGAATCAAGTGGACTGCCTGCTACCCACTGGGATGCAATGACTCTGTGGCTGACGGTCTGTTGTTTAATTTAAACTTAATTCTTCAGGATATTCCTGGTATAAGTTCTTTCAACTTAATTTCATGCAAACCCCCATCAGAATTTCAAAATGCATTTTGTCCGTTCATTAATTTGTTCTTTTTCAGAGTAACACAAATTTTCCATTTTTATAAATAGTTAATCATTATTTTCTTCATAAAATTGCATCCACTTTTCTTACCCAATGCTATTTTATGGTTTTCCAATTTCCAGTATACTGACAAATTAAACTATGCTTTATTTGGTTCCAAAAATGTTTGATTCACAGGTTACACTCAGTAACTCAATAACAGTCTATGATGCTCATAATACATGTTGAATTCTCTGTTTTAAAGTTATCCATATATGTTAACCTATTCTGACATTTCTTAGTAAACCACTGAAAGACATATGGGAGTTACTGTTTGATTTCATGTCCATCTTCTTGATTATCAGCAGAAAAGAACTCGTAAGTTGTTTTTTTTTTTTGTTTTGTTTTTTTTTAGACTGATTCATAATTGGTACAAATGAAGAATTGTTAATAAAATTGTCTATTATCTGGACTGGTGCCCTACGAGGATCTGTGTGTAATGAAAATAAATCTTCATTCCTACTCACATTCATATTTACATTAATACTTGTACCAACATTAAAATGCCTATAAACCAGGGGTGGGCAGTGAGGGCCATTCCACTGCAGGTTTTTTGTTCCACCCAGTCTCTTCAGCAGGTGTGTAATCTGATCAGCTTCAAGGATTGCTAATCATTGAAAACACCTGCTGAAGAGACTGGGTGGAACAGAAAACCAGCAGTAGAATGGCCCTCCATGGCACATGATTGCCCACCCCTGCTATAAACCCATAAATTCGCTACAGTGATCCTCCCACTGTCATTAAAATGCGTGGAAATGGAGAAGGGCCTTAGTCAGGGAGATGACCAAAAACCCGATGGTCACTCTGTCACAGCTCCAGCGTTCCTCTGTGGAGAGAGGAGAACCTTCCAGAAGGACAACCATCTCTGCAGCAATCTACCAATCAGGCCTGTATGGTAGAGTGGCCAGACGTAAGCCACTGTTTAGGAAAAGGCACATGGCAGCCCGCCTGAGAATCTCCAGTGAGCTCCAGTTCTCACATCACAGGCGGAGCAAAATCAAAACCACTCGTTTAGATAGAAGTACTGAGACCAAGGCAGACCCTAAAGTGACTGGTGTGGTTTTTCTGAGTTTTTCCTGTTGGTAGCCATTCCAGATACATAAACAGATGTGCAAAAGCATTGAAAAAGTGAAATTCTCATACTGTATGTCCCCTTCACGGTAGAAAACCAAACTGTCAATGATGGAGTAGCTCCAGCCTGATGAAACCACCGTGAGACCACACAAATCTCCTGACCTTTGACCCTGGGCACAACCGGGATACAGGCCCATCTGAGGATTGTTGTGAGCTTGTTGAGCATCAGGGCAATTGCCTAGGACAGGGGTCTGCAACCTCTACTACCCAAAGAGTCATTCTGAGAGATTTTTAACCCCTTTGAACTCTGTGAATTCCCCGGGCGGTCACGTCTCTGCATCTTAGTGCGTCTCAGTGCGCACTGAAAAAAAAAGCTGTATTTCCGGTCTTCCAGTACAGACACAGCCTTGTTACAACCTGAGAAAAAAGCTGTGTAATATATTCATTTTTTGTGGTATTTTTACAAAATTTTGACCTGAGCTTGAAAACACTTGGTTCTACATTTCTGTTGTGTTTTCCAGCCAGTATCTGACAGCTCTATGTTATTTGCAAGCATTTGTATAAAAAAAAAACACCCAGGCGAACTTTCTTGTTACTCAGTGGCAGGAGCACTTGGAGAGATCATGACTGTTTTGCCAAAAAATTCAGAGTGTTTTCTTTTAAATGAGATTAACCCCATGAAGATGCTGCAAAGGGTTGAAGAACAGCTTTTGATTTACTTTGGGCATGTTATTTTTAGGTGTTTTTAGGGAAGTTGAACAGAGTTCAACAGGTTAACCAGCAAAATCAGCATGGAGCCACAAAAAAATCAAAGCCTGAAAACGAAGGTAAAACGGCAACATTACCGGTACAAACTGGCCTGATACCATCAATATTAGGAAGTTTTCCTCATAAAATTACAACTTTTTTCCAACTTTTATGAGATTTTTGGCTTAAAATGTCTAGTTTTCTAATAAATATGTCATATTTTTCTTTGAAAACTGAAGTGGCGGCCTAGCGGTGGAGGCATCTGCCCCACAACTGGGAAGTGGTGGGTTCAAGTCCCAGCCAGGTCATACCAAAGAAGATCATATAAAAATGGTACTTCCTGACTTCTAGCTTGGTGCTCAGCAAAAATAGAATGAACTAAGGAAAGCTGGTTACCCAGCCACAGGGGTGCACAAGCCAGTGTACACTCTGTGCCAGTCCCAAGCCTGGATAAATAGGCAGGGTTGCGTCAGGAGGGGCATCTGGTGTAAAAATCCTTGCCAGATCAACATGCGCATCATCGTGATACAAGTTGATGGATACGCTGTGGTGACCCCAAAAGGGAGCAGCCGAAAGACAAAAAAAGTAATAATTTTGTTTGAAAATTTGTTACTCTTTCAGGTAAAATTGCAGCCTCGGTCCTTCCACATAAATTTGTTCCTCATAAAATCCAGTGTTTCCAGTACATTTGTATGGGGTTGTTTTTTTTGTTTTGTTTTTTGAGAAATTCTGTTATTTTGTGTTTCTCATAAGATTGCAATTTCTCCCCCCGAAATTTGTCATGTTTCTGGCATAAATTTACTGCATTTCTTAAAAAACAACAACAAAAAAAGTTCTATTCTACCTTCTTACCTTTTTCAGGTAATTTTGCAGCACTTTTCACATAAATTTGTTACACTGTTTTCAAAAAATTGCAAATTTTCCAATACATTTGTGATGGGTTTTTCCCAATAAATGTTTTATTTCTTGGAAATTTTTTGTGACATTTTCCTCACATTTTTTCCTGAATTTGTGATCATTTTTGGCATAAATTTTCAGTTTTTCTCATAAATTTGTTACGTATTTTATTTATAATTTTTCCCCTCACAAATCTGTGCCCTCTTTTCAGTCAAAATTGTGATTTTTTTGTCAAGGCCTTAAGGAACCACTGGCTATGGGCAAAAGAGCCCCATGTACAGTGCATCTGGAAAATATTCACAGAGCTTCACTTTTTCCACATTTTGTTATGTTACAGCCTTATTCCAAAAGGGATTCAATTCATTTTCTTTTCTTCAAAATTCTACACACAATACCCCATAATGACAATGTGAAAAAAAGTTGAGATTTTTGCAAATTTGTTAAAAATAAAAAAAAATAAGAAATCACATGTACATAAGTATTCAAAGCCTTTGCTCAATACTTTGTTGATGTACCTTTGGCAGCAATTACAGCCTCAAGTCTTTCTGAATATGATGCCACAAGCTTGGCACACCTATCTTTGGGCAGTTTCACCCATTCCTCTTTGCAGCACCTCTCAAGCTCCATCAGGTTGGATGGGAAGCATCGGTGCACAGCCATTTTCAGATCTCTCCAGAGATGTTCAATTGGATTCAAGTCTGGGCTCTGGCTGGGCCACTCTAGGACATTCACAGAGTTGTCCTGAAGCCACTCCTTTGATATCTTGGCTGTGCGATTAGGGTCGTTGTCCTGCTGAAAGACGAACCGTCGCCCCAGTCTGAGGTCAAGAGCGCTCTGGAGCAGGTTTTCATCCAGGATGTCTTTGTACATTGCTGCATTCATCTTTCCCTCTATCCTGACTAGTTTCCCAGTTTCTGTCGCTGAAAAACATCCCCAACAGCATGATGCTGCCACCACCATGCTTCACTGTAGGGATGGCCAGTGTCTGGTTTCCTCCAAACATGACGCCTGGTATTCATGCCAAAGAGTTCAATCTTTGTCTCATCAGACCAGAGAATTTTGTTTCTCATGGTCTAAGAGTCCTTCAAGTGCCTTTTGGCAAACTCCAGGTGGCCTTCCATGTGCCTTTTATTAAGGAGTGGCTTCCATCTGGCCACTCTACCATACAGGCCTGATTGGTGGATTGCTGCAGAGATCGTTGTCCTTCTGGAAGGTTCTCCTCTCTCCACAGAGGAACGCTGGAACTCTGACAGAGTGACCATTGGGTTCTTGGTCACCTCCCTGACTAAGGCCCTTCTCCCCCGATCGCTCAGTTCAGATGGCCGGCCAGCTCTAGGAAGAGTCCTAGTGGTTCCAAACTTCTTCCATTTACGGATGATGGAGGCTGCTGTGCTCATTGGGACCTTTAAAGCAGCAGAAATTTTTCTGTACCCTTCCCCAGATTTGTGCCTCGGGACAATCCTGTGCTCAGAGGTCTACAGACATTTCCTTTGACTTCATGCTTGGTTTGTGCTCTGACCTGCACTGTCAACTGTGGGACCTTATATAGACAGGTGTGCGCCTTTTCAAATCACGTCCAATCAACTGAATTTACTACAAGTAGACGCCAATTAAGCTGTAGAAACATCTCAAGGATGATCAGTGGAAACAGGATGCACCTGAACTCAGTTTTGAGCTACATGGCAAAGGCTGTAAATACTTATGTACATGTGATTTTTTAGTTTTTTTGTTTTTAATAAACTTGAAAAAAATCTCAAAAAAACCCAACTTTTTTTCCACACTGTCATTATGGGGTATTGTGTGCAGAATTTTGAGGAAAAAAATTTAATCCATTTTGAAATAAGGCTGTAACATAAAAAAATGTGGAAAAAGTGAAGCGCTGTGAATACTTTCCAGATGCACTGTAGCTCCAGAGCCACAGGTTGCAGACCCCTGGCCCAGGAGGAACAGTGATTCTTGTTAAGTGTGGACAGACAGATGGACACAGTACCATAGTATTAGCTGCTTATGGCTTTGCCAGAATGAGCTAAAAATCTAACTAGACTTTTTTTGTCTCTTGGCTGCTCCCTTTCGGGGTCGTCACGGTGTATAATCACCTTATATTGCGACGATCCGCATGTTGATTTGGCAAGGGTTTTTATGCTGGATGCCCTTCCTGACACAACCCTGCCCATTCATCTGGGCCTGGGACTGGCACAGGGAGTGCACTGGCTTATGCACCCCCTGAGGCTGGGTAACCAACATTTCCCTCCTCCATTCCATTATTGCTGAGCACCAAGCTGGATGGCAGAAAGTTCCATTTTTATATGGTCTTTGGCATGATCTGGCTGGGACTAGATCCCCGGCCTCCCGGTTGTGAGGCAGATGCTCCACCTCTTGGCAACCACTCCGGTAAAAAAAAAAAAAAAATCTAACGAGACTATAAAACAAATTTGTTTTTGTGCTAATTTGGATACTTGCATCACTGATCACTGGACTCCACTGTCCAGCATTGGTCGGTGTATCTCTCAGAGGCTGGAAAGGAGATGAAGTAAGGGAATGAAGCAGAGACTTTGGAGTTTTGCAGAAAATCTTTTCCCATATCCCTCACAAAGAAATCAACCTGTGTTGTGTTTACTTTGGGGAAAGTCTCCTTTTGAAGCTATGTTAAAATCTGTTTATTCATTGGCAATAAAAAATATGTTTACTATGTAGAGAGTGCACTGAAAACAGACTTGGAGAAAATGTACAAAATGCCCTTCAAATTAAAATCTATTAAAAAGATTTTTTTAAATATACTTTAATATTTCCTTTATAGCAAAGCTCCTAAGGCCTCTTGGGTAGTGTCTTTGTGTTTGCATTCTCCCTTGTCTGGAAGCATCTCGCTCGCAAAGTGCTCTGTAAATAGGCTGCTAAGTGGGGAACAATGAGATGAGTGCCGTCATGTCATTTCTCTTGTGTGTAACAGATCAGGATGTTATGGATGGGCTCACTCACCGATCTTCCTCTAAGGCTTGGAGAAACTCAGCACTCTTCTTCTGCCTGGACAGATGAATGAAACTGCAGTTAGCAGAGGAGACTGTGTGTCTACAGTGTATTTAAAGCAGGTATCACACACACACACACACACACACACACACACACACACACACACACACATGCACGCGCGCGTGCACACACACACAGATATCCATAGCTGCCTCATACCTGTTGTTGTCCATTAGTAGACTACTGATGCGACTGCTGATGTTGTCTTCAGCCTGTCGGACTCTCTCCAGCACCAGCAGCCTCTCGGCCTCCTGAGCCCTCTGTTGTTTGCTCAAGCCCTGCTCCACACGTTCCTGCTCCTGAACATCAGACACAGTATGCACAGAAGTGACTGTAATGTCACAGTTACAACTTCACTGGGTATTTTGTGAGTCCACACCCTCAAAATGTTCACAAGAGAGAATCTCATCCTAATCAGGCATAGACATCAACAGCCAAAATTCTTGGTTAGAGCTTTTTAAACATGGATATCTGCTCTGTTTTATTACGTATGACATGGTAACCTCAGTGGAGTTAAACAAACGTACTGCATCGCCTCTACTGCAGCTCCTCTATTGACCATTAGAGGCTTTTACCAAAAATAAGTCACTCCCCATAGACTCCTACGTTAAATAGGAGAAACAGTCTGCAAAGCAGTTACAGTCTCTATACCCAATTCACCTCTTTATATCTTTGTTGGGGGTGAATTACTTCTATCTTTCCCACCTCTATGAGCTTGCAATTATTAGGTGTGGTCTTTTTCACTGATTGGTAGCGGTAGCTGCTAGCTGTATGCTAGATTTGTATGCTAGGAGACACTAAAGCAGACTTTTATGGTATTACTGAATTTTGATTATTTTTTAATGCAATTATCTAACAAATAAAAGTTATTGTAAAATAATCAAATATAAGCTGCTTCTTTCATCACAAGTGACTACTGATCCAGTGCTACATTGTGACACTGGGAGTTGGACAGCACAAAGATGGCGGATTGGAACTCCCAATACATGGCATCGCAATACTCAACATTTTGCAACATTATAATAACACTGCATTGTGGGGGGTTTGGCCATTCACAACCCTCATAGTAAGTAGCTTCATCAATCATTTTACATCTGTGTCAGGGTGGGGCAAAAGATTGATTTGAAGTAGTATTGCGATACTTGCCACTCATGTGTGTGTGTGTGTGTGTGTGTGTGTGTGCGCGCGCGCACGTGAGATTGCTGCAAACTCTTGGGCAATAATTAACCAATTGGGTTTTCAGTCCACTACATAATGCAAAGTAAGCACACATTGGCAGATGAAGTCATAGCTTGTCTCAAGAGATTTGGAGCCAGGTGTACAAATTAGGAAGCAGCTGGAGAACACCAGAGGAAGAACAGGCCTGTTTCTGGATTTTATAACAAAGATGGAACAAAAGGCATACTTAACCTGCAAGAAGGACCACATACAAAAAGAAAACACTCGAAGAATACACAGCAACAGCACCATGAGCAGACGACAGCCAAGCTAAAACACTCCAGCACGAGTGGTGAGGAGTCCAGTGATAGTCAAGCCAAAATAGCACCCAGTAAAAATCAGACTGCAAGCGAGCCAAGAAAACAACATAGTCCGTGACCTGACTGTGTGCAGATACCTGTGTCGCTGTGGAAAATGGTGGCGCAGCAGTGTTTGCCCCAGCCTCCTTAGCCCCACTAGGTGCCCTAGAGCAAGGCTCTTAACCCAAACTGCTCCAGTGGAGCTACTGAGTGGCCACAGGTCAGTCTGTGGTTGTACTGGGCAACTTCAGGTGTGAATGCGAGCAGGGCATCCTTGAGAAAGACAGCTCGCCTCTCAATGAACCTCCCCTGCATAAAGATTTTTTTTTTTTAAAGAAGGCTCCTAAGGCCACCCATGTGACCCCGTCCTATTGCCATGGTGGTCCCGAAACTGAACTGAAAAGTGAAGTCTAAAGCTGAGGAATCTCTGAGCACAGCAGAGAGGACATCACAACAGCACACCATCCCACGGAGGACTGAGAGCCTGCAGTCACCGAAACAAAAGTGGCCACAGTGAGTTGAAAAGACTGAAAGCTTATATAAAACTGATATTGACAGTTGTACTTTGGGGACACAATTTGACCATGAATAAGAATAACAATAGAATAACAATAACCTGCTCCTTAACACCAGCAAAACCAAGGAGCTCATAGTGGACTACAGGAAGGAGAGGGAAGAGACACATGACCCCATCCATATCAATGGCATAGCTGTTGAACGTGTCCCCAGCTTAAAATTCCTGGGGACCCACATCTCGGAGGACCTGTCCTGGTCAGTTAACACCACCAGCCTGATCAAGAAGGCCCATCAGCGCCTCTTCTTCTTGAGGACACTGAAGAAGAACCATCTGTCAACTGACATCCTGGGCAACTTCTACCGCTGCGTGATAGAGAGCACCCTGACCAACTGTATCACAGTCTGGTATGGGAGCTGCTCTGTTGCTGACCGCAAGGCGCTGCAGCGGGTGGTGAAAACCGCCCAACGCATCACAGGAACTCCACTTCCAGTTATAGAGGATGTCTACAGGAAAAGATGTCTGCGCCGGGCACGCAGCATTCTTAGGGACTCCAACCATCCTGCTCATGGACTGTTCCAGCTTCTCCCCTCCAGAAGACGTTTCAGAAGCCTTCGGACTAGAACCAGCAGGTTTAGGAACAGTTTCTTTCCAACAGCTGTCACGTTATTGAACTTAGTTCCCCGCTGACTCTCTTACCATCATCTCTTACCATCCTCACCTGTACATAACTGCATAACTACATAACTACATCTAACTTATTGCACATTATTTGCACATAACAGTACTCTTAACTTTCTGCACTGCTGCATATATTTGCATATATTTGCTTAAATTGCACATACTGTTAATTACCGTATATACTGCACTGCTGTCCTTTGCACTTCTGATTGGATGCTAAACTGTGTTTCGTTACCTTGTATTCATACATGTGTAATGACAATAAAGTTGAATCTAATCTATCCATCCATCCATCCATCCATCTTCTACCGCTTAATCCTTTCGGGTCACGGGGGGGCTGGAGCCTATCCCAGCATCTTTTGGGCGAGAGGCAGGGTACACCCTGTACAGATCGCCAGTCCATCACAGGGCCAACACAGAGAGACAGACAACCATTCACTCTCACAGTCATACCTAAGGACAATTTAGAATCCCCAGTTTTGATGCCAATTAACCTAACTTGCATGTTTTTGGCATGTGGGAGGAAACCGGAGTGCCCGGAGTAAACCCACGCAGACACGGGGAGAACATGCAAACTCCACACAGAAGGGTCACCGATGGTCTGGGGGTGGGATCGAACCCACGATGGTCAAGGGTGGAATCGATCCCATGACCTTCTTGCTGTGCTGCCACTGTGCTAACCACTGCGCCACCGTGCTGCCCATCTAATCTAATCTAAATCTAATAAGGGGGAAAAATATACGGTATTAGGCAATAGGCGACCCAAGTGTCACAGTGGGTATCACGTGATGTCCCTTGCAATTCCCACCACTAATCTGTGTAAAAACAAAACAAAACAAACAAAAAAAACATACCAGCCGGACAGAATTGAGGATGCCTTCCTTGAGGGTGCTCTTCATCATCAGAAGCTGGGTTTGCTCCTTATGCTTCTCCTCCAGGTGACGCTCAAAAGCCAGTTTCTCCTGTTGCTTCTCTTCCTGAAGGTGGGACACAGAAGTCAGACAGCTTTTTTCTAGGGGTGGGTTCAAAAGATCAATATATCGATATGTATCGATACATGTTTGACTGAGCTGATATCGATCCACAAAATCCGCGGATCGATCTTTTAATATTAATATGTTTTAATATAATATTTTTACGTTTGTGAACGTCTGCTGAGTATAATCGGGTCGAAACCGGGTCAGTCAGCCAGGAACAACGGCCGAGAACCATAAACAACTGACGCGCTAACGGAGCTAGCAAGCTAACGGATATGCTAGTTCTTCTTCTGTGGTGTTAAAACGGTTCTCATCCGGCAAGAGTTTCCTGCCGCGCGTGCTCTTTCGTGTTTACACAAGCGGCGATATTAACGTGCGTCTCTTAATTTAGCAACAAAAGTCACCGTAAAGATTGTCCTCAACAGCTTCTGAATATTTTTCATAAATAAAACTTCTGTGTTCCCTGCGGCGCGTGCACACGTCTTTTGTGTTTACATGACGCGGAGTTAATAACGTGCGTCTCTTAATTTAGCAGCAAAAGTCACCGTATAGACTGTCCTCAACAGCTTCTGAATATTTTTCATAAAGCGGGGATAAACGGACTTTTACTCCGTGCAGCGCTGTGTTGGAACATCAAGTTGACGACTGATAAAGGGAAAATGCGGAGACTGAAACCCGTGAAGCAGAGACTTGGAGCTGCTGAGACTGTAAGTATAATGTTTGTTTGTTTTAACATTTATGTCGTCAATTAATAATTTATCTGGCATGATGGTGGTTTCTTTTACAAACTATGGACACAGAGAGAACTGCTGGTTAAGCGCTGTGAATAAATGCAGAATTAAGGTATATTTTATGAGATTATGGACTTCTGCCACTTAAGCGATGTGAAGAGAATAAATCACAATAAAATTAATAAAGGCTGCAGTACAACAAGCTATTGTTACTCAGTAGAACTAAACTGAAATGAACAAACCTTCTCAGGAAATGAACTGAAACCCTTTTCCAACATTGAAAGTTAATTTGTAGTTAAAATATTAAAAAAAAACCTAAATTACTAAACCCTACTGTGGTGTGGCGATCTAAAAATATGAATGTTAATTTTACTGTGAAATCTCTTCTTTTTATCTGCCTTCAGATGTGTGAAGACTGGAAGCTTCATCCTCACTGAGACCTTCTGAAGGTCAGAGGTCGTCAGTGGAGAAACATCCCTGCTTCATGTGGATTTCAGCACAGAAGAAGACCTCCAAGATTCAAGGAGGTGCTGCCATCACTTTCTCCACACTAACATGCATTCAATGCAATTTAGTTGTTGTAATGACAAATTCTTTTATTTCTTTTTTTAAAGTTCTCAGCAAGAACACAATATTGGTCTTTTTTTTTTTTTTTTACAATTTTACTGAGCATTTAATTCTAAATAAATCACTGTTTAACAAGAAATTTTTGGCAATCCTGTACTTTTCTTGTGGTGTTACATAGAACAGCATCACTGTAAACTATGGAAAAAGCAGCTGCTTTAAAATCTGTACTTCTTCACACAACTTTGAGTGCAAAATAACTCTAAAAGTGCCATAACTTTTTGGAAAAGCTCCCACAAATCCAGGCTTTTTGGGCCACAACAATCACAAAAACAGCTGACAAAATCCTGGAGGGACTGAAATACAGTGAGATTATGAATGCATGGTTCATGCATTGAATTTGTTTACTTACTCTGGGTGGTGAACTTGACACGACACACCCTTTGCACTAAAGAAAGCACCTGTGAGCACTTTATGAAATGATAAGTTAAATAATAAAAAGTGCATTATTGTAACTGATTTTGGGTCAGTTCTATATGTGATAATTTATGAATTAACAAAGTTAGAAGATTCTTGGTACAATTTGCAGCATTAGGTCTCGAAGATTTTTGTTTCATGGGAAGTAAAATGGCTATTAAAAATGGTAATTCCCCAGATCGAATCGGGATTGAATCGGAATCGAATCGATTCAGAATCTCAAGAATCGGAATCGAATCGATTCTGGAAATTAGGGATCGTTCCCAGCCCTACTTTTTTCATTAAAAAAAATATTAGATGCTATGTTTACAGACTTTTCTGCCCTACTGGTAGGAGTCAGACTGAACTAAATCAGGGGCACTGGGGGGCTTAAAACCCAAACAATGAGCTAACACATCAGAGTCTCTGGATTTGTTATTATGAGCTGCTTGATCACTGTTGAGACAAAAATACTGATTTATACTGAGATTCTCCAAAGAAAGGAGGAATGATGGTGCTAATGGAGAACTCTGAACTAAGGTGTCCTTGTGTGGTGGAACCACAAACCTTTTTCTTCTCATATTCACCAAATCTTTTCTGCAAAACAAAGAAAAGAAAAAAAGGTTCAATGTCACTACTGGTGTCTCCCGTGTGTGTGTGTGTGTGTGTGTGTGTGTGTGTGTGTGTGTGTGTGTGTGTGTGTGTGTGTGTGTGTGTGTGTGTGTGTCGGGGGATCCAATGTACCTGCCAGGCCTCCTCCATGCCATCCAAAGAGTCAGAGTTCTGCTTGCCACCGTCACTCTCCAGCACTGGCAGAAGATACTGGGAGGGAGGACAGTACTCCTCTCCAAGCTCTGAAGAAAGAAAACAACAATAATCTCCTCTGCGGTCACTGAGATGTGATGTGACTTTTTTAACCTCAGAAGGGTAAGTATGAATTTTGTGTATTAAAACCAGACCATCAATGATGGAGTAGCTCATTCCAGACTGTAGAAACCACATCAGGAGTGACAAGATATCCTGACTCTTGACCTTCAGCGCAACCTGGATGCAGACCCACCTGAGGGTCACGGTGTGTGAGTTTGGTGAGCACTGGGGCAATTGCCTACGACAGGGGTCTGCAACCTTTGTCAACCGAAGAGCCATTTTGTCAGTCTCCAACTAAAATAGAAGTGGCTGAGGGCCGCAACAGCGATTTGACCTTTAAAATAAAGATTATGTTCTTATAAAGTTTTTTTTTTTTATACACATTGCTCTGAATATTATGTGACATAAATGAATTCATACTACAACAGTGAAAAAAACTGTCAAGCTTTATATATAGCTTCATTCATGAAATAAATGTATTACAAATATATTACAAATTGTTTTGTGCTGAAAAATAATGTGAATATAATATAGTAATGTGAATATCTGATCATTTTTTGTATAGTTTTTCAATTATCAGCACATTCATAAATTGTTTAAATCTGAAAAAATATCATCCATCTCCTACTTTCAGCAGTGATGGCACAACTTTAGTTCCTGATATGTTAATAAATTAAAGATGAAAGTTTTATTTAGAAGAAGCTACTTTTCATCCTTTTTTTATGTTTCCTCATAATGCTCCCTATTTAAATGTATTAATATAATATAAATCTGTATCCTTCACCTGTTCTCCAGACTCATGTTGACAACTAGTGGATTGGTTGTCTGACAACTGGTTGTCTGATATTCTTCTTTATTTATTTTGAAATTAAAACAAAAAGAATTCTAAACAACTTTCTAAATAATATGACTTTAAAAATCATTTGGTGCAAATTAAGTCCATTAGAAACAATACAGCAGAGTGGGGGGAAAAAGTTTTTAAAAAAATGTAATTTCCTGCTGAGCTAAATGGTTATAATTTAAAAAAAAAAAAAGTGTGGCATTGATAGACAGTCTGCACTTATAATTCACTGTCCAAAACCCCACAGGTAACAAGCTAGCAGTTATCCTACAGACAAAAAGCTGAAAACATCCTTAAAATAAAAAGCTCACCTCTACATCACTGTTAGAGAATCTTCTCTCTTTTTTTTAATTTACAAATTGCGAGGGAAAACTGTCAGCTGTAGGTCTTATTTTAGGCAACTATATCTGGTTGACAGTGTGTCACAATAATAGCACATAACAGCACAACCATTCTAAAAATTGAATTGATATAAAGAGCTTTTATTTTTACACAACTCAGAAGTATTGAGTTGTGATGGTGAAAATAAATTCACACTCTTTCAGACTTTGGTCATGTCTGTGAATCCAGCTTTTATAGCGCAGGATACTAATTGTAAGGTTATTGAGCAGGAATTCAAGGATCATTTCTCATTTTTAAGGACAATTAAGGCGTTGATTTTAGACAATCACATTTAAGATTTTTCATGGACCTGTAGACACTAATGAGGCAGCTGGTTTTCTTCTTGTTTGTGTTCTTGTGGAGAAATTATCTCCACATAACCATACATGAATGCAAATTAATCTGTCCACACAGAATTAAACTCTACTTTCCTCTATGATTTTACTTTTTCTGGATCTGTTCATGTCTTACTGAGAGTGGGTGGGGATCAGTAGGAAGCTGCTGCTCTCTGTGCTCTCCACATGCGCTATACAGAGAGGCTCAGAGGCTCTTCCGTACGTGTGAGCCACTGTCAGCTGTGACGCATGGTTGACAACATAATAAATAGTTTTAAAAATATATATTTTACATTCCTGAAAGTATGTGTTCCTACTGACAAATGTATTTAATAAACAATAATTTGAAAAGTAAAATAATTAAAATCAACTTCATTAATTTCTGTGTGTTCTGAGATATAACTGCAGGGAGCCACAGCATGGGGGCTGAAGAGCCGCATGCAGCTCCGGAGCTGCGAGTTGCCGACCCCTGACCCAGGAGGAGCAGTGATTTTTTTCTGAAATCACGTAACTGCACAAGAGAGATGAAGAAGAGTGTGCAGACAGAGTGGAGTGGGTGGGGAGGAGTGTCAGGGGGGATTTTGACGTAAGGATGGCAGCTAGAGTGAAAGGGAAGATTTAGCAAGACAGCAGTGAGACCTGCACTCAATGACGTGCGGTCAGGAGAGGCAGGCAAGTTATCATGAAAAAATAAAGAATTATAAATATATTATTTGACCACTAATTTGTCTTGTAGGTCTAAATGTAATTTCTGAATGATTCTGATCATTTCAATAATATTTATACATTTAAAATGGCCAAATCTGCACATTTCTTGTTCAAATACAAGGGAGAGAGGCCAGGTGACGCAGCAACAAATGCAGCCTCAAAGGATTGCGCAATCCTCCACAGCCTGGTCTGAGCTCGTGCAAGATGCACGTCCCTGGTGGCAGCTCTATGAATGTCAAAAATGTCATGTTTGTAGGAGCTTTTATTGTGTGTCCTCCTTTTCCATAGTCTATGTAATGTACTTAACGTGTGTGTAAACATATTTAGTCTTCTTAATCTGACATAAAACTTTAGTTAAAAATCACAGTCAGAAGCTGCGCAGTAATGTTGCTCCAATTGTGTGTGTGTGTGTGTGTGGGGGGGGGGTGCTTGAGCACTGTAGGCAAAGGAGTTTGTCCCGGCTTGTACTTGTTGCTCTTCTTTTACACTGAGGCTAAGCACCAGATTAGCTAAAGATAAGTCAAGTGTACCAAGTACTCCGTTTGTGCTTCTATTTTATACAGACTGAAAAAGGAAGACTTTATAGCTAAACTTAAAAATTCTCAAAACTGGACTTTCAACCAAAACTGGCAGTAATCTCGATTGAGACAGAGAGACTTTTAAAACTAAAAGAAGACAAGGAGGACCTTTACAACAAAGTCATTGAGATTTTTGTCCAGAGGGATAGGCGGATGGATTTCCTTTACAAGTAAAGGTAAAGCCATTCATACTTGTTTTATATACTTGAATTTGCATTGAATTGTGGAGCTACAGGGTGCACAGCAAATGCGCCTCAACGGGAAAATATTGCCTCTTGTTATGAAAGAAATTTCAGGGTACGAAAGGCAAAAAAGTACACGCTCCTCGCAGCTCCCGTAGTTTACCGAACGTAAACATACTTGTAGCTGCTCTGCCATTGGCTATCGCCTAGCATCTTCCTGGTATCCCATTGGCCACGAAGTGTTCGGGCAGTTTTACGTGTGTGTACAGTAAAGTATTAACATTTATTCACTATGGGCCCCAAGAAAGTGATGGAGATAAGTGGAAAAGGAGAAAAGAAGAAGAAGAGAGTTTTTTTGTCCATACAAACAAAGAAAGAGATAATAGAAAGGTATGAAAAGGGGATGCGTTTGGTTGATCTCGCCAAAGAATATGGCCGTAATACATCTACGATCGGCACATTTTCGAAGGATTGTTAAAAGCCGACAAAAGCAAACGTCCTTGGATCGGTTCTTCACAAAACGTCAGGCAAAAACCACTGATGAGAGAGAATATGAACCAAAGGAGGCAAAAGGTGACGACGACGACGATAGCAGTTAAAAGGTAAATGAACATAATTTTTATTATTCTTTACTTTATACTTTAGTCTTTGTTTTTTTAAATTACAACTCTCATTTTATGTTTATTGTGCAGTAATCTAATTGTAACATGTATTTGTTACATGTTTTGATGCGTTTTTATGATTTATAAAAAATTTATGCCCGAATTTTTGGGGCTTGGAACGGATTAGGGCATTTACATGTAAAACGCGTCTCTACTTACGGAATTTTCACGTTACGGAAATACTTCCGGAACGAATTAATTTCATAAGTAGAGGTACCACTGTATTCAGGAGAGATGAATGAAATGAAAACATGGAGGCATGGCATTAGTCAGCAGAACTTTAACTGCCTTTCTGCAAAACAAAAGCAACTGGAGAGAACTACTGTTTCTGCTTCTTCCCTTCACAATGAAAGCTCTAGACATGCATTGCAGAAGTGAACTTAAATTCACTGTGCATTCTATCAAGAGGCAGTTCAGCAAAATGCCTTAGTTGCTTTGTTAATAAATTATTTATATAATTGGATTTTATAATGTACAATTAGCAGATCATAAAACATGCAAACTTTTAATTGAAATTAAATTCAAGCATATGCTGTTGTGTTCGTGTATTTGTAAATCTGACTTTGAAAGAGCCTGCTATGACGTATGCTTTGGCTGCCAAAGAGATAGGAGGCAGAGCTGGAAGTGGCAGAGTTGAAGAAGCTAAGGTTCTCACTGAAAGTGACTAGGAGGAGTAGCTCAGGTTGAGCAGTTTGGAGACAAAGAAAGAGTGACAAGGCGGAGATGGTTTGGACATGTGCAGAGGAGGGATGGTGGATATATTGGACAAAGGGTGTTGAAGATGGAGCTGGAGGGCAGGAGGAAATGAGGAAGACCACAGAGAAGATTCATGGATGTAGTGAAAGAGGACATGGAGAGGATTGGTGTTACAGAGGAAGATGCAAGGGATAGAGTAATATGGAGGCTGATGATCCGCTGTGGCGACCCCTCCAGGGAGCAGCCAAAAGAAGAAGAAGACGATCCAAGTGCCCAGACCTCCTGACCTTTGATAATGACCTTAAACACAACCTGGACGCAGACCGGCATGAGGGTCATTAGGTGCCAGTTTGGTGAGCATCGGGGCAAGTGTCGAGGAAAAGTGGACAGGTGGACAGACAGCCAGACAGACGGCGTGCCATTGCATTAGTTCCTTTCCGCTTTGCTGGAATGAACTAAAAATTCAAAAGTTTTTTGCAATTTAGCTAGTGGAAGACAATGGACTCTTAATTACCTCAGTTCGTGTGTGTGTGCGCATGCAAGTGTAACTGTGAGCTCCATACAGGAAGCCATACCTGTGCAGAGGAAGCGTTGGATGCTCTCTGTCCCCTCTGTACACACAGAGGCAGGAGGGTAGGACATCATGGCAGCATCAAGGGCGAAGCTCTGTGACAGAACACACACAGTTTATACATGTATACAGCCTGTCTTCAGCTTTTCAGTAAAGGCAAACACCTGAGCACACACCTCTAAGGTGCGGATGTAAGCCAGAGCTTTGGGAAGCTGTACAATGTTGTTGTCGCTGAGGTCCAGGGTCCGCAGGCTGCTCAGAGAACCAATTGAGGATGGTATCTCACTGAGACAGTTCCCTGAAAGACACAAACAAAAACAACATATCAAAAGGTTTTTTTTTTTTTTTCCACAACTATAACCAAAGTCCTCAGTCGTGCTTTGTGCATAATTTCACAAACTCATGAATTCAGGCATCACAATGTTGTCTCTCTTTCAACATTGTTCAGCATTAATGGACAATCATAAGGATAAGAGAAAAGTGACTTGTATCTACAGTGGTGTGAAAAAGTGTTTGCCCCCTTCTTGATTTCTTGTTTTTTGTATGTTTTTCACACTTAAATGCTTCAGCTCATCAAACAAATTTAAATATTAGACAAAGATAACACAAGTAAACACAAAATGCAGTTTTTAAATCAAAGTGTTTATTATTAAGGGTAAAAAAAATCCAAACCTACATGGCCCTGTGGGAAAAAGTGATTGCCCCCCCCCCATTAAAACATAAATTAACTGTGGTTTATCACGTCTTTGGAAAGCTATATATATTAAAAAGCCATTTCTAATGCTTTAGGACTCCAGCGAACCACAGTGAGAGCCATTATCCACAAATGGCGAAAACATGGAACAGTAGTGAACCTTCCCAGGAGTGGCCAGCCAACCAAAATTACCCCAAGAGTGCAGCGACGACTCATCCAAGAGGTCACAAAAGACCCCACAACAACATCCAGAGAACTGCAGGCCTCATGTGCCTCAGTTAAGGTCAGTGTTCATGACTCCACCATTAGAAAGAGACTGGGCAAAAATGGCCTGCATGGCAGAGTTCCAAGACAAAAACCACTGCTGAGCAAAAAGAACATAAAGGCTCGTCTCAGTTTTGCCATAAAACATCTTGATGATCCCCAAGACTTTTGGAAAAATACTCTGTGGACTGATGAGACAAAAGTTGAACTTTTTGGAAGGTGTGTGTTCCATTACATCCGGCGTAAAACTAAGACAGCATTTCAGAAAAGGAATATCATACCAAGAGTAAAATATGATGGTGGTAGTGTGATGGTCTGGGGCTGTTTTGCTGCTTCAGGACCTGGAAGACTTGCTATGGTAAATGGAACCATGAATTCTGTTGTCTACCAAAAAATCCTGAAGGAGAATGTCTGCCATCTGTTCGTGACCTCAAGCTGAAGCGCACTTGGGTTCTGCTGCAGGACAATGATCCAAAACACACAAGCAAGTCCACCTCTGAATGGCTTAAGAAAAACAAAATGAAGATTTTGGAGTGGCCTAGTCAAAGTCCTGACCTGAATCTGATTGAGATGCTGTGGGATGACCTTAAAAAGGCGGTTCATGCTAGAAAACCCTCCAATGTGGCTGAATTACAACAATTCTGCAAAGATGAGTGGGCCAAAATTCCTCCACAGTGCTGTAAAAGGCTCACAGCCAGTTATCGCAAATGCGTGATTGCAGTTGTTGCTGCTAAGGGTGGCCCAACCAGTTATTAGGTTTAGGGGGGCAATCAGTTTTTCCACATAGGGCCATGTAGGTTTGGATTTATTTCCCCTTAATAATAAACACCTTCATTTAAAAACTGCATTTTGTGTTTACTTGTGTTATCTTTGTCTAATATTTAAATTTGTTTGATGATCTGAAACATTTAAGTGTGACAAACCTACAAAAAAATGAGAAATCAGGAAGGAGGCAAACACTTTTTCACACCACTGTATATAGCACCAAAAGCCAGTTTAGAAAGCTTGGGATCAGTCCGCCAAGGTCTCCGCCTTTGACTGCCACCTAATCCACATAGCACCGGACTTCCATGATCCCTCCTGCAGGTGGTGAACCTACTGGAGGGCGGACCCATGTAACTCCTTCGGGCTGAGCCCGGCCGGGTCCCATGGGTGGAAACCCGGCCACCAGACGCTAGCCTTCGAGCCCCTCCCCCAGGCCTGGCTCCAGGGTGGGGCCCCGGTAACCCCATACCGGGCGGGGTACACTGAATCCTTGATATACAATTTATCATGAGAGTCTGTTGGATCGTTCTTCGTCTGGCCCTTCACCCAGGACCAGTTTGTCTTGGGAGACCCTATCAGAGGCAAATTGCCCCGGACAACATAGCTCCTGGGATCACTGGGGCACGCAAACCCCCCCACCACGATAAGGTGACGATCCATGAGGGGCCCCAAGTGGAGGAGTTTAAGTATCTTGGGGTCTTGTTCACGAGTGAGGGGAAAATGGAGCGAGAGATCGACAGACGGATTGGAGCAGCATCTGCAGTGATGCGGACGTTGTACCGGTCTGTTGTGGTGAAGAGGGAGCTTAGTTCTAAGGCAAAGCTGTTGATTTACCAGTCAATCTACGTTCCTACTCTCACCTATGGTCACGAGCTTTGGGTAATGACCGAAAGAACGAGATCGCGGATACAAGCGGCTGAAATGAGCTTTCTCCGTAGGATTGCTGGACTCACCCTCAGAGATAGGGTGAGGAGCTCAGTCATCCGGGAGAGGCTCAGAGTAGAACCGCTGCTCCTCCACATTGAAAGGAGTCAGTTGAGGTGGTATGGGCATCTGATTAGGATGCCTCCTGGACGCCTCCCACTTGAGGTGTTTCAGGCACGTCCCACTGGGAGGAGACCCCGGGGCAGACCCAGGACTCGGTGGAGAGACTATGTCTCCCAGCTAGTCTGGGAACGCCTTGGTATCCCCTCTGAAGAGCTGGAGCAGGTGGCTGGGGAGAGGGAAGTCTGGGCTTCTCTGCTTGAACTGCTGCCTCCGCGACCCGGACCTCCGGAAAAGCGGTAGAAGATGGATGGATGGATGGATGTATATAGCACTTTTTCTGCTTTCTTTTTCTGCTTAACTAGTTACTACATTAAAACCATACACAGAGTGCCAGAATGCAATTTAAACCAGCATGGTGATCCTAACTTGTATTTACATGTTCTGTTTGAATTTTTATGAATATGTGCAATAGGGGCAGTATGCAATATACAGTATGTCAGCAGATGTCATGTTGTGATGTGACGTCTTGTGTTCTGATGTGAAGCACGTTTGTGTCAGCACCGTGAGTGAACAGCAAATTTCATCAAGGGGACAATAAAGCATATTCTATTAGCTTATCAGACACCTAGGGCCGAAGTATAAAGATGGCATACTGAAGTGGACAAAATTGTTGGTATCCCTCTGTTAATGAAAGAAAAACCCACAATGGTCACAGAAATAACTTGAATCTGACAAAAGTGGTAATAAATAAAAAAATTCTATGAAAATTAACCAATGAAAATCAGACAATGCTTTTGAATTGTGGTTCAACAGAATTATTTAAAAAAAAAAAAAACCTCAAGAAACAGGCCTGGACAAAAATGATGGTACCCCTAGAAAAAATTGAAAATAATGTGACCATAGGGACATGTTCAACCAAGATGTGTCCTCTAATTAACATCACAGGTGTCTACAAACTTGTAATCAGTCAGTCGGCCTATTTAAAGGGTGACAAGTAGTTACTGTGCTGTTTGGTGACATGGTGTGTACCACACTAAACATGGACCAGAGGAAGCAAAGGAGAGAGTTGTCTCAGGAGATTAGAAAGAAAATTATACACAAGCATGTTAAAGATAAAGGCTATAAGACCATCTCCAAGCAGCTTGATGTTCCTGTGACTACAGCTGCACATATTATTCAGAAATTTAAGATCCACGGGACTGTAGCCAACCTCCCTGGATATGGCCGCAGGAGGAGACGGATAATACGAATGGTAACAAAAGAGCCCAGAACAACCTCTAAACACATTCATGGTGAACTCCAAGGTCAAGGTACGTCAGTGTCAGATCACACCATCCATCGTTGTTTGAGACAAAGTGGACTTCATCAAGGAGGACACCACTGTTGAAAACAAATCATAAAAAAGCCAGACTGGAATTTGCCAAACTGCATGTTGACAAGCCACTAAGCTTCTGGGAGAATGTCCTATGGACAGACGAGACAAAACTGGAACTTTTTGGCAAGGCACATCAGCTCTATGTTCACAGATGCAAAAATGAAGCATACCAAGAAAAGAACACTGTCCCTACTGTGAAACATGGAGGAGGTTCTGTTATGTTCTGGGGCTGCTTTACTACATCGGACACAGGGTGTCTTGAATCTGTGCAGGGTACAATGAAATCTCAAGACTATCAAGGTATTCTAGAGAGAAATGTGCTGCCCAGTGTCAGAAAGCTTGGTCTCAGTCGCAGGTCATGGGTCTTGCAACAGGATAATGACCCAAAAAGCACAGCTAAAAACACCCAAGAATAGCTAAGAGCACAACATTGGAGTGTTCTAACATGGCCTTCTATGAGCCCTGATCTAAATCCTATTGAACATCTGTGGAAGGAGCTGAAACATGCCGTCTGGAGAAGGCACCCTTCAAACCTGAGACAACTGGAGCAGTTTGCTCACGAGGAGTGGGCCAAAATACCTGCTGAGAGGTGCAGAAGTCTCATTGACAGTTACAGAAATCGTTTGATTGCAGTGATTGCCTCAAAATGTTGTGCAACAAAATATTAAGTTAAGGGTACCATCATTTTTGTCCAGGCCTGTTTCATGAGTTTGTTTTTAAAATAATTCTGTTGAACCACAATTCAAAAGCATTGTCTGATTTTCATTGGTTAATTTTCATAGAATTTTTATTTATTACCACTTTTGTCAGATTCAAGTTATTTCTGTGACCATTGTGGGTTTTTCTTTCATTAACAGCGGGGTACCAACAATTTTGTCCACGTCTGTATGTGCTCGTCCAAAGTTCTTCAGAGGTCAGTGTTAGCTACAGAAAATCAATGCCAAACCTTTCAAATTAAGGGTCTGCAGGAGCCGCAGGTCCCCAATCGACTGCGGCAGTGCCTTCAAGCGATTTTTCTCTACATTTAGAATCTGACAAAGAAAAAAAAATGTATATGTGGATAATGAGCAGTGACTTCCCCCTTTTCTTCTCTGCTACCTGGAATGAACTTCAGAATGTTTTTACCTGCAGTGATGTCAGCTTTCCAATGCCCTCTGGGAGTGAGGTGAGCTTGTTCTCATGGAGATCCAAAACCTTTGGAAGCAGGCAGACATAATCAGGCATCGTCATTTAAAACTGTTTTTCCGCTAATCTGACTAGAGTGTAGTTGTTTGTGTAAGAATTTGCCCAAATCTGAAACATGAGAAATGTGATTCCAGTGGTTTTCCACCAAAATCCTTTGATGCCAATATGCTGCATTTTAGGATTAGAGGGCAACCTCTATTGATGGACAGGCAGATGAGATATGTTAGCTGTAAATACGGCAATGTGCAGCAATAAATTAAGCATAATTACAGCACTATTTTAAGCATTTTGGAGACCTATTAATGAATGTGAGCAACCCACCAAAGTAGAAAGAGCTACATACAGTGCATTCGAGAAGTATTCACGGCACTTCAATTTCTCCACAGTATGTTTTGTTACAGGCTTATTCCAAAAGGGATTAAATTCATTTTTTTCCTTAAAATTTTACACAGAATACCCCATAATGACAATGTGAAAAAATGTTTTTGTTGTTTTTTTTTAATTTTTGCCAATTTATTAAAAATAAAAAACTGAGAAATCACATGTACATAAGTATTCACAGCCTTTGCTCAATACTTTGTTGATGCACCTTTGGCAGCAAGTACAGCCTCAAGTCTTTTTGAATATGATGCCACAAGCTTGGCACACCTATCTTTGGGCAGTTTTGCCCATTCCTCTTTGCAGTGCCTCTCAGGCTCCATCAGGTTGGATGGGAAGCGTCGGTGCACAGCCATTTTCAGATGTCTCCAGAGATGTTTAATTGGATTCAAGTCTGGGCTCTGGCTGGGCCACTCAAGGACATTCACAGAGTTGTCCTGAAGCCACTCCTTTGATATCTTGGCTGTGTGCTTAGGGCCACTGTCTTGCTGAAAGATGAACTGTCTCCCCAGTCTGAGGTCAAGAGTGCTCTGGAGCAGGTTTTCAATGAAGCCCCTGATTGGTTATATCAGGTATGCTTGAGATCACACCGGATTTGCAAATGTGTGCTCTTATGAGGAATTCTATTCAGGGGATTGAATAATTTTGAGACTGCAGTAGTCTTTGAAAATAGGATTTAGTGTTGAATTTAGATAAAATCCTTGTATTAGTTTTAAATATTTAAACTGTTCTTGTGTAACTTGTTTATTACAAACACCCAAAAAATTTTCATTTTTGCCAATAAACCTAAAATGCAATGTGGGTTGAATAATTTTAATTACAACTGTAGCATCAATGTCTAAAAGGAACTTGCTAAGTAAGTGGAATCTATAGAGGAGGAAACAATGTAGAGAAGAGCGCACAGCTGACATAATGTTTAATATGAAGCTGTGAACAAAAGTCATGTGCATTAGGGGTGATTTTGGCTCAAAAGTGAATGTTTAACGGCACCAGTTGGTTTGAACTGGTGTCCATTTTTGAAAAATGGAACAAATGGAGCATTAGTTTGGTTTGAAAGGGCAATGCAATAAAATTTTTACAAAATGGCTCAGAGCCTACAATTTTGACACGCTAATAATAAGATAAACATCACAGTTTGTCTCTACATCTTTGCATATGTGACAAAAAAACTCATGCAGCATTGCAACATGATTTTGGCAGGAATTTCCCCATCATGCTTTGTGTCTGGTGTACCTTTAAAGTAGTAAGACTGTTGGTGTCACATCCTTTGGGGAGTAAATGCCTCAGCTCATTGTTACAGAGTATAAGTACCTGAAGGAGAAAAACAGATGATGTGTCCAACTGTGTAACCAGGGATACAAACAGCACACCAACAGTTATGTTCATTGGTATTCCTCAGCATGAACTGAGTGATAAACAACAGAACATATGCAAGACCAGTCCCTGTGATCCTGCTGCTGAGAAGCAGCTTAATAGCATGTTGCTATCCTCACCACACAAGTGTGCTGGACACGTTGTGAAGCTTTGATGTGGGTATCTATCAATAGTATCTCACAGAGCCATGAATGTTGACAAACATGGCAATTTTTGGATTTGCCAACTTTTCTGATGAATATTCACGAACATCAGGGTTTACCTCTGACATCGGCAACAATTAGCAATGTTTAGCGACGTATAACAACCATTTGCAACATTACTGCAAATATTTATTTGTGAATGACAGCTGGCAAACATTAGCAACTATTAACAAATGTTGGCAACCGTGTTTACAACGATTGGCAACTATTTGCAACTCTTATCACTGTTTGAGACCTTTTGCCTACTCTGGGTGAATGTTAGGTGAATCTTGGACCCAACACAATAAAACGGGGTGCACAAACTTTCCCGGGCATTCAGTTTCTCCTGATCACTGTGGGAGATAGACACCTGCATTAGCTATATACTGTATAACAAAATATATGAACACAAAACACAATATCACACCGCCTGATTTGACTGGGCATTGACTGTGGCGCACAGGCCAAACCCTATGGTGCTTTCCACCTCACTCCTGCTCACATGAGTTCTAGACTGCAAAATGCAAACACAGACCACACACATTTACTGTAGGCTAAATATATATACACCTTTTTTTTTTTTTTTTAAATCAGTATATAAATATAGTGAGCCTTACCTTTATCTGGAGATGTGTGCGAGTGTTCATCAGGAAAGCTACTGTTTCTGTCACTCCTGTTGAGATTTACTGGATTGATATTATCATTTTCGGTTTTGCTAACTTTCTGTTCGTGTTTGGGATTATAATAACAGTCATAGATCCTTTACAATTATTCTACCTGTTGAGATGATGCAGGCCTAAACAGTCTCACAGAGACTGGTGGTGTGGTGCTGAAGGACAGCATCGGCATCAGGTGGTTGCGCTGTTGAGACTAGAATTCGTTTTTTCACGAGGGTAATTTCATTTGTTTACATACTAAATCAACTTGTATTCATGTTCACACCACTTCCAACCTGGAGTGAACATCCGCCTACTAACAGATGTGTCAGCAGACAGTGATTTTATTTTTTTTTTCCTCGTGGAGGTTCAGGCTTCGAGTCTGTTGAGAGTTTTTTTTCTCTTCATATTTGTTTGTTGCTATTTGGTGAATAAAATGGTGATTTACTCTCACTCTTCTCCCTCGTTCTTTCTCCCAGAGCAGGATACAAAATATTTGGAGGAAAACAACAAAAAAATGGAAAAGCACAGACTGCAAAAACATCACTGGAAATTGAAATGCTCCTTGTAAGGGCATAATTTCTTATATGGTTATAGCCGTGACCAGCTGAGCTCTAATGACAGAGGGTGGCGGTCCAAAAAATAAGTGCTAAGAAATTGTGTGTTTTAGTTTAAAGACACACTCCAGCGGCTATAAACCACTTCAAAAACAAATGTGTATTGCCCAAAATAGTATATTGTGGCTTTTTACCCACAAAAAAATTTCCATCGCCTTAGAATTGCTTGAAAAGCGCGGATCTATAAATATTCTAATTACCAACCGGCAGGGCTTGCACATGATTGGTCGCCTCAACTCCTGGTGGGTGGGCTGCTAGTCTGTTCGCGATGCTTCCGGATGTTAAAGTTGTGCCTGTATCTTCAAAAGTACAAAGCGAAACATTCTTCTGAAAGCGGTCTCACCGAGCGCAACGCCCCGTCCGCCGAGTTACGTTCAAGCCGGGTCACCCCTCTCCTTTCCCCTCCTCCTCCACTACTTCACTATGCAAAACTGATGCTCTCATCCCCCTCACTTCTGCTGCACCTTGGCTCCTCCCTCAGAGCATTCGTCTGATTGGTTAATAGTTATGACTGTGAGAGTGAATGGTTGTCTGTCTCTCTGTGTTGGCCCTGCCATGGACTGGCGATCTGTCCAGGGTGTACGCGGAAGAAGATCTTCTTCCATTCATTCCATACTTAAAAAAACATAAAACACACAAACAGCTTCTGAAAAAATTAAGAGGCCAAAGAGACCACTACAAAATTATAACTTTATGACAATAAAGTGACAATATACTATTTGTACTTCTTTTTTTTTTACTGTTTATACACATGTGTATAAATTAACATTTTTTTAATTCTCTAACCGACTGAAAACAACTCACCCAAATTCCAAGTCAAATATTGTCATTTACAGCATTTCTTTACAGAAAATGTCAACTGGCCAAAACAACAAAAAAGATGTTAATTGTAGATGTGCTTTTAGATCCAATAATGCAAAGAAAAATTCACGATCACTCTTAAACACAACAATATTTAAGTTTTAACTTAGGAAGAACTTAGAAATCTGTATTTGTGGAATACCTGATTTTTAGTCACAGTTTCATGCATCTTACCATGCTTAGATGATCGCCTAATCAGTGCAGCCTTAAGCAGACTGACATGTCCTTGTGTTGGAATTCAACAGATATTCAAATTGAACGGCTGTTATACATATAGAGACGCTAATTTTGGAAAGATTTTGCAGTGGTCTCTTAATTTTTTCCAGAGCCGTATTTAGGAAAAGTCGTGGACTGGGAGACATGTAGAATTTGTTCAAACAAAGTTATTCCCATAATAAAATCCCAAACTGTCTGTCAGACTGTCTAGTGGTTATTTGCTAGGATTCACTACTTGGCAAGCCAAAAAGAACTGTAGTGACATATGTTACAACCATTTGCAAACATGTTACAACCATTTACAAACGCTTACAACTATTCTGCAAATGTTTGCAACTGTTTGCAGAGAAATACATTCGCCAAATTTGGCGACAAGAAAAACTGTTTGGGACCTTAAAAACTGTTTGCTAGCTGTTTGGCAACCTTTTAAGAACCCTGACAAAACTCCAAAATAGCCATGTTCGCCTCTTCATGAGAAAGGGGGGTATCTGCTCACGAGTCACGATCAAAGTGGATTCAAAATTCTGCTGGCAGAGAAGAAATGTTTCTTCAGCAGAGCTCGGTATAATTCACATTGTGAACATCTTTCACTGACTAACGGAGACAACCGACTGTGGTAGTCACATGACTGCAGGAGGTCTACACCAGGTGGAGAATTGGTTCATAATAATAAAATAAAATTGGTTCATAATTGGACTAATAAAAGCTGCAGAGACAGCATTTCAACAAGGTGGATATCCTAAAAACAAAGCTCCATGTTGCAGTCTTACCTTCTTCTGCAGCACCTTGCAAATGGAAAAGGCACTCGATGGAACCTGTGGCAATAAATCAAACATTTAATAAGGCTAGTTTTTCTATTCTACTTTTGGTAATCAAAGAGCTGATCTATAAATTAAAACAGAGAAGAAATGTGAACAGATGAAAGAATCAGTGAAAAGGGAGGAATTGAGACAGCTTTTAAGAGAAAAGTAAGGTAAACTGGCATTTGTCGGCAGTCACACACTCACCTCTGAGAGTTCACAGGCTGAGATGTCCAGGATGTCATCGGCACCAGCTTCTTTAGACTTGGGGGGGTGGGGGGCATATTTTTAACCACAGAAAGTGTTTTAATTTTTTTTAAAAAAGATGAACAGACTGGCACTCTTACCCGGCACAGCTGATACTCCAGTCTCTTCTGACAGTCCTCGCTGGGCTTCTTCTTCTTAAAAAACAGAGGCATCCTGAGGCTTTCCTGTCCCACTGGAGTTCCCTCCTTCTCCTCCTCCAAAACAAGAGCCACTTCCGGGGACTGAGGGACAGGTTGGAGAGCAAAGACCACACCGTCTACACACACTGGAAAAATTAAGGTAGTAAGGACTAATCAGTATGTTACGGGTGTGATTTAATTCCCATACTCTGACATTTACTTGGTTTTCATTAGCAGTTCAAACTTTTTCACTGTCAGAGGTAAATGGGACCCTCCATAACAGCAACTTTCTGGGGGGGGTGTTAATACATGTTGGCGCGTTCATATTCACAAACAGACCTACAGCCAAAATATTCCAGTGGTATATTCTACAATTCATTTAGCTCAACTGATTGAAACCCATAGACTGCCTACTGTCGGCATTTAGAAGCAGTGAAGAGCAATAGATGGACCTCAGTACAGCTTCTCTACACCACACTATAAATCTGTTTTCTCCTTCCTTAACAGAATTTGAAACAAAACCTGATTAAAAAAAAAAAAACAGTATCCTATAAAATTATCTAACCAGAAGAAATTATAACATCAGATCATATTACAGTCTGTGAAAAAGTATGTGCCCCCTTACTGATTATTTTTGCATATTTGTCGCACTTAAGTGTTTCAGATCAAACAAATTTCAAATTTAATTAGGCAAAGATAACCCGAGTAAATACAAAATGCAGTTGTTATTAAATTATGATTTCATTTATTAAGGGAACAAGAGCACTCTGCTCTCCGTCAGTACGTATTGGGATCTTCAAAGAAAGCGGAGCCGGGGGATATTGCACTCACCTCAGTTTTCAACTTTTCAATACAATTACTGTGGCAGAACCTGATAAACCCATCATCTACGAATATACAACAAAGTATACCACCCATAGATGTAGGGCAGGATACAGAGGTGAACCTGTGTAGCAAGTATGGTGACCCTAGAGAGCTGTACACATTCTATATTAAGAGAGCACAAGGAGTGTCAACCTTGACCTTTGACCTTTTGGCCCCAAACCTGTAGTCAGAGGTCATGGTCTCAGAGTGAACCTGTGTTCCAAGTTTGGTGACCCTAACTTTACTCATTGTACAGCAGGGATGGGCAGTGAGGGCCATTCCCCTGCAGATTTTTTGTTCCACTTGGTCGCTTCAGCAGGTGTTTACACTGATGAGCTTCAAGGATTGCTAATTAGAGAAAGCAACTGCTGAAGAAACTGGGTGGAACCGAAAACCTGCAGTAGAATGGCCCTCCATGGCACATAGTTGCCCATCCCTGGCATAGGAAATGCTAACCTTGACCTTTGACCTAATGACCCCAAACCATTAGTCTGAGGCCAGGATCCCAAGGTGAACCTGTGTACCAGGATCGGTGTCCCTAACTTTACTTGGTTTATAGTAATAGTCCAAATGGAATGCTAACCTTGACCTTTGAACTTTTGACCTCAAACCCATAGTCATAGGTCAGGATTCCAAGGTGAACTTGTGTACCAAGTTTGGTGGCCCTAGCTTTACTCGTTGTACAGTAATAAGCCATAAGGAATTTTACCCTTGTCCTTTTGATTCCAAACCCATAGTCGGAGGTCAGGATCCCAAGGTGAACCTGTGTACCAAGTTTGGTGGCCCTAGCTTTACTGATTTTATAGTAATAGTAAATGTAGCACTTACCATATTGCAACTGCAATGTCAACTTTGAACTTCACCTTTGACCCCAAACCTATAATTAGTTCAGGGTGTAAGTCGTCCAAGATGCATCCTAGATACAACTACTATATTGATTTGAAAAGCCTATATCATTTCTTTCAGTAGTTTTTGTATTTAGAAGATTTAGGAAAAATCTGACCTCTGACCTCAAGGTCATCCAATGAGAGTGAAATTGCAGTATACGCATCATCAGAGTATATCAAACAATGGTACCAAGTTTCAAAACAATCAGAACTAGAGGGCACTCAGAGAGCGTATACCTCTGAAAAGGCCCCGCCCCTCCCTCCCTTTGTCCGTCCATATAGTCAACCATCTGTACATTGCGAGATAGGGCCTTGGCAGAGGTATGCATTCACGGATCACCTCCAACATCTAATGAGTTCATCTCTGGGCCAAGGACCACCTCTGGTGAAAATTTCATCCAAATCCATCCAGTAGTTTCGGAGTGTTGCTAACACTCTGCGAGAAGATAAGAGCCTTGGCGGAGGTATGCATTTTGAGATCATCACCAAAATCTAATCATGTGTTCAGTGTGCCATTACACACCTGTCCTGAAAATTTGAACGAAAGGTGCTATATAAATGCAATCTATTATTATTATTATTATCATTATTATTATCAGCCAGAGAAATGACAGAAAAAACTATATGACTACATTATATGACTCCTTATCTATCTGAGCTGCTTTTATCATATGAGCCCTCGCAGACCCTGAGGTCCTGTGGTACTGGCCTTTTAATGGTTCCCAAAGTCAAGACCAAAATCTCTGGTGAATCCTCCTTTCATTATTATGGTCCTCGTCTGTGGAACAGCCTGCCAGAAAGCCTCAGGGCTGCAGAGTCAATAGATGTTTATAAGAACAGGCTAAAAACCCACCTTTTTAATTTGACTTTTAACAAACCTGTTTAACTATTATTGAAGTAGTTATTTATGTTTCATTGTTTTATGTTCTTCTAGGTGCCATTTGTTTTTAGATTTTCTCATCTTTTCTTATTGATGTGTTTCAGTTCAGTTTTTAAGTATGGGTTTTTAGTTCCTCTTGTTTTAAGTGTTCTTAGTTTCTTTCTGCATCTTTTTAAATTTGTCTTTTAACAAACCATTTAACTATTATTGAAGCAGTCATTTATGTTCCATTGTTTTACATTCTTCTTAGCTCCATTTGCTTTTAGATTTTCTTATTTTGATGTGTTCTTAGCTCAGTTTATAAGCATGGGTTTTTAGTTCCCTTTGTTCTGTGTTCTTAGTTTTATCTTATATTTTATGTGTTTTAGCGCCAGTGTTTCCTCAGTGGAGACCCTCATGCCGGATGCTGCCTGGCCCATCTGCAGGGGTGCTGGTCTCGAGGGTTGCTCTAGCTTGGGTGGGTGGGAGCTTTATGCCACTGCCTACAGCTATGGTGCAGGCTCCAGCCTGTTCTGGTTGGGGTGGCCTCTGTGGCGCACTCTGTGGTTAAGGACTGTGTGGTCTCCCGGCGTGGGGGGCTCCACAGGATGGTTTCCCCTTCACATGGTGCCTCGGTGCCTAGCGATGTCTCTTATTTTATATGTGTGTAAGAGAAGTAGGCAGCGCGGTGGCGGAGTGGTTAGCACTGCGGCAGCACAGCAACTCACCCTTGGCCAGGGGATCCTGGGTTCGATCCCAGCCCCCGACCAACAGTGATTTGTGTGGAGTTTGCATGCTCTCCCCGTGTCTGCGTGGGTTTACTCCGGGATTTCTCCGGTTTCCTCCCACATGCCAAAAACATGCGAGGTTAATTGGCATCAAACTGTGGATTCTAAATTGTCCTTAGGTATGGATTTGAGAGTGAATGGTTGTCTGTCTCTCTGTGTTGGCCCTGCGATGAACTGGCCATCTGTCCAGGGTGTACCCTGCCTCTCACCCATAGATGCTGGGATAGGCTCCAGCACCCCCGCGACCCGAAAAGGATTAAGCGGAAGAAGATGGATGGATGTAAGAGAAGTAGGGGGTGGTGTGTGTGTGTGTGTGTGCGTGTGTGTGTGTGTGTGTGACAGTTGGAAGGGGTGGGATGTATTGTGTAAATACAGACGTGGACAAAATTGTTGGTACCCCTCTGTTAATGAAAGAAAAACCCACAGTGGTCACAGAAATAACTTGAATCTGACAAAAGTGGTAATAAATAAAAATTCTATGAAAATTAACCAATGAAAATCAGACAATGCTTTTGAATTGTGGTTCAACAGAATTATTCTAAAAAACAAACTCATGAAACAGGCCTGGACAAAAATGATGGTACCTTAATTTAATATTTTGTTGCACAACCTTTTGAGGCAATCACTGCAATCAAACGATTGCTGTAACTGTCAATGAGACTTCTGCACCTCTCAGCAGGTATTATGGCCCACTCCTCATGAGCAAACTGCTCCAGTTGTCTCAGGTTTGAAGGGTGCCTTCTCCAGACGGCATGTTTCAGCTCCTTCAACAGATGTTCAATAGGATTTAGATCAGGGCTCATAGAAGGCCACTTTAGAATAGTCCAATGTTTTGCTCTTAGTCATTCTTGGGTGTTTTTAGCTGTGTGTTTTGGGTCATTATCCTGTTGCAAGACCCATGACCTGCAACTGAGACCAAGCTGTCTGACACTGGGCAGCACATTTCTCTCTAGAATACCTTGATAGTCTTGAGATTTCATTGTACCTTGCACAGATTCAAGACACCCTGTGCCAGATGCAGCAAAGCAGCTCCAGAACATAACAGAACCTCCTCCATGTTTCACAGTAGGGACAGTGTTCTTTTCTTGGTATGCTTCATTTTTGCATCTGTGAACACTGAGCTGATGTGCCTCGCCAAAAAGGCACATCAGCTCAGTGCCACATCCAGGGAGGTTGGCTACAGTCCCGTGGATCTTAAATTTCTGAATAATATGTGCAATTGTAGTCACAGGAACATCAAGCTGCTTGGAGATGGTCTTATAGCCTTTACCTTTAACATGCTTGTGTATAATTTTCTTTCTAATCTCCTGAGACAACTCTCTCCTTTGCTTCCTCTGGTCCATGTTTAGTGTGGTACACACCATGTCACCAAACAGCACAGTAACTACTTGTCACCCTTTAAATAGGCCGACTGACTGATTACAAGTTTGTAGACACCTGTGATGTTAATTAGAGGACACATCTTGGTTGAACATGTCCCTATGGTCACATTATTTTCAATCTTTTCTAGGGGTACCATCATTTTTGTCCAGGCTTGTTTCATGAGTTTGTTTTTTAAAGTAATTCTGTTGAACCACAATTCAAAAGCACTGTCTGATTTTCATTGGTTAATTTTCATAGAATTTTTATTTATTACCACTTTTGTCAGATTCAAGTTATTTCTGTGACCATTGTGGGTTTTTCTTTCATTAACAGAAGGGTACCAACAATTTTGTCCACGTCTGTATATGTAGCTAAATGTGTCTGCTGTTTTTATCTATGTAAAGCACTCTGCGCAGCATCTAATGTTTGAAAAGTGCTATGTGCTAAGTGCTAAGTTTGATTGATTGATACATAATAATAATAATAATAACAACAACAAGACTGTCATAATTGTACTGACCATACACTGGGGCTGGGCAATTCCACCTTAAATCAATATCATGGTTTATTGAATCTTTCAGGTCAGTTCCATTACAGTTCACTGACAAGGTTCATAATTATTAAGCAATATTACACAACACTGCAGTATCATACCATTTTTTTGCAGTTATCAACTACAAATTCACATAGTATCCATATTATCTACCACAACAAACTTGTAAGAAATATGACCATGACAAAGGCACAAACGCTCACCTGGCACGCCGACAGATGTGGACATGTTCCTCCAAGCGTTTGCTTTCAAATTTTGATCATGATGTCCTTTTAGTGTCAGATCAAATGTCGTGCCAAAATGTGATCAGCTGCCAAAAAGTGATCACCAGCTGCAGGAGCCGGGAGCACCAGCTTATTAAAGGTACTGCCTGGGCTCTGTCCACCTACAATGCATCTGTAAATGTTTTGAGGTTTTATCGCATCTGAAAAGTTATAGTGTTGGCCCAAGTGTTTGCAGTTTGGATAACAATGTATAAAATTTATGAGAGTGCAATTGATTCCAGTATTTATGTGAAAAAACCTCATTGTTGTTTAGAAGCTACACTGTAATTGTCCATTGTTGACGCATAGAACATATTTATACAGTATGTATATATACTGTATATATACTGTATATATATATACTGTATATATATATATATATATATATATATATATATATTAAATCTATGTATTTTTCCATGTAACCTTGTGACTGCATTATTTTAATTGATTTTAATCCTAGATCAAGTTTGTTTTGGGTTCAAATTACATCATACGTGTTAAATATATTTTATTAAATATTTCACTGTATGTGTAGTGAAGGCTCCACATTCCTGCACTGATATTTCAAGTGTTTGTAAATGTATTTTGAACTGGAAGAAATTATTTTAATTTTCATCTGAAGCCTAATTAAACTTTCAAACTTCTAGACCCAGCAAGGTTTCAAATAGGATGGAGTAGCTTGTTATTTTCTTTTTTTTTTTGCTTTAATGGAGCTGAATATTACTCTAGTTTGTTTTGAATGTGAAGCATTACAACAGCCTTTTATGGAGCAGCAGAGGCTGCTATCTGAGTTTTTGCACTTTAGTTTGGGGGGTTAAAAGACTGCCGTTTAGCATCTATTATTTAACTGTGTTACTACAAACACTACTAATTAAACTGTCGAGTTCAAGTTTCCAACTCATGTTTGATGGGTCTCTATTTTATTTAGCTATGGGAAGTTGTTTAAGTGGAAGAAGATGAATGAATGAATGAATGAATGAAAGTTGTTATAATAGGCTATAATATATTAAGGCAGAGACTGAAAACAAAGTGATATTCACAAGTCTGCAGGCTTAAACAGGTGAGGTAAAACATGACCTGGAGCCCCGAACAGGAGCTGTGCCAAGAGGAAGCAGAGATGGCGGCCATGAGAGAAATAATCACGATTAGTCAACTAGTCGAAAAAAAACAGTCATTAGATTAGTCAACTATCTAATAATTATTAGTTGCAACCCTAATCGGGACAAATTCCAGTGCAGAGCATTAAGCTCTCAGGACTTCTCTTTTTTTGAGTATCAGGTGATCAAGGTTGGTTCTGTAAACATCTTTTACTGTGTTTTAATATACTGACCTCCCGGTCCTGCTGGCACCTTTCTTACTGATTTTGCCGATTTTTTAATCTTCCCTTATTTACTCACAGAAGGTTTTAATTGTTGGGCATTGTAACCTTTGTACCGATGATATTAGACGTAACATGGCCGCAGATCTGCTGTCAACCATAGAAAATTTTGGTTTTACCCAGCATGTTTCTATAGACACTCACAAAAAGGGCCACATATTAGATTTAGTATGTTCCATTGGTCTAAATGTAAAAAATGTTAAGGTACAAGATGTCCAGGTGAGTGACCACAGCTGTGTTTTCTTTGACTGAATTTTATTTTAGATCCAGTCCCTCAGAAAATGAGATCCAAGAAGCGTATTGTAACAAGTGATACCGCTGTAAACTTCTCTGCTCTGTTTGATTGTGATTCACTAATAAGTAACAATAATGCAGTCTTAACAGCCATCGCCTAGATATTCTTTATAAAGTGGCTCCAGTGAAAATCAACACTGCTGTGCACAAAAAAATCTTCCCCTTGGATAAATAAGGACATTTTGAATTTTAGGAGACTGTCAAAAAATTGAGCAACTTTGGAAAACAACAGAACTTGTGGTGCACAGGCTCCACCTTAAGGATTTAAGAACTTCTTTAAATGAATGTATAAAAAAGTTCAAAGCTGAATATTTTCTCAGCTTATATCATCAAATAAGAAGAATTCACAAATCTTGTTTGATACCATCAGAACCATTGTTTCTCCTGTTGCCTGTATCTTCAGAGGCAGACTGTAATAATCTTCTTAATTTCTTTATCAACTAGAAAAGCACTCAGAGAGCGTAGACCTCCGCCAACCAGTTCATTTCCCCCAAATTACATTGTTAGAAATGCAGCAGTTTTATAAATGCAACATTTCTCCATTTGATATTGATGAAAAATACTAATTCAAGTTTCCTTCTATAAGATTTATTGAAATAACAAATAAATAGTATTAAGTAACTTTGCTACAGAAATTCTGGTGTACCAGCAAAAGCAAAATTTAACCAAGCTGATACTGATTTTTCCTAAAACTTCCTGGATCCAGGTGGTGGTCCAGATCACCACAAAAATATAATCATCTGTTCCCCATGCCATTAAACACCTTTCCTGAAAATTTCTTCAAAATCCATTCATAAATTTAGAAGTAATGTTGCTAAGAAACAGGCAGACAAAGCAATGCTGGGGTCGTGGCAAAAAGTGACCAGCTGCCAAAAATTGATCGCCAGGTGCCATATTGTAGTTATGAGGTTATATTAGCCATAAGACATATATTTTAACAGATAAACAGTACTGAGTTAGGTAGGACTTATGAAGCATTTTGAACGGTAAACAAACAATGCAGGATTAGAAGCAATAAAATAATGCAGTCATGAGTTTACATGGAAAAATACATAGATTTACTGGATATTTTGTATAGTTTTATTAATCCCAGAGGGAAATTCAGGGCATCCACATAGATGGATGAGGCAGCCACGGTACGGCATCAGTCCCTTCAGACACACATTCACACCTAGGGCCACTTTAGAGTCTCCAATTAACCTAACTTGCACGTTTTTGGCTTGTGGGAGAAAATTGGAGTAAACCCATGCAAACACTGGGAGAACGTGCAAACTCCACACAGAGGGGTCACCGATGGTCAGGGGGTGGGACTGAACCCACGACCTTCTTACTGCGCTGCCACAGTGCTAATCACTGTGCCACCGAGCTGTCCTATATATACATGTAGATACTGTATAAATACATATTCTATGCATCAACAATGGACAATTACAGTGTAGCTTCTAAACAACAATGAAGTTTTTGCACATAAATATTGGAAGTAACCGCAATCTCATAAATGCTATATGTTGTTATCCAAACTGCAAACACTGGCCAACACTGTAATTTTTTTTTTTAAGATGAGATAAAACCTAAAAACATTTACAGACACAATGCAGGTTTACTGACACCAGGCAGTACAGCTTTAACAAGCAGGCGCTCCTGTCTTCTGCAGCCCGTGATCACTTTTTGGCAGCTGATCATGCCACCCTCGATCACTTTTTGGCAGCTGATCATGCCACCCTCGATCACTTTTTGGCATGACACCGGCAAAAAATTACCTCCCCCTCTTTGCAGAGGTAATAAAAATTAAACATTGTCCAGTGCTGTGTTTTTGGATACCGTGTGGGTAATGTGCCTCACAAGACATCCTTAGCTTGTCTGCCGGTACTCTGTTCCCCACGCCATTACACACCTTTCCTGAAAATGTCATCAAAATCCATTCATAATTTTTGGAGTAATGTTGCTAACAGACAAACCAACGCTACCTCCTCCTCTTGGCGGAGGTAATAAAAATTAAAATTAAACATTGTCCAGTGCTGTGTGTTTACATACTGTGTGGGTAACATGGCAGCTGCTGGTACAAGTCCTCCAAACCCCGTGTAACTCTGTGGACATGTCTTAAACGGAAAGCTCAATATTATTATTATTTTCACAACGAAAAAATTATGAGTCCACATCGTGATACGGATCACCACCAAAATCTCATCATCTGTTCCCCATGCCATTACACACCTTTCCTGAAAATTTCATCAAAATCCATTCAGAACTTTTTCAGTTATATTGCTGACAAACCAACCAACGCCACTAAAAACATTACCTCCTTCCCTTGGCGGAGGTAATAAGGTCAGAGACATTAAGGTAAACATCCCATCATCAGCTCCTCACTGCTCTGCTGGTGATCTGCTTCCTTATTCATGGTCCTCTTTTAAGAATGTTACACAACAGGACATCAATGCCCTCCTTTGCAAAGTGTCCTGTCGATGTACTTCCTACTGTTTTGCTCACCAAAGTATTTGACAGTATCGGGCCTTCTATTGTGTAAATTTATAATTTGTCTGTTTTAACTGGAGTGGTTCCCAGCTTTTTCAAACATGCCATTATTGAACCAGTTCTTAAAAAGCCTAGTCTTGATCCTTCACTATTTAAAAACCACAGGCAAGCTTCTCAACTGCCTTTTATGTAAAACATTTTAGAAAAAAGTTGGTTGCAGAGCAGCTGACTTCTTTTCTGACAGAACACAAAATCTTTGATGAAAACTTTCAGTTTGGTTTCCGGAAGAATCACTTAACAGAAACGGCATTTCTGAAAGTTACAAATGACACCATGATGTCAGCTGACTCAGGGAAATATTCAGTTCTAGTATTATTGGATCTTTCATCATTTTTTGATACTGTTGATCATAAAATATTGATTAGCAGATTGCAAAATCTTGTTAGCATGTCTGGATCTGTTTTAAAGTGGTTTTCTTCTTATATTTCTGATAGAACTTTTAGTGTTTTTACAAATCACATGTCTGAAACTGCAGAGCTGTCATGTGGGGTTCCCCAGGGTTCGTTTTTAGGGCCTATTCTGTTCCTTTTATAATGCTCCCTTTAGGATAGATAATTAGACATTTCAATGATGTATCATATCATTTCTATACTGATGATATCCAGCTATACTGCTCTTTTAAGCACTCTGAGTTCCATAAGTTCACCTCCTTAACACACTGCCTAACTGCCATCAAGCAGTGGTTAAGTGACAACTATTTGTCACTAAATTCTGAAAAAACTGAAACCCTGACAATATTATCCCACAGATCAGGCAAAAGATTGGTGTTCATTCCTCTTCTGTGCAGTCGAGTCTCAGAAATTTAGGCGTGGTCCTGGATAAGTCCATGTCACTGAAGACTCATTGCCAGAAACTTATTAAAAGCTGTTATTTTCAGCTGAGAAACATTTCCAAACTAAAACCAGTGGTCTCTAGGAATGATATGGAAATGATTATTCATGCTTTCATTGCAAAACATTTGGACTACTGCAACAATCTTTTTACTTTATTAAATAAAAGAGAGCTTGACCATGGTCCAGGTTGTTTAAAACTCTGCTGCAAGGCTTTTAACTCACACCAGTAGAAGAGTACACATTACTCTGATTTCATCTTCTCTTCACTGGCTGCCAGTTCATTTTAGAGTTAATTTTAAAATCTTAATTCTCACTTTTTGAGCCTTACATGGTCAAGCTCCCTCATACATTTGTGATCTGATCGTCCCTCACACCCTTCCATGAAACCTAAGGTCATCAAATTTGATGCCCCTGAAGGCTCCACATACACATTTTAAAACCAGAGGTGACTGATCATTTCAGTCTGTTGCACCAAGACTGTGGAATGTACTCCCACTTTCTTTACATTGCTTAAATTGTGTTGATTCCTTTAAAAAACTGCCGAAGACTCTGTTTTTTGAACAGGCTTTTAGTTAGACTTTGGTTGCATGTCTGTTTTTAGTTCTTTTATGCCAGTGATTCTCAACTGGTGGGTTGCGACCCAAAAGTGGGTCGCGGACCTGTTTTCAGTGGGTCGCGGACCTTTGCCTGGGCAAATAAAATATCAAGAAATAAATCAACATAATGTCATTCACACTCCTTAACAGTAGATGGCAGTAGGTGGTGGGCGACACCATATTTCGCACCATAGAAGAAGACTCGCACCGTTTGTTTGTATATGCTAATTGAGCATGGCGAAACGGACTGGATACGCCAGTGGTCCCCAAACTACGGCCCGCGCCGCCTCCACATTTGGCCCGGCCCCCTGAACAATATCAGACGCTTACCCCCTCCACCCCCTCCCGCACCTCGCTTCCATGTCGGCCGAGCGCCGTCTCGTTCCCCTGCTGAGCGTGTGCTCAGCCATGCATTCTGTGCCATGGATTCTCTGTATCACTGTATAAAGAGCTGACTGTTCATGCCTCACTATCGCACTTAGAATTCGTTCTTAGACATTTGCTCAGAGCTCTCTCACAGCGCGCTGGGTGAGCCTCGTGATGGAGGAATAAAACACCTTTAAACTTCGGCTTGCTGTGTCCGCCTGCACTGATTTTTCCTCCACACTGGTAAGCGTGATGATTTTTTTTTTTTTTTCCCAGTCTGGCCACGCGATCGAGACTAATACACGCATAGAATGTGACATTCTGTCTGTGCCCCTATCTGAACCCCCCCCCCCCCCTCAGAAAAAAAAAAAATAATCCTAGACTCACCCCTGTCAAATAAAATGGAATAGTGAAAAGGTTAGCTAAGAGAAAAATTGATTCAGAATACAGGGTATTTAACCTGCAGTGGACAAACGATTATTTTTTTGTTCAATGCAAAGAAAAGGCTGTTCAGCAGCGGTGTCTACAAGCCTGCTGGAACCTACAAAAGGATTATAAGGAAGAAACACAAGAACTTTGAGAGACTGCTCATATGAGTCATTTAAGGAAGAGATTCTGCTCTGACAACTAAGCTGAGCTTTTACCTGTTCAGATTGTGCACAGCACAACACAAAGTTAATGTTCCATGGACTTTTTTCTGTGAAGAACCCAGAGAGGGTTATTTGGTTATTATTTATTTCATTAATAGTGTTATTATTTATTTTCTGACTTTTTTTCCTGTGAAGATCCCAGAAAGGGTTATTAATATTTGGTCATTTGTGGCTTTCTGGAAAACAATAAATGTTTACGTTTAGGCACCCCTGCGATCGTCACACTTTTTCTGTTACAAACTGACCCCGGCCCCCATCAGAGAAGGCAAAAGTTATGTGGCCCTCACAGGAAAAAGTTTGGGGACCCCTGGGATACACGATCCCTTTGGAATCGACATGGAAAGCGTTACGTTGCCAAGCAACGAAGAGAGTCAGCTGGTGGAGCTATCATGTGACCGCACGCTGAAAAAGAGGTTCACGGAGGTAAGCCTCTCGCAATTCTCGTGCAGCACTGTGATGAGCGAGTATCCTTCTCTTGCCATTCGAGCAGTAAAAACCCTCCTACCTTTCAGCACTACCTATCTCTGTGAGTGTGGCTTCTCAGCTCTGGTTCAGTTGAAGACAAAACAGAGAAACAGACTGGACATTGAGCATGGCCTCAGAGTCGCTTTGTCTAATATAACTCCAGACATTGAGACTCTTGTCAAGAGCAAAAAACATCCCCAGTTCTCCCATTAATTCCTCCAGACTCAGGTCTATGATGTCACTGTTACAGGTTTTAGTGAGTGTTCCTTCATTTTCTTCAAAGCACATAACCTTATCAGTAGGTAAATACTGAAAAAATAATCAGAAGAAAAGTCAATTTTGAGACTTGAATTCTTTTGAATTGCACTTTTTGTTTAATTTTTAATTTAAAATGCAGCTAATTCAGCATTAAAGGGAATTGTTCCCTCTGTTGTATTGCCACTTACTGGTCATTTTGGTTAATCATTAAATTTGTTTTGTGTTTGTATACTGTGATATTCTGTTCTTCTACCTCAGGTTCAAAATGCACAACTTTGAAAATCTTTGATTTGGGTCGCGGCTTGTCATCGAGGGGTGATGGTGGGTCCCAAAGCCAGACCAGTTGAGAACCACTGTTTTATGCTATCTGTTTCAGTATCATTTTTATGATTTTACTCTAATGTTTTTGCCTTTTTGTGTGAAACACTTTATGATTTCTGTCTGTGAAAGGTACAAATAAATTTTGCTTGCTTTTTTGCTAGATTTTGGTGATGATCTAAGAGTGCATACCTCCACCAAGGCCCTTGTTTGTATTTCTGCAGCAGGATTACACAAAAACTACTGGAAGGACATTGATGAAATTTTCACCAGAGGTGGTCCTTGGGCTACAGAGAAACCCATTAGATTTTGGTGATGATCCAAGAGCGCATACTTCTGCCAAGGCTCTATCTTCTCACAATGTGTTACCAAAATTACTCAAAAACTACTGGACAGCCTTTGACAAAATTTTAACCAGAGGTGCCCCTTGGGCTACACATAAACCAAATACATTCTGGAGGTGATCCATAAGTGCATACCTCCACCAAGGCTCAATCATCCAGCAATGGTTTAGCAGGATTACGCAAAAACTACTGGATGAATTTTGATGAAGTTTTCGCCAGAGATGGTCCTTGGGCTACAGACAAACCCATCAGATTTTGGAGGTGATCCAGAAGCGCATACCTCCACCAAGGCCCTATCTTGCAATGTATGGCAGGATGAAGGCAGGGAGGTCCGGACAGATGGATGGGAGGGCGGGAAGGAGCCTTGGCAGAGGTATCAAATCAAATCAAATCACCCTTTATTGTCATTCAACCATACAACAATCATGTACAGTAGAACGAAATTGTGTTTTTCCTATCTACAGTGTTAATCCCACATACCCCATATGTAGAATCAGAGGGCCGCTGCCATGCAAGGCGCTGCCACAGATTTCCCTCCTCCATTCCATTATTGCTGAGCACCAAGCTGGACGGCAGGAAGTTCCGCTTTTATATGGTCTTCGGCATGACCCGGCCGGGATTTGAACCCCTGCCTCCTGGGTGTGGGGTGGATGCTCTACCAACTGAGCCACCACTCCAGTATGTGCTCTCTGACTGCATTTCTAGTTTATCACAGTAATTTGGGCGGTGCGGTGGTGCGGTGGTTAGTACTGCACCAGCACAGCAACTCACCCTTGGCCATGGGATCCGTGGTTTGATCCCAGCCCCTGACCAACAGTGATCTGTGTGGAGTTTGCATGTTCTCCCTGTATCTGCGTGGGTTTACTCCGGGATTTCTCTGGTTTCCTCCCACATGCCAAAAACATGCATGTTAGGCTAATTGGAGACTCTAAAGTGGCCCTAGGTGTGAATGTGTGTGTGAATGGTTAAGGGATAGCGCCATACCGTGGCTGCTTCATCCATCCAGGTGGATGCCCTCAATTTCCCCTCTGGGGATCAATAAAGTATACAAAATCAAAAAAAAAAAAATCAAATAATTGTTGTTAGATTTGTATCTCCCCACATAAAATGAGAGGGACAAAAACAAACAAACAAATGGACCAATAAATAAAACTGTGATTGTGTCATTTTGAGCTGCTTTTTTTTTTTTTTTTGGAAGGGGAGGGTAACTGAAAATATTTAAGAGTCATTAAAATTCAACTGAACACAGATGTTGTGTTCTGTCTTTTATTTGTTCATGTGCAATAAAGACATTTTAAAGACATGCATACACCCATTTGTCACACTTTAGAACTTCTTGTTGATCAGATCAAATACATTCAGGGGAATGTATAAAAACATATTTAAACTAAACACATAGACCAGAACATGTGTCAGTTTTTATCTGTACGCTGTAATAAACAGGAGATGAGAAAAGGCACTAACGTAGGTTAATATTTAGAGGAGAATCTCTGGACTAACTTTTGGTCCGTTTACTCGCATACTCCATATGCAGTTTGGGACAAACAAGTATAGTAAACTGTATGGTAACTAGCCCTGTTTACTCAGTTACAAGCACTCAAGTAACAGTTTCACAAAACTGTACTTTGCATTATATGTTTATGACTACAGCACAATTATTTAGGAAAAAAAGCATCTATTTCACTACATCTGGTCCCAGTGAGATACTGAGTTCACCGACTTGAACCGAGTATGAGCCCAACTTTTTGAAGCATGTTGAATAATATTAAAACATCAACACCTGGGATGTACAAACAATAAACTGTATTCATGTAATATATCAAAAGATATTTTTCATCCGTTTGCTCTAACAATTCAAAAATAGCACTGAATGGTGACTTTTTCCAGCAAAATTAAGATGGTTATTCATGAAAATGCTACACAGCCAAAAAAAAAAAAAAAAAAAAAAGAATGTTAGAAATGTGTTTGTTTATGCTGTAATAAATTGTTCTTAGGACTCCAGCTTAAGTCATGTTTGTGAAGTTAGAATTTCATTTCACTGAAATCAGTGCTGAAATCATTTACCCCAGTTACATGGTCACAATAAACTGACCACTGGGAATAAACCGATAATGGCAATGATCAGTTTTGTTGTATTTACATGCACCGAATAAATGGATTATTGGAGGGTAAACCACTTGAGTTAATGACCCCAGTTAGATGGTCTTTATCAGATTATTCTGTTTACATGGCCACTTGAATAATCAGATAAGTGCAGAAATCCAATCAAAACCTGTTTATTAGTGTACATGTAAACATGGTCATTGTTTTGTTCGCCAACTGAGGAACTGTTTAACAATATTATACAACGTATATAGGGTAAGTTTGTATTTAATTTTCCTCAGGTGAATTCATAATACTTTGCCAGCTATTCCAAAGAATACATTTGTTCAACCTTGCTTCTTGATCAACAGCTCTGAGACTATACCAGTTTGTCATTTTCAATTTTCCAGCTGTGTCAAGTGTAAAGATGGCTGTTCATCGGCCTTTTATCACATGAGGGAAAAACACAAGTCATGCCCAGACATCCTCTCTCTTATGTCATCTGTACCTATTAGACCATAATTTGTACAATAAAGACAGACCGCACTCACAGCGAGGGCCTGGTGTGGGTGTGGCTGTGGTCGGGGGGAGGACGATTACCGTACACCACGTAGCTGACGTTAAATCAACACGAACAGCAAATATTCAGAAAAGATGGTTAGCTACCTTTTACAGTTAGTGCTTAGCTAATGTAACAACGACAGTTCGCTGTATTAACGCCGCAGCAGTTAGTGTTTTGATGGTAAAACTGGCAAATAAAAACGGATTAAGGTAAAGTATAACTAAACCATATTCCGTGCTGTACTGACAGAGACGGTGATACTCACAGATTGCTGCTGTCTGTCCTCTCTGGTGTCAGAATCGAAACGGTGAACTGCCGATGTTTGCTAACTTTGGCTAAGCTAGGAAGTCACGCGCCTGAGACGCTGTAATGCTACAGTATTATAAAACAACTTCAGTGTTTTATTACATAAATAGAGTAATATTCTCCATCAGATCTTTCTCCGATTCCCCCTGACCTACGAATGCTGCTGATGAATCCAATATAAACAGTGAACAGCATTTTAGCTTCTTCTGCCGTTTATTAGGATGTTCAAACGAAAGTCATATCGCCCCCTACAGCACAGACTGTGTAGTGCAGTCCAATTTTTATTTTTTTTTAATAATAATAATAATAATAATACCCAGCCACAGGGGAAACACAAGCAACTGTACTCACTTTGCCGATCTCAAGCCTGGATTAATGTAAATCCTTGTCAAATCTACATGCAGATCATCGCGGTATCATGATCCCCGAGAGGTAGCAGTTGAAAGAAGAAGAAGAAGAAACAAAGTTATTACAACAATGATAATATATTTTCTTTACCGTGTACTCATCCCTCCATCCATTAATCTTTACCGGTTTCCTCCCACATGCCAAAGACATGCATGTTAGGTTAATTGGCTGTTCTAAATTGTCCCTAGATATCTGTTTCCTATAGGCCCTTAGAATAGAGGGTTAGTATTAATGAAAGCGCTTTGAGTGGTCTTTGTGACTAGAAAAGCGCTATATAAGTGCAGGTTAGTTAGTTAGTTAGTTACTGCTTATCTAGGCTTCCGGGTCACAGGGGCAGTCCATGCAGAGTAACCCAGACTTTTGCCCAGTTCACATAACACCATGATCCCCATGATCCCTCCAGCAGCACTGGAGGGTGGTTCCTTTAGGTACACTAGGTCTTTGTAACTTTTGTCATATATATTTTTTCATCTACTAAACTCCTCTTGTATGGCCCTTCACCCAGAACCAGTTTATCTTGGGAGATCCTACCAGAAGCAAGATGTCACTGACAACATAGCTCCTAGGATCAATAGGGCACACACACACACACACACACACACACACACACACACACACACACACACACACACACCATTCCACCACGAAAAGGTGGGGATGCATGGAGGGGTACTGCTTATTCATTTATTTTTATTTATTTGTTTATTTGTCAGGGACAGTGCAATAAACATAGACAAAAAAGAAAATCTGATGATGTGCACAGAGAGTGTATAGCATTAAGCTAATTTGCAACTCTTGTCCCTGGATGGGCTTTAGAGAAAAGAAACAGAGAAAAAGAGAAAAAGATGAAGAAAAAACAAGATGAAAACAGTATAAACAATATCCACATACATCAATGCAAACAAAATTATAAATAGACAATATAAAAACCTGATTCACATTTGCCTGTTACAGTAAAATGCCTGTTACACATTTGCCTTCCCTTCTTCACTCACACCCTGCAGACAATCATTTCATACATGGGTACATTCTTGTTTACTTTTCAGCCAGTTTTTAACCTTTGTAGTAAATGTTTTAAAATCCGTTATTATTTTGATTTCATTTGGCATTGTGTTCAAGATATGACTGCCCTTTACAGAAAAAGCTGTTTGTCCAAATGTGGTTCTGCGGTGGGATATTTTACAGTTATTGTTAACAGAACTCCTGGTGGCTCTGCTGCTGTCCTGTCTTTGGATGAATCCAACAAGTGGCTCTGGCGCTGATTTATGGAAACATTTGAAAATTAATTATGGATTTGTAGGGAACCCAGCGCTTTGAGTGGTCTTTGTGACTAGAAAAGCGCTATATAAGTGCAGGTTAGTAGTAGTAGTAGTAGTAGTAGGATATTCATCTCAGACTGGAAGCAGAGGGGAGGGGAATATTCCCTCTGCCGGCAGAGCGTGGGGGATTTAACGGAGAAGGACAGTACGTATTGTAATGGGAAAAGATGGTAATGCAGCAGGAAGGAGTAGCTGTGGGGACAGCAAGGGGTGAATGTGTGAACGTATTATAATGCAAGTTTTCAGGCAGCAGGGGAAAGGAATGGAGTGGTATAAACAGAGAGACCCCGGTGTATTGAAGAGTTCTTTTTCTGTGTATGTATAAAGTGAGAGAGAGAAATAAAGCTCGTCTGCCATGCAAGTCTGGTTCCTTTATTTGCACTCTCCACACTGATGACCCTTGACGAATTATGGAACACGAGGCAAGAACCCTGGAGTCGGCCCGGACGGGAAGCCTCAGCAACGCGGCAAGCATCCCAGAGACGGCCCGGACGGAAAGCCCCAGCAACGCGTGTGCTGTTTCAGTCAAACTATTGGACTTTTGGCTGCACGACCCGCGGTCTTGGTTCCACCACACCAAGGCTCAGTTCAACCTCCAGGGAATAACGGCAGATGACACCAGATATTACTATGTGATCGCAGCACTGGACGCTTGCATGACTTAGCAGGTAGCGAGCCTGCTCCAACAGCCTCCAGCCCACGATAAATACGGGACTCTCAAGGTCGCGCTGACTCGGCGCTACACACTCTCAGACTGTGAGAGAGCAGAGAGGGTCCTGAGGCGCTCCGAGTTAGGAGATTTTGGTGGTCGAACTGATGGAGAAGATGTTGGCGTTGATGGGCACGGACGACGGGCATTTTCTGTTTGTCCACCTTTTCCTCCGGAACCTCCCAACAGAGAGGCAAGAGCGGTCCTGGCCAACTCGCCGTTGCTGGCCGCCCACGACTACCGTGCGCTAGCCCAGGAGGCAGATTGGCTCATCCTCACCACCAGAGCCCTCACAGTGAACGCGGCAGCGTCAGAACCCAGCGAGACGACCAGCGGAGGCGAGGAGCTGGCGACGGTAGCGGCAGCGGGGGCCAGAAGGCGCCAGAGAGACACGCTCTGTTTCTACCGCCGCCGTTTTGGAGAGAACACATGCAGATGTGTGCCACCGTGCCAATTCAAGCGTTCAGGAAACGCCAAGGCCAGCAGTCAGTAGCAGCTGCGACTGCTGGTGAAGAAAACAAGCTGCTCTACGTGACGGACTCGCGCTTGGGGAGACGGTTCCTCGTAGACACCGGCTCCCAAAAGAACCTCATCCTGCCGTCCTACGCCGACCAGCTAGTGGAAGCTAGCCTCCTGAGCTGATAGCCGCAAACGGCTCGGACATTAGGACTTTTGGTGAGAGGACACTGGCTGTATCCCTACACGGCCGTATGTACGAGTGGACTTTCGTCATAGCGGCATGCAGTTTCCCAATCTTGGGAGCTGATTTTCTGTGTGCACATGGGTTGCTAGTCGATGTTGCTAACAGACGCCTGGTTAATGCAATGTCTTTTGATTCTCTCCCCTGTACAGCTCGAGGGGCTGGGCCAATAACACAAGCCAACGTCACAGCTCCAGGCAGTAAGTTCCACACACTGCTCACTCAGTTCCCAGCACTCACGGTACCGACGTTTTCGGCAGCCATCACTAAACACGGGGTGGAACACTTTGTCACCACCACTGGGCCGCCCGTTTTCGCACAACCTCGGCGCCTGGATGCAGCTAAACTGGCCATAGCGCGCGAGGAGTTTGCCAACTTGGAAAGGTTGGGCATCATCAGGCGCTCAAACAGCCCATGGGCATCCACACTACACATGGTCCCTAAGGCCGAGGGATTGTGGCGACCGTGCGGAGATTTCCGCAAATTGAATAACGCCACAGCGCATGACCACTACCCGATTCCCCAAATTCAGGATTTTTCCGTTCACCTCGTCGGGCACGCATTTTTTCTAAAATAGACCTGGTCCGCGGTTATCACCAGGTCCCAGTGCGTGCGGAGGACATACCCAAAACAGCTTTGGCTTGTTTGAGTTTTTACGCATGCCTTTCGGATTAAAAGGCGTGGCACAGACATTCCAGTGCATGATGGATGTGGTGTTGCGCGATCTGCCGTTTGTGTTTGTCTACCTGGATGATATCCTGGTGGCCAGTGCATCTGAGGACAAACACGTAACCCACCTCAGGAAGGTTTTCCGGAGGTTGGAAGAGCACGGGTTAATAATCATCCCGGCGAAGTGCCAGTTCGGCGTGACGGGGATTGATTTTTTGGGGCACCACATCTCACCGGAGGGAGCAATACCGTTGCCCAACAAGGTGCGCGCCATGGCGAATTTTCCCCAGCCTCAGACGGTCAGGGCACTGCAAGAGTTTTTGGGGATGGTTAACTTTTATAACCGGTTCCTCCCCTGCGCAGCTCAGCTCATGCAGTCATTGTACGCCGCGCTCAAGAAACGGAAACCGGCAGACAGAGTCGACTGGACTCTGGAGCGGGAGCAGGCATTCTCTGAGGTTAAAACAGCCCTGGCTAATGCCGCACTGTTGGCACACCCAGACCCGGCGGCCCGGATAGCGCTCACTACCGATGCCTTTGACATGGCCATAGGGGCCGTCGTGGAGCAACGTGTCGCCGGTTCTTGGCAGTCGCTCGCTTTTTTCAGCAGGGCTTTGCGCGACAGTGACAGTAAATACAGCGCGTTCGACAGAGAGTTGCTGGCTCTCCACCCGGCCATACGCCACTTCCAGTTCTGGCTAGAAGGGTGCAGCTTCACTGCGTTCGTGGACCACAAGCCACTAACGTTCGCGATGGCCAAGGTTTCGGAACCATGGTCGGGCCGGCAGCAGAGACAGTTGGCCGCGATCTCGGAGTTTACGACCGATATTCAGCATGTGTTGGGTAAACTGAATGTGGGGGCAGACTGCCTCTCGCGCGCAGTAGTGGTCCCGGTCTGCGTAGGGATAGATTATACAGCCATGGCCGCAGAGCAGATTGGCGATGTGGACGTGTGCGCGCTCCAGTCTGGACCAACAGGGTTAAGGCTGGAGAGCAGAGTACTGCAAGACGGCAGCCCCCCCCAATCTGTGACATCTCCATGGGACGCCCGCGTTCGGTGGTCCCAGTTGCTTGGCGCCGCCGAGAGATTGAGTCAGTTCACGCTCTGGCGCACCCAGGAGTGCGCGTGTCAGTCAAAATGGTGGGAGCGAAGTTCATATGGCCAGGCCTGCGCAAACAAGTGAAAGAGTGGGCTGCAGCCTGCGTAGCGTGCCAACGAGCCAAAGTACACAGACACACGAAGGCCCCTTTGGAGCCATTTTATATACCGGCTAAGAGGTTCGACCATGTTCATGTGAACCTCGTGGGCCCCCTCCCGCCATCGCAGAGTTTCATGCACCTTCTGATAGTGGTGGACCACACCACACGCTGGCCAGAAGCAGTCCCGCTAGCGGCAACCACGTCCGCGGATGTGGTGTGCGCCTTTTTGACGACATGGGTGGCACGTTTTGTCATCCCGTCGGACATCACGTCCTATAGGGGCCCTCAGTTTGTCTCCGACCTCTGGTCTGCGATGGCCCGTAGCCTGGGTGTAGCAATTCATCGCACAACCGCGTACAACCCACAGGCCAATGGATTATGCAAGTGTTTCCATAGGTCGTTGAAAGCAGTGCTCAGGGCTTCGCTTACCGATGCAAATTGGGTAGACCGGTTGCCGTGGGTTCTATTAGGGTTGCGTTCCGCACCTAAAGAGGATTTGGAGGCTTCCCTAGCCGAACTTGTTTTTTCTCAGCCACTGCGGCTCTCCGGGGAATTTTTACCAGATAATACCGCGCCGGACGACTGTCTGTCTCAGCGTTCGCAGCATAGCGCAGATACAGGCACGCTACCGGGCCCAGCCCACCACTGTTTTCCACGCGCTTTTGTGCCAAAAACTTTGAAGAACGCGGCGTTCGTGTTTGTCAGGCATGATGCCCACCGCCCCCCCATTGCACCCACCCTACGATGGCCCGTTCAGAGTGCTGGAACCAGGGGACAAACATTTTTTGTTAGACTTGGGAAGTCGTCAGGAGAAAATACGTATAGATAGACTTAAACCCGCCTTTGTGGTGGCGGTCGAGCAAGTGATGTTGGCTCGGGCCCCTCGGTGTGGAAGACCCCCACTGAGAGCTCCCCAGGTAGAAGATTCATCAGAGCAGCCACACGGGCAAGTAGAATGTCCCCCCCCCCCCCGCCATTGCCCACTCGCAGACAGACACACCCCCAGGAGCCCCCCACCAGCACAGCAGCACCATGGAGTCCAAGGACCCTCGTTACAGCAGATATGGGAGGAGACTGAAGCCAAAAGGATGTGAAGATTGAAGCTCAGTCTGAGACTCTGGGGGGGGGGGGGGGTGTAGGGAACCCACGCTGGGATATTTATCTCAGACTGGAAGCAGAGGGGAGGGGAATATTCCCTCTGCCGGCAGAGCATGGGGGATTTAACGGAGAAGGACAGTACGTATTGTAATGGGAAAAGATGGTAATGCAGCAGAAAGGAGTAGCTGTGGGGACAGCAAGGGGTGAATGTGTGAACGTATTATAATGCAAGTTTTCAGGCAGCAGGGGGAAGGCATGGAGTGGTATAAACGGAGAGACCTTGGTGTATTGAGGAGTTCTTTTTCTGTGTATGTATAAAGTGAGAGTGAGAAATAAAGTTTGTCTGTCGTGTAAGTCTGGTTCCTTTATTTGCACTCTCCACAGATTATTTTTTAAATGTCTTAGTTTCTTTTCTTTCAGCTGCTCCCCTTACTAGGGCTCATCACAGGCCAAACTATACCCCAAGGTGTAAAAGAGCCTAGGGCAGACTATACCCCTCCAGGCCAGAGTATACCGCTCTTTGTAAAGAGGTTTTGATTGTATTTACACATTATATTTACAACACAACACGTCACTGTTGTGCATGAGTTTGGCCCTAGAGGCTTGCCGTAGCCGTCTGGGGGGATGACGTCAGGCGGGCTGCGGCCACTGTATATAGTTCTGTTTGTTCTCAATAAAGTGCTGTTTGTTGCTTGGCATAAGACAACTCCAGTCTCTGATTTCATACATAACATTTTGGCGACGAGGAGAAACTATGGAGGCATATGGGCCACCTCCACCACTGTTTCTACAGTATCCAGGAAAGCCAGCGATCCTGTGGCCTAACTGGTTGGCCATGTTTGAGGGATACATCGCGGCGTTGGGCCTGAGTAGACTCGACGGAATGCAGAGACGAGCACTACCGGTCCACGATCTCGGCGTAGAAGGTTGGAAAATTTCTACATGTTGGGGGAGACAGAGTCTTGTGCGGATGCTGTCAGGCGGCTGGCTGAATATTTTGCCGAACACACGAGAAGCACGAAGCTGTGGGTGGAAAGGCTGTTAGTGCCAAAAGTAGCTAAGCTGGCGCTAACAGCTCAGCCAGTGGCAATGGCGAAGTTAGCCACAGAGCTAGGTGGGCACCAAACACAAGCTAAAAGCTATAAGCTAATTTTCGCAGTGGAGTCAGAGCCACAGGAGAGGGAGCCTGCGTCCATCAAAGGCAACAAGTCAGCCAAAAAGCTCAGCACGGTGAGTGACTGCAGTGCTGGAGGTGAAAACAGCGCGGTGAGCGAAGATGGCATGGGGGGAGAGCAGCGACCAGACTCAGCTCAGTTTGCCCTGCAGCTAGGGTCGGAGCAGTGGGAAGGAGAGCATGAGCATGCTGAGAGCATGCTGAGAGCCCCAGAGAGCAGCAGCAACAGCCGGGCACAGAGACGGACACCGGGAGCAAAGCAGTGCGAGGAGTTGTCGGGCGCCACGGAGGTCAAGCAGGACCAGCCTTGCTCGGGGTTGGCACAGGGGGACCTCGGTCACCCAGGTCGCCCTGGACATGGGTGCTGGGCATAGTGGTGGGACGCCTGGGTCGACAGGTGACACCAACGAGCGAGCTTCAGTTTTCCCCGGAGCTCAGCCACAGGGGGCCGGAGGATCAGGGACTACAACAGCGAAAACTGCAGCGGCTTTTAAAGCGGTTGGGGCCGAACCGTCAGGCACGGAGAAATCGTGTGCCAAGCAGCAACACTGCAAGCCAAGCAAAACTCCCCCTGAGAGTTGCGGACCGGGTTTGGGTTCGTGAGGAGGGACAACCACGGTGAATAAGGGAGGGATGACAGCCGGAGGAACAACAGGAGCAGATGCAAATCGTGGCTAAGCTGGGTGCAGCTTATTTTCATCTGTCGGGCGGCTCGAGGAGGTATGGCAATGAGGTGCGGCGTGTCCAGGAGAAGGCTTCAGATGGCGGGTCCGGATGAGAGGAGCGGCCGATGGTGAGGAGAAGACGCATTCTCGTCTATGAGATCAGCTGTGGCCCCGGGGGCTGGCCGCCTCCAGGGGCAGGTCTGCTGGGGGGCTGCCCTGGACCCCCATGCAAGTTACAGTGTTTTTTTTTCACCAGCGTGACTGTGTTTATTAATAGTTCTGAGGTTCTTGTGTGTGTGTATGGTATGTAATGGGATTATTTTGTGCATTTTCTTTAGTTTAGGAGCACGGTGTACAATTTTAGTTTACCTATGGACTCTCTTTTAGTTTAGGGGTGGAAAAATAATCCACCCTGCCGTGCAGGCTGCACAGTAGCCCACCCGTCAGTCCTATTTTAGTTGTTTTGTGTGAATGTGTTAGGCCAATTTTTAGTACATTAGTTCCATTATTTTAGCACGTGATTCGGGTCCCAAATTTGGGGAGGTTTTCAGTTGTGTGTGTGGTTTTGGACTTTTCTAAAAGGGGGAGGAATGTTGTGTGTGAGTTTGGCCCTAAGGGCTTGCCGTAGCCATCTGGGGAGATGACGTCAGGTGGGCTGCGGCCACTGTATGTAGTTCTGTGTGTTCTCAATAAAGTGCTGTTCGTTGCTTGGCATAAGATGACTCCAGTCTCTGATTTCATACATAACAGTCACCACGTCATGACGTCACTACGTTACGCTACCTTATGTTATTATCAGCTGATCTGACTACTTTTTTCTGTTTTATAAACTGACATACATATCGAAATAAATGACATGCCTGACCATCCCACTTTTTCGCAAGGGTAAATATTTTTCTACTATAATATTGTAACAATCAACTATTAAATAGAGACTGTTACCCAAAAAACGGGTTACAAATGATTTAGAATGCACAAGCAAATGGTGTTAAGACTGGCTTGTAATTCAACTCAAAAGACAAAAAAATAACAGTGACACATTAAATTATTTCTTTACAGGTTTACCGGTACATAAAATTGTTCTCATCAACAACTAAATATGATTTCTTAGTCCATTACACTCAGTCTCTTATCATGTGCATACTGGATACCGATTCCAAACACAAAAAAACAAAAACAGATAGTCCTTAGCAATGTCCCCACAAATCTTTGCCGGCAAAAATAATATATCCCAAACATATAGTGAGGGTGTGCTGGGAATGTCTGGCTGAGGCCCCTGTCCGGGAGGTCTTCAACTCCCACCTCTGGAAGAACTTCAACAACATTCCGAGGGAGTCTGGAGACATGGAGTCTGAATGGGCCATGTTCTCCCCCGCCATTGTTGAAGCGGCTGCCCAGAGCTGTGGCCGCAAGGTCATCGGTGCATCTCGTGGTGGCAACCACCCAACCAAGTGGTGGACACCAGTGGTGAGGGGGGACATTAAGCTGAAGAAGGAGTCCTGTCGAACTTGGTTGGTTTGTGGGACTCCCCAAGCAGGTGAAGTGTCCAAGGACCAGGAGGCCAAGCAGAGTGCAGCTCAGGTGGTTACTGAAGAAAAAACTTGGGCGTGGGAGGAGTTCAGTGAGGCCATGGAACAAGACTTTTGATCAGCCTCAAAGAGATTCTGGCAAACTGTCTGGCAGCTCAGGAGGGGGAAGCAGCTCCATGTCCACACTGTGTATGGTGCGGACGGGACGCTGCTGATTTCGACTGGGATATATCGTCGGTGGTGGAAGGAATACTTCGAGGATCTCCTCAATCCCTCTGACACGCCTTCTACAGAGGAAGCAGGGCTTGTGGACAAGGGGGACAACTTGCCCATCACAAGGGCTGAGGTTGCCAATGTGGTTAAAAAGTTCATTGGTGGCCGGGCCCCGGGGGTGGACGAGATTTGCTCTGAGTACACTCAAGGCCCTGGATGTTGTAGGGCTGTCATGGTTGACATGCCTCTGCAATATTGCATGGAGGTCAGGGACAGTGCCTTTGGCATAGCAAACCGGTGTGGTGGTTCCTCTCTTCAAGAAAGGGGGACCGGAGGGTGTGCTCCAACTTTAGAGGCATCACACTCCTCAGCCTCCCTGGGAAGGTCTAAGCCAAGTTACTGGAGAGGAGAGTCCGGCCGTTGGTCAAACCTCAGATTCAGGAGGAGCAATGTGGTTTTTGTCCTGGCCATGGCACATTGGACCAACACTTTACCCTCTCAAGAATTCTCGAGGGTTCGTGGGAGTTTGCCCAACCAGTTTACATGTATTTTGTGGACTTGGATAAGGCATTCGACCGCATCCCTTGTGGTTTTTTTGTGGGGGGTGCTTTGGGAGTATGGGGTATCGGGCTTATTGTTATGAGCTATCCAGTCTATGTACGACTGCTGTGAGAGTTTCGTTCGTATTGCCAACACTCGGTCGGACTCATTCCCACTGAAAGTTGGACTCCACCAGGGCTGCTCTTTGTCACCGATCCTGTTATTTTTATGGACAGGATTTCTAGGTGCAGCCAGGGAAAGGAGGGTGTCATGCTTGGTGACCACAGGCTCTCATCTCTGTTGTTTGCAGATGATGTTGTTCTGTTGGCTTCATCCAGCAATGACGTCTTACTGGGACAGTTTGCCACTGAGTGTGAAGCGGCTGGGATGAGAATCAACGCCTCCAAGTCCGAGTCCATGGTCCTCAGCCGGAAAAATGTGGACTGCCCTCTCCAGATTGGGGACAAGCTCCTGCCCCAAGTGGAGGAGTTTAAATATCTTGGGGTCTTATTCACGAGAGAGGGGAGAATGGAGTGAGAGATTGACAGACGGATCGGGGCAGCATCTGCAGTGATGTGGATGTTGTACCGGTCTGTTGTGGTGAAGAGGGAGCTAAGCTCTAAGGCAAAGCTGTCGATTTACCAGTCAATCTACATTCCTACCCTCACCTATGGTCACGAGCTTTGGATAATGACCGAAAGAATGAGATCGTGGATACAAGTGGCTGAAATGACCTTTCTTTGTAGGATTGCTGGACTCGCCCTTAGAGATAGGGTGAGGAACTCAGTCATCCAGGAGAGGCTCAGAGTAGAACCGCTGCTCCTCCATATTGACAGGAGCCAGTTGAGGTAGTTTGGGCATCTAATCAGGATGCCTCCTGGACGCCTCCCACTTGAGGTGTTTCAGGCATGTGCCATTGGGAGGAGACCCCGGGGCAGACCCAGGACTCGCTGGAGAGACTACGTCTCCCAATTGGTCTGGGAATGCCTTGGTATCCTTTCTGAAGACCTGGAGCAGGTGGCTGGGGAGAGGGAAGTCTGGACTTCTCTGCTTGAAATGCTGCCTCCACGACCCGAACCTCGGGAAAAGCAGTAGAAGATGGATGGATGGATAAATATTTCCAAAAAATATAAAAAAATGTTTTTTACCCAAACTAAGTGATGTAGTATGACCATCAGATGATGGATGGTGTGTGAGGTGATTGTGGTGAAGCTGCACTTAATACCTGAGAAGCTACTGAAGTTTATTTCAAATAAATATTTCCAAAAAATATGAAAAAATGTTTTTTGCCCAAACTAAGTGATGTAATATGACCATCAGATGATGGATGGTGTGTGAGGTGATTTTGGTGAAGCTGCACTCAGTTCTTTAGAAGGTTTTTACTATCATTTCTAATAAATATTTCCCTCACCAATGATATATATATATTTTTTTTTTTTTTGGGGGGGGGGGCGTCCAACTAACAAGTGTTACTAACAGGAGACCCCTAGTGGCTGGGCAGCATTTAGTGGCACTCACCTTGAAGATGCTGAAATTTAATCCTAATAAATATTCCCAAAAGCTATGAAAAAAAATTCTTTAATCCAAGCTATGTTTTGTAGTCTGACTAGAAGAGGATGGATTGCATGAGGTGATTTTTGTGAAGCCACACTTTGTAATTTTCAAGTTATTGGATATTTTTTTAAAATAAATATTTCTCCAAACTATGAAAATAAAATTTATGCAAACAAAGCATTTTAGTCTGACTGACGTATGAAATGATTCTAGTGACGTTACACCAGGGGTGTCCAGTCATGTGCCATGGAGGGCCAAGACCCTCCAGGCTTTACCTCCAGCTAGCATCTCTAACAGCAGATTTCACTGAATTTCTTCCCACTGATTGCTGATCAGTGAAAACACCTGCTGAAGAGATTGAGCAGAAAAGAAAACCTGCAGGGTCTTGGCCCTCCATGGCACATGATTGAACACCCCTGCGTTAGACCTCATGATCATGACAGTATTTAATTTTAAGTTGTTTTTTTCCTCGGTGTTGCAATTTGCAGACGGTCCCTGCGCATTCGTTTCATAGTTGCCAAGTCCACTTATTATAAACGAGTTTGAGCTTGTTTTTCTCTAAAGTCGCTTGCAAATCTCGTCAGTTGCGGGTTTTGGGGCTTGTTTTTGAACATGTAGTTGCTTATTTGGGCTTGCTTTGCTGTCTGTGTGACAGCTCTCCTAGCTCCCCACAAAACACGAGCACGATAGCTTGTTTACAGGACCCATCTACACCCCCATTTCTTGATTACCGCGCCCGCTCCACTGATCTCTAGATCAGATCCCCGGTCGTCGGCCTCCGTCGGTCTATGATGACCATGGAAGAGAATCCTAAACGTCTACTCTGCTGGAACAGCACCGCCTGTGGCTGAACAGGCCGATGCGCGAATGACAGTCCCTGTCACACAGGTCACACTTGTGGGTGGTCTCCGTGCTGCTGGGTCTGTGGCGGTTCTTCCTGCGGGTCCTTTTTTCATCTGCTGCAGCAGTCAGTCTCTCTTCACCCGCCTTGAGCTGTCTGGTCAGGGTGCCTCTCCATTTGGAGCGGTCCGTTGCAAGGTCCTCCCAGCGCTCTGTGTTGATATCCAGGGCCTTCATGTCTCTCTTGCAGACATCTCTAAAGCGCAGCTGTGGGCGGCCAATGTCTCTCCTGCCAGTTGCCAGTTCTCCATAGAGGACGTCTTTGGGGATTCTGCCATCCTCCATACGGTGAACGTGGCCTAGCCAGAGGAGCCTGCGCTGCCTGAGTAGAGTGAACATGGAGGGAAGGCCGGCGCGGGACAGAACTTCTGTGTTGGGCACTTTGTCCTGCCAGGATATGTCCAGGATGTGGCGAATGCAGCGCAAGTGGAAGGAGTTCAGTCTCTTTTCCTGCCGGGCGTATGTTGTCCACGTCTCACTCCCATAGAGCAGTGTGCTGATGACGCAGGCGTTGTACACTGCCATCTTCGTCTTGACAGAGAGTTTGGGATTCTCCCACACTCGTGTGGTGAGGCGAGCGAGTGTGAAGGCTGATTTTCCAATCCTCTTGTTGATCTCTGTATCAAGGGAGAGGTTGTTGCTGATCGTGGACCCCAGGTACGTGAACTGATTCACGACCTCCAGCTTGTAGTCATCAATGGTGATGGTTGGTGGTGCTTCCATGCCTTGCGCCAAGACGTTAGTCTTCTTCAGGCTGATGGTAAGCCCGAAGTCCTTGCATGCCTGGGAGAAGCGGTCCATCAGGGTCTGAAGCTCCTGCTGTGTGTGGGTTGCGACTGCAGCGTCGTCTGCGAACAGCATGTCTCTGATTAGAGCCTCGCGTACTTTGGTTCTGGCTTTCAGGCGGGCGAGGTTGAAAAGCCTGCCGTCAGATCTTGTGTGCAGGTAGATTCCCTCTGTTGCTGTGCTGAAGGCATGCCTCAGGAGCATAGCAAAGAAAATCCCAAAGAGGGTTGGCGCAAGTACACAGCCCTGTTTCACTCCGCTGCGTATGTTGAATGGCTCTGAGACGTTGCCATCGTGCTGCACTATCCCCTGCATGTTGGTGTGAAACGATTTGATGAGACTTTGCAACTTTGGTGGCCATCCTATCTTTGGCAGGATCTTGAAAAGGCCCTCTCTGCTGACCAGATCGAACGCTTTGGTGAGGTCGATGAAGGCGACGTACAGAGGCATGTTCTGTTCTCTGCATTTCTCCTGGAGTTGGCGGATGGAGAATATCATGTCTACCGTCGATCGCTCAGCGCAGAAGCCACACTGAGACTCGGGGTAGACACGTTCGGCAAGCTTCTGTAGACGAACGAGAACAACTCGTGCGTAGACTTTGCCAACAACGCTGAGGAGGGAAATGCCCCTGTAGTTGTTGCAGTCGCTTCTCTCCCCTTTGTTTTTGTAGAGGGTGATGATCTTGGCGTCCCTCATGTCCTGTGGTACGGCACCTTCCTTCCAGCACTGGCAGAGGACGTCATGCAATGGCAGCAGTAGGGCGGTCTTGCAGTGCTTGATCAGGTCAGGGGGTATGCCGTCGTTGCCGGGTGCCTTGCCAGCGGCCAAGCTATCAATGGCCTTACTGAGTTCGTCGATGGTTGGCTCGGCGTCAAGTTCGTCCATGGATGGCAGGCAGTCGATGACATCAAGGGCTGACGGTGTCACGGTGTTCTGTCTAGAGTAGAGGTCGGAGTAGTGTTCCACCCATCTCTCCATCTGCTTGTTCTTCTCTGTGATCATCTCCCCAGTGGAAGATTTGAGGGGGGCCGTCTTGCTCTGAGCCGGACCAAGTGCTTTCTTGATGCCATCGTACATACCATGGATGTTCCCTGTTATGGCAGCGGTTTGAATGTCTTGGCTGAGCTGAGTCCAGTACTCGTTGGCACAGCGCCGAGCAGTCTGCTGAACTTTGCTTCTCGCAGCCCTGAGAATCTGGAGATTCTTCTCGTTTGGGTACTTCTTGTACTCAGCAAGTGCTGAGCGCTTGGCTTCAATGACGGGGGTCATCTCGGTCAACTTGGCATCAAACCAGTCCTGTGACTTCGAGGTCTTCCTCCCAAAGGTAGCCAAGGCTGTGCGGTAGATGGTGTTTCGCAGTTCTTCCCACTTCTGCTCTGCAGATTCTCCTCCTTGTGGTACACCAAGTTCCTTCTCAAAGGTGGAGGCAAACTGCTCAACAAGTTCTGGTTGGGCCATCTTGCTGGTGTCAATCCATGCCTTTCCAGGTTGTCTAGCACGATGGAATTTCTTCAGCTGCAGCTTGACCTTGCAACACACCAATGAATGGTCTGTGTCGCAATCTGCACTCTGGAACGAACGGGTGATTAGCACGTTCTTCAGTGAGGTGCGCCTGGTCAGGATCAAGTCTAGCTGGTGCCAGTGCTTTGAGCGCGGATGTTGCCAGGAAACCTTGTGTTGGGACTTGGTCTTGAAGAACGAGTTTGTGATGCACAGATCGTGATATGTGCAGAACTCGAGCAGCCGCTGTCCGTTGTCGTTCATTCTGCCCACGCCAAAAGGTCCAAGACAGGAGGGCCAGGAGTCGTGGTCAGCACCCACTCTGGCATTGAAGTCTCCAAGGAGAATGAGTTGTTCAGAGTTGGGGATGATCCTGACAGTTGTTGCGAGATTCTTGTAGAACTCGTCTTTTGCCTCTGGTGTGGCTGTCTGTGTTGGGGCATACACACTGACGAGGGTGACTGGGCCTTCAGTGGTGTTCAGGCGGAGGGTGAGGAGTCGTGCAGAGCCAGTGCTGCCCGGTTCCACCATCTTCAGCAAAGTGTTCTTCACTGCGAAGCCCACTCCATGTTCCCTGTGTTCGTCACTGCCCTTTCCCTGCCAGTAGAACGTGTAGTCCTTCTCTCTCAGTGTGCCTGCATCAGCTAACCGTGTTTCCTGGAGAGTGGCGATATCCACTCCCAGTCTCTTCAGCTCATTATTGATGATGGCAGTCTTCCTGGTGTCGTTGATGTCCTTTAGGTTAGCAGCGAGTCCTGTCATCATAGTGCGGACGTTCCAAGTTCCCAGTTTTAGAGTTGGTCTCTTTTGTTTTATTGTCTTGCCTGGTGCGAAGGTTCTCAGCCTGCTGTTTGGATTTCTCCTTATCCCCATGCACCCAATGAGGAAAGCAAGCTGTGGCGGGACAACACCTTATTGGCTGGGGGCTGCCCAGCTTGAGGCGGGCGGTAGCTGTCCAGTGAGATCTGATGATCCCTCCCACCGTCGGGAACAACCCCTGGCGCCACGCTCTACGCCAATTGAGCAGTGGCTTATAACCGGTAATTGTCATTCCCCGTGTTTTGTCTACGCCAAAGGCAAAGCTGGAGTGTCCTCTCCAGTGATCCGGTGTTCTACCTTCCAGCGTTGGGCGTTGGTAGGATTCAAGCCTGGGCAGGAAGATATGGAGGACAAGATGTTGCCCATGCAGCATGTCCCCCCTCTCCACGTCACTGATGAATCCAAAGGAACAGCAGGGCTGCTACAGTTTGGCACCAGCGCCGTTGCAGGAGCTGCCAGAACGATGTTGAGCACAACATAGAACTGCCTTAGGGGCTCCGACTCCGGATTTTTCCTCAGGGTTGACTCCCGAAGCCTTTCCCGTGACCGGGTATGCCGCAAAGCAGCAGAGGTTTGAAATCAGGGTTTACCTTCCCCTAGATGGGCTACCTTCCCAGGTTGACGAGCCACCATCTACCCGAAGCATCTGGTTTTAAGGCGCCAGAGATCCGCCCTCGCCCCTTCTCCTATTAGTAAAAGCAGTTCCGCTGGGCTTAGAGACTAAACCACACGGGCAGGCTAGGAGTTGGACTTAGTTGTCAGAGGCTTTTCGAGACGCACGCCATAAGGAGCATTTTATGAGCACTGGGAGCTTAACCCCAGTGTCGCTCCTGGCTATGACAACCTTGGAAACCAGATCCAAGGTAGAGCCTTTCTAGATCCCTGGTAGAGCTCTAGAAAAACTAGACGGATCATTGGCTGCCAGAAGTGAAGCCACTGTTTGGTCCATAACTTGTGTTATCAAGAAGCAGGCAGGAGGTGTAGTTGAATGTAACTTTATTATCGGAACCAACAATATAACAGGCGCTCCACAGAGGCCAAGGTGTTATATGTGGGATTTGGCTCTTGGGGCTTGCCGTAGCCTAGCCGTGGGGGTTGGGGTAATGACGTCAGGCGGGCTACGGCTGAAGTACATATTCTGTTGTTCACTATAATAAAGGAGTTCAGTGTTCAGTTAATGGAGGCTCCCGTCTCGTATTATTCAGACATAACATTTGACGATGAGGATTAAACTGGGGGCGTGCATCAGGCAACCACCTCCATTTTTACAGTCTCCGGGCACACCAGCTATACCGTGGGCCCGCTGGAAGGAGATGTTCGGCATGTATGTGGCTGCGGCCGGTCTGAGTGGCGCCGATGAGGAGAGACAGAGGAGCCTACTGGTCCACTACCTCGGTGAGGAGGGTCAGAGGATATTTTTTGGGCTGTGTGGCAGCGACCCATGGAAAGACAGTCTGGAATTGATGGGCTGTATTTTCGGAGATCATTCCACCATCACGGCACGGAGACATGAGTTTTTTGACCGCCAACAGCGAACGGGTGAGTCCACTCAGTCTTTTCTTATGGAGCTACACAGCCTAGCAAGAGAATGCGCTTTCGGGCCTATCGAGGAGGAGCTGGTCTGGGATAAGTTAGCCCATGGTACTATCAATGTGTGGCTGAAGAGCAAGCTACAGCTAACTAAGGACACTCTGTCGGTGGAAAACATGTTCAAACTGGTTAAGCAGAGTGAGTCCACAGTTCAGCAGAGTTGGCCAGTGTTGGTTAAAGAGAGTGTAGCCACTCAAGTTTCCTTGCCAAGCATAGCTGTTAGCGATGTAGCTAATTCTCCGGGGCGGACCCCCAGGAGGCAGCGCACTGGGGCGCAGGACAGGGCCTACTCTATCACCACTAAATCATCGGCGGCAGAGCCCAGAAAAATGACACAGGTGTGTGTGGCACGCACGAAGAAAGGACCATGGAAATGGTATGTGCTAAAACTAGACGGAGTCAACGTGCCGCTTATGGTGGACTCAGGGGCCGGCAGGTCCATTCAAAGTATGGCTAATTTGAAGAGACTCTTTCCAAATAAAATCATCAATGCTGGAACAGTGAGAATGTTTGGATATGGCCATGCCGAGATCGAGATGGCGGGCATGGTCGACTTTACTGTGAAATGTGGGTTAAAGACGGTCCCTACGTTCACCTTCCAGATCTCGCGCCAGGGGGAGAACTTGCTAGGAATAGATCTGCTGGGCGAATTGGGCTTTTCCATCAAGGGCTCAGAGGGCTCAACGGTACTGACAGTATACCCCGAATGGCATGTCTGCTGGCCAGCACTGTTCAGAGGCCTGGGATGCATCAGCGTGTTCCACCACTGCCCACTCATATACCCAAGTGTGACGCCGAAAATTCAACCGCTACGGCGGCTTCCCCTCACTCTACGGGTCGATGTCATGGCGGAGTTGACCAAACTGCTGGAAGCAGGTATCATTGAGAGAGTGGACACTTCACCCTGGATATCTAATATCGTGGTGGCCAAGAAAAAATTGGGTGGCATTCTTCTATGTATCAATCTCAGGATGGTGAATAAGGTGATCATTCCGGACAAGTACCCACTTCCAACAATGGAGGAATTTACTGCAACATTCAGCGGTTCACAGGTGTTCACAAAGCTGGACCTTCGCCAGGGTTACCTGCAGGTGCCCCTCCACCCAGCCAGCAGGAACCTGACAGCGTTCGTGACCCACATGGTTGTGTTCAGGTACACCCGCATGCTGTTTGGTCTGAGTTCGGCATCCAGCTGCTTCCAGAAAATAATGTCCATGATTCTGACTCAAAGGTGTGTGGTGGCATACCTTGATGACATCATGGCATATGGCACATCACGTGAGGAACATGGTGATAGGTTGGAACGGGTGCTGACGGTGTTTCAGGAACACGGAGTCACCCTGAATGAAGAAAAGTGTATTTTTGCGGCAGACTCCATCGAGTTTGTTGGATTCCGGTTGACGGGGGGAGGGGGGGCTGTGGCCCCTGCATTCGAACGAGGAGGCAGTCCTACGCCTCCCAGAACCATCGACACCTGTGCAGATTTCCTCATTTCTGGGTATGGTGAACTTTTATGGGCGTTTTATTCCCCACTATTTGGAAATGATTGGACCCCTCCCGGCATTGTTGAAACAGGATGCGCCGTGGCAATGGACCCCAGCCTGTTCAACGGCGGTTACTAAGCTGAAACATCAGCTCACTTCCCCTCTGGTGCTGGCCCATTTTGATCCAAAACTGCCTACGATTGTGACCTGTGAAGTGTCTGGCTCGGTGGTGGGGGCGGTTATGCCCCAGGTACAGGATGGCACAGAACGCCCGGTGGCATTCACATCGAGGTCTCTCTCTGCAGCTGAACAAAAGTACACCGTGGGTGAGAGAGATGTGCTCACCTACATCTGGGCGTGTGAACGTTGGCATATTTACCTCTATGGGTGCCATTTCACTCTACGGACAGACCACCGAACGCTGACGACATTGCTGGAGACGTCGGGTTCAGGACACAGACCATTGCGGATCCACAGGTGGATGAAATGGCTGAGGGCCTACAATTTTACCACCCAGTTCACTCCTGGCAAGGATAACATTGTGGCGGCTCTCCTGTCCCGCACCACGGCCAACCACACACAACTGGATGACGACGATAATGGCGATCCAACAGAGGCGAATCTGGTTAATGCACTGCATGGGGCCCTCCAGGATATAATGTCCCCCCAGGAACTTCGGGCGGAGTCGGAACAAGGCCCCGTGCTGTCACAACTGTGCTTGGTGATTAGGGAGGGTTGGCCCGCAAAGCTGCAGGACGAGCTGGCATCCTTCCACTGGTATAAAGACGAACTGAGCTGTTGGGATGATGTGTGTGTGGCAAGGGGGTACTGCATGCTAATCCCGGTGTCTCTGAGACCGCGTGTCCTAACGATGCTCCATGAGGGCCACCTGGGCATGGTCAGGGTAAAACAGCGATGCAGGGATTCTGTTTAGTGGCCGGGTATTGATAAGGACATCAAAGTTATGGTGAAGAACTGTGTTCCATGTTTGGAGAGTGGGAAGACTGGCGGACCACCCCCTCCACCCCTGCGGCCGCTGTCATACCCGGAAGGCCCTTGGAAACACATACAGTTGGACATTTGTGGCAAACTGCATGAAGCACCCCTGAACAGTCGGTTCCTGCTCGTGGCCTACGACTTGTTCTCAAAGGTGTTACCCACTAACTCAGTCACAACGGATGTGGTTACGGGTTTCCTCACGTCACTTCACTAGGTGGGGTCCCGAATGCAATCACGACTGACAATGGCCCGCAGTTCGCCTCTGGGGTGTTTGAAGAGTTGATCCAAAGCTGCCAGCTTTGGATCAACTGAGGCCGCCCGCGACTCACCCTTCAACGAATATGGACTCTACACGGGACTGGGTCACTGTGTAACAGTGTAAAATGAAGCAACAATTTGAGAACAGAAAACAGAGCGAGAGCCCCGGGACTGAAGGTGTCGGACCAAGTTTGGATTAGACACCCTAACCATACATATAAGTTGCAGCCGCTCTGGACGGCAGCCAACGGTGCCTGGTGCAGGGTCCCCGCTTAGGGGACACCTGGCTAGAGTCCGTCAGAGGCCAAGGTACCTGGAGGACTATGTATTGAGGACAGCAATAATGGATGCCTGTTGGGACTAAGCGGCAGAATAATCCGCTCCAACACAGTATGGCGTTCTGGTAGTCTACCCAGATGCCCGTTTGGTTGGCTGAGTTTCGCCTATTTAGTGTTACAGTATGTGTTAAAAAAACCCATATATATATATATATATATATATATATATATATATACAGTGAGGCAAAAAAGTATTTAGTCAGCTACCAATTGTGCAAGTTCTCCCACTTAAAAGATAAGAGAGGTCTCCAATTTTCGTCATAGGTATACCTCAACTATGAGAGACAAAATGAGAAAAAAAAAATCCAGAAAATCACATTGAAGGATTTTTAATGAATTAATTGGTAAATTCCTCAGTAAAATAAGTATTTGGTCACCTACAAACAAGCAAGATTTCTGGCTCTCACAGACCTGTAACTTCTTCTTTAAGAGGCTCCTCTGTCCTCCACTCGTTACCTGTATTAATGGCACCTGTTTGAACTCGTTATCAGTATAAAAAAAACCTGTCCACAACCTCAAACAGTCAGACTCCGAACTCCACTATGGCCAAGACCAAAGAGCTGTCAAAGGACACCAGAAACAAAATTGTAGACCTGCACCAGGCTGGGAAGACTGAATCTGAAATAGGTAAGCAGCTTGGTGTGAAGAAATCAACTGTTGGAGCAATTATTAGAAAATGGAAGACATACAAGACCACTGATAATCTCCTTCGATCTGGGGCTCCACGCAAGATCTCACCCCGTGGGGTCAAAATTATCACGAGAACAGTGAGCAAAAATCCCAGAACCATATGGGGGGACCTAGTGAATGACCTGCAGAGAGCTGGGACCAAAGTAACAAAGGCTGCATCAGTAACACACTACGCCGCCAGGGACTCAAATCCTGCAGTGCCAGACGTATCCCCCTGCTTAAGCCAGTACATGTCCAGGCTCGTTTGAAGTTTGCTAGAGAGCATTTGGATGATCCAGAAGAGGATTGGGAGAATGTCATATGGTCAGATGAAACCAAAATAGAACTTTTTGGTAAAAACTCAACTTGTCGTGTTTGGAGGAGAAAGAACACCATACCTACTGTGAAGCATGGGGGTGGAAACATCATACTTTGGGGATGTTTTTCTGCAAAGGGACCAGGATGACTGATCCGTGTAAAGGAAAGAATGAATGGGACCATGTATCGTGACATTTTGAGTGAAAACCTCCTTCCACCAGCAAGGGCATTGAAGATGACACATGGCTGGGTCTTTCAGCATGACAATGATCCCAAACACACCGCCCGGGCAACGAAGGAGTGGCTTTGTAAGAAGCATTTCAAGGTCCTGGAGTGGCCTAGCCAGTCTCCAGATCTCAACCCCATAGAAAATCTTTGGAGGGAGTTGAAAGTCTGTGTTGCCCAGCGACAGCCCCAAAACATCACTGCTCTAGAGGAGATCTGCATGGAGGAATGGGCCAAAATACCAGCAACAGTGTGTGAAAACCTTGTGAAAACTTACAGAAAACATTTGACCTCTGTCATTGCCAACAAAGGGTATATAACAAAGTATTGAGATGAACTTTTGTTATTGACCAAATACTTATTTTACCGAGGAATTTACCAATTAATTCATTAAAAATCCTTCAGTGTGATTTTCTGGATTTTTTTTTTCTTATTTTGTCTCTCATAGTTGAGGTATAACTATGATGAAAATTGGAGACTTCTCTCATCTTTTAAGTGGGAGAACTTGCACAATTGGTGGCTGACTAAATACTTTTTTACCCCACTGTATATATATAGAGAAAGATGGTATTGTGTTGTGTTTTTTTAGGGGGGGATTCTCTGACTTTGTTGGGGGGGGGGGGGGGTTATATGTGGGATTTGCCCCAGCCGCCATCTTACTACACCACATACCCCCCCCCATAGAAAAATCCAAGCACGCCAGTTAGACCCTCCTAAATTTATAACCCCACACACGTGCTAAAACAAAGAATATACGATACATACAATCCTATCCAAGCACACAAAATAACTAAGCTAGAGGAGCCAGGCGGACTGCTGGCTCACCTCTACACAGCTAGGCGGATTATTCTGCTGCCTTAATCACCATAGTCCAAAAGAAAAAAAAAAATAGCTGTGTTCCTAAAACTAAATTAATCCCAGAACAACATATATATTGTGGGGGACCCAGTCGGTACGTTGTCTACTCAGACTGAATGGCACAGCAGGAGGAGATGCATAAAAGCTGAGAAACGGATATGCAGGGCAGTCTGTGGTTTTCTCTTTAAGACTGCATGATAATATGCATTCTCCTCTGGTTTGCATAATAATGCGCCGACAGGCTGGGTGACAGGGAATTGTCATTGTAAATGTATGTATGTTAATGCAAACACCCCAGGTCGCATGGCATAGGCAGGATGAACGAGAGCGGACAGAGGCTGTTGGAATTCTGTTGTCATCACGGCCTCTGCATTACAGACTCCTACTTCAAGTGTAAAGAGCTGCAGAAAGTGTCTTAGAGACACCCCCGGTCCCGTCACTGGCACCACCTAGATCTTGTCATCACCAGAAGAGCGGACCTCAGTAGTGTTCTTCACACGAGAAGCTATCACAGCGCTGATTGTGATACAGATCATTCCCTTGTTGCCAGTAAGGTCAGACAGAAGCCAAGGAAGATCCACCATGCCAAGATTAAGGGTTGCCCCCACTTCAACACTTGTGGGATTTCCGATCCGATCAAGGCTCAGACCTTCACTGACAGCTTTCAGAGGAAACTGAAGCTCACCTCCAGTCCGATAGCCCAGGCGACGTGGACGCCAAATGGAACCACCTTCGCGACGCCATCTACAACTCAGCCATGACCACATTTGGAAAGAAAGAATGCAAGAATGCTGACTGGTTTGAGGCTCACTGGGACGAAATGCAGCCAGTCACAGAGGCCAAAAGAGAAGCACTGCTGGCTCATAAGCAGAACCCTTGCCCTGGCACACGCGACACCCTTCAAGCAGCAAGGAGCAAGGCCCAGCAGATTGCCCACTGTTGCGCCAATGAGTACTGGCAGAACCTGTGCACCAACATCCAGGTAGCTGCCAATTGCGGATACACCAAAGGAATGTATGAGGGCATCAAAACAGCTATCGGCTCCACAAGCATCAAAACAGCACCGCTCAAAGCTAAGACAGGCAAAGCCATCACCAACAAGAGCAAGTAACTCCAGTGTTGGGTCGAGCATTATCTTGAATTGTACTCGACCCAGAACATTGTGACAGACGTTGCCCTCGACATCTTGCCTGGCCTACCAGTCATGGAAGAGCTTGATGAAACGCCCACACTGGAAGAGCTCAGCAAAGCCATAGACTGCCTCGCCTGTGGCAAGGTTCCAGGGAAAGACGGTATCCCCCCAGAAGTTCTGAAACACAGGAAAACATCCATCTTACAACCACTATATGATCTCCTCTGCCTTTGCTGGGAGCAAGGTCACATTCCCCAAGATACGAGAGATGCCAACATAGTGACGCTGTATAAGAACAAAGGCGACCGCAGTGACTGCAACAATTATCATGGCATCTCTCTTCTAAGCATAGCTGACAAGTCGTCGCCCGGGTCACCCTGTTCCACCTGCAGAGCCTCGCTTCACAAGTCTATCCTGAGTCCCAGTGTGGCTTCAGAGGCGGAAGGTCCACAGTGGTTATGATCTTCTCCCTTCGTCAGCTGCAGGAGAAATGTCGAGAGCAGCAGCAGCCATTGTTCCTTGCGTTTGTGGACCTGACCAAAGCCTTTGACTTAGTTAGTTGAAACGGGCTCTTCCAGATCCTGCGAAAGATTGGTTGTCCCCCAAAGCTCCTTGCAATCAGCTCCTCCTTCCACATGGAAATGCATAGTACTGTTTGATTTGATGGAGCCACCTCAGATGCCTTCCCAGTCAGCAGTGCAGTGAAGCAGGGTTGCGTTCTAGCACCAACTCTCTTTGGGATTTTTTTCTCAATGCTCCTCCACTACACCTTTGCCGACTGTCCTGAAGGTGTCTACATCCACTTGAGATCAGATGGAAAACTCCTCAACATCGCAAGACTTTGTGCTAAAACCAAAGTCTACGAGGTCCTCATATGTGAGCTGCTGTTTGCAGACGATGCTGCTCTAGCATCATACAGCGAGGAGGGCCTGCAGCACCTGGTTGACAAACTGTCCCACGCCTGCAAGGAATTTGGGCTCGTGATCAGCCTTAAGAAAACCAACATCATGGTGCAAGATGCTGTCTCCTTTCCTGTCATTACCATTGACAACACACAGCTAGAGGTTGTGGACACCTTGACCTACCTAGGGGCCACTGTTTCAAACACGCTCTCACTGGACACCGAGATCAGGTCCAGAATTGCCAAAGCAGCTTTTGTCATGGCTTTTGCTGACATGTCATGGCAAACTCAGCAGATTGTTGTTCCACACAAGCATGTGTGGAACAACAATCTGCTGAGTTTGAAGACCAAGCTGCTCGTATACCAAGTTGCGTCCTGTCCACTCTCCTGTACGGCAGTGAGTCCTGGACAGCCTATGCCAGGCAGGAGAAGTGGTTAAACAGATTCCACCTCCGCTGTCTTCGGCGCCTTATGCTCATCAAGTGGCGGGACAGAGTCCCCAACACCGAGGTCCTTGAGTACACTGACTTGGCAAGCATCCCTGCATTTCTCAGCCAGAGACGACTCCGGCAGCTTGGCCACGTGCACCGTATGGAGCCTGACCGTCTGCCGAGAGAAATTCTTTACAGAGAACTGCAGGTGGGCGTCCGATGTGTAACCCGACTGTTGTTGCGTTTTACAGATGTCTGCAAACACGACATGAGGTGTGTGCAGATCAACGCCAGTAATTGGAAGGTTACTGCCAAAGATCGAGCCACCTGGTGCCACAGTGTCAATGAGGGTGTTCTCAAGATGGAAGCGAGATGGAAGCGAACACAAGAGTCCAGATGGTGATGAAGCATGTGGCAAGGAAAGAACGCGCAGCATCAGCACATGCACCATCAATCTTCATCTGCACCAACTGCTCCAAAGACTGCCACTCAAGGATTGGGCTGTATAGTCATTCCAGGTGCTACTCCAACCCTTGATGCGCTAACCATTGCCTCTTCAAGACAAGGATGCCAGAGAAAGTTGTTGGCTGTCTTATAATAACAGAGAAATATTTAGTTTTTGTTTAAACGACTAGCGGACAACAACTCCCATCATCCCACATCACTAAACTGTAATCGTGTTTATTGCTGTTTTTTTGATCACTTTAAAAATTTAATTTATTCAAAGTTTTTATGTTGACTCTGTTTACTATGAATTTGCTCTTGCTTATGCAGAATGCATATGTATTTTCCTTTAATTAGAGTTTATAAAATTCAGTTATTCAATGCTGACTGTGTTTACAGTCAATTTACTACAAACAAAAATAAATTTATACATCAATATATTGTCATGTACGGGGTTGTTGGTCCAACCCCATTCTATGATCTGTGGCTGTAGTTCCTGTTTGTTGTCAATTATTTCCAGCTGGCAGGTCATTAGAGCCTCTGAGCCTGGCTCCCTGCCAGTCTACAGCCATGCCCCCTTCTCTCTCTCTCTCTTTTTGCCAGGCACTCACCAGCTGTTTGCCATCATCTCTTGTGTTTACACACACACACACACACACACAGACACACACACACAGACACACACACACACACACACACACACACACACATTCTCACTTATCCACTCACATACAAACTGTCTGTCATCATCTCTGGTGTTTCCACACATACACATGCATGCACTCACACCTATATTCATTCTCGCTTACTTACGCACACACATACTCGCACACACACACATGCTCACTGATCCACTCTCATACCAGCTGTCGCCGCGCATCTGTTTCCACTTGCAGCTCATTAGTCTATGGGAGTATTTATGTGTGGCAATGGAGGCAACCGGTGTGTCGGCGTCAGTCTACAGTCGATGTTCTGGCTCACTCTAAGATTGGTTTCTCCTCTTTTTGGACTTTAATGGTGTTGTTTGCAGAGCCTGTTCCACTCCGACATTCATGTAAATCTTTCTCTGCATTATTATTAGCTCCTTCTCTCCGCTGCCCAGTTCCACCCTGGGACCGCGTGGGGCTTGCCAATAGAGTTTGCAGCCGGTCATCTCACCATTGTTACTCATTTTTGGACTGTTATATGGACACTTTGTATGTATGTTTTTCTGTTAATAAACACGTTTACTTCACTTGCACTTTGGGCTTGTACCAATTCACTTGTGCGCTGTGCAATTACGCAACATACATGACAGTACGCCAACAACAAATTGAGCTCAAGCAGTGGAGTAACGTGTCGTGTTTTTTTCACCGTTCCCTGTGTGTTTTCCCTTTCTGGAGTAACTCTCAGGATGGACTTGCCGGGTAGCAGAGGCTATCCAATGCATCTGGGGTGGGAATGCTGCCAGGCCCTGATGGAAATAGACAGGCTCATGACCGCGGCACATGTTTATTCTGCTCCAGATGACATTTTGTGGTATTTGGGACTAGCAGACACTGCAACCCGTGGCTGCCCTTAGCTGAAGACACATGCTGAGGGGAGGGAGAGAATAGCCCTGATCGCCTCACTGCAGCGGGAAAACAGCAGAGAGGACGCGCCCGGAGAAGCCCAGATGCACGCCAAAGAAGAGGCTTTCCCGGGCCTCAGCTGTTTCCATCCACCAGCTGTCTGCACCCAGACCACCTCCGTTTCCTGAGCCCGGTCTTGCTCCGTCGCCAGGGAACAGAAAGAAACACAGACCGGCGGGGCCGACGGAGATTGATTGCCGTTTTGAGGAGAAAAGACCTGCAGCCACGTCATCCTCCATTTTTACCTCTGCCAAGGTGTGGAGGGCAGGCTACTCCTCTAATTCATCCCTGTTGGTGCCGGTTTTGGAGACTTCTCTACAGGCTATGGAGGAGTCCAGGGCCGTCACCGCCTCTGAGAGGGATGTTGCCTCGCCAGCTGCAGCAGGAAACATCACTAACCAGGAGAACAGGCAAGTAATCTCCTCTTGTCTTTCTAAAATTGTTGAAAATTCTTGCCTGATCCCTGGTAGAGAGTCTCTGGGTGTGCAGTCTCCAGAGATCCCTCCACCTGCTGCAGCTTTGTACTGCTCACCAGCCCTCTCCCTGCTCTCTCCTGTTTCCTCCGAGTGCACACCAGCACTAGAGCCGTATCATCGAGACCAAGAGGAGCCAGAGGTCCGGGAGGATCGTTCTCCCATAGCAATGGTGAGCCAGACCCCAGCCGCCACGCCGGAGGAATCACCAGCATGGGTCACAACGGCTGGGATAACGAAGACTGCAGAGACCATCACACCTGCTGTGGAGGCCGCCACAGCAGAGCCAGCACCCGAGCTGCACCTCCAGGAGGCCGAGCCCGTAGGAACATCACCCAGATTGTCAGAGTCAAGGACGGCGGTGGAGCTCAAGCTAAGGCAAGTGCTCTCCTTTGTTTTTTTCCTTTCTATTATGGAGCATTTTTGCCTAGCTCTTGGTAAGGAGAGCCAGGTGTAGCTGACCATTGCACCTGAGCTCGCCTTGCCGGGCTCCGCCGCTGCCGGCAACCCTGACCCTTCTTTCTCCCTGTCCAAGTCCTCTTCCAGGGTCGCCAGAGAGAGCCCTATGCCGCCGGACGAGTCCGAGGATCCAGGCTTGCCGCTAGAGGTAACCGTGGCTGCTGCTGTCCCTAGGGAGGTCGACCGGGATCCAGCTCCCCGTCTGCTGGAGGCCGTAGTTTGGGTTCCGCCTCAGCCTAGGTCTCCGTGGGTGCTGCGTCCCAGCCGGGGATCATCGTGGGTGCTGTGCCCCAGCATCAGTCCTACGTGGGTGCTGTGCTCCAGTTCGGGTCCGCCATGGGCACTGTGCTTCAGCTAGGGGCCCGCTGAGGGTGCAGCATTGGCCCAGCCCAGGCCCACCAAGGGTGCAGCCGAGTCCCAAGCTGGGACCACCATGGGTGCAGCAGTGACCCAGCCAGGTCCCATCGTGGGTGCAACCATGGCCCGGTTGGGGTCCACCATTGGTGCAACAGGGACCTAGCCGGGTTCCACCGAGGGTGCAACTATGGCCTGGTCGGGGTCCTCCATGGGTGCAACACGGGCCCGGTTGGGGTCCTCCGTGGGTGCAACACAGGCCCAACCGGGGCTCACCGCGGGAGCAATGAGTTCCCAGGCCGGGACCACCACTGGTGCAACTCTGTCCCAGGCCGGGTCCACTGTGGGTGCAGCCATGGCCCAGTGCGGGACCACCATGGGTGCGACCGAGCTCCAGTCCCAAGCCAGGACCACCGAGTATGCTGCTGGCCTGTCTGAGGACACCGAGGTCTATTCCCCCCTTCCTCAAGCCCTCGGGGTGTCCCTTTCTCCTTCACCGGGCACTGCTGTGGTCCACCTGTCCCTGCCACCAGAAGCCGCTGGGGTCCTTCTTCCCTGGTCCGGCCACCCACCTCTTAGCCTTACGGTGAGTTGGCTGCCACCTCGTCCACCCTTCCGGTCCTTGTGGTTCAACTGTGTGGGCCGGCCACCCGAAGGACTGGGTTTCCTAGCTGGGTGGCCCGTTTGCCCTGGCAGGCCGCCTGACACTGTTCTGCGGGCCACCTGCTGGGCCTTGGACTTTGGTCAGCCCCCTGAACTTTGGGACTCTTGGGTCTTGGGGAGGGTTAGTCTTAGTTTTGGGGTTGGGAGTGTTTGTTTTTCCTTGTCTTGTATTGTTGTATGATCTTTCGTTGGTTTATTCCCTCCTGACTTGTTCCCCCCACCACCCGCTCGGGGTTGTGCGATAGTCTTCTGGGTGGAGGAGGCAGGTTTTCTTTTTTTGTGTTTCTTGTTTTTGTTTTGATGGTAGGGTGGGTGTCTGGAATCCACCCCTGGGGGGGGGGGGGCTCTGTCATGTACAGGGTTGTTGTTTGTTGTTCCAACCCCGTTCTATGATCTGTGGCTGTAGTTCCTGTTTGTTGTTAATTAGTTCCAGCTGGCAGGTCATTAGAGCCTCTAAGCCTGACTCCCTGCCAGTCTACAGCCACGCCCCCTTCTCGCTCTCTCTTTTTGCCAGGCACTCACCAGCTGTTTGCCATCATCTCTTGTGTTTCCACACACACACATTCTCACTTATCCACTCACATACCAGCTGTCTGTCGTCATCTCTGGTATTTCCACACATACACATGCATGCACTCACACCTATATTCATTCTTGCTTACTTACGCACGCACACACACACACACACACACACACACACACACACACACACACACACACACACACACAAGCTCACTGATCCACTTTCATACCGGCTGTCGCTGCACACCTGTTTCCACTTGCTGCTCATTAGTCTATGGGGGTATTTATGTGTGGCAGTGGAGGCAACCGGCATGTCGGCGTCAGTCTACATTCGATGTGCTGGCTCACTCTAAGATTGGTTTCTCCTCTTTTTGGACTTTGATGGTGTCGTTGTTTGCAGAGCCTGTTCCACTCCGACATTCATGCAAGTCTTTCTTTGCATTATTATTAGCCCTTTCTCTCCGCTGCCCAGTTCCGCCCTGGGTGCGCGTGGGCTTGCCAATAGAGTTTGCAGCCGGTCATCTCACCATCGTTACTCATTTTTGGACTGTTACATGGACACTTTGTATGTATGTTTTTCTGTTAATAAACACGTTTACTTCACTTGCACTTTGGGCTCATATCAATTCACTTGCACGCTGTGCAATTACGCAGCGTACATGACATGTTATCAAGCAGCCTCTCTTTTACAATGTGGTAGGTTGCCTGTTGGGCTTTTTTTGGGCTTGTTCCCATAGAACTGGTTGCTTGTTTCTCTTGTGAAACTTGGCAACATGGATTCATTTCCCTGACGGCAGCTCATAGACACCAATGTAATTGCTGGAGCTCAAGAGTGTTGTGTGTAGAATGTGGTGTGTGTGTGTGTGTGTGTGTGTGTGTGTGTGTGTGTGTGTGTGTGTGTGTGTGTGTGTGGCCCGGGCTTGTCGTAGCAGCCCTGGTAGTGACGTCAGGCGGGTTGCAGCACCTGTATATGTAGTTGTGTGTGTCATTAATAAAGTTCAGTTCGTGAGTTCGCTACATGGCATAAGACAGACTCCGACTCTGATTCCAGACATAATACAGAGGACGGCTCTTTTTTAATGAAAATGAGGTCGTAGCTCATTGTCCACTTTACCAGTGTATTAGATTGGTGTGGTTTGTGTTTTAACAATGTTTTATTTAGGAGTTATTGACCGCAAAGTCTGAATCTGTGAATATCTTGCCATCTGTACCAAAGTTCTCACCGGCATCAGTTCTATCACCCCTGGGTCGTTTTGACAGCTCAGCTCAACATAAATAAATGCAACAATACTGTGAAACTTAGACAGCTATAGGGTCACAATTCACAAACAACAAATGAATTCTAGATTATGTAGAAGAGTCAATACAGTAAAAGCATTCCTACTTGGCTTGCCAAGTGCAACGACCCTCTTGGCAACTCAGGTAGAGTGTTGGACACAGGAGCTACTGTTGCCAACTCCTCTGTAAGGAAAGTAGCTATTGGCTGTCCTAAAAGTCACTAGAAGTCGCTAAATGATGCCATTGCCTAATTTGCATAATTGGTCATTTGCATGTAATTGTAATGGGTGCTGTAGGACAGAAGAATAATGTCGTGAGAGAGACAGAAAGTGAGTAAAAACACCCTAAATATGTTTAGAACTACAAATTAACTTTCTTCTGTTGATTCTGGGTTTGTTTGTTTGTTTTAATTTGGCATTTAAATAGGCCATCACTTCTGTATCACCTCCAATAAATGGCTTCAACCAGCCTTTGAATTCAGGGTTTGATTCCCATTCCTTTCTGTATTTTTGAGCGTACAGTTTAAACTGCGAAATGACAAGCTTGCTGCTAGATTTTTAGCTTATGTCTCACATACACACACAGAGTAGACAAAGTGAGTACGTGACTGAGGCTGTTCATCAAATGCAGTGATTTATTAGTGTGACGCTGACAGCGAAGAAACATTTACATCGATTGGGGGGGATTGTGCAGGCGCAATTCATTTGCAGTCTGGATGTGAGTGGCATGGGCGTGGGTCTCCTCTCTGACGGCAGCTAACTGCTACACGAGGCTACTGTGAGACTGACCGCTTGTGAGTGCTTTGGGATGGGGAGCAGCTCACGGTGGCACCTGCTGCTTGCTGAGGATAGTAACTGCAGAGCAATAGTGCTTTCACATCAGCAGTCACTGTGGCTAATGATCTTCCAAAGTTACTAGCCAATCAGCCTTTTCACTAGCCACAGTTTTGTAGTTGGAAAATTATGTTTAATATGATGAAATTTGATTATCGCATGCTAAAATGTAGTTGAATAAATGTACAACCTTTTTAAATGCAATGACCCTTATACATACATAAAAATAGCAAGAGAAACACTGTCTAAGTAGTTATTAACAGCAGTAAATACTGTAAAACAGCTGAGAAAAATATTTTCAATATACAGTAAGAGTGAAGTACAGATAGATTTGGGGTCCATCCCAATTCTCATTTCTACCCCATCCCCTTGGCCCTTGAAATGAAGGGCCCCTTGTTCTCATCAGAAAAAAGAAGAAAAAGAAAACTGATGAGGAAAAAAGTCTCATATTACAGAGAAAAATGTCAGATTTACACAAACTATTCTAATCAGTAGAAAGTCAGAAATTTACTAGAAATAAAACTGTAAATACACAGAGAAAATTTTGAACTCCCGATGGGCCATTTTTGGCCCATGGGCCATATGTTTGACACCCCTGAACGAGACCATTAAAAATACATATTTAGAGGATTTATTTACATGAAATAGTTGCATATCACAACATCATGTAAATGAAAGATCACCTTTGAAGAAGCTTCATTTGTTCTTTACAGCAACAAATCACAGTCACTTTTTTTCTATGTGGTAAGAAAACTTAATTTGCACAACTACGGACATTAAATGCGAGCTTCTTGCTCTAAAAATACTCATGTTTAGCCACAGAGGTAGGAGCTGATGTTGGGGGCTACTCACTGCTTGGACACAGCATTTCTTCCAGGTTGCAGTGTGAGCTGGGGCAGGACAGGAGACCAACCCGTGAAGCAGCCTGTCTGCGTAAAGCAGACGGGGTTCCAGGTGACAGTCGACCAATGAGCACACACTATATGCAGATAGTGCTTCTGGGAATTGCAGTTTCATAGTCTCACTTTACAGATAGGTTTTATTTTAGATACCGTATAAGGAAACTACAACCCACTGAGTCCTGCACGTCAGAGTCTACAAAACACCAGAAAAGTCTCTGATAACACCAGAAAAAGTCGCTAGATTTATCGCTAGTTGCTTTTGACAGAAAAGTCGCCAGATTTAGCGAGAAAGTCGCCGAGTTGGCAACACTGACTGGAGCCGGAAGTTGTGGGTTTGAATTCCCCAGTTAGACGCCCACCGTTGGGCTTAACCACCTGTCCCTTTGGCAACAATTATAGTTTATTATTTATGATAGGCCTTTTTTATGTATTGATAATTTTATTCATAAAGTGCAATGCATCAACATAATATGTTGATGCACTGCACTTTATGAAGCACTTTATGTGGCAGTGCTGCAATATTAAAACCCTATCTCAGTGTTTACATCATCTATCAATGTCAAACAAACATAGTGTTTAGAATCAGCACTTTGGGTTTTACTTTCCATTTCGCTGCTCCAAATGTACACCAAGTTAATCCCTTCCACAGCATGTGGGACACCATGTGGTGTATGGGGCCGCGCCTATCTCCATTTCACTGACCCTAGGCCACACAGCTACAGTGCAGGGGTTAGTCCTCTGGTAGCTCTGTACGTTAACTTTCCTTTCCCTGTTCTATTTTGCTGAACACCAAGCTAGAAGGTGGAAAATACCATTTTTGTATGGTTTTTGGTATGACCCGGCTGGGATTTGAACCCATGACTTCCCGGTTGTGGGGCAGATGCGCTACCAACTAGGCCACCAAAATGGTGTATGCCAAACGTGATGAAAATAGTCAGAAAAGCATGATGGAAATTGTTTATCATAATTCTGGTTTGACTTGCCCTATCAGCACAATTTAAAAACTGGGAAAGAGTTTTGAATCTGCACTAGGCCAAGGACCATCTCCGGTAAAAAATTTCATCCAAATCCATCCAGTAGTTTTGGAGTATTCTTGCTATCACTCTGTGAGAAGATAAGAGCCTTGGTGGAGGTATGTTTTCTCAAATCATAACCAAAATGTTATGAGTTCCTCTCTAGTCCAGGGACCACCTCTGGTAAAAAAAAAAAAAAAACAACAAAAACCCCCCCAACAACATCCAAATCCATCCAGTAGTTTTTGTGTCATCCTGCTGCACAAATGCAAACAAGGTCCTTGGGGGAGGTATGCACTCTCTAATCATCACCAAAATTTAACAGGTTCATTCTTGGCCCAAGGGCTACCTCTGGTGAAATTTTCACCAAAATCCGTCCTGTAGTTTTTCAGCATCATCATTGTTGAAAACAGTGATAGAGGATGGTGAGTGATGTGATATTATGCATCTTTGCCATTATCTATCCCAGTGGTGGAAAGCCCACTTAGAACAAACAACACCGTTGTCTCCTGTATGCAGACAATGAACTAACTAGTTAGCCATAAATGCTAACTCTGTGCTCTCCTTGTATTTTGCACTTGTGTCGACAACATCTGACAAAATAAGCTAGTGTTAATCCTGGTTAAAAAGTAGTTTTTTTCACATGTTGCACTTTTGTGCTGTGCATGTACTTAAGTTGTGTGTGTATTTTCATTCTAGAGTCCCACCGCAGGCTGAAGATCTGATGAACCAGGACCAGCAGCACATCCAGTTGCTTCTCAGTGAGGCAAGAGAGCATGAAACGGGAACAGGTCAAGTGGACCCCTGACCAAGTGAGCACCCCAAGTGGACCCCGGGGTTCAATTTGTAGATGCACAAGTACATTTTCAATCCAGTGATTTACAAACTGATTCAGAGCTTTCTAAAGCCTCATTCAGAACATTATAGTCCCACATACCTATTATGTGGATTTTCATCTAGGGGCAGCCAGTGGTGATAAGCAGCAGTGGTGGAGAAGAAAAGTCTTTTAGATAGATAGATAGATAGATACATACATACATACATACTTTATTTTGAACAAAAAAAGTAAAAAAAACAAAAAACAAAACAAATGACAAGTGCGATAAAGTGACAGTATACAGTGCTCCAAAGGGAGAAGGAAGAAGTGAACACTTATTAACTCCAACTCCTCTTTTCCATAAATACAACCCATGTGAAATATATACAAATTACCACATTTAAGACCCCAAGTAAACAATTAACTATATTTAGTACATATCAACATTAACACCCATTCATCCCAACATACATACAGGCCATACATCAAAACCCAGCCCCAAACAACAGATATACACAGTACTGTCCCACCTACCATTCCACAGTGTCCCAGAGTGAGCATAGTGAATCGTACATATAAATACTACCCTTCTAACATATATTCTTTCAGCAAATAATGTTTATACCTATTTTTGAATTGATTTCTGTTTGTACATAGTTTCAGTTCCAGCTCCAGACTGTTCCACAAATCCACCCCACAGACAGATATGCACATACAGTACTTTTCTTAGTTGTTCGTACCTTAGGTTTTGTAAGGTTTAAGTCTCCTCTCAAATTATAATCATTGTATCTTTTTTTGAATATTTTTTGTATATTAGTTGGGAGTTGATTATTAATTGCCCTGTACATGACTTGTGCTGTCTTAAATTTAACTAAATCTATGAACTTTATAACGTGACTTTAAAAACAACGAATTGGTATGGTCTCTATATCCTACATTATTTATTATCCTTATAGCTTTTTTTTGTAATGTGCATATTGGCTGTAGGTTGGGCTTCTAGGTGTTTCCCCAGACTTCTACACAGTAGTTAAGATAAAGTAGAAAAAGTGAATTGTACAGTAAGAACAATGATTTATAGTCCAAGATGTGTCTTGTCTTCCCCAGTATCCCTATATATTTTGCCAACTTGGCCCGAATGTGACTGATGTGAGGTTTCCAGCAGATTTTATTGTCTAGCATCACCCCCAGAAACTTATTTTCCTGTACTGTTTCTATTCTGGTATCATCTATTGTTACCATTATTTCATGATTTATTTTATAATTTCCAAACAACATAATCTTTGTTTTTTTTTCAGATTTAGAAATAATTTATTTTTGTTGAACCACTGTGTTAACATTTTCATTTCAGTTGTGACCACCTCTAAAACCTGCTGCAAATTCTCACCAGTGCAAAGGATATTTGTGTCATCCGCAAACAAAATAAATTTCAGAATTTTTGATACTTGGCATATGTCATTTATATACAAGATAAAGAGTTTGGGTCCCAAAACTGACCCCTGGGGCACACCACAAGTGATGTCCATGAAGGGTGATTTGTGCTCACCAATTTGTACAAATTGTTGTCTGTTACTTAAATAACTTTCCACCCAACTCAGTCTGACCCCTCTTATCCCATGCCTTTCCAATTTCCTCAGTAGAATTCTGTGGTCAGTGTTGTCAAAAGCTTTCTTTAAATCTATAAATACTCCTACAGCAAACTTTTTTTTATCTATACAACTAGTAATTTCTTCTATAAGTTTGATCAGTGCCAAAGATGTAGATTTATCTGCTCTAAAACCATACTGGCTGTCTGTAAGGAGGTTGTGTTTTTCAATGAAATCATCCAGTTTCTTAGTGAAGATTTTTTCAAGTATTTTGGAGAATTGTGAGAGTAAAGAGACTGGCCTGTAATTTGTGAAATAATGACTGTCTCCTGTTTTGTATAGTGGTATTACTTTTGCTATTTTCATTTTGTTTGGAAATTTACCAGTTTGAAATGACAGGTTACAGATGTGGGTGAGTGGTTTAACAATTCCTTCAATTACTTTTTTCACTATTGTCATGTCAATTTCATTCCAGTCAGTTGATTTTTTGTTCTTAAATTTACTCACAGTCTCGATAATTTCCTTTTCAGTAACTGCACACAGAAAGATTGTGTTTGGATTTCTGTCTTCTATTTCATTTACAGAACCACTGTTGTTTGTTTCTGGTGTCACTATAGATTTTGCTAATTCAGGACCAACGTTTACAAAAAATTTATTGAAACCACTTCCCACATCCTCCAAATTATTTATCAAATTGTCATTTTCAATAAAATATTCTGGATAATTAGCATTCTTAGGTCGGTTACTAATAATCCCATTGAGTACTTGCCATATTCCTCTTAAGTTATTTTTATTATCCTCTAATATTCTGTTGTAGTATTCTTTCTTACAAGTCCTCATTATATTAGTAAGCTTGTTTTTATATCTTTTATATTTGATCTCAGCCTCTACTGTTCTGCACTTAATGAATTGTTTATATAATGTATTCTTCTTTTTACATGCATTTATTAACCCCTTGGTGACCCAAGGAATATTTTTGTTTTGTTGTCTGTCACTGTATTGTTTTATAGGACAGTTTTTATTGTACAATGATTGAAATATTTGTAAAAATTTATCATATGCTTTATTTATAACATTTTCATCACAAACTATCTTCCAGTCTTGCATTAATAATTCCTTTGTCAGTAAATACATAGATTCTTCAGTCCTTATTCTTTTATATTTAATATTTTTGGTATACTTTTTCTTCCTATAATCACATTGATAGACAACAAAAATCGGCAGGTGGTCACTGATATCATTCAATAAAAGCCCACTCCTGATATTATTTTCCATAATGTTTGTGAATATGTTATCTATTAGTGTGGCACTGTGTGATGTGATTCTGCTAGGTCTGGTACAGTTAGGCCCAGAAATATTTGGACAGTGACACAATCTTCATGATTTGGGCTCTGCATGCCACCACATTGGATTTGAAATGAAACAACTACAACAGAATTGAAGTGCAGACTTTAAGGTTTAATTCAAGGGGTTGAACAAAAATATATGATTAAACATATAGGAATTGTAGCTGTTTTTATACAAACGCTCCTCATTTCAGGGGCTCAAAAGTAATTGGACAAATAAACATAACCCTAAGTAAAATGTTACTTTTCAATATTTTGTTGAGAATCCTTTGCAGGCAATGACTGCCTGAAGTCTGGAACCCATGGACATCACCAAACGCTGGGTTTCCTCCTTTGTGATGCTTTGCCAGGCCTTTACTGCAGCTGTCTTCAGTTGTTGCTTGTTTGTGGGTCTTTCTGCCTTAAGTTTTGTCTTGAGCAAGTGAAATGCATGCTCGATTGGGTTGAGATCTGGTGATTGACTCGGCCATTGCAGAATATTCCACTTTGTTGCTTTAAAAAACTCCTGGGTTGCTTTTGCAGTATGTTTTGGATCATTGGTGAAGCGCCGTCCAATCAACTTTGCTGCATTTGGCTGAATCTGAGCAGAAAGTATATCCCTACACACTTCAGAATTCATCCGGCTGCTTCTGTCTTTTGTCACATTGTGGAGAGTTGTGAAGGACGAGACTGAGTGTATTCCTCATGACATTCTCCAACATTCAAAAGCAGAAAAAGAGGATGAATCTTCTCACATCTGTCCTTTTATACCAGGACATCAAACATACAATCACATGGTGCTTAATCAAACATACAGTCACATGGTACTTAATCCCAGTCACAATGTAACTTCCCCCGATCTTAACACCATCCACCTCCTAGTCTCCGGTGGTCAGGAAATCTCTCAGGGCCATCTCCCTGAAACAAAAGGCCAGATCTCACACCCTCCCGTTACCTCTGGAAGGCTCAGTCCCTTTGTTCCCCTGAGACGTGAAGTATACAATAAGCATACAGTGATATATCTGTGGAGCATCTGAAACCAAAGTATGTGTGCCACATGACCCCCCCCCCCCCCAAACGTCTAAGATGGAACAAATGTAATACAGTTTGCAAGTCTTGGTCACATTATTACACATCAGTCCAAATGTTGCTTGGGCCTCAGTCACCTTCCATATCTGCTGTAAGCGGGCTTTACCACCCCCGCGGCGTCTTCCCGCTGTGGAGCTGCTGTTTGAGGATTAGAACTGTTAGTCAATCTCTGTGGGTGTTCTGGGGAATGCTCTCTAGGGGGTCTGCTGCGCCGAGGAGCCCTCGCCAACTGCACCACTTCGTCAGCCAGCACAAAAGCAGGTTTGAGCCTGTTTATACAAATCATTTCTTTCTTGCCCCCCAAATCTAGCAAAAAATGCTTGCCCCCTGTTTCCAGCACTCTGTATGGTCCGTCATAAGGTGGGCGTAAGGGTGGGCGGTGTGCATCATGTCTGACAAAAACAAACTCCGCATTTTTTAAAGCTTTAGGCACGAAAACACGTGGAAAGCTGTGATGAACTGGGCCAGGAAGTGTGCTCGCTCCCGTGTCGCTCTGCAACTGCTGAGCGGGGGGGCACTCTGGCGCAGGATTATCCGGGAGAAACTCCCCGGGCAGCCGGAGTGGCTGGTCCGCCACTACATTAAGTTTACCCACTACATGCTGGATATCGGTAGTAAACTCCAAGATGGCGGCCAGCTGTCTCTGCTGCCGGCCCGACCACGGTTCTGTAATCTTGGCTATCGCGAAAGTCAGTGGCTTGTGATCCGGGAACGCGGTGAAACTGCGTCCCTCCAGCCAAAACTGGAAATGGCGAATGGCCAAGTGGAGAGCTAACAACTCTCTGTCGAATGCGCTGTATTTTCGTTCACTATCGCGCAAGGTCCTGCTGAAAAAGGCGAGCGGTTGCCAAGCTCCTGCTACATACTGTTCCACAACCGCTCCTATGGCCACGTCTGACGCGTCAGTAGTGAGCGCTATGCGGGCCTTGGGTCTGGATGTGCCAACAACGCAGCGTTTGCCAGGGCTATTTTGACTTCAGCGAATGCGCGCTCCCGCTCTGGAGACCATTTGATTTTGTTTGTGGGTTTTTGTTTTTTTAGTGCAGCATACAATGGTTGCATGAGCTGCGCTGCGTGAGGGGGGAAACGGTTATAAAAATTCACCATTCCCAAAAACTCCTGTAACGCTTTGACCTTTTGTGGTTGGGGAAAATTTGTTATGGCGCGCACTTTGTCGGGCAGAGGAACCGCTCCTTCTGGAGAGACGCGATGCCCCAAAAAATCAATCTGCGCCACCCCGAACTGACACTTCGCTGGGTTGATTATTAACCTGTGCTCTGCCAACCTCGGGAAAACTGCTGTGAGGTGGTTTTCGTGTTCGTCTTCGGACGCGCTGGCTACCAATATGTCGTCCAAGTAGACGAACACGAAGGGGAGGTCGCGCAGAACCGCGTCCATCATGCGTTGGAACGTCTGCGCTGCGCCTTTAAGCCCAAACGGCATGCGCAAAAACTCAAAAAGCCCGAAAGGAGTTATTACCGCTGTTTTGGGTATGTCCTAAGCGCGCACTGGAACCTGGTGGTAACCGCGTACCAAATCTATTTTAGAAAAAATGCGCGCCCCCGCCAAATGCACCGAAAAATCTTGGATGTGCGGGATCGGATAGCAGTCGTGCGCTGTGGCGTTATTCAACCTGCGGAAATCACCGCAAGGTCGCCACGAGCCGTCAGCCTTTGGGACCATATGGAGCGGCGAAGCCCAGGGGCTCTTCGACCTCCTGATGATGCCCAGTCTTTCCAGGTTGGCGAACTCCTCGCGCGCTATGGTCAGTTTAGCTGAGTCCAAGCGCCGAGCTTTTGCAAAAACGGGTGGGCCGGTGGTAGTAATAAAATGTTCCACCCCATGTTTAGCCACTGTCGCCGAAAACGTTGGGACCGTGAGTGCTGGGAACTGAGTGAGGAGTGTGTGGAACTTACCACCCGCAGCTGTGACGTTGGCTTGTGCAGTTGGTGGGGCCACTCGAGCTGTGCAGGGAATAGAATAAAAGGAGAGTGCATTAAACCAGGCGTCTGTTAGCAAGATCAACCAATAAACCATGTGAGCACAAAAAATCAGCCCCTAACATGTTGAAATTGACTGCCGCTACAACAAAAGTCCACTCGAATGTACGGCCCTGCAAAGACAGAAGCAGAGTCCTCTCACCGAAGGTCTTAATCGCCGAGCCGTTCGCTGCTGTCACCCGGGGACCACTGGAAGGCGCCAGCCGGTCCGCGTAGGAAGGCGTGATGAAGCTCAGCTGGGAGCCTGTGTCCACGAGGAATTGCCTCCCCGAGCGTGCGTCCTTCAGGTAGAGCAGCTTGTTCTCTTCTCCGAGGGCCGCGGCTGCTACCGACCCCTGGCCTTGGCATTTCCCGAGCGCTTGAAGTGGCACGGTGGGATGCACTTGCGTGCCCTCTCTGCGAAACGGCGATGGTAGAAGCAAAGGACGTTGTCCGCTCCGTGTCGCCTGGCCCTTGCTGCTGCCGTCGTCGGTGAGTCTGGTGCTGCAGCCTCTGGCCCCATGCCGTCTCCTGACGTCGCGCCTAGCTCTGCTGCTGCAGCCGAAGCTGCGCTCCTTTTGTGGGCGTCGACGAGTCGCTGCACCTCCTGGCTCAGCTCGTGGTAGTCTCGTCGGGCCAACAGCGGTGAACCGGCCAGGGTCACTCTCACCGCTGACGGTAGGGTCCTGAGGAAATGGTGGGTGAAGATAAAGCTGTCATCATCAGAGTCTCTCAACCTCAGCATCTTCCCCATCAGGTCTGCGGGTCTGTCGTTCTCAAACTCCGTCAACGCCAGGAGCCCCTCTGCTCGCTGTTGCACCAAGGGGATGAAGTGGCTGATAAGCGCAGCCTTCAATGTGCCGTACTTGTTGCTGTCCAGTGGGTGGTTGACCAGGCTCTCCACCCTCTGGACTGTGTGGTTGTCCAGCTTCGCCACCACATGGTAGAATTTTGTGTCGTCTCTCGAGATTCTCCGAGGTTGAACTGCGCCTCGACCGCGCTAAACCAGGAGCGCGGACTGTTCTGCCAGAAGTCCGGCAGCTGGAACGTGGCGGCATTCGTCAGGCTGGCTTCTGACGAGTCCGGCTCAGGAGAATTACTTCTGCTCATGCTTCGTCGTAAGGTCACCAGTGTGGAGAGTTGTGAAGGACGAGACTGAGTGTATTCCTCAGGTTCAGCTTTATTCACAATGACATTCTCCAACATTCAAAAGCAGAAAAAGAGGATGAATCTTCTCACATCTGCCCTTTTTTTTTTTTTTTTTTAATTTAAGTTTTTGTAAAGGGTATACAAGTCATTACAGCATTGCATTGTTTACATTTTCATCACATGTTCCCTTATTTTTTGCTATTTGACAACATTGGTAGGATAGTTATTACAACAACCCCCCCTTTTTTTTAAGTGAAAGAAAAAGTGAAGTTAAGGAGAATTAAATAAAAAACAAACAAACAAACGAATAAACAAACAAGCAGAACAGCAAAAAACAAACAAACAGAAAATTAAGTAATTAAAAGTAAAAGAGCAACTGAGTAGCGTTGGAACAAAGAGCGGGACCATTATTGAAATGGTATTTGTCAAAGATTAGTTCTAATGGAAGACACATATGCGATCCAGGGTTGCCAAAAGTTCATGAACCCATCCATGTCCTGTCTCAGTGCGAATGCCAACTTTTCCATCGAGTAAATGTCTTGAATCACGTTAATCCAATCTTCAGGTGTAGGACAGTCCTTCAGCATCCATTTTTTAGTTAGGGCTTTTTTACTTGCCAATATTAAAACATTGAATAAGTATTTATCTCCTCATCTTTCCAGTGAGTCCGGTAATAAACCCAAATACAAAGTTACAAAAGAAAAGGGAACTGTTATTTTGAATATTTTCCCCAATATTGTCTGTACGTTGGACCAATATTGGTGGATAACTGGGCATGACCAAAACACATGAAAATGATTTGCAGTCTTTTCACCACACAAGCACCAACAGTTCAATCCCTTATGGGTAAATTTGTTTTGTGCAGGTGTTCTGAAAAATCTTACCAAGTTTTTCCATCCAAATTCTCTCCACTGCAGGGATGAGGTACTTTTCCATTGCTGTTTATTTAGCTTTTCTCATATTTCCAATTGTAAAGTGAAATTCCCCTCTTTTTCCCATCTCTCTCTTATATACGATGTGTTGTCTCCTTTTAAGTCTTGAAGACCTTGGTATATTTTAGAAATGTATCTGATCCCTGGGATCCCTTTATATGCCATTAAGAAGACCTTCAGAACACCTGACTGGGCCCTTTCCAAATCCTCCTTTTTAAGTATATTGTTTATGTGGTGTCTAAGCTGAAAGAACCTGTATAGATCTTGATTTATTAGACCTTGTTTTTTCAAATCTTCAAAACTTCTTAAAGTTTGCCCCTTAAAAAAATCGTAATATTTTATCAGCCCTTTCTCTTTCCACTCTTTAAATCTAGTGTCTGTTTTATTGGGGGTAAAGTCTTGATCATAGGCAATCCATTGCAGAAGTCGATAGGGCTCTTTAGCTTGATTCTCTCTGACTATCTTAAACCAAATTTTTAGCGGGGTCTCTATCCACGGGTTAGTGTTATTCAGGAGTTTAGTTAAGGCATTGTTCCCTATTATCGCCTGTAGGGGGATGTCACTTGTTATTTGGCATTCCATCTCCTTCCATTGTGCAGTGTAGACTGGGTTACATATCTCTACTAAAGTTTTAATTTGTGCAGCTATAAAATAGTCCCTGATATTTGGCAGTGCGAGCCCACCTTTGTCTTTGTTTAGCTGTAGGGTTCTATATCTGATTCTAGGTCTCTTACCCTGCCATATGAATCTTGAGATCCTTCTGTCCAGTTCCTGCCATGTTTTTTTGGGAGGTTCTACCGGTATTGTTTGGAAAAGGTATAGAAGACGTGGAAGTATATTCATTTTGACTGCTTCAATTCTTTGTGCGGTACCTAAGAATGGTATCATATTCCATCTTGCTAGGTCAGATTTTATTTTTGTCACCAGTGGATCATAGTTTAGTGTTATAATTTTGTCGAGTTGTTTCGGGATATTGACCCCCAGATATTTCATAGAATCCAACTCCCAGTTAGTTTTGAGTTCATTTAGTGAAAAATGATTTGGGTCATAGTTGAATGTTAAAACTTGGGTTTTATGCATGTTTAATTTGTACCCTGATAAATCTCCATAGTCTGAAAAAACTGAGATTAGTTCTGGTAGAGAAGTGTCTGGCTGCCCTAGGTATATTAAAATGTCATCAGCAAAGAGTGCTATTTTATGTTCTTTCTGACCAAGTGTAATACCTTGAATTTCTTGATTTTGTCTTATCCATTGGCTCAGAGGTTCTATGAAGATTGCAAAGAGCAGTGGAGACAGGGGGCAGCCTTGACGACATCCTCTTTCCAGCTCAAAAGATGATGATAAATTACCGTTAATCCTTATTTTAGCTGTTGGTTTTTTATATAATGCCTGTATAGTTCTAATGAAGTTGTTATGAAAATTGAAACTGGATAAGATTTTACAGAGGAAAGACCAGTCAACCGAATCGAATGCTTTTTCAGCATCTAATCCCAATATGACTGCATTTAAGTTATATTTTTTTATATGATGAATTATGTGTAAAGTGCGTCGAATGTTGTCTTGTGTCTGTCTTTGTCTTATAAAACCTGTTTGGTCTAAGTGAATTAAGTCTGTCAGTATGTTTTCTAACCTTTTGGCAAGGATAGTGGTAAATAGCTTATAGTCCTGATTTAATACACTGATTGGTCTGTAGTTGGAGCAATCTAGTTTATCCTTTTCAGGTTTAGGTATGACTGCAATGACCCCTTCTCTCCAGGAGGGGGGGATTTCCCCTGTGTGGAGGACATAGTTAAATGTTTTCAGGAGGAGAGGAGATAGTTGCTGTTTAAAGGTTTTGTACCATTCTGCTGTATAGCCATCTGCTCCTGGGGATTTGTTAGCTTTAAGTTTCATAATTGCTTTTTCCAATTCTTTAGGTTGTATTTCTGACAGTAGGGTTTTATTTTGTGATTCCGTAAGTTGGGGAAGGTTTAATGTGTTTAGGAATGTCTCGGATGCGTTTTTATGTTTTTTGTGGGAGTATAAGTTCTTGTAGTAATTCTCGAAGCTTTTAAGAATATCCTGAATTCTGAATTTTATTTCCTTTGATACTGGGTCTCTGATTTTGTAGATTGCTCTTTCCGTTTGTTGTTTCCTCAATTTATAGGCTAGTAATTTTGCCGATTTACTGCCTGTTTCATAGTGTTTTTGTTTCAGAAATGTAAGTTTCTTCTGGATTTCTATTGTGTAGATCTCATTTATTTGATTTTTAATTTCTTTGATCTTGAGCGAGCCATTAGAATGAGTGTTATCTTTGTGTTCTTTTTCTAGGTTCTTGAGCTCTGACTCTAGTGTGGTTAGTTTTTCTTGTCTCAGTTTCTTTTGGGTTGCCAGTTTTGCAATAATTTTTCCCCTTATTACAGCTTTGCACGCATCCCACAGTATTAAAGGGGATACTTCTCCATTATCGTTTTCTTCCAAATATCTGAGCATATCTGATTCCAATTCATCTTTCAGTGGCCCTTTGAGGACACTTGAATTCAACCTCCAGGAAAATGTATTATTTGTGTATTTTTGGATGTTTAAATCCATATAGATCGGACTGTGGTCGGAGAGATCCATCAGTCCTATTTTACATGTTTTTACTCTTCCAATGTCTCTACTAAACATAAAAAAGTAATCAATCCTTGAGTAAGATGAATGTGGCGTTGAATAAAAAGTATAATCTTTTACATTGGGGTTGAATTCCCTCCATACGTCACAGATTCCCATTTCTTTTAGTAGCATCCGAGTATTCCTATTTTGGGTGTTATTTTGATGTGAAGAATTACCTGTTGCATCCCAGTATGGATTCAGTCTTAGATTGAAGTCTCCACCACATATCACTAAACCTTGGGCTTTAGTTATCATTAGGTCGAATACATTTTTATAAAATTTTCATTTAGCCCCTGGTGGTGCATATATATTCAGCAGGGTGATATCTTCTCCCTCTAGCCGCCCAGTTACCAAACTGTACCTCCCTTCTTTATCTTTGTGTTCTGATTTTTTTTCAAATGTAATTTTGGTTGATATCAATGTCGCTACTCCCCTCCTCCTCCCTGATTTATATGAAGATGAAGAGATCATTTTAAACCCTTGTCTACTGAGTTTAGTGTGTTCCATGTCTGTTAGGTGGGTTTCTTGTAAAAATACTATTTCTGCTTTGTCTTTTTTCATTTTGCGTAGAATCTTGGATCTTTTAACTGGATTCAGGATCCCTTTCACATTATATGAGGCTATTTTGGTTACACCCTGTTTCTCCATTGTATTTTCTTATTTAGTATAACAGTGTGGTGGCCCTCTTTTTTGCTACTCCGAAACTGAAAGATCATTAAGAACATAAAAAACATTAAGTACATAATGAACGAAACTTTAAAACAAAAAACTGTCAAAAAAACTTCCTGAGCTGGGGTCTCTTTAAAGACCCTGTAAGAGCCCTGATGGAGTATGGGCTCTGAGGGAAATTCCTCAAACTCTGTTACGTGCTGAGGGCCCTCTCTTACCCCTGTAAGTTGTCCCATGTTTTTAACGTGAATTTCAGATCCCAATCCGAATTTGTAATGATTTTTTTTTTTTTTTTTTTTTTTATGCCTATACTCTATGAGCTTGTGTGCACCCTCCCACCCCCATCACAGCAAACATTCACTCTAATACAGTATTTGTTAGTGTGGGGAGAACATGTGGGTCATTGTTACATTTCTATTTTAACATGATTTTTTTTTTTCCCCTTTAAATTAAGAAGACATTTGTTTCTAATGCTAAAACTGCTCCATGAAAGGTTTTACCACATGCTGATTCTGCATCTTCTTTAATGTTTGTTACCTTGTAGGAGGGGGGATGGAAGTGCAGAGTGACTGTAGAGAGAAAGAAAAAAAAAAACCCAAAAAGGTCGCTATTCCTTTCTGGTACTGGAAAGCTTATCTTTGTAGCTCTGGGGCTGGGTGTTCCCGCTGCTGGCCCGTGGATTTTGAAGGTCTCTGAGTGGACCACGTTTGAGCTCTGATTTTCACGCTCAGATCTGCTGCGGGTTTAAACACCGTTACCGGGAGTCCTCTTCTTGCCATGTCAGATGTTGCTTCTTCCGCTGAATTGTAGAGACATGACTCTTCCCCGTAAAAGACCCTTAGCTTCGCCGGAAATGGCGTCTGAAAGCGTAGATTCTTTTCCCGTAAAACCTTTTTGGCGTCGTTATATTCCCGTCGCTTTTTAAGAACTTCAGGGGCGTAATCGTGTTCCACGAAGACTTTTCTTTCTTGATGCATAAATCCTTTCTTCTGCCAAGCCCGTCTTACAACTTCTTGTTTTATTTTGAAGTCGGAGAATCTTACCAACACTGAACGTGGGGGCGCTTCCGGGGCTGGCTTTGCGGCTAATGTGCGATGTGCCTTTTCTATCTTCAAATCGGTGGATTGTGGAATATCCAACTTTTCTCTCAATAAGGATTCCACGCATTCTGCCACTGTGTTGAAACCATCTTCAGGTCCTTCTTTCAGACCGTGAATTCTGATGTTGCACATCTGTCCTTTTATACCAGGACATCAAACATACAATCACATGGTGCTTAATCAAACATACAGTCACATGGTACTTAATCCCAGTCACAATGTAACTTCCCCCGATCTTAACACCATCCACCTCCTAGTCTCCGGTGGTCAGGAACTCTTTCAAGGCCATCTCCTTGAAACAAAAGGCCAGATCTCACACCCTCCCGTTACCTCTGGAAGGCTCAGTCCCTTTGTTCCCCTGAGACATGAAGTATACAATAAGCATACAGTGATATATCTGTGGAGCATCTGAAACCAACATACAGTATGTGCATATATGTGTGCCACAACATCATCAATAAACACAAGTGACCCTGTGCCATTGGAAGCCATGCATGCCCATGCCATCACACTGCCTCCACCATGTTTTACAGAAGACGTAGTGCTTTGGATCATGAGCTGTTCCAGTTCTTCTCCAAACTTTCTTCTTCCCATCATTCTGGTACAGGTTGATCTTAGTCTCATCTGTCCAAAGAATGCTGTTCCAGAACTGAGCTGGCTTCTTCAGGTGTTTTTTGGCAAAGTCAATTCTGGTTGATTCATGGCTGATTCATGGCTGATTCATGGTTTGCACCTTGTGGTGAATCCTTTGTATTTACTCTCATGAAGTCTTCTCTTTATGGTAGACTTAGATACTGATACACCTACTTCCTGGAGAGTGTTCTTCACTTGACTGGATGTTGTGAAGGGGTTGTTCTTCACCATGGAAAGAATTCTGTGATCATCCACCACTGTTGTCTTCCGTGGACGTCCAGGCCTTTTTGAGTTCCCAAGCTCACCAGTGCACTCTTTTTTCTCAGAATGTACCAAACTGTTGATTTGGCCACTCCTAACATTTCTGCTATCTCTCTGATGGATTTCTTCTTTTTTTTCAGCCTCAGGATGGTCTGTTTCACCTCCATTGAGAGCTCTTTTGACCGCATGTTGTGTGTTCACAGCAACAGCTTCCAAATGCAAACGCCACACCTGGAATCAACTCCAGACCTTTTAACCGCTTAATTGATGACAGGTTAACGAGGGAAGAGCCCATGCAGCCTTGTTATTTTTTTTTGCAGCCTTCTGAGTCAATTGTCCAATTACTTTTGGTCCCTTGAAAAAGAGGTGGCTACGTATTAAAGAGCTGTAATTCCTAAACCCTTGCTCCAATTTGGATGTGAATACTCTCAAATTACAGCTGAGAGTCTGCACTTTAAGCCCATATTGATTATATAATTGTATCCTGAATATGTTTTCGTAAACAGCTAAAATAACAAAACTTGTGTCACTGTCCAAATATTTTTGGGCCTAACTGTAATTGTTGGATGTAAGCCCATACTGTACATTGTGTTGATAAAGTCTTCTGTCAAACTATGTTGTTTTGAATTCATAAGATCTATACTGAAATCCCCACAGATGAACATAACTTTATGAGTTAGTTTTGCATACATTTTTTCCATCCAGTCCTTAAATAAGTCAATGCTTGATCCAGGTGTTCTATATACACAGCTCACGACCATATTCTTCACATTGTCCAGACAGATTTCTATTGTAATACATTCAAATAAATCATCCACAGTTACTGACAGATTTTCAACAACCTTGTATTTCAAGCTCTTGTCAACATAAATTGCAACTCCTCCTCCTTTTTTCCACTTTTCTATTTATATAAGATAAGATAAGATAAGATAAGCCTTTATTGGTCCCACAACGGGGAAATTCCAGGATTGCAACAGCACAGGGATAGCAACACTCAGAGCAACAATCAGAAGGCAAGAAAAAAACAAGCAAGCAAGAGCAGCTAATATACATACAGTATGTACATATTACTGTAAAATATATATATATACACACACACACAGACACACAGTGCAGAGCATTGTAGCTGGATGGAATAAATATATGAATATATGAACACACAGTGCAGAGCATTGTAGCCAGATGGAATGATGTTCGTTCCTTTCAGTTTCCTCCCTTGTTTTAGCAGCACAGTCTTGTGTTTTCTATTGACAAACCTCATGGTGACAGCTGGTTTGTTGCTGTTTTTCCTGGGCAGAGGGTGGCAGGCCTCAATGGTGTTACAGTCCAGCTGGATTCCTTTGGACTGCAGGAAGGCCGCCACTTGTTGCTCCGTGGATTTGTCTTCCAGTGCATCGAGCCTCCCTCCGCTGTCCGCGGCCACCGCCCGAGCATATGATCAGGGTTTAATGTGGAGCCCAGTGATGATCTCGTCGTTCACCCGGGTGTACTGCTCCAGGTCCGACACTCTGCTCTCCAGATACGCCAGCCTCTTGTCCTTCTCAGTGTTCTGGATCCGCAGCGCTTTCACCTCCTCAAGCAGGCCCAGGATGTTTTTTTGCTGCAGCTTAACAGCAGAAATCTCTTCAGCCAAGAAGTTGAGCGATCTTTTACAGTCTGCTGAGCTTTCTTGGGACCCATGATCCCGGACGATGTACGTTGACTAAACAGCTAATGAACAGCTGTTTAGCTAGCTGAATGGCGGGCCGCTCCGCTCCACTCTCGTTTCCCAGTCCATAGATTTTTTTTTGGGGGGGGGGGACTTATTTTGTACCCGTAGGTAGATTTGTTCTGCAGTCCGGTGACAAGCCACCAGCTGCCGGTCGCTGCGTGCGCAAGCGCCCCTTAACTCCCTAACCTGCATGTTTTTGGCATGTGGGAGGAAACCGGAGAAATCCCGGAGTAAACCCACGCAAACACGGGGAGAACATGCAAACTCCACACAGATCACTGTTGGCCGGGGGCAGGGATCGAACCCACGATCTCATGATCCCCGCGATCCCCCGGCCGAGGGTAAACTGTGCTGCCACAGTGCTAACCACTGCGCCACCGTGCAGCCGCTATTGGCGTCTTAAGTCAGGCAGGGGTCGAAACTAAAATGTCCAGTCCGTAATCCAAATTCAGTTCTCAAAAGCCAAAAAAAACTAGTCAAAAACTGAGCACCAAAACACAGAAATCCACCAACTGATAGGATCTGACAGCAGGTTGACAGGGAAAGCAGAAAACAGAAACAGAGCCAAAACCTTCTCCGGGTCAGCTTAGTTGTCATCGTACATTTATATATTGTTTTACACTTCTTGGTGACCAGGAAAAGTCTTTCCAACAGTTTTACATAAATTCTTGTTGTTGTTTTCCTTCTTGTTTACAGATCACTGGATTGAGAATGTACTTGTACATGCACAGATTGAATCCAGGGGTCCACTTGAGAGTGTTCACTTGGTCAGGGGTCCACTTGACCTGATCCCATAAACCTACCTTGTGAGGGGAGGAGATGGCTCAGAATGCTGCCTTCAACCAAGCGTTTCTTGGTGTGCTGGGCCACCTTACGAAGGCGAGGAGTCAGCGTGTGTGGCTGGCGTGTGTGACCCATTCTGATTTTTTTTTTTTACAGTTTAAAGTTTAAATTTTGCACATTCTAAATAATCTGGATTTTGCTGGTGATTGTAATAAACAATTTAGTGACTTACGTGTTTGCATCATGATTTTCTATTTGTCTGTTAAGACACCGGTGGGAAGAGTCAACAGTACAAACCAAACATTTACAGTATCAATGATGCTGAAAATAATGGCTCATTTTTAAGAAAAAGTAACCAAAAACAATTATTTTATTTACTGAAGACTGTATTGTTGGATGTGCCAGTGCAGAAGACACTGCACACTTTAGTGATAGTACCAGTATATGGAGGAATTCTGGGCCATATTAGCATCTGTATTTCCTAATGAGTTAGGGTTTTATGGGATTTAGCATGTTTAACACAAACTACTTTATGGTTCATAATTCTGTTGACAGACTTACACCAAACCAAAAGTGATTTCTCAAACTGCTGGATTATTTAGATAGCTTTTCCAATCGTTAAGCATTTAATTTATGTCACTAAATCTTGGTAACCTTCACAAATTAAACAAACAAACATGGAGACATAGCTGCAAAAGGCACAAAAGTTTATTGTAAAAATTCCTAGTGCAATACAAAAGGAGCACATAGTACATTATTCACACATAGAGTATATATTTATACAGTATCTACATGTATACACACATGGACAAAATTGTTGGCACCCCTCTGTTAATGAAAGAAAAACCCACAATGGTCACAGAAATAACTCGAATCTGACAAAAGTGGTTATAAATAAAAATTCTATGAAAATTAACCAATGAAAATCAGACAACGCTTTTGAATTGTGGTTCAACAGAATTATTTTAAAAAACAAACTCATGAAACAGGCCTGGACAAAAATGATGGTACCCTTAACTTAATATTTTGTTGCACAACCTTTTGAGGCAATCACTGCAATCAAACGATTTCTGTAACTGTCAATGAGACTTCTGCACCTCTCAGCAGGTATTTTGGCCCACTCCTCATGAGCAAACTGCTCCAGTTGTCTCAGGTTTGAAGGGTGCCTTCTCCAGATGGCATGTTTCAGCTCCTTCCACAGATGTTCAATAGGATTTAGATCAGGGCTCATAGAAGGCCACTTTAGAATAGTCCAATGTTTCACTCTTAGCCATTCTTGGGTGTTTTTAGCTGTGTGTTTTGGGTCATTATCCTGTTGCAAGACCCATGACCTGCGACTGAGACCAAGCTGTCTGACACTGGGCAGCACATTTCTCTCTAGAATACCTTGATAGTCTTGAGATTTCATTGTACCCTGCACAGATTCAAGACACCCTGTGCCAGATGTAGCAAAGCAGCCCCAGAACATAACAGAACCTCCTCCATGTTTCACAGTAGGGATAGTGTTCTTTTCTTGGTATGCTTCATTTTTGCATCTGTGATGTGCCTTGCCAAAAAGTAGCAGTTTTGTCTCGTCTGTCCATAGGACATTCTCCCAGAAGCTTTGTGGCTTGTCAACACAGAGCGGAGTTTTCCAGACTCGCTGATTATTGTGGCTGGCGACTTTAATCAGTGCAATCTGAGCCACGATCTCCCCCGCTACAAACAGTTTATTAAATGCCCCACCAGAGGATTGAACACACTGGATCACTGTTACACCACAGTGAAAGACGCATATCGCGCTGTCCCTCGAGCTGCGCTGGGATTATCTGATCACGTGATGGTTCACCTCATTCCCACATACAGACAGAGATTGAAGCTCACTAAACCTGTTGTGAGCACTACGAAGATACGGACCAGTGATGCTGAGGAGAAGCTGGAAACGTGCATGGAAATATCTGACTGGGGCATGCTTAAAGGAGCCACGCATGATCTGGATGAGTACACGGACACTGTGAACTCATATATCCACTTTTGTGAAGAGAACATTCTTCCATCACGCACCAGGGTGAGTTACTCTAATGACAAACCCTGGTTCACAGCTAAGCTCAGACAGATCAGGAAGGAGAAGGAAGCAGCGCTGAAAAGTGGAGACAGGGACTGCTACAGGGAGGTTAAATACCGGTTTAACAGAGAGCTGAAGAGGGCTAAATCTGTGTACTCAGAGAGACTCCAGCAGCAGTTCACTGCTAATGATTCGGCTTCCGTGTGGAGAGGACTGAGGCAAATCACCAACTATCGGCCTCAGGCTCCTAAAGGTCAGGATGACAAAGCCCTTTGTCAGAGACTGTCCCAACACTATGCCCGTTTTGACACCTCGTCATCTGTGTCCAACTCCCCCCCTCCCTCCAGCTCCACAGCCTCCACATTCCCTACTTCATTTAAGGCACCCCCCCCCCCTCCTCCCCCCCTCCCCTTATCATCAGTGAGCAGGATGTGCTCAAACAGTTCTCCAGACTGAACCCGCGCAAGGCCCCCGGCCCAGACGGCGTGTCTCCCTCCACCCTGAGACTCTGTGCGAAACAGCTGGCTCCTGTATTCACAGACATTTTTAACACCTCCCTTAAGTTATGCCACGTGCCATCCTGCCTCAAATCCTCCACCATCATCCCTGTCCCCAAGAAGCCACGGATCACTGGACTTAATGACTACAGACCTGTAGCGCTCACCTCTGTAGTCATGAAGTCCTTTGAGCGCCTGGTCCTGTCCCACCTCAAGTCCATCACCACCCCTCTCCTGGACCCGCTGCAGTTTGCCTACCGAGCCAACAGGTCTGTAGACGATGCAGTCAACCTGGCCCTCCACTCCATCCTGCAGCACCTGGACTCCCCGGGAACCTACGCCAGGATCCTGTTTGTGGACTTCAGCTCCGCATTCAACACCATCCGCCCCGCTCTGCTCCGGGACAAGCTGTCCCTGCTCAACGTGCCTGACTCCCTCTGCAGGTGGATCATCGACTTCCTGGCGGACCGGAGGCAGCATGTGCGGCTGGGAAAGACTGTCTCAGACTATACTAGCATCAGCACCGGATCACCCCAGGGCTGTGTACTTTCCCCCCTACTCTTCTCCCTTTACACCAACTCCTGCACCTCCAGCCACCAGTCTGTCAAGTTGATCAAGTTTGCGGACGACACCACCCTCATCGGGCTCATCTCCAACGGCGACGAGTCCGCCTACAGGAGAGAGGTGGCCCAGCTGGCGTCCTGGTGCAGCAATAACAACCTGCAGCTGAACGCTCTGAAGACAGTGGAGATGATTGTAGACTTCAGGAAAGTCACTACTCCTCTGCCCCCCCTCACCCTCTCAGGCTCTCCCATCACCACTGCTGATTCCTTCCGCTTCCTAGGCACTACCATCACCAGGGACCTCAAATGGGAGCTGACCATCAGCTCACTCATCAAAAAAGCCCAGCAGAGGATGTTCTTCCTGCGGCAGCTGAGGAAGCTCAAGCTACCCACCAAGATGTTAGTGCAGTTCTACACAGCCATCATCGAGTCCATCCTCACCACCTCCATAACCGTGTGGTACGCAGGAGCCACTGCCAGGGACAGACTAAGGCTGCAGCGCGTCGTGCGCACTGCTGAGAAGGTGATCGGCTGCAAGCTCCCATCTCTCCAGGATCTGTACATCTCCAGGACCCGGAGGCGTGCTGGCCGGATCATAGCCGATCCCTCACACCCTGGTCACGTACTGTTTGCCCCCCTCCCCTCTGGTAGAAGACTTCGGTCCATCCAGACTAAAACCTCCCGTCACATGAACAGCTTCTTCCCCTCTGCCATTAGACTGCTGAACACTAAGTGACTCTCGTGCACCATGTACAGCAGCTCAACCAGACTCATGTCAATCATCACTGTTTTCTTCCTGCATTACCGACTGCACTATATAGTTCTCCACAGTATCTGCTGCTGGCTAATATATATTTTAACTGTTGACCAGTATCACTTAATCTTATCCTACACTTTATTACATGTATAGTTTATTTCTCTTATCTTATCATGTTTAATGTTGCAGCATTGTACCGAGACAAATTCCTAGTTTGTGTACTACATGAACAATGGCAATAAACCTGATTCTGATTCTGATTCTGAACATGCAGTTTGGCAAATTCCAGCCTGGCTTTTTTATGATTTGTTTTCAACAGTGGTGTCCTCCTTGGTCGTCTCCCATGAAGTCCACTTTGGCTCAAACAACGACGGATGGTGCAATCTGATACTGATGTACCTTGACCTTGGAGTTCACCATGAATGTGTTTAGAGGTTGTTCTGGGCTCTTTTGTTACCATTCGTATTATCCGTCTCCTCCTGCGGCCACGTCCAGGGAGGTTGGCTACAGTCCCGTGGATCTTAAATTTCTGAATAATGTGTGCAACTGTAGTCACAGGAACATCAAGCTGCTTGGAGATGGTCTTATAACCTTTACCTTTAACATGCTTGTCTATAATTTTCTTTCTAATCTCCTGAGGCAACTCTCTCCTTTGCTTCCTCTGGTCCATGTTTAGTGTGGTACACACCATGTCACCAAACAGCACAGTGACTACTTGTCACCCTTTAAATAGGCCGACTGACTGATTACAAGTTTGTAGACACCTGTGATGTTAATTAGAGGACACATCTTGATTGAACATGTCCCTATGGTCACATTATTTTTAATCTTTTCTAGAGGTACCATCATTTTTGTCCAGGCTTGTTTCATGAGTTTGTTTTTTAAAGTAATTCTGTTGAACCACAATTCAAAAGCATTGTCTGATTTTCATTGGTTAATTTTCCTAGAATTTTTATTTATTACCACTTTTGTCAGATTCAAGTTATTTCTGTGACCATCGTGGGTTTTTCTTTCATTAACAGAGGGGTGCCAACAATTTTGTCCATGTATTTTCCATGTAACCTTGTGACTGCATTATTTTAATTGCTTTTAATCTTAGATGAAGTTTGTTTTGGGTTAAAAATGCGTCATAATTGTTAAATATATTTTATTATAACTAACTCAGTACTGTTTACCTGTTGAAATATATATTTTACAGCCAATATAACCCCATAACTATAATATGGCACCTGGCAATCAGTTTTTGGCAGCTGATCACTTTTTGTCACGACACCACCGGCTGGAGCAGGTACATCCCATGACGTCTCAAAAGTCTCTCCGTGATTTTCACACAGATCAGAGCAATTTGTAGCCCAGGAAGCTAAACGTTTCTTCAGACATTCTGAAGTTCTGCAATCACTGCGGTTCGTGAAGCTGGGATGACATCCTATCACTGAGAGGCTCTGTGAACGGCCAGACCGATGGTTTGAAGCAATAATTTTTTGCCATAAGAGAGCCATCTGAAACACACACACATATTTTAGTACCTAATTGCGACAACTTGCTGTGATTACAATGTAGTACGGGGAACTTAATAGTGCTTAACTAGTATTAGCAATCATTAGCTTACCTTCATATGTGATCTAGTTATGTATCCTCATGTCTTCTGCTGCCCCATGGCTTCCTAAACTCTCCAGTACTTTTCTAGAGTTTTGTCTCACCGCCTGTAGCCTTCCCTACCTCTCCTTTTTTGCCTTTACTCTGACAAAAAGCCAGCGAGCAGCAGGCTCGCCTCCATATTCATCTTGTGTTTTGCTTGTTACATACAAATCATGTCGTAGGAGTGTCGGGCCGCCTTGCTGTAAAGATCTCACTCACTTCAGGTGGTATTCAGTCGTAATGGAAAATGAACAACACTGTGGTGAGTTGGGCTGAGTAGGTGCTAGTGGAATTATTATTATTCTCAACACAGGGTTAATTACAGGTTAACAACGTTAGGTTAATTGTCATCAAGCTGGGGCTTCTAAATTGTCCTTAAGTATGACTGTGAGAGTGAATGGTTGTCTGTCTTTCTGTGTTGGCCCTGTGATGGACTGGCGATCTGTCCAGGGTGTACCCTGCCTCTCACCAAAAGATGCTGGGATAGGCTCCAGCCCCCCCGCGACCCAAAGAGGATTAAGCGGAAGAAGATGGATGGATGGATGGTGTCGTGTTCTTTAGTTGAACATAATAACGTGGGACAACTGCGTGGTGTTGAACATGAACTTTACTTGGCGCTTGCATGAGAAAAAGAGACAGTGCATATACGTATAATTATGTCACGACGTCAGATGCGTGACCAAAGATCACTAGTTACAGACAAGATAATACTGTGTCGTTTGTTTACACCACATCTCCCTTTTTTTCTTTTTTTTTGAGAGTATGCATACATGTAACTAATATTCACCTGTACATTTTCTCTGAACTTAACATGTACTTTTTAAACCTTCGCTTATTATTTTCTAAACATTAACAATACCACAGCTAAGAACATTCTGTGTTTGTACCTTTTTACCATTCTTTAGAGATCTAACTTTTTAGGTTTGACAATAGTTCTTCCCGATCTAGTTCTCACAACATCAGACTTTATAGGAGTAACAGGAGGTACAATAGGCATTTGTTTCACCTGCTCTGAAGGTTCATCTGACCCACTCTGCTGTTTGGTACACTGTTGCAAAGGTGAGTGTAGAGGAATCAAATGCATGCGGTTGCATCTCACTGTCCCCTGTGGTAAGTCCACTGTATAAGATCTCGGTGTTGAGTGACTTTGGATAACAGTGCCTGGTGTTTTAGCATCTGTCACCCACACTTGTTCTCCTGGTGACAAGTTACACAAGGATTTTGCTCGGTGACGTCTGTTGTAGTTTGAAATGTCTGACATCCTCTTCTCCCTTTCCTTATGAGCAAGAGTGACGCTGTCCAGCAGTGTCGGATCCAACTGAGAGGGAAGAGTCGGTAGTGTCGTCCTCAGGCGGCGGCCCATGAGGAGTTCAGCAGGGCTGTAACCATTTTGGAGAGGAGTAGCTCTATAGGCAAGAAGAGCTAAATATGGATCAGCAGCCTTTTTCAGTAAGTTTTTCACAGTCTGTACAGCACGTTCCGCCTCTCCGTTACTTTGCGGGAACCTTGGGCTGCTTGTGATGTGTTTAAAGCCATAGGCAGCCGCAAAGTCTGTGAAAGTCCGACCAGAGAACTGGGGCCCATTATCAGACATCAGGACCTCAGGGATGCCATGACGGGCAAAGAAAGACTTCAGATGAGTAATGACGTCGTTGGATTTCGTTTTGTTCAGCAGGGCAATCTCAACAAACCTGGAAAGATAGTCCACAGCAAGAAGGTAAGTTTTCCCTCCCAGCTCGAACAGATCTGTACCCACTCTTTGCCACGGGCGGTCAGGGCATTCGGTTGGCATTAATGGCTCACTGTGGTTGTGTCTCTCTTGTATGCATGTTCTGCACTTTAACACCATTTCACTTATCTGTTGGCTGAGACCAGGCCACCATACTGACTGGCGAGCTCGGGCTTTACATTTTACAACTCCTTGGTGTCCGTCATGCAGTTTTGTTAAGACATCGTTTCGCATTGCTGAAGGGATAACAAGTCTTGAATCCTTCAACAGCAAGCCGTCTTTCACGGTAAGTGTGGCTTGGTCGGGCCAGTAGTTTCTCAACAGAGGTTCTTGTTTTGCATGTTCAGGCCAACCTTGACTGCACATGACCATTACACGAGAACACACACTGTCCATTTTCAGTTGTTCTTTGAGTGTTTGCATATATGATGAACTGACAGGCATACTTTCAATGATGCTGTCCACATATATGTCTGTGCTCTCCATGAGTTCCTCGTCTGATTTTGTCAGTTTTGTTTTCAATGGTGAGCGAGACAAAGTGTCTGCTGTCCAGAGCGATTTACCTGGGGCATACTGTACATTGTACGAGTAACGCATGAGTCTCATCCTGAAGCGCTGGATCCTCGGTGGCAGTAGATCCAAGGCTTGAACTCCTAAGAGTGACACAAGAGGTTTATGATCAGTTTCCAGACAGAAGTGTTTGCCTATTAGAAAATCACGGAATCGCTCGCATGCCCATGTGGATGCTAAGGCTTCTTTTTCCACTTGTGCATAGCGTTGTTCTGTTGGAGACAGCGACCTTGAAGCGTAGGTGACTGGTCTCCATCCTTCTTTCCACTGCTGCAGGAGAACACCACCTAGACCATAAGAAGAAGCATCAGCCGATACTTTAGTGTCTCTGTCTGGGTCATAAATAGCAAGCACTGGGGGTGAAGTTAGAGCATCTTTGAGCGTTTTGAATGCTTTAGCTTGGTCTACACCCCAATACCAGCTGTTCTTCTTGGACAAAAGATCTCTCAGAGCTTTGTCTTTCTCTGCTAAATGGGGGATAAACCTTCCCACCTGATTGACCATGCCCAGAAAACTTCTTAGCGCTGTCACGTTTGATGGCTCATTCATCTCTGTGATGGACTCTGTTTTCTTTGGGTCAGGACTTATGCCAGTGTCCGTAATGATGTGGCCAAGGAAAGTCACTTTGGTCTGTGACAGATCACATTTTTCCACATTCAGAGTTATACCTGCTTTTTCCAGTCTTTGCAGGGTGGTATGGAGTCGGGCGTCGTGCTCCTCTTGGTCATGTCCCCATACCAGCACATCATCAACGTGACAGACCACTCCTTCAACTCCTTCGATAACCTCCGACATTTTGCGCTGAAAGTGCTCAGGCGCAGAGCTGATGCCAAAGGGGAGGCGGTTAAAGTGGAACCGCCCGAAGGGTGTTATGAATGTGGTCAGTTTGGCAGATTCCTCCGACAAGGGAATTTGCCAGAAGCCCATGTTGGCGTCCAGTTTGCTGAACACTTTGGCTCCTGCTAGCATCCCAAGACTTTGTTCGACAGAAGGCAGCACAAACTTTTCTCTGCACACATACTCATTTAGTCCTGTAAAATCCACACACAGTCTCAGCCTCGGACTGTTTTTCTTCGGAACAACGACCATGCCGGCGCACCAGTCTGTAGGTTCCTCCACTCGGGTGATGACTCCAAGCTGTTCCATCCTTTGGAGTTCCTCCTTGACTTTACCCATTAGAGGTATTGGAATCCTCCTTGGGGTTTTCAATGAGTATGGCACAGCGTTTGATTTGAGTTTTATGTGGTAGGGCTGCTGCACTTCACCCAGACCGCTGCACAGTTTGGGGTAGGATGTTTTCAGAGTGTCCATTGAAATAACATCAACTCGCACAAGAAGGCCTAGAGCTATGATGGCAGGAAGGCCTAACAGTGGCGTGCTGAGATTTTTGACAATGTAGACCTTTTCTGTTGTCTGTTTTGTCCCGTAGTTGAGCTGAAGCTTTGTGAAACCTGCGACCTCCAGTGGTTTCCTTCCAGGACCCAACAATGGTTTCTCTGGCTGCTGGAGAACAGGCATTTTTGCTCTTGGAAATATTTGTTCCAAGTCTGACTCCGCTATTGCAGTGACATCGGCTCCAGTGTCGAGTTTGAAAGACATTTTAGTGTCCCTCACCAGAATATCAGCTGTCCATACCTGGTGGCCTGTTGTGACTGAGCTGAGGAAAAAACTTCGCTCCTCTTCCTCCTCAATACTTTGGACATTCTTACTTTGCCTGCAGACCCGTTGATAGTGGCCTTTCTTTCCACATGCATGACATTTGGCAACATTTGCAGGGCACTCGTATTTAGGGTGAGGAGAGCCACCACATTTATAGCACCATGCGTTTGGTGTACTTTTGCTTTTACTTTTAGACAGCTGGCGTGCGTTCACTGTTTCGCTTTTGAACTTAAACTTTGTCTTGTCGTATTTGGCTTTAGTAACTCTATCCACAGAGTTCGCATTCATCTGCATCACGTTTCCTTCATTCCTCAAAGTTGTTTGTTGCTTTTTGATCTCTTCTGATTGCCTTGCCATATTTACGGCTTTCTCCAAGTCCAAGTCTTTTTCCATTTGCATGCGCTCTGACAGTCTTGTGTCAGCCAAGCCCACTACTATTCTGTCTCTTATGAGCTCATCGTGAAGCTGACCGTAGTTGCAGTGCTCCGCTAATGCATGCAGGGCCGTTACAAATGCGTCTACGGTTTCATTTGGCTCTTGTTTGCGCATATTGAAACGTGCACGTTCATAAACAACATTTTTCTTTACAACGAAAAAGCTGTGGAAGCCGTCTCTCACTTTGCTATATTCGAGCTGCTCTGCTTCGGTTAACTTTAAGCCTCTCAGGACATCATCTGCTTCATCTCCCATGCAGTATATTAATGTGTTGACTTGATTTTTATTTGAACTTGAAGACAAATTGCTTGTCTGGCGAAATCTTTCGAAGCGCCGAATCCACTTGGTCCATTCATGTGGTTTGGAGAAATCAAAGGGCTCCGGTGGCTGGATGCTAAACGTGGCGCTGGGCGTGCTAGCCGCGATGCTAACTCCTGCTCTCACCGGTTCATCATCTCTATCTTCGGGCATCTTAGCTCACCTCTCTCCCTCTTCCCACTAGAATGACTTTTAGTGTCTGTCTTCACAGCTACGCAGCACTTCTGACACCATGTCGTGTTCTTTAGTTGAACATAATAACGTGGGACAACTGCGTGCTGTTGAACATGAACTTTACTTGGCGCTTGCATGAGAAAAAGAGACAGCGCATATATAATTACGTCACGACGTCAGATGCGTGACCAAAGATCACTAGTTACAGACAAGATAATACTGTGTCGTTTGTTTACACCACAGATGGATCAACACAGGGTCCACGCTATTTGCCGTCCAAAATGGCAGAAAAACAATGTGGCGCGTGACCACTGACGTCACGTGCAACCCCTCTATACTGTGGCCTGTTACACCGGGATTTGGGACCAGCACTAGGATTGCAACCGGAGTATTGGCCTAGTGGTAGAGCAGCCACCCTACAGCTGGGAGGTTGTCGGCTCAAACCCCAGCCAGGTCATACCAAAAACCATAAAAACTGTACTTTCTGCTTTCTTTCTTGATGCCCAGCATAAATAGAAAAGGAAAGTTGGTTAACCAGCGACGGGGGAAGCACAAAACTGGTGCACTCCTTATTCCAGTCCCAATGGTAAACGGGGAGGGCCGTGTCAGCAAGGGCATCCTTTGTAAAGTCCTTTCCCAATCAAATGTGCAGACCTGAGATCACTGATTTATACATTCCTCTTTCAGCTGCTCCCTTTATTTGGGGTCGCCACATGGATCATGGGTCCACATTTGATTTGGCAATGATTTTGTTCTGGATGTGCTTCCTCCCTATTTACCACTGGGACCTGCACAAGGAATACACGTTTTGTGCTACCTCCTGCTAGGTGACCAACTTTCCTTTCCCCATTCTAATATGCTGAGCACCAAGCTGGAAGGTGGAAAGTACCATTTTTATTGTCTGGGGTATGATCCAGCTCGGGTGTGAACCCAGAATTTCAATTTTCTTACGACACAAGCAAAAACAGAGTTCAGATTTTTTTCTCCCAATGTATTCAACAGTCTGATGAATTCTGGAATGTATTAGCTACTAGCAGATTTATGACTTCATACAACTTGATTGAGTCTGGCAATTTAACGTCACACAATCCGCACGTGAAATAAAAGAGCCAGATGTGAAGTTGTAGAATGCGCCCAGCCTTGCAGTTCAGGAACATGTCCACCAGATGTCAGCCTCTACGGACATTTGCTTTATTCACAGGACTACTATTGGAACCAAATGCGAGTGGAAGTGATTATATTTCAGCTTTCTTGTTACATTAGAAACTGCATTAATGTACTTAAATGTGTTTGATTGTGGTTTTAATCCGCACTGTGTCAGTCATATGTCAGTGTTTTACTGTCACCTTCCCGAAGCTGATGATCTTTGTGTTTTTTAAGGAAGCAGAATTTCCCCTGGCGTCAAAACTGGGGATTTTAAATTGTCCTTAGGTATGACTGTGAGAGTGAATGGTTGTCTGTCTCTCTGTGTTGGCCCTGCGATGGACTGGCGATCTGTCCACGGTGTACCCTGCCTTTCGCCCAAAAGATGCTGGGATAGGCTCCAGCCCCGCCACGACCCGAAAAGGATTAAGTGGAAGAAGATGAGTAAATGAATGAATTTCCCCTCACTTTCCTCACACATATAAACCACTTCTGGGTAATCACACTATTAACATAACCAGATAAGCTGTGAGACTCTGGATCCCCGAGCAGCACTATTCCAGACCCTAAAACTGGTCTGTGTTTATTAGGCCTCTGCAGGTGTGATGTATGACTGTGGGTTAAGGCTATAGGCTCAGTGAAGCCCCACAGGCACACAGAGGCACTATAAATAACCACATAATTAAAGGTGTTGACAGGGAACTGACATTGTGGTTAGACCAGTTTTCCCTCAGGCCCCCCTTTGGCTACAAATGCTCCACAGTGCACTACAGTCACCCCCAAACGCACCAGTGTGGGCCCAATGAGCCACATCAAAGGGTCAGCCACCGTGCGGTTCTGATTGGTCCAGCATTGTTGTATGGACTGGCAGGGTTTTTTGTCCCCTAAAACCTGCATTCTTTGTTCTCATAATACTAAATAAATACACTCAACCTATTGAGTTTTGAGAGCTTCATTGACCTCTGTCTTCTGAAATTAACGTTCAAATGTTTCCATAAATCAGCACCCGAGCCACTTGCTGGTTTCGTCCAAAGACAGGACAGCAGCAGAGCCACCAGGAGTTCTGTTAACAATAACTGTAAAATATTCCACCGCAGAACCACATTTGGACAAACAGCTTTCTCTATAAAGGGCAGTCACATCTGGAACACAATGCCAAATGAAATTAAAATAATAACGGACTTTAAAACATTCACTAAAAATGTTAAAAACTGGCTGAAAAATAAACAAGAATGTACTCATGTATGAATTATTTGTCTGCAAAGTGAGAGTGAATGAAGGGAAGGAATAAATGTGTTTGTTTATAGTGAGTGACGGAGGGGAGGAAGGCCTGAAATAGGCAAATGTGAGTTATGTTATATGTGTTAAATGTGAGTCAGGCTGTTATATTTGTGTATTTATAATATTTATGTTAAAGGTGAGTCAGGCTGTTATATTTGTGTATTTATAATATTTATAATATTTATAATTGTGTATTTATAATTTTTCTGCATTGATGTATGTGGTTATTGTGTATATTTTTATCTTGATTCTTTTTTCTAAAGCCCATCCAGGGACAAGAGTTGCAAATTAGCTAATAGCTATACACTCTATGTGCAACACATCAGATTGATTGTCTTTGATTAATTGTCTATGTTTATTGCACTGTCCCTGTCAAATAAACTAATCTACTACTACTACAAATGGATGAATAAATGCCGAGATTTTTAAGATATTGGAGGAAGTAAAATATTTTAGGTTTTTTTTTAACTCATGATTGGGATTTTGTGTTTCTTCATAGAATTATGCAAAATATACCTTATGGGAAATAAAGGAAATTACATTTCTTTCTATTACATTGGTCAACACCAAATTTATTGTCTAAGTTTTTTTTTTAGCTGATTTAGGACAATTTTGATGTGCCAAATCCAAAAATCTCATTGGTTTTGCTCAATCAGGTCAACTTTTTGAATTATGGCCACGTTTTCTTACGTTTTTGTTTACATGTACGGGTATTTTCGCTTTATATGATGCAAAATTCTTTTTTATTTCTTGAAATTCTCTGAATTTTGAACAATGACGACGTAACATTCAATTTACATGTGCTAACCTTTATCAATGTCTACTATTCAATTTACAGTACACCTGTACAACTGCTTATAACATAGCATAAAAACCTGACCTGATCGAAAGAAACGGATGTCATTTTCAGATTCAGCGGTGCAAAATTGTTTTAAATCAGTTGAAAAAACACAGACAACTTCCAAAAAAATATTTTTGTTATGTTGTGTTATTTAATTTTAATGTCATTCTTTTTCTACACCTCTAGAAATAATAAAAAAAAAATCTAGATGTGTCCCCATGCAGTTATTGTATGTTTTTATTTAGTCTTGTTTTATTTATTTCTCTTATTATATTTTTGTTTTCCCTCATCATCAAATAAACAATTTGGGCTGCTTATGCTCAAACAGCTACATGTGCAATACAGTAAAATTACTTTCTTTGTTTTTACATTCATTATACAAGTATAAAGAACAAAATTCTTCAGTTTTTACTCACAGCAGCAGCATTTATGATCTGTAAAAAGTGAAATCTGAATTTATAGAAAGTCACCACAATGAAAAAACTAGAGGACACTCAGAGAGCGCATACCTCTGTCAAGGCTCCATCCATCTGACCTTCCCTCCCTTTGTCCATCTGTCCATACCTCCGTCTGCTTGTCTGTCCATACCTATGTCATTCTGTGCCTCCGTCCATCTGTACATTGTGATTTTGGGCCTTGGTGGAGGTATGTGCTTTCACATCACTTCCAAAATGTAAAGGATTCATCTGTAGCTCAAGAGCCACTTCTGGTGAAAAATTTCATCAAAATCCGTCAGGTAATTTTTTTTTTTTTGCGTAATCCTGCCAAAACATTGCAAGATGACAGGGCCTTGGCAGATGCAGTGACGTGCAGATATTTCAGAGGGCAGGTGCCAAACCAAAAAAGAGGGACTCTCCTAAAGACTGAAAAAAGTAAAGTTACCAGAGAAGTAAATGTACAAAAAAATTGTAAAAATTTGAAAAAAGATGCAAATTTTATAGAAAAAATTTGCAAATGTATGGGTATATTGAAAATTTGTCTATGGAGAAAGGTAACAAGTTTATCACAAAACATGACAAATTTGTAGGAAAAAGTACTAAATTTATTACAGTGTGGAGAGAGGAATAATCAGGCCAAGCATTCAGAGCAGATGAACTTTATTCCACCTCTCACATCTCTCAGAATCAGAAAAACATTAACCTCATGTCGCAGGGACTCTCTTTTATATTACAACACTCACACGTCTCTGCTGCCTGAGGTCTTGCATCACAATTCATTCTCACATCACAATTCCTATTGTCCCCCAGCCCCTTAATCCCCATGCTCTTCCTTCAGAGGAATTTACTGCATCTCCCTTCCTTCCAGTCTGAGATGAATATCACAGCATGGGTCCCCCATAACAGAAGTCATAATTTTTTTTTTTTTTTTTTTTTAAAGTTATAACTTGCCAAGAGAAATGTTACATGCTTAAAAGAAAGACCTCACTAACTACTGAGAAAATTGGACATTAATTAGAAGAAAACAGTTAAAAAAGGCAAAATATTACTTCAGTAAGGCTCAGGCACTGGTCGCACAGAATTCACTGGACATCAAAATACAGTTACCAAACATTAAAACATATTTGATCAACAACTGGTGTCCTTCAGAGTGCAAAGGGGCAGGTGTGAGAGCACCACCTGGGGTCTATGAGGGGGGGCTGAAAAGTTGATAGGCTTACTAAGAAGGAGTTATGTCTTTGAGGATCAAGAAGAGAGCTTCTATACTGCAGGGATCCTAGCGCTGCAACACCGATGTTGAAATGTTGAAATGTTGAAAAACAAGTTGAAAAATAAACCACATTTGGTCAAATTTGACCACTGCATCATGGTCAGCCTATGACAGGGGTCAGCAATCAGTGGCCCTGGGGCCACATGCAGCCCTTCAGCCCCCATGCTGTGGCTCCCTGCAGTTATATCTCAAAACACGTGGAAATTAATGAAGCTCATATTAATTATTTTATTTTTTAAATTATTGTTTATTGCAATTGGATACATTTCTCAAATGAAACGCATACTTTTATGAACGTAAAATATATATATTTTAAAAATTATTCATTATGTTGTCAACCATATGTGACTGTCACATCTGATGGCGGCTGCACAGAGAGCCGCTCAGCCTCTCCATTCTCACTGCATGTGGAAAAGCACGGACAGCAGCCGCTTCCTGCCACTCCCGGTAAGACATGAACAGATCCAGAAAAAATAAAATCACAGAGGAAATAAAGAGTCTAATTCTATGTTGACAGACTAATTTGCATTCATGTATGGTTGCTGTCCTCCAGTGGGCTCACCACCTGCAGGAGGGACCATGAGGGTCCGGTGCTATATGGATCAGGTGGCGGTCAAAGGCGAAGACCTTGGCGGTCTAGTCCCAAGATTCCTAAACTGGCTTTTGGAACGTGGAATGTCACCCCTCTGGTAGGGAAGGAGCCTGAGCTGGTGCATAAAGTTGAGAGATACTGGCTAGATATAGTCGGCCTCACTTCAACACATAGCTCCGGTTCCAGAACCAGTCTCCTGGAGAGGGGCTGGAGCTTGGCCTTTTCTGGAGTTGTGCCGGGCGAGAGGCGACGAGCAGGGGTGGGTATTCTTGTATCCCCCCACCTTGCTGCCTTTATATTGCTGTTTTCCCCGGTGAATGAAAGGGTTGTTTCCCTGCGCCTTTGGATTGGGAAATGGGTCCTGACCATCATTTGTGCCTATGCACCAAATGGTGGTTCAGAGTACCAACCCTTTTTGGAGTCTCTGACTGGGGTGCTGGAGAGTGCTCCTCTTGGAGACTCCATTGTCCTACTGGGGGACTTCAATGAGCACATGGGCAACAACAGTGAAACCTGGAGGGGGTGATTGGGAGAAACAGCCTGCCCAGTCTGAACCCGAGTGGTGTTCAGATATTGGACTTCTGTGCTAACCACAGTTTGTCCATAACGAACACCATGTTCAAGCAGAAGGGTATCCATGTGTGAACCTGGCACAAGGACACTCTAGGTCACAGGTCGATGATCAATTTTGTTATCATGTCATCAGACCTGAGACCGTATGTCTTGGACACTCGGGTAAAGAGAGGTGCAGAGCTGCCAACTGATCACCACCTAGTGGTGAGTGTGATCCGATGGTGGGGGAGGATGCCATTCAGACCTGGTAGACCCAAACGTATAGTGAGGGTGTGCTGGGAACATCTGGCTGAGGCCCCTGTCCGAGAGGTCTTCAACTCCCACCTCCAGAAGAACTTCAACCACATTTGAAGTAGTCTGGAGACATGGAGTCTGAATGGGCCATGTTCTCCACCTCCATTGTTGAAGCGGCTGCCCAGAGCTGCGGCCACAAGGTCGTTGGGGTATCTTGTGGTGGCAACCCCCGAACCAAGTGGTGGACCCCAGTAGTGAGGGGGGCCATTAAGCTGAAGAAGGAGTCCGATCGAGTTTGGTTGGCTTGTGGGACTCCTGAAGTAGCTGAGGTGTACTGGCAGGACCAGCGGAGTGCAGCCCGGATGGTTGCTGAAGCAAAAACTTGGGTATGGGAGGAGTTCGTTGAGGCCATAGAACAAGACGTTCGGTCGGCCTTGAAGAGATTCTGGCAAACTGTCCATCACCTCAGGAGGGGGAAGCAGCTCCCTGTCCACACTGTGTATGGTGCGGATGGGGTACTGCTGACTTCGACTGGGGATATTGCTGGGCAGTGGAAGGAATACTTCAAGGATCTCCTCAATCCCACTGACACGCCTTCCACAGAGGAAGCAAGGCTTGTGGACGAGGGGGACAACTCACTCATCACAGGGGCTGAGGTCGCCAAGATGGTTAAAAATCTCTTTGGTGGCCAGGCCCCAGGGATGGACAAGAGTCGCCCTGAGTACCTCAAGGTCCTGGATGTTGTAGGGCTGTCATGGTTGACACGCCTCTGCAACATTGCGTGGAGGTCAGGGGCAGTGCCTTTGGCATGGCAAACTGGGGTGGTGGTTGCTCTCTTCAAAAAAGGGGACCGGAGGGTGTGCTCCAATTTTAGAAGCATCACACTCCTCAGCTTCCCTGGGAAGGTCTATGCTAAGGTAATGGAGAGGAGAGTCCGGCCATTGGTTGAACCTCGGATTCAGGAGGAGCAATGTGGTTTTTGTCCTAGCAGTGGCACATCGGACCAGCTCTTTACCCTCTCGAGAATCCTTAAGGGTTCATGGGAGTTTGCCCAACCAGCTTACATGTGTTTTGTGGACTTGGAGAAGGCATTCAACTGCGTTCCTCATGGTTTTTTGTGGGGAGTGCTTCGGGAGTATGGGGTATTGGGCTTGTTGTTATGAGCTATTCAGTCTCTGCACAACCGTTGTGAGAGTTTGGTTCATATTGCCAACACTCGGTCGGACTCATTCCCAGTGAGAGTTGGACTCCGCCAGGGCTGCCCTTTGTTATCGATCCTGTTCATAATCTTTATGGACAGGATTTCTAGGCGCAGCCAGGGAATAGAGGGTGTCATGCTTGGTGACCACAAGATCTCATCTCTGTTGTTTGCAGATGATTTTGCCCTGCTGACTTCATCCAGCAATGACCTACAGGTCTTACTGGGATGGTTTGCCACTGAGTGTGAAGCAGCTGGGATGAGAATCAGTACCTCCAAGTCCAAGTCCATGGTCCTCAGCCGGAAAAAGGTGGATTGTCCTCTCCGGGTTGGGGACAAGCTCCTGCCTCAAGTGGAGGAGTTTAAGTATCTTTGGGTCTTATCCACGAGTGAGGGGAGAGTGGAGCGAGAGATTGACAGACGGATCGGAGCAGCATCTGCAGTGATGTGGACGTTGTACCGGTCTGTTGTGGTGAAGAGGGAGCTAAGCTCTAAGGCAAGGCTGTCGATTTACAGGTCAGTCTACGTTCCTACCCTCACCTATGGTCATGAGCTTTGGATAATGACTGAAAGAACGAGATCATGGATACAAGCAGCTGAAATTAGCTTTCTTCGTAGGATTGATGGACTCACCCTCAGAGATAGGGTGAGGAGCTCAGTCATCCGGGAGAGGCTCAGAGTAGAACCGCTGCTCCTCCACATTGAAAGGAGCCAGTTGAGGTAGTATGGGCACCTAATCAGGATGCCTCCTGGACGCCTCCCACTTGAGGTGATTCGGGCACGTCCCTCTGGGAGGAGGCCCCGGGGCAAACCCAGGACTCGCTGGAGAGACTATGTCTCCCAACTGGTCTGGGAACGCCTTGGTCTCCTCTCTGAAGAGCTGGAGCAAGTGGCTGGGGAGAGGGAAGTCTGGGCTTCTCTGCTTGAAATGCTGCCTCCACAACCCGGACCTCTGGAAAAGCGGTAGGCGATAGATGGATGGATGGATGGATGGGTGGATGGTTGTTGTGGAGAGAATTTCTCCGTGAGAATTCAAACAAGGAGAAAAACAGTCGCCTCATCAGTGTCTACAGGTACATTAAAAATCTTAAATGTGGTTATCTAAAATCAGCACCTTGATCACCCTTAAAAATGAGAAACAATCTCTGAATTCTTTCTCAATAACCTTAGAGGCGCCTGCTAAAATCTGGATTTACCAGACATGGCCGAAGTCTGAATTAGTGTATTTTCACGATCCCAGCTCAATACTTCCAGAGTGATGTAAAAATAAAAGCCTCTACAGCGATTCAGTTTTCAGAATGGTTGTGTCTGTAGTGTGCTTTTACTATGAAACACCATCAACCGGATATACTTGTTTGAAATCACAGCCAAAAGTTTTTTTCCTCACAATTTGTAAAGAGAAAAGAAAAAAGAGAGAAAAGAAGATTCTGTGACAGTGATGTAGAGGTGAGCCTTTTCTTTTTAAGGATGTTTTCAGCTTTTTGTCTGTAGGATAACTGCTAGTTTGTTATCTCTGGGGTTTTGGACAGTGAATTATACTGCAGAATGTCTATCAATGCCACACATTTTTTTTTTTAAATTATAACCAATATTTACAATGGTGTGAAAAAGTGTTTGCCCCCTTCCTGATTTTTCATTTTTTGTGTTTGTCACACTTAAATGTTTCAGATCATCAAACAAATTTAAATGTTAGACAAAGATAACACAAGTAAACACAAAATGCAGTTTTTAAATGAAGCTGTTTATTATTAAGAAAAAAAAAATCCAGACCTACATGGCCCTGTGTGAAAAAGTGATTGCCCCCTAAACCTAATAACTGGTTGGGCCACCCTTAGCAGCAACAACTGCAATCAAGTGTTTGCGATAACTGGCAATGAGTCTTTTATAGCGCTGTGGAGGAATTTTGGCCCACTCAACTTTGCAGAATTGTTGTAATTCAGCCACATTGGAGGGTTTTTGAGCATGAACCACCTTTTTAAGGTCATGCCACAGCATCTCAATCGGATTCAGGTCAGGACTTTGACTAGGCCACTCCAAAGTCTTCATTTTGTTTTTCCTAACCATTCAGAGGTGGACTTGCTGGTGTGTTTTGGATCATTGTCCTGCTGCAGAACACAAGTGCGCTTCAGCTTGAGGTCACAAACAGACGGTCGGACATTCTCCTTCAGGATTTTTTGGTAGACAGCAGAATTCATGGTTCCATTTACCACAGCAAGTCTTCCAGGTCCTGAAGCAGCAAAACAGCCCCAGACTATCACACTACCACCACCATATTTTACTGTTGGTATGATGTTCCTTTTCTGAAATGCTGTTACTTTTACGCCCCATGTAATGGGACACACACCTTCCAAAAAGTTCAACTTTTGTCTCGTCAGTCCACAAAGTATTTTCCCAAAAGTCTTAGGGATCATCAAGATGTTTTCTGGCAAAACTGAGACGAGCCTTAATGTTCTTTTTGCTCAGCAGTGGATTTTGTCTTGGAACTCTGCCATGCAGGCCATTTTTGCCCAGTCTCTTTCTTATGGTGTAGTCATGAACACTGACCTTAGCTGAGACAAGTGAGGCCTGCAGTTCTTTGGATGTTGTTGTGGGGTCTTTTGTGACCTCTTGGATGAGTCGTCGCTGCACTCTTGGGGTAATTTTGGTCGGCCGGCCACTCCTGGGAAGGTTCACCACTGTTCAATGTTTTTGCCATTTGTGGATCATGGCTCTCATTGTGGTTTGCTGGAGTCCCAAAGCTTTAGAAATGGCTTTACAGTGATCCCTCGCTACTTCGCGCTTCACCTTTCGCGCCCTCAGTGCATCGCAGATTTTTCAAAAATATTCATCAAAAATTCAAAATTGAGAAATAATGGGCGGGCGCGAGCAGAAGGCAGGGAGACTACATTAGACCATCAGGTATCAACACGGAGAGCCCGCACAACTCAAAAATCCACCTCTCTGTTCGCTGTTCTCGTGTTGGCTCGGCTCGGAAATCTCGCAAGCTGATTGGCCGAGACGTTTCACCCCGCAAGCTGATTGGCCGAGACGTTTCACCCACCTTCTCTCCCTGCCGAACGCCCATGCAGTGAAGGAAGACCGCATTCATTGCTCTTTATCGCTCGTGTTGCTTAGTCTCGCCGCGTGGAACTTTTTGTTGTTCTCTTGTGCCATTTTGTGCGAAATAGTCTTCCTGTCGAGCCACTACGCCGCCTCCTGCAGCTTCTCCAGCTCTATCGGAAGCTGCCCTCGATGATGCTGCGCCTCTAGCACCTCACGATGAGGCGTCACCTGAGGAGCAGTGAAGCTCTCATTAACCTGTGCAGTAAATCATCTTCATCTTGGGTTACGTATCTTGTTATAAGAATAAAAGAGTTCTAAAAACATATTTATGTACACTTTATTTACATCTACGTATATATGTACACTTACACACACACACACACGTATCATATGAGAGAGAGAGTGAGAGAATGAACGTACGTATTATTTATGGGTGACGTCATTAGGGGTGACGCTACTTCGCGGTTTTTCATTTTTCGCGGTCGGTTCTGGAACCCATTAACCGCGATAAGTGGGGGATCACTGTATAACCTTTTCCAGACTGATAGATCTCAGTTACTTTCTCACTTGTTCCTTAGTTCTTTTGATGATGTCTAGCTTTTGAAGATCTTTTGGTCTACTTGACTTTGTCAGGCAGGTCCTATCTAAGTGATTTCTTGACTGAGAAGAGGTGTGACAGTAATCAGGCCTGGGTGTGGCTGGAGAAATTGAATTTGAAATTGAAATTGAATTTTCGAAAGATGTGATAAACCACAGTTAATTTATATTTTTTTTTGGGGGGGGGAATCACTTTTTCCCACTGGGCCATGTAGGTTTGGATTTTTTTTACCCTTAATTTATTAAAATATCAGGAACTAAAGCTGTGGGATCACTGTTGAAAGTAGGAGATTGATTACATTTTTCAGATTTAAACAATTTATGAATGTTCTGATAATTAAAAACTATAGAAAAAATTTATGGTCAGATATTCAGAAATTTATTTTTCAGCGCAAAACAATTTGTAATGTATTTCTAATATGTTTATTTCACAAATGAAGCTATATATAAATCTTGACAATTTTTTCCACTATTGTAGTATGAATTCATTAATGCTACATAACATTCAGAGCTATGTACAGTATATATATACTGTATATATATATATATATATATATATATATATATATATATATATATATATATATATATAACTTTATAAGCAGCATAATCTTTATTTTCAAGGTCAAATTACTGTTGCAGCCCTCAACTACTTCTATTTTAGTGGGAGACTTGCAAAATGGCTCTTCAGTAGGCAAAGGCTGCAGACCCCTGGCCTATGAACTTTTCAGCCCCCCTCCCTCCATATCTGTGCACATGCCTGTGCTCATGGATCCTTTCCAAAATGTAATTGGTTCATCTGTAGCCCAAGGACCACATCTGGTAAAAACCACATCAAAATCAATCCAGTTTTTGTGTAATGCTGCTGCACAAAAACAAGCAAGGGCCTTGGTGGAGGTATGCACTCATGGATCACCTCCAAAATCTAATGGGTTTATCCTCAGGTCAAAGGCCACCTTTGGTGCAAATTTCATCTAAATCCATCCAGTAGGTTTTGTTTAATCTCCCTAACAGAGAGACAGACAAAAAAACAAACACCGGTACAAAACCTTCCACCAAGGGGAAGTAATGAATTTTGCATAAATCATACTACAAAAAGAAGCTCAATCATAAATGAATTAAAAAACAAAAACAAAAAACAAAAAAACAAACAAATGGACCAGACTGTAACTGTTTGGGTCCACTGAGACAAATTCTGTTAGATATCAGGCAACTTAAAAATAAATTATTTTAGTCAGTGTTTAATATTCTGTCATTATTAATTTTACAAATTGGTTTTTAAAATATCTAATATTTCAGCACAGTCCCTTTACATTCCATAATTTTAAATATACATTCCTTCTCCTCTTATAGCAGTACCTGTACTGTTTTAATCCTCATTTACAGTCATGTGAAAAAATTAGGACATCCTGTATAAGCCTGGGCGCTTTTTAAAAAAAAACATATTTGGACATATGGATATTTAATATCAATGTTAAAAATATTGGGAGATTCACGTAATACAACTAAACAATTAAAAATGAATTAAAGTCTTTTTTCAAATTTTCTGTGAAATGTAATTCTAAACAAATAGTGAGGAATAAATTAGGACACCCCATCTTTTTTAGGACACCCCCACATTCAGTCCCACTTAAAATGGCTAAAATAAATTAAAAAAATGTAAATAAAAACAAAAACAAGGTTAGAAATAGATATGTGAACATTTCTTAATAAAGAGCTGAATATTTAATGGGGTGTCCAAATTTTTTCACATGACTGTACTTATGTGCTGTCGGAGCCTTGGCGCTGCAGTCACCACCTTTTCTCCCAAACCAACTTTCCTCTGACTGGCTGCCCCTCACAAAAAGAATGTTTGAACAGCCAGTGGACAGGGAATGACCACATAAAGACATCCCCTTTGTGGCACGATAAAGATCCAGGGGTGGAAAAAATTCTAGCAGATATGAAAGTTTGCAGCAGTCTGGACTGCGAGTATTTGTCACATAAGTAGCCTGTTGTTGACCTTAGCATCTGAACCCCTGGTAATGTCTAAGATAAATGTTCAAACCTGGAGCAAGATATGGGAAACACGATGGAACCAAAGTTTAAACTATAGAAACGACATCGATTTTCACATTTTGAGCCCAACATCATTTATTTTTTTAGGGCTTGATGTTTACTTCATCACTTAGCATTTTTCTCAGGTGTAATTGTTACCTTTTCTGAGCCAAAAAAAAAAAAAAAAAGAAAAAAAAAATCTGAATGCTTCTCCCACTGGCTCTTTCCTGCTGGAGAAACAAATGGCTGTTTGCCCTACAGACCGGATAATGAGCACCGGCAGTGGTGATCCATCTTTCTGATTGGAGGCGGGAGCCACGCCCCCTCTGTGACGTCAGAGGAGGCGTGCCGCTCCTTCTGATTTAAAGCTCAGATGAAACTTCCGTCCGCGCGCGGAGCTGTGCAGGAACAAAGCAGGGCAGAGAGGGTCTGGAGAGGGGAGTGTCGGTCGGAGGAGTTACTTCACATCTGTGGGTCTTCAGTGCGTGGATCGTAACAGCTGGAAAAAAAGTTTTCATTCCCCCCCAAAAAAAACCCCAAAAAAACCAAACAAAAAACATCTGCCGGGCTACGGGGGGAAGAAGGGAAGCGAGAAAATTCAAGTTCACAGCAAAGAGGTGAGTTAAAGTCAGCCGATGCTCTAAACCCATTTATAGCAATTTTTATTTAATCACCATGAAGTTTTTAGCGCGCATGGTTTATCTATAAAATGTTTTGCAACTGTGTGAATGAGGCCTGTATGATTTCACCGCAGCTTGCTGCAGAAATGCCACTTGTGTCCTTGGTGTTCATAGAGTCCAGTGTTGGGGGAACAGCACAGCTCTGTCTCTGACGTGGGAGGCAAACTGAGCCGGTCTGAGCGCTTCCCTCTCTGCTGGGTTGGACAAATCTTCAGGCTTATTCAGACATGAATGAGCTTATTTGTTGATTAGATTCCAGATAAAGAATGTGTGGGCGACTCCGTGATTCAGTTAGAGCTTTTATATGAGAGCAAGGACAGGATGGTTAATACCTTCTGGATATATAAAGCTACAGGCGTAATGAGATGGTTTTGCGTAACTGCTTATATCACCTAATGAATCCAAATTGAAAATCTCCAGCAGATCATCAACCTCAAGAAAGTGAAAGCAGTAGAAGTGGTTGTGCGTTTTCACTTTTTTACATGCCAGTATGAGCTTGTGAAAAACCTTGTTTTCATTGTACTGTCATCTATAGGAGTGTGTGTTGTTTATTTCCCCCATATGAAAAACAGTTCCAATAATCTAAGATGACAAATCAAAATATCATAACTAGTTTAAGTTTGTAAAAAAAACAAAAACAAACAAAAAACTGTTGCACATAATTCCGAGACCTTAGCTCAGGGGTGTCCAACCATGTGCCATGGAGAGCCAAGACCCTGCAGGTTTTACCTCCAACCAGTGTCTTCAACAGCAGATTTCTGTGAACTTCTTCCCACTGATTGCTGATAAGTGAAAACACCTGCTGAAGAGACTGGGTAGAAGAGAAAACCTGCAGGGTCTTGGCTCTCCATGGCACATGGTTGGACACCCCTGCCTTAGCTCCTCATAATCTATAATAGCAACTAACCCATCCTTATCAAGAGAAGGACACTCAGTTTTGTATTTAATAGAACTAATAAATGTATTAATTCAGCCTTTACAAAGTACAGCATAGTGTGTGTCACAAAAAAGTTAAAGGGACTACAGATGAAAACAATTTTTAAAAAGAGGATGATCTTTATTCAGTCATGTATGGCACATTAGTGAGGCTCAGACTTTAATCCAGAATGTGAAGTTTGTCAAACCCTCCTCATTCATCAGCTGTTGCTGTGATGTGTCCACTGTGTGCTTCACTGGATTACAGCATTAATGGAACAAAGTGACGGATAGAGCTGTAAAATATGTATTAACACCTAAACAGGATATTTTGCCTATAAAGCTACCAAGTCGTTTTTGGATGGGGGAGTAAGAGATCAATAGCTGAATAAAAGGTAACAACGTGATAAACAGAAACACAAATTGTGGTCTCCTGACTTTTAAAGAGGACCTCAGCTGTGCAATCTAAATATTTCTGATAGTTTAAGCAGAGTAAATAGTTAAGCACATTATCTGTCCCCTATTTTGTGATGTAGGTGCTAATAAACCTGCAGCTTGTACATCTATCCCTCGTCCTGACAAAGTCCTTAGTGGTCGACTGTCTTTCTCCTGTTTTCTCTCATAGGTTTGGTTTAGCACTTGTCATCAGTTTAATTAGCATCATCTAGTTAACAGATACTATAGGGCAAGGTTTGAGTTTATGTATGCAGGTATATATATTCCGTGCAGGTGTATGTATATTTATATCCACGTTTTTGTGTATAATAATAATAATAATAATAATAATACATTCACTTTGTAGGGACCTTTCAGAACACTCAAGGACACCGTACAATAAAATCAAAACAAATAAAAACAGAGACAGAGCGCAGGCAGTTAAGAGAAGTAAGTAGAATGTACCGGTATGTAGGTATACCCACTGTCTCCACATGGTTACACACACACACACACACACACACACACACTATACACACGTTTGTTTAAATATCCTAACCTGTCCTAACACTTTGTCCAGCTAGCACTGTATATACCGCATGTCTCACCTGGCACTGTTGCGGATTCTTATCAAAAATAGTACTAAACACAACAGTAGTCACAATAAAGCTCCTTTGATGAAAATGATGATTTGTGTTCAGCAAGGGTGGCCCCATGCCAAGCAAGGAGCTGTTATTACAAACTGACGTTAAAAAAAAAAAAAAAAGCGTCATCATTGCTTCTTTGCTGCACCTGTCTTTTGTCAGCTCCACTGAGGAGCTGCAGTCACAGAGAAACAGAGCAGAGAATGGAGAAAGTGGCATCATAGCTGAGTTTTTTTTTTTAATTAAACCTTGCCATGTTGTCATGTGTTTTTTACTATTAAATAGAAATTCAGCAAATTCATATTCTTTTTTTTTTTTTTTTTAAATTTGGTACACACAAAGAAATCAAAGTACAGAAAGGGACCTAAAAAGGTACAAAAGTTTGTCACAACAGTACCCTAAAAGGTACGAGAACTGGACCTTGGAAGAACATATGTGGAGCCCCAGTGGCAACTATGGACCTTTGGGAGGTTTTTTTTTGTATACTTTTGTTAATCCCAGAGGGAAATTCAGGGCATCCACGGGTCAGCGCCAGTCCCTTCACCATTCACAACTAGGGCCACTTTACAGTCTCTAATTAACCTAACTTGCATGTCTTTGGCCTGTGGGAGGAAACCAGAGTACCCGGAGTAAACCCACGCAGACATGGGAAGAACATACAAACTCCACACAGAAGGGTCAGGGATGGCATCAAACCCATGGCGGCCAGGGGTGGAAACGATCCTGTGACCTTCTTGCTGTGCTGCCACAGTGCTAACCACTGCTCCACCAAGCTGCTCGGATGTAAAGGTACATTTTTGTTACTGGGGCTCAAGATATTTTCTTGCAAGGTACAGTTCTCGTACCTTTTTGGGTACTGCTGGAGCGACAAACGTTTGTACCTTTTTAGGTCCATTTCTGTACTTTGATTTCTTTGTATGTACCTTTTATTTGCCTGATGGTGCCTTGTAGATGGATTAATTTTCTGTGCAATTACGAATACAGCTTAATAACACCAGTGTACCCAACCCAATGTATCTGTGTAATTAGAGTGTAGCCAAGACAAGATTAAAGTTTAACTGACACAGATAAATGTCATGAGCCAGATAATTTTGGCATATAGCCTCCTAATCAACAAGTCCTCCACATATACCTTAAAGGTCCCACATTTTGACAGCTCCCAATAGATTTTAAACAAATGTTTATGATGTATTTTGGTCAAATTGCCTTTAAATATTTAACTATTGCAGCATCGTTGTGAATCATTTCTTGCAGCCTTACTAAGATGGCTCGCTTCAGTGCATGTTTCTTTTAATTCCTGAAGCTGCATTCAGAGAAACACAAGTAAATTTAGTCGCTCAGTGCGAGTACATGTTAACTCAATGTGTTCTGATATGGGAGGGAAACTGAACCAGTCTGATCACTGCACTTTCTGCTGTGTGGGAGAAATTTTCAGCCTTATTCAGATATGAATGATGATTTAGTCACGGCAATACACCGAGTTAATATGTACTCGTGATGCGTTACTAAATTTAGTTGCGTTTGGTCTGCATGCACCTTTCCTTTTACGTCACTATTGCTAATCTTAGGTGGCGAGACCCCAACTCTGGTGCGAGCCTGAAACAACTAACATAAATTTGTCTCAAAGAATGAATGAAATAAAGCATCACTGGTGGACAGGGGTGTGTGGTTTCCATTGTTGATAAGATATGACCGGTCCCTGGAATACAATAAGCAGAGACAAATTTGTGGATGAGTGGCTAAACTGCTAGCTTTAGTTGGCTGCCGACTGCCTACCCAAATTAATGCTAATGGATTGATGCACCGTCACGGTAAAAATATAACAAAATAAGCCAGGATAACACCAGATATATTATCGACTGTGGAGTAGTGAACCAGACCAAAACAAAACAGGGATGCCTATTAGGGTGATACAGAAAAAAATATAAACCACACTTGGTAAGCTAACTCCCTAGATCTGAAGCTAAAGGTGCCTTCACACCAAATGCGAATAGGTGGCATGAATGTATACAAAGTCAATAGAAAGAGGCGAGCACATGCAAAATCGCTTATTTGCACGTTCACATCCCAGGGATAGCGCTAGCTTTGAGATTCTGCTGTCATCGGAGTAAAAGTATCAACACTGGAGAGTAAACTAGTTTGAAAATGAGACTGACACTCACCTGGAGACAGAAGGACCGGGAGCTCTTCAGCTGAATCGGGATGTCGGAGTTATTTACCCACGGATTCCTGCCACAGATGTGCTAGCAAGCTAACAATGGAAACATCCAGCATCTTGTAAAGTTTTGGAGACAGGGACAACTTTTTCAGGTGAGCCCCCCCATTGGATAATGTAAGCCTAAGCATGACATTATTTTGGGGATTTCCACAGTAGGTTGAACACTGCTGCAGAAGTTATAAAAACAACTTTGTTAGTCTGCATTTCAGTCAGATGGTGAATTCATGTCTATTCGTGTGTTTACATTGATTTATAATGTAACTGTGCTGTGTGAAAAATTTGCCCGTTCGTGTTTGGTGTGAAGGCACCTTAACACCTTGGCTCCCACCTCATCTACATTTGCAGACGGACAGGTATGATGGCCAATAATAGAGCAGTGACACATATGAAGGCTGGGCTTACCTTTTCTTGACTAGAGGAACAAACCCAAAAGACTATAAATGGCTAATAAGACACAGAAACGATATATAGGCTGTTTTGTTTTGTTTTAAGAGAAGTCTGTTTTTGGATTTTTTTGATGATACAGATGCTGGGATAGGCTCCAGCCCCCCCGCGACCCGAAAAGGATTAAGCGGTAGAAGATGAATGAATGAATGATAATCCAGTGTTGCTAACTGTCACTCTTTTGGAGTGAGTCTCACTGTTTTGCCCACCTTCTCACACCACAAATGTTATTTCTCACTCATAAATGAGGAAATTTCTGCCAATATCGTGTTGACTTTCTTCAGATTATTCCCACAGGGAAGTTGACAGCATAAAGTAGACTGAACGTGTTCTAAAACTTATTCTGAGGTAGTTCAAGTCCAGTTACTGTCTTTTTTTTTTTTTTTTACTCCCATCTGTGCTGACTTTCATTTCTCTCTGTGATTTGCTTACTTTGAACATTAAATATAGATTTTTAGTCTTTAATTTTAATAATTAGGGTTAGAACTTAGGGTAGGTGGAGGATACTGTCAACATGTTACACCGCTAACCTTTCACCATATCACTTCATGTTGTCATTTCCCCAACCACTAGATGTCACTTTTCCCCAAAATTAAATATAGCAATTGCTGCTCATTCAAGTCGAAAGCTATTTGATTCAACTTCGTCAGCTTCCGGTTTAAGTGACTGCTTTATTACATATGGCTGCTTCTTTACCACTTGTGGCTCATACGGACAGATATAACTGGCATTAGAATGGGTCACTTTGCTGCAAACATCCATGTCTGACCAAAGACTGACAGATTGCAGTAAAGCAAGGCAGCTCCCATGCATGCATACAGCCCAAATGACTGAAAGGAGAGCTGCCTTAATCGGTAACATCTTTAGAGGAGATTGTTCAGAGCTTGTTGAAACTTTTAATTTAGTGGAGCAGTACTTTATTTGGAATGGTGAAGAGATTTGGTGGAATGTCTTGCAGCTTGGTTGGAGCTACAGTTGCTTAAGTTTTTTGTTGTTGTTTTTGATTGGCAGCATGTTGTTTGTATAGAAGCTGTTGGTAAGAAAAATACTTTGAGTGAGACCACACAGGTAGTCATGGAGCCGATATCTAGACATGTACATGCACACTTCTCCCATTGATTTATGCAGCTGTGGAGATCTCACTTGTAGAAGTCTGCAAGCTGCATCGGTGTTTTAGTGAATTCAATGTTTTTTTTGAAAATGTTTGCCCTTCAAAAATGACTTCATGGTTGGAAAGAGGTGGAAGTCAGATGGTGGGAGGTCAGAAGCGTAAAGGAGATGAGGAAGGATTCATAGCCCCAGGACTGCGCTTCTGTCTGTGCAACATGCAAGTTGTGAACTAGGGTGTTGTCTTGCAGGAGGCAGACATCTTTGGTCAGCGTATCACGCCTCTCCATTTTGACGGCATTCCACAATTTTTGCAGCAGTGAAGCATAGTAAGACCCGGTGTTCTATAAATACGTGCTACTTATTGAGATATGCTACCCTGCATCTCTGTGCATGCACAGACCCGTTTTTCTGAGCTCTGTTTCCATGCCCATATTTCATGCTACTTTGCAAGGGATAGCATATTTTCTTAGTGGCTTCTGGCTTGTACACATGGTAGATTTCCTGAATGCAGTGTCTGTGGCACACAATTAAAGTTAAATAGCTTTTCAGTAATCATAATTTTAAGATATATTTAGTCAAACTTTGGAAAATCCCTGTACAGTAGGTGGAATTATGAAATTGTTCATTGATCCATGATCCAGAGCCACTTTCAGAATATGTAAATAGAATATCAAAACATGCTTCTCATGCTCTACAGTGCCCTTGGAAGTTACTGGAGGTGTAAAATAGCATGTATCTACTGGGAACATTATTTGATGGAAAATACTGGTACATCACAATGAGCTACCTTAAAAATGTCATAATCGAAGCATGCTGCTTAAGCTCTGATGGTAAATGGCTTTCACTTATATAGCGCTTTTTCTCATCTCTAGATGACCAAAGCACTTTACATATCCTGCTACCCTCCCATTCACACACACATTCACGCAATGATGGCAGCAGAGCTACCATACACAGGTGCTGGCCTGACCCACCAGTAGCAATTGGGGGTTCAGTGTCTTGCTCAAGGACACTTCAACATGCAGACTGCAGACAGAGCGGGAATCAAACCCCTGACCCTCCAATCAGTAGTCGGCCACACTACACCTGTGCCACAGCCGCCCCCTTTGTAGACTGGTAGTATGTGATAGGCATACTGATTGACATACTGATAGTATGTGACATTGTTTGTAATTTAAATAAATAATGTAACATAGCTTCTTGTGAGTTTTATCTTTAGGAGATGTACAAAAATCTTATGCTATAAGCAGTGGAAGCAGTTTTTGACAACATTGCATAAATTGATGGACTCTGCTGCTGACTGGAGCTACAGTAGCAGTTTTTGATAGGGCAGCACAAACTGTCAGAACACTGGTAATTGTGGCACCCTATGGCAGGAAATCCATCATCAAAACTCCATGCTGGTCCCAAAAGACCGTGAGCATGACCTTACCCACCAACTGTTACATGTGCCTTGCTCAGAGGTGGTGAGTCATAATGCTTCCATTGCTTCGACTGGGCTTTAGTCTCTGGATCATAGTGATGGACCCATGTTTTATCCTGCATGATTAGTCTGGCAAAAAAGTCCTCCTGGTATTCTTGACACATGGCCAAAAGAGCCTGAGAACATGTAACTCTTCTGGAAAGGTGTGAGCAACCGGGGAATCCATTGCGCGGACAACTTTTGCAAGTGCAGATGGATGATTTTTTTTTTCCACAGACCCCATGCTGATCTTGACATCCTGGGCTAGTTGGCAAATGGTTATGTGGTGATCCTCCAAAAGGGTGGCCTCCACTTGCCGGATAGTGTCTTCATCAGTGTTGCACTGTGGTCGCCCGGGAATGGGTGCTGTTCCCACTGATGTTCAATCACACTTGAACTATTGATGCAGGTGCTTGATTACGTCATATGATGAGGCATCCTCCCCATTAGTCCGGACGGCGTGTCTCCCTCCACCCTGAGACACTGTGCGGATGAGCTGAATCCTGTCTTCACAGACATTTTTAACACCTCCCTGAAGTTATGCCACGTGCCGACCTGCCTCAAAACCTCCACCATCATCCCTGTCCCCAAGAAGTCACGGATCACTGGACTTAACGACTACAGACCTGTAGCGCTCACCTCTGTAGTCATGAAGTCCTTTGAGCGCCTGGTCCTGCCCCACCTCAAGTCCATCACCACTCTCCTCCTGGACCCGCTGCAGTTTGCCTACCGAGCCAACAGGTCTGTGGACGACGCAGTCAACCTGGCCCTCCACTCCATCCTGCAGCACCTGGACTCCCCGGGAACCTACGCCAGGATCCTGTTTGTGGACTTCAGCTCTGCATTCAACACCATCCGCCTCGCCCTGCTCCGGGACAAGCTGTCCCTGCTCAACGTGCCTGACTCCCTCTGCAGGTGGATCACCGACTTCCTGACGGACCGGAGGCAGCATGTGCGGCTGGGAAAGACTGTCTCTGACTCTGTTAGTATCAGCACCGGATCACCCCAGGGCTGTGTACTTTCCCCCCTACTCTTCTCCCTTTATATCAACTCCTGCACCTCCAGCCACCAGTCTGTCAAGCTGATCAAGTTTGCGGACGACACCACCCTCATCGGGCTCATCTCCAATGGCGACGAGTCCGTCTACAGGAAAGAGGTGGCCCAGCTGGTGTCCTGGTGCAGCCACAACAACCTGCAGCTGAACGCTCTGAAGACAGTGGAGATGATCGTGGACTTCAGGAAAGTCACAACCCCTCTGCCCCCCCTCACCCTCACAGGCTCTCCCATCACCACTGCAGATTCCTTCCGCTTCCTGGGCACCACCATCACCCGGGACCTCAAGTGGGAGCCGACCATCAGCTCCCTCATCAAAAAGGCCCAGCAGAGGATGTTCTTTCTGCGGCAGCTGAGGAAGCTCAAGCTACCCACCAAGATGTTGGTGCAGTTCTACACGGCCATCATCGAGTCCATCCTCACCACCTCCATAACCGTGTGGTACGCAGGAGCCACTGCCAGGGACAGACTAAGGCTGCAGCGCGTCGTGCGCGCTGCTGAGAAGGTGATCGGCTGCAAGCTGCCATCCCTCCAGGATCTGTACATCTCCAGGACCCGGAGGCGTGCAGGCCGGATCATAGCCGATCCTTCACACCCTGGTCACGTACTGTTTGCCCCCCTCCCCTCAGGTAGAAGACTTCGGTCCATTCAGACTAAAACCTCCCGTCACATGAACAGCTTCTTCCCCTCTGCCATCAGACTGCTGAACACTAAGTGACTTATTAGACTCTCGTGCACTATGTACAGCAGCTCAACCAGACTCACGTCAACCATCACTGTTTTCTTTTTGCATTACCGACTGCACTATGGGGTACTCCACAGTATCTGCTGCTCGCTAATATATTTAATAATTGCTTTGTCTAGTATTATTCATTCATACTCTACATTTTATTGCATGTATAGTTTTTTTTTTTAAATTTTTTTTTTAAATTTCTATCTTTTATTTTTATCATGTTTAATGTTGCAGCATTGCACCAAGACAAATTCCTAGTTTGTGTACTACATGAACAATGGCAATAAATCTGATTCTGATTAATCTTTCATCTCACTGAATGTCTCCCATGGTGTGTGGCCATTACCACACCTTACTCCACCTTAGCACCTGTAAAAGAGAAACTCTTAGGAGTTCAGAGCTGCAAATTACCATAGAGAAATGTAATATTATACATGTACAGTTTTAGCCTCTGACAATAACCAGAAGTGGGTCAGGGGAAATCTTTAATGAGCTGTCCTTGTCACTACTACTACTACTACTACTACTACTACTTCTTCTTCTGGCTGCGTCTCCACAGGGGATCATCTGCTGTATACAACTGTATTCGCCAGCACCTCCCCTTACCTTATATTCAGACTTTATGCTTGTAAGGGTCAGCCAATCAGGATAGCTTTGGCTTCAAGGGGGAGGAACTTGTCATTGAGATTAAACTGATTGCCCAGGATAAGATGTAGGTTAAAACTTCAAAACTTGCAATACTACAGAAAGCAAACACAATATAAGCAGTATAAGTTCATTATTGTTTTGTTCATCACACAAAACTACTACAGCTTGTTCACTGGACTGTTTTTAGGCCGATTTTACTAAATAGTAATGAGTCATTTAAAAATCAAACATCTACATGTGGCAGCATAAGAATGTATCTGTTAATGATAAAAAAAAAGCATGTTGTTTTTCTTAGTTTAAAACAGTGCTTTTCAACCATGGTGCCCTGGTATGTTCAGGTTTCTGTGGGAAATTATCTAATTTCACTTGTTAATTGGTCCAAAAAATAATAATTTGCTGTTGTTGTGCATAGGTTCTGTATACACCCATGCACAACAATGGCATTTATTCAGTTATATTCAATTATTTGAATATTTTTAGATGAATTAACAAGTGAAATTAGAATATTTCCCACAGAAACCTGCATGTACCAGGGCACCCTGGTTGAAAAACACTGGTCTAAAAGATTGTTTTATTCCAGAGTCCAACCACTTGTGAAGATGTAATGAATGAAGCAAATCACGTGGTCACTATAATGGTCCAAGTTCAAGGCGATTAAGTCACAGACACAACATTTTCATAGTACACTAGTACAATGTCATGATTAACATTTACAGCCGTGGACAAAATTGTTGGTACCCCTCTGTTAATGAAAGAAAAACCCACAATAGTCACAGAAATAACTTGAATCTGACAAAAGTGGTAATAAATAAAAATTCTATGAAAATTAACCAATGAAAATCAGACTATGCTTTTGAATTGTGGTTCAACAGAATTATTTAAAAAAAAAAAAAAAAAAAAAAAAAAACCTCATGAAACAGGCCCACTCCTCATGAGCAAACTGCTCCAGTTGTCTCAGGTTTGAAGGGTGCCTTCTCCAGACGGCATATTTCAGCTCCTTCCACAGATGTTCAATAAGATTTAGATCAGGGCTCATAGAAGACCACTTTAGAATAGTTCAGTGTTTCTCTCTTAGCCATTCTTGGGTGTTTTTAGCTGTGTGTTTTGGGTCATTATCCTGTTGCAAGACCCATGACCTGCGACTGAGACCAAGCTATCTGACACTGGGCAGCACATTTCTCTCTAGAATACTTTGATAGTCTTGAGATTTCATTGTACCCTGCACAGATTCAAGACACCCTGTACCAGATGCAACAAAGCAGCCCCAGAACATAACAGAACCTCCTCCATGTTTCACAGTAGGGACAGTGTACTTTTCTTGGTATGCTTCATTTTTGTGTCTGTGAACATAGCACTGATGTACCTTGCCAAAAAGTTGTAGTTTTGTCTCGTCTGTCCATAGGACATTCTCCCAGAAGCTTTGTGGCTTGTCAACATGCAGTTTGGCAAATTCCAGTCTGGCTTTTTTATGATTTGTTTTCAACAGTGGTGTCCTCCTTGGTTGTCTCCCACAAAGTCCACTTTGGCTCAAACAACGACGGATGGTGCGATCTGACACTGATGTACCTTGACCTTGGAGTTCACCATGAATGTGTTTAGAGGTTGTTCTGGGCTCTTTTGTTACCATTCGTATTATCCGTCTCTTCCATTTTTCATCGTTTCCTCCTGCGGCCACATCCAGGGAGGTTGGCTACAATCAATCAATCAATCAATCAATCAAAGACTTTATTCCAGACTCAAGGTCCATCAAGAGGAAAGTAAACAAGTAAAAAAAGTAAAAAAACAAGACAAAATACAGTCCCGTGGATCTTAAATTTCTGAATAATATGTGCAACTGTAGTCACAGGAACATCAAGCTGCTTGGAGATGGTCTTATAGCCTTTATCTTTAACATGCTTGTCTATAATTTTCTTTCTAATCTCCTGAGACAACTCTCTCCTTTGCTTCCTCTGGTCCATGTTTAATGTGATACACACCATGTCACCAAACAGCACAGTGCCTACTTGTCACCCTTTAAATAGGCCGACTGACTGATTACAAGTTTGTAGACACCTGTGATGTTAATTAGAGGACACATCTTGGTTGAACATGTCCCTATGGTCACATTATTTTCAATCTTTTCTAGGGGTACCATCATTTTTGTCCAGGCCTGTTTCATGAGTTTGTTTTTTTAAAAAAATAATTCTGTTGAACCACAATTCAAAAGCATTGTCTGATATTCATTGGCTAATTTTCATAGAAGTTTTTATTTATTACCACTTTTGTCAAATTCAAGTTATTTCTGTGACCAATGTGGGTTTTTCTTTCATTAACAGAGGGGTACCAACAATTTTGTCCACGTGTGTAAATAGGTCCCCTTTACAACATTAGAAAGGAAGGTTTGTCAAATTTCTTTATTTTTTTTTATTTTAAAAAGATTAAAAACCTAACGGAACACAGCACATCAAGAATTATATCATGGCCAAAAATAAAGAAAAAACCTGAAATCATATAAGCATACGTATGTACACATATGTGCAGCAAGGGCTATGGAGCAGAAGCAGAAGGTCCAAAAACATGCAGGTGAGGTTAACTGAAGACTCTAAAGTGGCCCTAGGTGTGAATGTGTGTGGGAATGGTGAAGGGATTGGCTCTGTACCGTGGCTGCCTCATCCATCCGGGTGGATGCCCTGAATTTCCCCTCTGGGGATCAATAAAGTACACAAAATAAATAAAATAAAAATAAAAATCACGTCTTTAGTGGAAACTCAGTACAGGGCCCCATATTTTATCAAATACTGTACATGCCCTCTGTATTTGTTATAGTATCTCACTCTATTCAAATGTAGTGTGTTACACAGTCTTAACAATAAGAAAAATGGAGGTACAGTCTATTTTTAAAAATAATTTTTTTTTACTCACCATCCCAAATAGAATAGCTTTCTTCTTATCTCCCAGAATAGCCACAAGGGGGTCTGGGTCCAGGCTTTTCCTGAAAGCCTCAGAAAAACAATTAAAAAAAACACTCGCTAGCCACTTTATTAGGTATACCTTGCTTTTACTGGGTTGGTTCCCTATTGCCATCAGAACTGCCTCAGTTCTTTATGGCATAGATTCATCAAGGAGTGGTGGCCTAGAGGTAGTGCATCCGCCCCACAACCAGGAGGTCGGAGTTCAAATCTCGGCTGGGTCATGCCAAAGACCATATAAAAATGGAACTTCCTGCCATCCAGCTTGGTGCTCAGCAAAAATGGAACAGAGGAGGGAAATGTGGGTGGCAGTGGCTCAGGAGGTAGAGCGGGTCATCTAATAGCTGGAGGGTTGGCGGTTCAAATCCTGCTCTCCTCAGACATTGTGCCATTGTATCCCCAGACAAGACACTACCCACCTTGCCTCCAGTGTCCATGACACTGGGCATGAATGTGTACAGTATAAATGTTCGGTAGTGGTTGGAGAGGCCGTTGGCACAGATTGGCAGCCACGTTTCCGTCAGTCTGCCCCAGGGCAGCCGTGGCTACAGTAGTAGCTTACCACTATCATTGTCTGTGGAATGAATGAATCTATCCATTGTAAAGCATCTTTGAGTGTCTATGAAAAGCGCTATATAAATCTAATACATTATTACAATTATTAAGGTGCTGGAAACATTCCTTAGAGAAAATGGTCCAGATTTATATGCTTTCATCACACAGTTGCTGCAGATTTGTTGACTCTTTCATGTTCCATCTATTTCAAGGGTCAATGTGTTGTGCTTTCAGAGATGCTCTTCTGTATACCTCCGTTGCAGTTAGAGGTTATTTGAGTTACTGATGCCTTTGTGCCAGCTTGAGCCGGTCTGGCCATTCTCCTCTGCCATGAAGAAGGCATTTGGGCCAAGAGAATTACTGCTCACTGGACATGTTCTCTTTTTCAGACCATTCTCTGTAAACCCTGGTGATGGTTTTATGTGAACACCCCAGTCGATCAGCAGTTTCTGAAATATTTAGACCAGCCCTTCTGGTACCAAGAAATCAAGCCATATTTAAAGTAACTTCAGTCACCTTTAGCCCCATTCTGATTATCAGTTTGAACTTCAGCAGCTCATCTAGACTGTGTCTACATGCCTAACTGCAATGAGTTGCTGCCAGGTAACTAGATACAGCAGGATAAATAAGTATTGAACACGTCAACATTTTTCTCATTAACAAATTTCTGATGGAGCCATTGGCCTGAGATTTTCATCAGATATCAGTAACAACCCAAGTACTGCATATGTACAAAGAAATCAAGGCGACTGTGTTCACAAAACAAGTTATATTTAATAAAGTGGAATGACACAGGGAATAAGTATTGAACACGCTTGATGAAATTCATTTAATATTTAGTAGAAAACCCTTTGTTGGTAATAACAGCTTCCAGACGCCTCCTGTATGGAGAAACTAGGCGCAGGCGTTGCTCAGGAGCGATTTTAGCTTATTCTTCTACACAAACTGTCAAATCTTGAAGGTTCCATGGGTGTCTTCTTTGAACTCTTATTTTCAGTTTGTCCCATAGATTTTCAATTGGATTGAGGTCAGGTGACTGACTAGGCCATTCTAGCAGCTTTATTTTCCTTCTCTGGAGCCAGTTGAGAGTTTCCTTGGCTGTGTGTTTGGGATCATTGTCTTGCTGAAATATCCACCCTCGTTTCATCTTCTGCATCTCAGCAGATGGCAACAGGTTCATTTCAAGGATGTCTCTGTACATTTGTCCATTCATCTTTCCTTCAATTATATGAAGTCTGCCTGTACCATGTGCTGAAAAATACCCCCACACCATGATGGGATGTGCTATGTCTCCTCCAAACAGGCTGTGTTGTGGCATCCAGAAAGTTCAATTTGGTCTCATCTGACCAGACTATATTCTCCCAGTATTTTACTGGTTTGCACAAATGTTGTGCAGCAAACTTTAGATGAGCTTCAACATGCTTTTTCTTCAGCAATGGAGTCTTGCGAGGTGAGTGGGCATAAAGCCTATGACGGTTGAGTGCATTACTTATTGTTTTCTTTGAAACAGCAGTACCTGCTAACTCAGGGCCTTTCTGCAGCTCTCCACAAGTGGTCTTTGGCTCTTGGATAATTCTTCGGATAATTGTTTTGAGTCTTCTGTCAGAAATCTTGTGAAGAGCACCTGGTCGTGGCCGGTTTATGGTAAAATGATGTTCTTGCCACTTTTGAATGATGGCTCCAACAGTGCTCACTGGAACATTCAGCAGTTTAGAAATGCACCTGTAACCAATATCATAATTATGTTTTGCAACAATAAGCTTGTGAAGGTCTAGAGGAGGGGTCACCAACTAAAAGTACAAGAAGTCCGATAAGTCAGTCCTCCTCCCCAGCTGAGGTCCGAATTAGGGCTGGGGATCTTTAGGCACCTCAAGATACAGCTCAAGTAGGTTCATTTTGTCTTCTTTTAATTATTTATCTTTTGTTCTTATTAAAGACAAGAACGGAAAGGAGATGTATTTACCTTCTTAACATGTTTCGACTGTACACTGCAGCCTTCGTCAGAACATCTTATGACGAAGGCAGCAGTGTACAGTCGAAACATGTTAAGAAGGTAAATACATCTCCTTTTTATTCTTGTCTTTAATAAGAACAAAAGATAAATAAACCTCAAGATACAATTATGATTCAGGGTCTCCGATTTGATTCTAAAACGATTCTCGATGCATTTTTTTTGTTTGTTTTTTCAGGATTTTTTTCCCCTCACTGTGTGATAGCTTGGTACTTTTAAAGCCAAGTGTTTGCAATGACCCATGAATTTACTTCAAACATCTTTTAATAAAAGAAATGGAAAAGGAATGTGACAAGTCACATGGACAAATTCATCTGAAAATGTGCTTTTAAGAACTGTCATCTTTTCATGGATATTCTTCAAAAAGGCCACAGCTGTCTCCAGCAGGACAATATCATTTGCTTTTACAGATTATTTTATTAAGCAGATGTTTTAGCTGCTTTCAGTTCTGTACTTTTTAAACAAAAAAATCTTTGCTCAATTTCAAATAAAACATAATAGTTTAATCATAATAGTACAGGGGAACACTAAATGTGTTTTTGACTCCAAATAAATAGCTCTAAAATTCTAAAATCTACAACTTAAATCTTAAAAATTGAAAGTTTTACAGGAGAACACAAACTAAATTGCATACATTTAAAAAGATTAATATTTACAAAACAAAAGTCCACCTCTATGCTATATTTTCAGTATTTAAAAAAAAGTTTCAAACTGTAAGCCTAAAAAAGGAACGGAAAATATAATTAATTCCACAGTACATAATTTCTTTGGAGGTTTTTTTATGTCAATGTTTTTATCTTTTTAACCTCCTCTGTGTCTGTTTGGGTAACACTCTGCCATAGGGAGAGAGGAGGCGGATGTGTGTGGAACTTTTCACGTTCAGTAACACACAGAGCAAATTATTGTTTTGACATGATATCACAGGGTCATGGAAATTACCTCCATAAACAACGTTATGCTGACCCAACAAGGATGCTATCCCAGGAAGGTGTGGAGGAGCCCTGGAGACCTTCTGTCAACAAACCCCTGGGTGGACCCGTACCACTGCAGGCAGCCAGAGTGGCGGTAGACGCAATTTCACAGCAACATTTCATTCCACAGATTACACCAGGAAGGAAGCGTGGCTGTCCTCCCACTATATCCTATGGAGAAAGTCCAAGGTTCCATGCCATAAAATGTCCAGGCCGCCGCCGCCAATATAGCACTTGAGTTCCACTTTTTCATTCGGTTAAAACAGTATAATTTTCCCCCAGAATATATTAAAAAGCTTTGGAGTCCGGATGGAGGACTCTCGAGGTCCGGATCCGGACCGGAGTCCGCCAGTTGGTGACCCCTGGTCTAGAGAGAGCTCTTTGCTTCTACACATCATGAGTTCGTTGTGGTGTGACAATCTGATATTCACAGATCTTTTTAAAGGTTATCAGTCAGGATTTAACAAACTGAAATTAATTTTGCACTGATGGGGGATGGGATGGCTTCCTAAGTTCTGATGGATTTCAGCTGGTTTCTTGGCTTTCTGTGCCTTTTTGCACCTCTATTTCTTCATGTGTTCAATACTTATTCTCTGTGTCATTACACTTTATTAAATATAACTTTTGTGAACACAGTTACCTTGATTTCTTTGTATGTGTGGATTACTTGGGTTATTACTGATATCTGGTGAAAATCGCAGGTCAGTGGCTCCATCAGAAATATGTTTAATGAGGAAAAATGTTGACGTGTTCAGTACCTATTTTCTCCACTGCATTTGTGTACCCGCCCCCCACCCCCCCACACAGGAGTGGAGATCATTGAGAGATTGTTGTGATGAAAAAAATAGCCAGATCTCTCAATGATCTTTCAGAGATCTCTCAGCAATCACCAAGATCTCTCAATGATCTTCCAAGGAACTCCACGGTCCTCAAAGTTGGGACTAATCTCTCAGCTATCTCTACCTCTGTAGTATTCTCTGGGCCCCTTCCCAATCTGACCAGTGATGACATGTTTAGCCGCTTGTCATCCTTCAACTGCTGGCTGTCTGTGTGGTGTCCTGCAAACAATGTGGACTACACAGACAATTGGAGCTCATTTTGGGGAAAACCTGGTCTTATTAGACGAGACGGCATCCATCCCACTTTGGATGGTGCTTCTCATTTATCTAACAATCTGGCATCATTTTTAACTAAATTTCCAAAACCTTGACTACTCGGAGTTGGGACCAGGAAGCAGAGTTGCAGTCTTACACGCCTCTCTGCAGCTCCTCTTCATCCACCACCCCTCAACTTAGCCCCTGCCTTCCCCATCAGAGAATCATTGTCTGCTCCCTCCAAAGTAAATAAAAATATAATGTATAAGCATCCCAAAGTGATTAAAAAAAAATTGGTAAAACTCAAATTAAATATGAAGCCTCTAAATTGAATGATTTGGCCTCTGTTCCTCCTCATAATTTAAAAATTAAATGTGGTTTGTTAAATATTAGGTCTCTAACTCCCAAGTCTCTGCTAGTCCATGATCTATTAATTAATCATCAGATTGATTTAATATCCCTTACAGAGACTTGGTTAGGACAAAAGGATTGTGTTGGTTTAAATGAATCAACTCCCTCTGGTTATTTAAATTGTCAAAATCCCAGAAGTTCTGGTCGTGGAGGAGGAGTAGCAACAATTTACCATTCCAAATTACTAGTTAATGTAAAGCAAACAACACGTTATCATTCCTTTGAGGGCCTGGTCCTCAGTATTGGGCATGTTAGCAATTTTAGGCTAAACCCAATTTTATTTGCCATAGTTTATCGTTCTCCATCAACCTACTCAGAGTTTTTATCCGAATTTGCCAAATTCTTAGCTGATTTAGTGCTGAAATCAGAATAATTATAGTAGGGGACTTTAATATACATGTAGATGTAGAGAGTAATTGCCTTAATATGGCATTTAATTCAATATTAGACTTGATGGGGTTTTCTCAGAAAGTAGGAAATTCTACCCATTATCTCCACCATATGTTGGACCTTGTTCTGACATATGGCATAGAAAAAGAAAATCTGGTAGTGTCTCGTCACAACCCTGTACTGTCAGACCATTGTCTGTTAACCGTTGATTTTACTATTTCTAACTATTTGGCTCCTAAAGAAAACATTACTACAGTAGATGCCTCTCAGATGATGTTGTTACCAAATTTATGCAGATTGTTTCCTCTATGCCATGTGTCAACACAATGGAAATAAGCTATAGACAGCTTGCTCCTTCTGTAATTGATAGCATGGTAGATAGTGTTACAGCTTCTCTGCATCAGACTCTAGACTTGGTGGCCTCTTTAAAAATGAAAAAGTCTAATCAGAGATTTCCAGCCCCTTGGTTCAACACAGAAACTCGTAGCTTAAAACAGAAGACCCGTCAATTAGAAAGAAAATGGTGCTCCACTAATTTAAATGAAATTTATTTAGCTTGGAGAAATCATCTTTGAATTTATAAAAAATCTCTTAGAAAAGGTAGAACGAGTTATTATTCTGCATTAATAGAAGAGAACAAGAATAATCCTAGGTTTTTTTTCAGCAGTGTAGCCAGGCTGACAAAGAGTCAGGACTCTGTCAATCCTAGCATTCCCTTAGAGCTTACAAGTCAGGACTTTATGAACTTTTTCAATAATAAAATTTCATCTACCAGAGATAAAATCAATCAGATTCTTCCCACCTTTAACTTAAGTACAGTAACTACTACAACTCCTTCAACTGATATCTGTTTGGATGAGTTTACTCCAATTGACCTTTTAGAGTTAGACAAAATAATTTCCTCATCCAAGCCTTCAACTTGTCTTTTAGACCCTATTCCTACCAGGTTATTTAAAGAAGTCTTCCCACTTATTGGTAGCTTTATTCTTCAAATAATCAATTCTTCATTAACTTTAGGCCATGTACCGCAGGCTTTTAAAACGGCTGTAATTAAACCCTTACTCAAAAAGCCAACGCTGGATCCAGGAGTTTTAGTTAACTATAGACCAATCTCTAATCTCCCTTTCATTTCAAAAATCTTAGAAAGAGTTGTTACAACACAGTTATTTGACCACCTGCAGGGAAATGGTTTACTTGAAGAGTTTCAATCTGGGTTTAGAATCCATCATAGTACTGAAACAGCCTTAGTGAAGGTCACTAATGACCTCCTTATCGCATCTGATAATGGACTTGTTTCTGTTCTTGTCCTTTTATACCTTAGTCTTCTCATCTCTTTGTCTTTATACCCTGATTAATAGAGCCTTGAGTATTTTTATCATGTTTATAGTCAGCTTCATGTGTGCCTGTGTTTGTGTCTATGTTGAATGTAATTGTGGCTTGTAAATACGGATGTCACCAGACTGCAAAACAAATCTACCTACGGGTACAAATAAAGTAACCTGAACCTGAACCTTAGTGCAGCTTTTGATACTATCAATCATAATATTGTACTTGATAGATTAGAACACTATGTTGGACTTAATGGAACTTCTTTGCAGTGGTTTAGATCATATTTATCTGATAGGTTCCAGTTTGTTCATGTCAATAATGAGTTTTCTTTCAACTCAAAGCTCAGTCATGGAATTCCACAGGGATCTGTGCTAGGCCCTACTCTTTTTAGTTTATATATGCTTCCGTTAGGCAACATTATTAGAAAGCACTGTATTCATTTTCATTGTTATGCAGATGACACACAATTATACCTGTCAATGAAGCCTGATGATAGTAATCAATTAGCCAAGTTAAAAGCCTGTCTTAAGGAAATCAAAGCTTGGATGACTTGCAATTTCCTGCTATTAAATTCAGATAAGACTGAAGTCACTCTTGTTGGTCCAAAAATCCTTAGAAATACCTTTCCCAATCAAACTTTTAGTTTGGATGCAGTTACTCTTTCTCTTAATAGCTCTGTGAGGAACCTTGGAGTTATTTTTGATCAAGATCTGTCTTTCAATTCACATATTAAATTCGTTTCTAAGACTGCCTTCTATCATTTGCGTAATATTGCCAAGATTAGGAGCATGTTGTATGAGAGTGATGCTGAGAAACTGATCCACGCTTTTGTTAGCTCTAGATTATATTATTGTAACTCTTTTTTATCAGGTTGTCCTAAAACATCTTTAAAAAGTCTTCAGTTGATCCAAAATGGTGCAGCAAGAGTTTTAACAGTTACTAGAAAGAGAGATCATATCTCTCAGGTTCTGGCCTCCCTTCATTGGCTTCCCGTAGAGTTTAGAATTAAGTTTAAAATCCTTCTTCTTACTTACAAAGCTCTAAACAATCAGGCCCCTTTTTATTTAAAAGATCTGATACTACCGTACTATCCTAACAGAGCACTACGCTCCCAAAATGCAGGATTACTTGTAATACCTAGAATCTCCAAAAGTACAATGGGAGGCAGAGTCTTCAGTTATCAAGCTCCTCTCCTGTGGAACCAGCTGCCAATCTGGATTCGGGAGTCAGACTCGATCTCTCTTTTTAAGAATAGAGTTAAAACCTTCCTTTTTGATATAGCCTACAATTAGGGAGGGATCATGTGTTTCTGAACCCTCCCTTAGTTATGCTGCTAATAGGTTTAGACAGCTGGGGGACCTCCAATAATGCACTGGGCTTCACTCCTTTCTTCACTGTCAATGAAATATGTTTTGTTTTGCTGGTCATTAACATCTGTTTGTTCCCTCCCATAGATTGAGTCACCATCGTGCTGTTTGTTCTCTACATGTCTGTTCTTTTCATCTTCTCTATCCCCTCACCCCCAAGCCAGTCACAGCAGATGACTGCACCTCCCTGAGCCTGGTTCTGCTGGAGGTTTCTTCCTGTTAAAAGGGAGTTTTTCTGCAACTGTGGAGGTTCCCCTACAGTTGAAAGTGCTATGAGATGACTATTGTTGTGAAATGGCACTATATAAATAAAGTTGAATTGAATTGAACCTTCAGGGTAGAAAAATTTGACTTTTATCGAAAATCGCTGAGAAGTCACTTCAAGATTGGTGAGAGATTTGGACATTTTCTTTATCTTTGAGTGATCTCACAATAATCTCCACCCCTATGTGGGGGGGAGGTAAAGGAGCACTAGAAACCTCTCAAATATATACTGTATATATCTCTTTGGTTACCCAAGAAACCCTCAGTGATCTCTCATGGTCTCTCAGCAATCTTGAAAGATCTCTATCGTTATGGAAATCGCACAGCAATCTCTCAAACATTTACACAGAAATGGCTTTTTCAAGGTTTTAGGAGGTTGCTAAGAGATCAGGACAATTTTTAAGATGTTTGTGCTGTGTAAAGGGGTCCCAGATGAGTAGATGAACTGGTGTACCTAATAGAGTGGCTAGTACGAATGACTTGTGCATAACCAGAAGGGGCGTCCTAGAGTGCCTGTTCTGAATGTACGCTGATTACTGGTAGATGAGACATCAGGATGAAATCTTGGTAATTTCTCCTGCAGTAATGGATTTTGTGGACTGCTTTAAACTGTATAAGATTGGACCAGTGTTGGTCCATGTGGTGAAGAAGACACAGACCAATCCTCAGCCCAACTTAAGGCCCTTGCTGATGCTGACTGCAGCCCAGTAACTATAAGACTGCATATACAAAACAAGGGTTAAAAGAACAAAAAACTTCTTCAAAGGCCACATCTCCTCCCACACCACGAACTTGCCTGTTTGGACTTTTTAAGGGAGCACCAAACATGGGACATTGAAAGGTGGCAGAAAGTTTTATTCTCTGATGAGAAAAAAATTTAACCTGAAGAGTCCTGATGGTTTCTAACATTACTGGCATGATGAGGCGATCCCACTGGAGATGTTTTCTACACGGCACAGTGGAGAGGGCTCATCATGAAATTGGGATGCTTTTTCCTTTAGTGGCACAATGGTACCATTGAGAATGTTTGGGGATGGATGGCAAGGGAAATTCACAAAAATGGATGTCAGTTCCAGACCATGGATGCCCTTTGTGAAGCCATCTTCACCACATGGAGCAACGTTCCCGCCAGCCTTTTGGAAACATTCGCATCAGGCATGCCTGAAATTTTTTTGAAGTAATCAACAAGAACAGTGGGGCTACTCACACCTGAATCCTTTTCTGACGCTTTTAGTTCTGTTTTGTTTTTTGGGGGGCTATGGTGTTAAACTTTTGATCAGTTGATGAACAGCCTGTTTAAGTTTAAATGCAGTTTTCAGTAAATTGCCTTCTCTCTATTTTTGTCTCTTGCTCCCCTTTTTTATTTTTGCGTTTTGAAGCTCTTCTTACAACCTGGTTATGGTCCACCAGTATGAAAATCGAACTGTTGTAATTTTCCCCTCTCAGTATTTTGATCAGGAGTGTATTTATACATGTTTCTTTGTACACTATGTATTGCATATTGGTCCAAATAAATAAACTAACCTAAACCACATCTATGTTTTATAGACCATAGAGGCCATTACGGAGGCTACAATGGTCTGTGGATTTAGGCATTTGTTAATATGCTTTACTGTACACCTGTTGAAACCAACCAGTCAAAGGGACATTTATTGCAACCCTCAGGTTTACCAAGTTCATTGGACCGAGGAATTGCTTATTTGGTGCTTTCTACAGATAAAAGTAGCACACATTTTAGTGTACTACAAAAATTTTGGATTAATTAGACTGAAATATCACTGCCACTCCTCCCACTGCCTGAGACTGTTCAGACACACCAAGGCTTTGTGTTGCAGGAGATGATTAAAAGCAGGATTTGCATTTTAATTGGATAAGAATTGTATCATAGAGCTGGCTGGCAGCTGTCTCGAATCTTCTCGAATTAGCACAGGTGTTAGTGTGATGATTGCATTGGCTGCTCCTCCACAGTTGGTTTCATGTGGGGCCAGGAATGTTTCACTTATTCCAAGATTAGCGGCATTTTTGCCAGTTGTCTTTTTTTCTTAACGGTGTAGACTTATTCTCATTATTTGGGTGCCGTATCTGTCTCTTAAACATGATGTGTTTACCTATGGGGCAGCCAGCTTTAAACTAGTGTCACATTAAAACATGGTTTTGGATATTAGTGATAAGTTTAGGGGAATGGATAAAACTAATATAAACAGAAAGGAAGGCTGGCGCAAAAGGTGCTCGTTTCAGTCCTCTCTCTGTATTTTATAGGGGTGTTGCACAGGCTCGGTCTACTAATTGATTTCACGGCTGGTGATGTGTCGCCCAGAGGAATCTGGCATCAAAGACAGGAAAATAGAGGGGAAAATAAATTTAACATGAACAAACAAAACAAACAGAACTTTCATATTGCACTAATGGCAGTGTGAGGACATGAGTCAAGTTTCAGGTTTATTTAGTGAATAGGGATCTGTTCATTAGTTGTCTGTCGGAGGCTTTTCTGATCTCCTGGCCAGCAGGTGTTGCACTTACTCTTGCCCCAACTGGTTGGTGGATACACATGGCATCAACCCAGTTATGCTATTGGCTGTGATATCCTTACCGGCCATAGATATACAGTATGTATATACTGTAAACACTACATAGGACATGAATGAGCAGGGATGTTACAGTTCCTTTACCTTCCCACTGAGCTGGAGGAACATCAGTCTGTTTGTGTTCCAGGACCTCTCACTTTACAAATGAAAGCACCAAGGTGCTGATGCCTCGGTGCCTGTGGCAGGGAGGCATGGGGGGGGCACACTGCCACCTCTACTGGCCTGGCATAGTTATTACAATACCTTTTTTCCTAGCTCCATTGACGGTAAAGGTGAGTTAAAATTTGTGTTTATTTTGAAAACAAAGCTGTATCTGGAAATTTTGCCAAATAAAAAATTTGATAAAATGTGGCGATACAATGATACAAGCCTTTAGTTCCACTTGAGTTTGACCGGGCGAGCTGAAAAGCTGGTAACAGACAGGCAGATACACACAGACACATATAGTGATTATCGTACTGTATGCCTATGTTGCTTTGCACTGAGGCATAATTAACGTAACCAAGCAGCCCCCAGTATGGAAGAAAAATTGGATATTGGAAGAAAAATAATGTGACTTAACATATGCTTTAAGAATGAAATGTTACAGTTGTTGGAGTTATTAGTGTTTTAATATTGAAATTGCTGTATAATTTAAGCACAAAACTTACTTTGAAATGGTTTTTCTGTCACTCACCTGTTCACTGTGGTCAGCCATGTTTTAGAGGCGAGGAATGTGGGACTTGTTGTTTTTACTGATGAACTGAAAACTACAGGAAGAAAATACCTCGTCCTTCCTCTGCAAAACTAAACAGCAAAAGGAATCTGAAAACAATCGATGCGATGAATGGTGTAGTTGCTGAATACGTGTTTGGTTTTCAATAACAACCATTATTTTAAAAGTTCAACAAGAGATCGAGTGTGATGGGAAGTCATCCGTGGGCTGTATAAAAGTCGCACTGCTGCCTCTAGTAGCCCGGCATAGTTATTACAATACCTTTTTTTCATGGCTCCATTGTTTGATGGCAGTGGTGAGTTAAATTTGTGTTTATTTTGAAAACAAAGCTTTATCTCAAAATTCTGGCACTCATTTCTGTTATGAATGCAAGAAATGTTTCTTGCGGTATTAGGTTACACGGCCAAAAATGCTCGCAGAATCAATGATGAAGGCTTAATTACAGAGGGTGAGGGATGAGACTCATGCACCAATTTTTTTTTTTTTTTTTTTTTTTTTTGGCTGCAGACAAAAAGAATCTGAGGGACAGCTTGTGTTTCAGGGCTGAAAGTTTAAATGAAACAGGAATGTCAGTGGACTAGATTGCCTGGTTGTCCAAATCCTTAGCTATAAGACAGGGGACAGAAAATCAAATTACCCTTTTCTCTTTCATGCACACGCACACACACACACACACACACACACACACACACACACATACACACACACAGATACATTGAGTGATTACCATATGCCTCTGTTGCACCGAGGCATAATTAAGCCCTGGGCAGTTGTAACTGTAAAGATGCAAGGAGCAGAAGTAGTGAGGGTAGATGAGTTTAAATACGTAGGGTCAACCATCCAAAGCAATGTCAAGTGCATGAGAGGTGAAGAAGAGAGTGCAGGCAGGGTGGAGTGGGTGGAGATGAATGTCAGGGGTGATTTTTGACAGAAGGATAGCAGCTAGAGTGAAAGGGAAGACTTACAAGATTGTAGTACCTGTATGAAACCATGTATGGTTTGGAGATGGTGGCACTGACAAAAAGACACGAGGCAGAGCTGGAGGTGGCAAAGTTGAAGATACAAAGATTCTCACTGGTAGTAACTAGGAAGGACAGGATTAGAAATGAGTATATCAGAGGGATAGCTCAGGTTGAGTGGTTTGGAGACAAAGTAAGAGAGGCAAGGCTGAGATGGTTTGAATAGTGGATACATTGGGCAAAGGATGTTGAAGATGGAGCTGCTAGGCAGAAGGGAAAGAGGGAGACCACAGAGAAAAATGATGGATGTAGTGAAGGAGGACATAGAGAAGGGTTGGTGTGAGAGAAGAGGATGTAAGGGACAGGGTGAGATGGAGGGGGATGATGCACTATACAGACCCATAAAGAGAGGAGCTGAAAGAAGAAGAACCTGCCATGTCCAGGATGGCTGTGTTTACCAATACATAATGTCCCCAGTAGAACATGTTCAGTTTAATTTAATGTAATTTATTTTTTATGGCCCAGGCTTTGTTGTTGTTAGCTCTGAAGTGACTGGGACCTTTAGTGGAAATGGCTCTGTCTCTCTGTCTCTCTCTGTCTCTCTGTATCTCTCTGTCTCATCTCTCGCATCTCTTTCAAGACTTCATCAGTCTTGGATGAAAATAAGTATACAGTGCAGATTTATTTGGTCGACTTGATGGAAACAAATCCAACATAGGTGAAGTGACACCAATCACAGGACTAATTTTGAGTAGAGCTTTAATAATAAACAAAATCATTTTGGCGTTTGTAAAATAGAAACTGATATCGGTGCTATCCAGATGTGTATTTTGACATTTTTAGGCTGTAGTTTGTGTTGCAGCTACATCAAGTATTAAATTTCTAAGGACTGATAATTAAAATGCTGCAATTCAGTTGGTTCAAATGTAATGTGCTGATTGAATAAATAGACTCCCTTTCCACTGAGAGGATAAACTCTGTCATGAATGAGCCAACACTAATGGGAAGGTTCGGTCTCACTGCGTGTGGCTGGTTATGGTTTGACTGTAGCCTTGGGCTTCTTAACATGGTGTTCCTGTGGTTGATTAGAGCCAGGTGTCTACTCTAGAAAATGAGGGTATTGAGGGCAGCCTGCTCACTGCAGAGGACCAGCTGCTGCATTCTCAAATAATCTTGTGGGAAGGCTAGTCGTAAAGCTAAACATGCCCTTGCTGAAATTAGACGCTCTGGAGGACAAATTGTGCTGCTGTTGCTCATTTGGAAAATGAAATCTACCCCTGCAATTATTTTATGTTGTTGTTGGCGCTAATTATAAATCATGGAAGTGGCTGAGGAGGCAGTGTTGCTGACTCATTGCTGAGTAGCGCACACGGCAATGGTTATACTCAAAGGCAATATTATTCCCAGCTGTGCATGAAATCAGTGCAGTTCTGTAATGGAAAAATGAGAGCTTGATGAATACAATGATGGTAGGTGTGTCTGTTTTACAGCGAGTTTGGTTTTAGTTTCCAGAAAGTTGATGAAGAAATGAGTAGTTGAATGAAACCTTGTTTAACAGACAATTAAGATTTTTGGCTTGTCAAAAGGTATACAGTGTGAACTGAGTTGACTTTTGTTTTAGTTTATTGTAGAACGGCAGCTACTTGTCTTGACATTATTGACGAATGTGCAGTGTGGGATTGATTTACTTACAAAAAGATATTGACTTACAAACCCTAATGAAGTTGGGACGTTGTGTAAAACATGAAAACAGGATAAAACTAGAAAAGCACTCGGAGAGCGCAGACCTCCGCCAAGCTCCACAGTTCCCCCCATACAGTGTTTGTGTGTACGTTTTCAGATTCCTTGACCATGAAAACATATGACTAGCAATTGGATTCACAATGATTATTTGTTTATTTGACAGGGACAGTGCAATAAACATAGACAATTAATCAATGACAATCAATGTGATGGTGATAGGATTAGTGGTTCAGTAGTAAAAGCATTGCCTCCTTGGCGGAGGTAATAAACTGAAGTGTTGGTGTAGTGTCCATCTCCTCCACTGACGGATGCAGATTGGGTAGACAGGTTGGCGTGGGTTTTATATTACAGTATATTATTGGGGTGTGTGATCCAACTTTAGAGGGATCACACTCCTCAGCCTCCCTGGGAAGGTCTATGCCAAGGTACTGGAGAGGAGAGTCCGGCCGTTGGTCGAACCTCGGATTCAGGAGGAGCAATGTGGTTTTCGTCCTGGCTGTGGCACATCGGACCAGCTCTTTACCCTCTCGAGAATTCTTGAGGGTTCGTGGGAGTTTGCCCAACCAGTTTACATGTGTTTTGTGGACTTGGAGAAGGCATTTGACCGCGTCCCTCGTGGATTTTTGTGGGGGGTGCTTCGAGAGTATGGGGTATCGGGCTTGTTGTTACGAGCTATTCGGTCTCTGTACGACCGTTGTGAGAGTTTGGTTCGTATTGCCAACACTCGGTCGGACTCATTCCCAGTGAGAGTTGGACTCCGCCAGGGCTGCCCTTTGTCACCGATCCTGTTCATAATTTTTATGGACAGGATTTCTAGGCGCAGCCAGGGAATGGAGGGTGTCATGCTTGGTGACCACAGGATCTCATCTCTGTTGTTTGCAGATGATGTTGTCCTGTTGGCTTCATCCAGCAATGACCTACAGCTCTTGCTGGGACGGTTTTCCGCTGAGTGTGAAGCGGCTGGGATGAGAATCAGCACCTCCAAGTCCGAGTCCATGGTCCTCAGCCGGAAAAAGGTGGATTGTCCTCTCCGGGTTGGGGACAGGCTCCTGCCCCAAGTGGAGGAGTTTAAGTATCTTGGGGTCTTGTTCACGAGTGAGGGGAAAATGGAGCGAGAGATCGACAGACGGATTGGAGCAGCATCTGCAGTGATGCGGACGTTGTACCGGTCTGTTGTGGTGAAGAGGGAGCTTAGTTCTAAGGCAAAGCTGTCGATTTACCAGTCAATCTACGTTCCTACTCACCTATGGTCACGAGCTTTGGGTAATGACCGAAAGAACGAGATCGCGGATACAGGCGGCTGAAATGAGCTTTCTCCGTAGGATTGCTGGACTCACCCTCAGAGATAGGGTGAGGAGCTCAGTCATCCGGGAGAGGCTCAGAGTAGAACCGCTGCTCCTCCACATTGAAAGGAGTCAGTTGAGGTGGTATGGGCATCTGATTAGGATGCCTCCTGGACGCCTCCCACTTGAGGTGTTTCAGGTACGTCCCACTGGGAGGAGACCCCGGGGCAGACCCAGGACTCGGTGGAGAGACTATGTCTCCCAGCTGGTCTGGGAACGCCTTGGTATCCCCTCTGAAGAGCTGGAACAGGTGGCTGGGGAGAGGGAAGTCTGGGCTTCTCTGCTTGAACTGCTGCCTCCGCGACCCGGACCTCCGGAAAAGCGGTAGAAGATGGATGGATGGATGGATGGATATTGGGGTTGCGCTCCGCGGCAAAACAGAATTTACAAGCTTCCCCGGCTGAGAGCTCGTTTTTGCGCAGCGCCTATGGCTGGCCGGTGAATTTCTGCCAAATGCGCAGCGCCTATGGCTGGCCGGGGAATTTCTGCCAAATAATCCGACGGCGGACAGCTGCCCGTGTCAGGTTTTGCAGCTGCGCGCCAACACAGGCACGCTGGCGGGCCCAGGCCACCAGTGTTTTCCGCGTGCTTTTGTGCATAAAACGTTGAAAAACGCGGAGTTTGTGTTGGTCACACACGGCGACCAGCGCCCTCCATTGCGCCTGCGCACATGTTGAAAATGGCCGTATGTCACGGTGTTAAATAATGCTTTAAAAAATTCCTGTATCCAGACGGTGATGCGGATCATCCCCAAAATTTAATCAGTTCTTCCTTGTACCATTTCCAACAATGCCTGAAAGTTTCATGGAAATCCGTCCAAAAGTTTTTGAGTTATCTTGCTAACCAACAGACAAACACACAGACAAACCCCGGCAAAAACATTACCTCCTCCTGGCCTTTTCGGCCTGGCGGAGGTAACTAGAAAAGCACTCGGAGAGCACAGACCTCCGCCAAGCGCCACAGTTCCCCCCCCATACAGTGTTTGTGTGTACGTTTTCAGATTCCTTGACCATGAAAACATATGACTAGCAATTGGATTCACAATGATAGGATTAGTGGTTCAGTAGTAAAAGCATTACCTCCTTGGCGGAGGTAATAAACTGAAGTGTTGCTGTTGTGTCCATCTCCTCCATCTGCAAACTCCCAGGCTGCGGGCGTTGCAATTCATCGCACAACCGCGTACAACCCACAGGCCGATGGGTTATGCGAGCGTTTTCATAGATCACTGAAAGCAGCACTCAGGGCTTCACTGACGGATGCAAATTGGGTAGACAGGTTGCCGTGGGTTTTATATTGGGGTTGTGCTCCACGGCAAAAGAGGATTTGGAAGCTTCCCCGGCAGAGAGCTTGTTTTTGCGCAGCCACTATGGCTGCCCGGGGAATTTCTGCCAAATAATCCACAGCTGCCCGTCTCGGCTTTTGCAGCGTAGCGCAAACACAGGCACGCTGCCGGGCCCTGCCCACCACTGTTTTCCGTGTGCTTTTGTGCCTAAAACTTTGAAGAACGCGGAGTTTGTGTTCGTCAGACACGACGACCAGCGCCCTCCATTGCGCCTACACACATGTTGAAAATGGCCATATCTCACAATGTTAAAGAATCCTTTAAAAAATTCCTGTATCCAGACGGTGATCCGGATCATCCCCAAAATTTAATCAGTTCTTCCTTGTACCATTTCCAACAATGCCTGAAACTTTCATCGAAATCCGTCTAAAACTTTTTGAGTTATCTTGCTAACCAACAGACAGACAGACAGACAAACGCTGGCAAAAACATAACCTCCTGCGGCCTGGCGGAGGTAATGATTTGCAAATCCTTTTCAACCTATATTCTGTTGAATATACAACAACAAGATATTTAATGTTCAAACTGTTAAACCTTATTGTTTTTTGGTTTTTTTTTTTGCAAATATTCACTCATTTTGATTTTGATACCTGCAACATGTCCTAAAAAACTGGGACAGGAGCAAGAAAAGATTGGAAAAGTTCAGAAATGCTCAAAAAACACCTTTTTGGAACATTCCACAGGTGGACACAGTTAAGTGTCATAATTAGGTATAAAAGGAGCATCCCCAAAAGGCTCAGTTATTCACAAGCAAGGATGGGGTGAGGTTCACCACTTTGAACAACTGCATGGGCAAATAGTTCAACAATTTAATGTTTCTCAATGTACAATTACTTTAATTTAGGCATTTCATCATCTACAGTCCATAATATCATGAAAAGATTCAGAGAATCTGGAGAAATTGCTGCGCGTAAGTGACAAGGCCAAAAACCAACATTGAATACCCGTGACCTTGGATCCCTCAGGCAGCACTGCATTAAAAACCAACATCATTCTGTAAAGGATATTATGATGTGGGCTCAAGAGTGCTTCGGAAAACCATTGTCAGTTAAGACAGTTTGTCGCTACATCGTTAAAACTAAAAAATGCCACCGGTTGCTCTGAGATGCACTGATGCAAAGTAAAGAAGTGTGTTGTGGTCTGATGAGTCCACATTTCAAATTGTTTTTGGAAAATATAGATGTCATGCCCTCCAGGCTAAAGAGGAGAAGGACCATCCAGATTGTTATTAGTGTTAAGTTCAAAAGCCAGCATCTGTGATTGTATGGGAGTGTGTTAGTGCCCATGGCATGGATAACTTGCACATCTGTGAAGGCATCATTAATGCTGAATGGTACTTGCAGGTTTTGGAGCAACATATGCTGCCATCCAAGCATATTTTTCCAGGGACATCCCTGCTTAGTTCAAGACGATGCCAAGCCACATTCTGCACATGTTACAACAGTGTGGCTTTGTAGTAAGAGTGCGGGTACTAAACTGGTCAGCCTGCAGTCCAGATCTGTCTCCCATTTAAAATATGTGGCACATTATGAAGTGCAAAATACCCCAATGAGCCCGGACTCTTGAGCAACTGAAGTCATACATCAAGCAAGAATGGGAAAGAATTCCACCTACAAAGCTTCAGCAACTATAAATGCATGCAGAGAGCGCATACCTCCACCAAGACTCCTTCCGTCCCTCATGGATCACCTGCAAAATGTAATGGGTTTGTGTGTAGGCAACAAGCCAGTTCTGGTGCAAATTGCATCAAAGTTGATCCAGTAGTTTTGGAGGATTCTTGCGAACACACTGTGAGAAGATAAGAGCCTTGCATTGTCAGATCATCACCAAAATGTTATGGGTTCCTCTCTAGCCCAAGGACCATCTCTGGCAAAAATTCCATCCAAATCCATCAAGTAGTTTTGGAGTATTCTTGCTCACGCACTGTAAATGGCATTCACTTTTATAGCACTTTTTCTCATCTCTAGATGACCAAAACGCTTTACAGATCCTGCTATGCACACATTCACACACTGATGGTGGCAGAGCTTACATGCACAGGTGCTGGCCTGACCCACCAGCAGCAACTGGGGGTTCAGTGTCTTGCTCAAGGACACTTCGATGTGCAGACTGCAGACAGAGCAGGAATCGAACCCCTGACCCTCCGATCAGTAGTTGACCACACTACACCTGCGCCACAGCCACCCCCCTGTGAGAAGATAAGAGCCTTGATGGGGGTATGCATTTTCAAATCATCACCAAAATGTTATGGTTCTTCTCTAGGACAAGGACCACCTCTGGAGAAAATTTCATCCAAAACCATCCAGGAGTTGTTGTGTAATCCTGCTGTACAACTACAAACAAGGGCCTTGGTGGAGGTATGTGTTATGTCCACAAACCTGGTGATGAATGAGGCAAGGAGAGTGGTAACGATGAACACAGCTTTATTAGCGTAATGTGGAAGCAGTACACAGCAAGCACCCAGCGGGATCATCCGGCATAAGAGTAAGTACCAATGATGGCCCACTCCCCTATATAGGGCAGTGTGGTGACATGACAGGAAGTTGGCATCACCACACTGCACTTCACAGTAAGTGCGCCAACACATTCCTCCCCCTTTACAAAGTCCAAAAACACACACTCAATTCGAACCCACCCCAATTTGGAACCCAAATCACACTCTAAGAAAACGTAAACTAAGGTACTAAAAGGCCTAACACACTCACACAAAACAACTTAAATAGGGCTGGTGGGTTGACAACCACACGACTCGCATGGCATGGTGGATTATTCTGCCACTGAATTAAACTAAAATGTCTTTATTAAAACTAAAAATATCTGCCGTGCTCCTAACTAAACACAATAAACATCAGAACACACAAAACTATAAACAAAACTGCTACAGCACAGTCACTTGGGTGGGAAAGGTGGAACCGGCATGGGGGGGGGGGGGCAGGGCAGCCCCTCAGCAGGCGCGCCCCTGGAGGCAGCAGGCTCATGAAGCGATGGCTGATCTTCTGGACGACGGAGCCCGGATCCCAAACCACCTTCACCGACTCTCGTCCAGCCTCACCATCTGGAGCATCCTCCTGGACATGCCGTAGCTGGTTGGCATGCCCCATTGAGCTGTCGGACAACCGGAAGCACGCCGGTCCCAACTTCGTCACTATCTGCAGACGTGCTTGATGTTTTGCTTGATATTTTGCTGGCTGTTGTCTGGCCCATCTTCGCTGTGGTCGTTCATCACCCCAAAACCCGAACCAAGTCCAAAACCCGAAGTGGACCCTTACTCGGCCTGATGTGCTGCTGAGCATGCGGTAACTCCACGCTCGTCGGTCTGGCTCTGTCTTCCTCTATAAACATTGCAGTGTTCACTGTGGTAGCAGCAGACCCCCCCCATCCAACTGCGGCCAAGTACCGGAGGCATCTAGGGCTAGCATGGTGTCACTCATCGGCATGGGTACCGACACTGAGCGAGAACTGGCCGACTTGAAAGCGAGGGTGTCCATCAGGGGCGGGTGGGGTGATTTCTCCCGTGGGTTCCCTGGGTAAGACAAACAGCACACCCTGGCATAGTGATTCAAGCGTCCACATCTACTACAACGTTTTCCTCTTGCCGGGCACTCTTTCGCTTTATGACAACTCCTGCAACGGGGGTTTCCCGGGGCAGACCTTTGGCTGGCAGCATTGGTTTCCCAATAATTTTCGTCCAGGCTATCCTCGCTATCAGGTTCCACAACATTAGCTGAGGCACGCGGCTCTGGTGGCTGGTACCAGTTTAGCTCCAAAGCTAGCTTATCGACAGCCTCCAACCGGAGAGCTAGCTTGACGGCTCTAGCTAATGTCAAGTCATTAGGTGGCTGTGGCTCGACAGGGAGCTCAAGGAAGGGACGGAGTGGTGTAACGCACGCCTCCATGAGTTAATCCTTAGTCGCCAAATGTTATGTCCACAAACCTGGTGGTGAATGAGGCGAAGAGAGTGGCAACGTTGAACGCAGCTTTATTGGTGTAATGTGGAAGCGGTACACGGCAAGCACCCAGGGGGATCATCCGGCATAAGGGGAAGTGCCAATGATGGCCCACCCTGCTGTATAGGGCAGTGTGGTGACGTGACAGGAAGTCAGCGTCACCACACTGCACTTAACAAGAAGTGTTCCAGCACAGTATGCACTCTCGGATCATCACCAAAATCTACTGGGTTCATCCTTGGCCCAAGGGCTACCTCTGGTGAAATTTTCACCAAAATCCGTCCAGTAGTTTTTGCGTAATCCTGCTAACAGACAAACAAACAGACAAACTGCCCCAATTACATTAATTAATTGGTGTCCTCAGTTTCTAAATGCTTATTGAGTGTTGTTAAAAGGAAAGGTGATGTAATACAGTGGTAAACATGCCCCAGTCCCAGCTTTTTTTAGAATGTGTTACAGCCATCAAATTCAAAATGAGTGAATATTTGCAAAAAACAAAGTTTGTCAGTTTGAACATTAAATATCTTGTCTTTGTAGTGTAGTCAGTTGAATATAGATTGAAAACGATTTGCAAATCATTGTATTCTGCTTTTATTTACGTTTTACACAACGTCCCAACTTCATTCGAATTGAGGTACAGTATGTAAATGTCTTAGTCATTTCATGTTTTCATATCAAATGCAAATGCTGGTGACTCAGTGGAACAGTGGTTAGCACTGTTACGTGTGTGGCCACGCCATAGGAGCCTCATGAATGATCTGTAGCCTAATGGGAGTATTTTTAACTGGAAGCATTATCTGATTCGGAATACTGGTATATTAAAATGTTCAGAATGTACATGGAGTAATGCCAACTATTCCTTACAATCTTGTATTGATTTGTGGCTCATATCACCCTCTTGTGTACAGTTAGTTTCAGGAAAAAGCTTGAAGAAATTTCTTTCCTATGTTTGATAAGTTTTAAGGCCTGTTCAGAGTCCTTCCGTGGGGAAAACCTTTGCATTCTGTAGACTGCGTTTGCGTACACAGCAGTATTTAGAGTGTTTTTTGAGCCACTGCATCTGCCGCTTAGAGAAGCCACATTTCACGCATGTACGTGCTGGCGCAGTTATTGTGAAGTGCAGTGTGGTGATGCCAACTTTGTCACGTCACCGCACTGCTCTATATAGCGGGGTGGGTCATCATTGGCACTTCCTCTTGTGTCGGATGACCGCACTAGGTGCTTGCCGTGTACTGCTTCTATTTACCATCAATTCAATTCACACATCAGTAAAGCTGTGTTCGACGTTACCATTCTCTTCGCCTCATTCATCACCAAGTTTGTGGACATAACATTTGGCAACTGAGGATTAACTCATATAGGCGTGTGTTACACCACTCCGTCCCTTCCTTGAGCTCCCGGGCGAGCCACCAGTGCGATGCCCACATTGGCGGGAGGCCTTTCAAGTGTGCACTATGGCGCTGGGCCTCAGGAAGCTCGATAAGGTGAGGGCACGTGCGCTCCTTGTCCACAACCTGGGTATTGAAGGCTGGAGGGTCCTCTGGACACTTAGCGTGTCGGACTCGTACAAGGACATCATGGAGCTGCTAGCTAAATGTTTCTCCACCCCAGACAGCGTGACTGTTTGGAGAATTCACTTTCGCTGGAGACGCCAACGTGTCGGTGAGCCTATCCACCAGTATGTCATTGATTTGAAGCAGCTAGCTAGCGAGTGTCGTTTTGGGCCACTTGAAGACGAGATGGTACGTGACCAACTAGCAGAGCACACGTGCAATGTTGAGCTGTGTGCTAGGCTATGCTAGGCTATTAATGGCGCCTAATGACTTAACATTAGCTAGAACAGTCGAACTAGGTCTACGGTTGGAAGTCTTCAATAAACTAGTTCTGGAGCTAAACTGGCGCCAGTCACAGAAGCCACCAGAGCTGCCCGCCTCAGCTAATATTGTGGACCCTGATAGTGAGGATAGCTTGGATGAAGATTAATTGGAAACCAGTGCTGCCAACCAAAGGTCTGTCCCCGGAAACCCCGGTTGCAAGGGTTGTGGGACCGTGACACACCGCCATAAAGCAAGAGTGCCTGGCAAAAGGAAAACGTTGTAGTAGATGTGGACACTTGAATCACGATGCCAGGGTGTGCCATTTGTCTGACCCGAGGAGCATGCGGGAGAAATCAGCCCCCAATGAACAGCACAGGGAACGAATGGTCTGGTTGTGGTCACTGTGGCTCGCAGGCTCCGGTGATCGAAGAGGATGTGGTTTGGGATGAAGAGCTAATGGACACCCTCACTTTCAAGTCAGCGAGTTCTTTTTCAGTGTTGGTACCCATGCCGATGAGCGACACCATGCTAGCCCTAGATGTGTCCGGTACTTGGCCGCAGTTGGGTGGGGGGTCTGCAGCTATGACGGTAAACACTGTAACGTTTATAGAAGAGGACGGGGCCAGACCGACGAGCATGGAATTACCGCATGCTTAGCAGCAGCACATCAGGCCAAGTAAGATTCCACTTTGGGTTACGGACTTGGTTCGGGTTTGGGGTGATGAACGACCACAGTGAAGATGGGCCAGACAACAGCCAGCAAAACATCAAGCACGTCTGTGGATAGTGACGAAGTTGGGACCGGTGTGCTTCCGGTTGTCCGACAGCTCAATGAGGCATGCCAACCAGCTTTGGCGTGTCCAGGAGGACACTCCAGGTGGTGGGGCTGGACGGGAGTCAGTGATGGTGGTGTGAGATCTGGGCTCCATTGTCCAGAAGGTCTGCCATCACTCCGGGGGCCTGCTGTCTCCATGGGCACGCCTGCTGAGGGGCTGCCCTGGGCCTCCCCATGCCGATTCCACCTTTCCCACCCAAATGACTGTGCTGTAGCATTGCTGTTTATAGTTCTTATGTGTTCTTATGCTAATGTGTGTTTACTGTGTTTAGGAGTACGGCAGATATTTTTAGTTTGAATAAAGACATTTTAGTTTAATTTGGTGGCAAAATAATCCACCGTGCCGTGCGGGTCGTGTGGTTGTCCACCCACCGGCCCTATTTTAGGTTGTTTTGTGTGAGTGTGTTAGGCCTTTTAGTACCTTGGTTTACATTTTCTTAGTGTGATTTGGGTTCCAAATTGGGGTGGGTTCGAATTGTGTGTGTGTTTTTGGACTTTGTAAAGGGGGAGGAATGTGCTGGTGCACTTATTGTGAAGTTTAGTGTGGTGACACCGACTTCCTGTCGCATCACTGCACTGCCCTATATAGCGAGGTGGGTCATCATCGGCACTTCCTCTTGTGCCGGATGACCGCGCTAGGTGCTTGCAATGAACTGCTTCTGTTTACCATCAATAAAGCTGTGTTCGACGTAACCACTCTCTTCGCCTCATTCATCACCAGGTTTGTGGACATAACCATGTGCAATGAAAGTAATTTGCATTTCACATGCCCGTACTGTTGACAGCAGCGAAGAGCCCCCAAACTGATTTGAACAGCTGCAATCCAAACACAAAAGAAGAGCATGGTGGCAAACGTTTAACAAGTTGCATAGAGCAGAGCACTACTGACCTACTCTCGCAAGGTCAAAGGTGATCTTCATTTCCCTCCTCCTTTGTAAGCTCCTTGGTTCCAGTCTTCAACTAGTCTTTACATAATATTTTGCACTTTCTGATCACAAGTTAATCCCCATAGTTTTGATGGAAACTAATCAACAGAAAAGTAATTTACAATAAGTAGGTATTGGAAATTAAACGATAAATAAATGATATTGTTTGTAGTTAGTGAAAATAATGTTTTACATACAGAAATGGGAATTTTTAAAGTTTATGATGAGATGAGATACTTTGTTTCAAACAAAAAAGCAAAAACAAAACAAATGACAAGGACAATAAAAGTGACAGTGTACAGTGCTCGAAAAGGAGAAGGAAGAAGTTAACACTTATTTACTCCAACTCCACTTTTCTCTTTTTTTTTTTTTTTTTTTTTCGGTTTCGCCGGACCGGTGGCGCCACACGAGTTGGCTGCCCGTTGCAACAGCCTTTTTTTTTAATCTTCCTTCTTCTTTCTACACCTTTCACTATATATATATACGTATGTATATATATATATATCACGGACACACAGATCGCCCCAAAGGTCTCCCGAGTCGGCGGACGGAGCCACTGTTTACAGCAGGAGACGTTACAGCAGGAAGAGCTAGTGCTAGCTAGCACTCAACCGCCACCCGGTGCTAACGGTGAAACTCGACATACCGGGAACTGTAGCGAAAACGACGCGGGTGCCGGACTGGAGTTTAGGCGGCGTGCAAGAAATATAAGACAGAATAATAAAGAGCGATGGCAAGAACCAAGCAGACCGCCCGTAAAATCTACTGGAGGAAAAAGCCCCCCAGCAAGCAGCTAGCCACCAAGGCTGCTCGGAAGAGCGCTCCGGCCACCAGCTGAGTGAAGAAGCCTCACCGTCACAGGCCCGTGGCTCTGAGAGAGATCTGTCGCTACCAGAAATCCACGGAGCTGCTCATCCGTAAGCTGCCCATCCAGCGCCTGGTGAGGGAGATCGCTCAGGACTTCAAGACCGACCTGCGCTTCCTGAGCTTCGCCGTCATGGCTCTGCAGGAGGCCAGCGAGGCCTACCTGGTGGGTCTCTTCTTCGCTAAGAGGGTCACCATCATGCCCAAAGACTTCCAGCTGGCCCGCCGCATCCACGGAGAGAGAGCTTAAACTGTCTGCTGCACATTCACCAACCATAATGCTCCGCACTGTGTATCTATCTATCTATCTATCTATCTATCTATCTATCTATCTATCTATCTATCTATCTATCTATCTATCTATCTATCTATCTATCTATCTATCTATCTATCTATCTATCTATCTATCTATCTATCTATCTATCTATCTATCTATCTATCTATCTATCTATCTATCTATCTATCTATCTATCTATCTATCTATCTATCTATCTATCTATCTATCTATCTATCTATCTATCTATCTATCTATCTATCTATCTATCTATCTATCTATCTATCTATCTATCTATCTATCTATCTATCTATCTATCTATCTATCTATCTATCTATCTATCTATCTATCTATCTATCTATCTATCTATCTATCTATCTATCTATCTATCTATCTATCTATCTATCTATCTATCTATCTATCTATCTATCTATCTATCTATCTATCTATCTATCTATCTATCTATCTATCTATCTATCTATCTATCTATCTATCTATCTATCTATCTATCTATCTATCTATCTATCTATCTATCTATCTATCTATCTATCTATCTATCTATCTATCTATCTATCTATCTATCTATCTATCTATCTATCTATCTATCTATCTATCTATCTATCTATCTATCTATCTATCTATCTATCTATCTATCTATCTATCTATCTATCTATCTATCTATCTATCTATCTATCTATCTATCTATCTATCTATCTATCTATCTATCTATCTATCTATCTATCTATCTATCTATCTATCTATCTATCTATCTATCTATCTATCTATCTATCTATCTATCTATCTATCTATCTTTGCCTTCTGATTGTTGCTATCCCTGTGCTGCTGCAATCCTGGAATTTCCCCATTGTGGGACTAATAAAGGCTTATCTTATGTGAAATATATACTGTACGTTACCTCTATTAAGAACCCCAAGTAGACAATTAACTATATTTTATACATATCAATATTGACACCCATCCATCCTTATATACATACAGTCCATACGTATACATACATCTATACACAACCCCAAACATACAGTGGTGTGAAAAAGTGTTTGCCCACTTTCTGATTTTTCATTTTTTTGGATGTTTGTCACACTTAAATCTTTCAGATCGTCAAACAAATTTAAATGTTTGACAAAGATAACACAAGTAAGCACAAAATGCAGTTTTTAAATGAAGGTGTTTCTTATTAAGGGAAACAAAAATTCAAACCTACATGGCCCTGTGTGGAAAAAGTGATTTCCCCCTAAACCTAATAACTGGTTGGGCCACCCTTAGCAGCAACAACTGCAATCAAGTGTTTGCGATAACTGGCAATGAGTCTTTTACAGTGCTGTGGAGGAATTTTGGCCCACTCATCTTTGCAGAATTGCAGTAATTCAGCCACATTGGAGGGTTTTCGAGCATGAACCACCTTTGTAAGATCATGCCACAGCATCTTAATCGGATTCAGGTCAGGACTTTGACTAGGCCACTCCAAAGTCTTCATTTTGTTTTTCTTAAGCCATTCAGAGGTGGACTTGCTGGTGTGTTTTGGATCATTGTCCTGCTGCAGAACTCAAGTGTGCTTCAGCTTGAGGTCACGAACAGATGGCTGGACATTCTCCTTCAGGATTTTTTGGTAGACAGCAGAATTCATGGTTCCATTTACCACAGCAAGTCTTCCAGGTCCTGAAGCAGAAAAACAGCCCCAGACCATCACACTACCACCACCATATTTTACTGTAGGTGTGATGTTCCTTTTCTGAAATGCTGTGTTACTTTTACGCTGGATGTAATGGGACACACACCTTCCAAAAAGTTCAACTTTTGTCTCGTCAGTCCACAGAGTATTTTCTCAAAAGTCTTGGGGATCATCAAGATGTTTTCTGGCAAAACTGAGACAAGCCTTTATGTTCTTTTCGCTCAGCAGTGGTTTTCGTCTTGGAACTCTGCCATGCAGGCCATTTTTGCCCAGTCTCATTCTTACGGTGGAGTCATGAACACTGACCTTAACTGAGGCAAGTGGGGCCTGCAGTTCTTTGGATGTTATTGTGGGGTCTTTTGTGACCTCTTGGATGAGTTGTCGCTGCACTCTTGGGGTAATTTTGGTTGGCCAGCCACTCCTGGGAAGGTTCACCATTGTTCCATGTTTTTGCCATTTGTGGATCATGGCTCTCATTGTGGTTTGCTGGAGTCCCAAAGCTTTAGAAATGACTTTATAACCTTTTCCAGACTGATAGATCTAAATTACTTTGTTTGTCATTTATTCCTGAATTTCTTTGGATCAGAGCATGATGTCTAGCTTTTGAGGATCTTTTGGTCTACTTCACTTTGTCAGGCAGGTCCTATTTAAGTGATTTCTTGATTGAGAACAGGTATGGTAGTAATCAGCCCTGGGCGTGGCTAGAAAAATTGAACGGTTTTCCAAAGATGTGATAAACCACAGTTAATTTATGTTTTAGATTTTTTTTTTTTAGATTTAGATTCCTTATTAGTCCCACAATGAGGACATTACAGGGCATCCACATGAGTGGATGAGGCAGCCACTGGTGCGGTGCCCAACCCTTTCACCATTCACACACACATTTACACCTGGGGCCACTTTAGAGTCTCCAATTAACCTAACTTGCATGTTTTTGGCATGTGGGAGGAAACCCTTTCTCCCACAGGGCCATGTAGGTTTGGATTTTTTTTTTACCCTTAATAATAAATACCTTCAATTAGAAACTGCATTTTGTGTTTACTTGTGTTATCTTTGTCTAATATTTAAATTTGTTTGATGATCTGAAATATTTAAGTGGAACAAACACAAAAAAATGAGAAATCAGCAAGGGGGCAAACACTTTTTCACATCACTCTGTGTGTGTGTGTGTGTGTGTGTGTGTGTGTGTGTGTGTGTGTGTGTGTGTACTTGTTTAACAATCAGCTTACTTTTGGTGAAAAAGAAAATTTAATTTTGCCAGCTTTATTTTTCTCTCATATCAGGAAGCAGACAGGAATACAACAATCCAGAAATTATGAATACATCAAACCGGGGTGGATAGTGTTGGAGGACTTGGTGGTCTCTGCCACTTTGGTGCAAATAACAATTATATCCACTTTCAGAGTATACCAGTAATTAAAAGATCTCCTCCTATCAAAGAATAACTTACAACTCTCCTAGATTTGATTTTTTTTTAAATTTTTTTAATTTATTTTTTTTAAATTTTGTATACTTTATTGATCCCCAGAGGGGAAATTGAGGGCATCCACCTGGATGGATGAAGCAGCCACAGTACGGAGCTATCCCTTAACCATTCACACACACATTCACACCTAGGGCCACTTTAGAGTCTCCAATTAACCTAACCTGCATGTTTTTGGCCTGTGGGAGGAAACCGGAGAAATCCCGGAGTAAACCCACGCAGATACGGGGAGAACATGCAAACTCCACACAGATCACTGTTGGTCAGGGGCTGGGATCGAACCAGGGATCCCATGGCCAAGGGTTGAATATCTTCACAAAGAATTACAGAGAAATCTTCTTCACATATCAGAATATGTTTGTCCCATGCTTAGTTTGTCTTAGCATGATGAAGGAAAGGTCCAGGGTCTGAAATCCAACATGAGAAACCCACACAGTTACTATCTATACCAAAACATGGCCAGGAGATATTGTTCACGTCCTCTTAGTGACACTGGTTTTAGTGCTCCTTCCTCATTCAGTGTGGATGTTCATCAGTTGGTTAGATGATGAAAACTCCATTGGAATCACACAAATGGGATTATTCCATTCAGAGTCTGTCCACTAGCCATGCTTGTGCTTATCACCTACAATGTCAATTCACCAAAATATTCCAAGTCCTCATCCCTCCAAGAGAGGCTCAGACTTGTCGTGTTTATGCTACTAGTTTATATTCTGAAGTTCAAATCCAAAACCTTGGAAAGAGGAATAATCCACCAGAAATGAAGGAGGTCAACTTACCAGTGGTAGGATTTACAGCCAGATGAGGTGAAGTAGAGGAAAGCGGAGCAAGGTGGGGGAGAAGGCACATGGGTGATTTTTTTTCATCCTCTTCCTCAGCAGACCTGTCAACAGTGAGGAAGGAGGTTTTAGAAACAGAAACAAACACATTCATATCAAGTAATGATAATGTCAGCACTTGTATAAGTATTCAATATGAGGCAATAGCTCAAACATCAGACTGCTCTAAACACTCATTTTCTTCTATTTTATGCTGACAGAATAGAGCAAATGAATTTATGGCCAAGAGTAAACAAGATAAAGCCTCCAAGTAGTTAGTTAGTTAGGCCCATCGCTCCTCCTGGAGCATAGGCCACTGACAACAGTCCTCCAGAGTGCTCTATCCTGGGCTGCTCTCTCCAGCTGTCTCCAGGTCTTTCCCATCATCTTGATGTCAGTATCGAGGTCTCGTCGCCAGGTGTTTCTTGGCCCTCCTCTCTTCTGCTTCCCTTGGGGGTTCCACTTGAGTGCTTGCCTTGTGGTGTTACTGATTGGCTTCCTCAGGGTGTGCCCAATCCATCCCCATCTTCTATGCCAGATCTCGTCCTCGGCTGGCAGCTGGTTGGTACGCTGCCACAGGTCTACATTGCTGATGGTATCGGGCCAGCGTATCTGGAGGATCCTTCTCAGGCAGCTGTTGATGAACGTCTGCACTTTCCTGATGGTGGTCTTCGTTGTCCTCCATGTCTCTGCTCCATACAGTAGGACTGACTTAATGTTAGAGTTGAACAGCCGGATCTTTGTGCGTGTTGACACCACCTTGGAGCTCCAGATGTTCCTCAGCTGCAAGTATGCTGCCCTCGCCTTGCCAATTCTTGCTCTGACGTCTGCGTCTGTGCCGCCCTGCTTGTCAAAGACGCTGCACAGGTATGTGAAGGCCTCTACCTCTTCCAGCTCACTCCCGTGCAGTGTAACTGGGTCTTCATTTGCTGTGTTGATCTTGAGGATCTTGGTCTTGCCCTCGTGGATCTTGAGGCCAACTTGTGCTGAGGTGGCTGCCAACTCTGTTGTCTTGTCCTGCATCTGCTGGTGGCTGTGGGAGAGCAGGGCCAGGTCGTCTGCAAAGTCCAGATCATCTAGCTGGTCAAACAGTGTCCACTGGATTCCATTTCTTCTGTCTGCTGTTGACGTCTTCATGGTCCAGTTGATCGCCAGGAGGAAGAGGAAAGGTGACAGGAGGCAGCCTTGTCTGACTCTGATCTTCACCCTGAAGCTGTCTGTTAGCTGTCCTTCATGGACTACTCGACAGGTCATTCCTTCATAGGAGTTCTTGATCAAGTTGACCAGTTTGGTTGGCACTCCGTAGTGGCGAAGCAACTTCCAGAGGGTTTTGCGATTCACGCTGTCGAAAGCCTTGTCATAGTCAACGAAGTTGATGTACAGTGAGGAGTTCCACTCTAAAGACTGCTCGATGATGATGCGCAAGGTAGCGATCTGGTCAATGCACGATCTGTTCTGGCGGGAGCCGGCCTGCTGGTCTTGGAGGAGGGGGTCGACGGCACCTTTCATTCTCTCAAGTAGGATCCTGTTGAAGACCTTCCCTGGCACTGACAGAAGCGTTATTTCTCTGTAGTTGGCGCAGTTGCTGAGGTCTCCTTTCTTGGGTAGCTTGATGAGGTAGCCCTCCTTCCAGTCTGCTGGTACTTCTTTTTCTTCCCATATCTTCTCGAAGAGAGGGTACAGCATCTCTACGGTGGTCTCCAGGTCTGCTTTGAGTGCTTCTGCAGGGATGTTGTCTGGTCCTGCTGCCTTGCCGTTCCTCAGTAGCTTGATGGCTTTCCGAATCTCCTCCCTGGTCGGCTTTTCACAGTTGATGTCCAGGTCAGTGTCAGCAGGGTCGATGTCCGGGGGATTTGGAGGGACAGGTCTGTTCAGGAGCTCTTCAAAGTGCTCTGCCCATCTATGCAGTTGTCGCTCTGTTCCCAGGACAGTGTTTCCTTCCTTGTCCTTGACTGGTCGCTCGGGCCTGCTGTACTTCCCTGACAGTTTCTTGGTGGTGTCGTACAGCTGTCTCATGTTGTTACTGGCTGCTGCTTCCTCAGCCTCCTCTGCCAGGCTGTCGATGTACTTGCGCTTGTCAGCTCTTGCGCTCCTCTTCACTTCTCTGTTGGCTTCTGTGAAGTCTTCTTGTGCCTTGGTCTTTGCTGCTCTTGTTCGGCTGTTGTTTACTGCTGCCTTCTTCTGCTTTCTCTCCTGGATCTTGCATAGAGTGTCTGCCGATATCCACTCCTTCTGTTGGTGTCTCTTGGGGCCTACTACTTCCTGACAGGTTGACACAAGTATCTGCTTCACTTTCTGCCACTGGTTCTCAGTGGTGACCTCTTCTTCAAGCAGTTCTTGTAGCACTTGGTACTTGTTGGTGAGAGACAGTCTGAATTCTTCTCTGGTCTTGGTATCTTTCAGCATGCTGACGTTGTACTTCAGCCTCTTCGTTGTTGCCCCCATCAAGTTCTTCTTCAGCTTCAGCCTGGCTACCAGTAAGTGGTGGTCAGATGCGACGTCTGCTCCTCTTCTCACCCTTACATCCTGTAGGGACCTCCTAAATTTCTTGGCCATGCAGATGTGGTCGAACTGGTTCTCAGTCACTAAGTCCGGTGATACCCAGGTGGCCTTATGTACTCTTGTGTGGGGGAAAGTGCTGCCACCGATGACCAGGTTGTTCATTGCACAGAAGTCTGCAAATCTCTTGCCGTTCTCGTTTATCACTCCCAGTCTGTGTCTTCCCATCACTTCCTCATATCCGGTGTTGTCTTGTCCGATCTTGGCGTTGAGGTTGCCCATGAGGATGTTGACGTCTTTCTCTGGGTACTTGGCCATGACATTTTGCAGTCTGTCGTAAAATCGGTCCTTGACTTCTTCATAACTGTCGTTGGTTGGGGCGTAGCACTGGATAACGTTCATCATGATCTTCTTCTTCTTCTTCGTTCTGAAGGATGCTGCAATTATTCTTGATCCATGTGCTTCCCATCCTATCAGAGCTCGCTGTGCAGGTCCCGACAACATGAGTGCGACGCCTTCAGTGTGTGGAGCATTGTCTTCTTTGTGGCTGGAATGCAGCAACATCTGTCCAGTGAGCAGTCTTCTTTGTCCTGACTGTGTCCAACGGGTCTTGCTGATTCCAAGCAGTGTGAGGTTGTAGCTCTTCATCTCTGCGGCTACTTGTGCTGTTTTTCCCGTCTCATACATGGTCCTCACATTCCATGTTCCGACGTTGATGGTCCTAGTTGATAGAAGGGGGGTCGGCCTTGTAGCTTCTGTAGACTCCCGGCTTTCACCACACGGCGTCATATGTCCTCTTGATGAGGACCCTTCCTCTCCCAGGGCAGTAGTCTCTTGGTCTGTTGTTGACGTTTCTGTAGCATGCAGGGTTTTTACGGGGTGGGGTTGCTAGCCCCATGCCCAATCCTCCTCCTTTTTCATCTGGGCTTGGGACCAGCCATGGCGGACAGAATAGAGCAAATGAATGTATGGCCAAGAGTAAACAAGACAAAGCCTCCAAGAGGTGTTTGAAAAAACATTATTATATGATATAAACACCTTTTTAATTACATTTTACTTTCAATAACATTTTATTTATAATTCTTTGTCAGTAAGCAATGACAGGTTTACCTTGGGTGTTCCAAAAACCCACAAAATTTGGATGCTGCCCTCAAAGAACAGTCACTGCTAGTTCCATTTTAATTCTCAAAACTGAATCAAGAGGGATCTTTAAAGCTTCTGCTCCAGAATAGCTACTCTCCAAGAACCCCCCCCCCCCCGAATTGGTCTATGTCAGGGGGTCCAATCATGTGCCATTGAGGGCCAAGACCCTGCAGGCTTTACCTCCAGCCAGTGTCTTCAACAGCAAGCAAATTCCACTGAATTTCTTCCCACTGATTGCTGATAAGTGAAAACACCTGCTGAAGAGACTGGGTAGAAGAGAAAACCTGCAGGGTCTTGGCCCTCCATGGCACATGATTGGACACCCCTGGTCTATGCGATTCATTTAAACTTAAGCCATCATTGTCTGTTTCCTTCACAGTCAACCTGCATGTCAGGAAAAGACCATTTTAAAACAGCTGATTACACATGTACAGCAAGCACAGCTCATGGGAAGAAAGAAAATTAATTTTTACAATGAGGCTTTGGCCCCCATCCCCACTTCCCACCTGAGGCTACATCATCAAGTTGTTCTTCATTTTGGCCATATCTGACCTTTACCTACATTCCTATGAAATCTTTGCAGTACTTTATGAAATACAACCTAGTAACTGACGGCCAGTTGAATGTCGCCTATAGAGCCATAGTTCTGTGAAATCTAGGTTAAAGGAGACACATTTACTATGTACGCACCAGTGTTGGGAGTAACACCACTACTTTTGCAGTAACGTGCTGTGTAAGGAAATTACTGTTTAAAAATTCAGTAATGCGTTGCAGTTACTGAAATTTAATCAGATGCATTACTCACATTACTTGTTTGATTAATCTGGATAGATATTTTTAGCGCAAATAAATATAAACTGATCCTGCGTAGCTCATGCAGCCGTCAGTCTCCTCCGTGGGTCGGTTTCCTGTCCTGCCCAAGTTCACACCGCAACCCCGGTGGGAAGAAATGCCGTAGCATGGCGACTTTTCATATCAAGCCTTTTTCACCTGTTGTCCAAGTGGTGGACAATGGTAATCAGACCTGGGTGTAGCTAGAAAATTGAATTCAGCTTTCCAAAGATGTGATCAACCACAGTTAATTTATGTTTTAATGGGGGCAATCACTTTTTCACACAGGGCCATGTGGGTTTGGATTTTTTTCCCCTTAATAATGAACACCTTCATTTAAAAACTGCATTTTGTGTTTACTTGTGTTATCTTTGTCTAATATTCAAATTTATTTGATCTGAAACATTTAAGTGTGACAAACATACAAAAAAATGAGAAATCAGGAAGGGGCAAACACTTTTTCACATGACTGTAGATATACACAGTACCATCCCACCTACCATACCATAGTGTCCCAGAGTGAGTTTAGTGCATTTTATATATTAATGCTACACCTCGAACATGTATCCTTTTAGCAAATAACGTTTATACCTCTTTTTGAATTGATTTGTGTTTGTACAGTTTCAGTTCCAGCTACAGACTGTTCCACAAATCCACTCCACAGACAGATATGCACAGACTTTTCTTTGCTGTTTTAACCTTGGGTTTTGTAAAGTTTAAGCCTCCTCTGAAATTGTAATTATTGTCTTTTTTTAAAATATTTTTTGTATATTGGTTGGAAATTGCTTATTATTTGCCCTGTACATTACTTGTGCAGTCTTAAATTTAACTAAATCCATGAACTTTATGGCATGTGACTTTCAAAACAGCAAGCTGGTCTGGTCTCTATACCCTACATTATTTATTATCCTTATAGCTTTTTTTTTTGTAATGTGCATATTGGCTGCAGGTTGGTTTTGTAGGCGTTTCCCCAGACCTCTAGACAGACGGAGTAAAGAAATTAAGGAAAAAAAAAAAAACTAAACTGAATATTATGAACTAATTAAACACATTAAACATTTATGCAGGTGTAGTGTGGCCGACTACTAATCGGAGGGTCAGGGGCTCGATTCCCACTCTGTCTGCAGTCTGCATGTCAAAGTGTCCTTGAGCAAGACACAGAACTGCTGGTGGGTCAGGCCAGCCCCTATGCATGGCAGCTCCGCTACCATCAGTGTGCGAATGTGTGGATAGCAGGATCTGTAAAGTGCTTTGTTCATCTAGAGATGAGAAAAAGCACTATATAAGTGAACGCCATTTATCATATGATTTGCAGAATATACTGTACATAAATTGTACCGATAAGCAACAGTAGCAGTTTTGGACAAAGCAGCATTAATCGATGGACTCTGCTGTCTATCAGTGCTACTGGTAGCATTCTTCGATAGGGCAGCACAAATCGACAGAACACTGGCAGACAAGGATGCGAGCCACATCACCCACATGGTATGTAAACACAGTAAACAGTAAATGTTTTTTTTTTTCCTTTGTGAAATCACAACAGGCCTGTTCTATTATGCTCGTTTACTACGCACCACAGTGACATGATACTGCACTGTTGTGTAATATTGCTTAATAATTATGACTCTTGTCAGTAAAGTGTAAGGGAGAAGAGAGGAGGGGAAAAAACGAAAAGCGACCTGACAGATTGAATAAACCATGATGCTGATTTAAGGTGGAATTGCACAGCAGCAGTGTATGGTCAATACAATTCTGACAGTCTTGTTATTATAATGTAGTCATATTGTTTTTGCTGCCATTTCTCTGTCTGGTAGCAGGATCACGCAAAAACTCATTTGGATGACATTTTCACCAGAAGTGGCCCTTGGCCCAAAGATGAACTCATTAGATGTTGGAGGTGATCCGTTAGTGCATAGCTCCGCCAAAGCCCTATCTCGCAATGGACAGATGCATGGCGATATGGACGGGCAAAGGGAGGGAGGGACAGAGCCTTGGTGGAGGTATGCGCTCTCTGAGTGCTCTCTAGTTTTATATTTATATATATTGTTTATATTTTATATATATTATTCTTTTTCGTGTAATGAAAAAAAAATCACAAAATTTTTAAACTTCATGAAAATTTGAGACTTTTTCCTCATCAATTTTCTATTTTTTCTTTGAATTTGTGACTGGTGTCATAAACTTAAATTTTTTTTCTTCCAACTTTGCAGCCTTTTGTCAATATTTTTCCCCTTTGTTTTTTTTCTGTAAAAAAGACTTTTCTTTATAAAATGTTATTTTTCTCTTGTAATTTTGTTGTAAACTTTTTTCGCAAAAATAGTGCTTCTTTCTATACATTTTCTGTTTTCTTATACATTGTCAATTTTTTTATTGTACATATGTGACTGTTTTCCTGAAAAATTTGCAACATTTCTCATGAATTTGTGACTGTTGTCTTATAAATTAACATTTTTTTCTTTGTAATTTTGAACTTGTCAGGTTAGAGCAACAGCCCCTCCTGTCTGTGTACGTCCCTGCTTTACGACCAACCTTTGCTCAAATGAAAACAGAATCAGCAACTGATCTGCTTGTTTCTCACCCCAAGTGTTTTCAAAATCACATTTTGCTGTTTTGTTTTTAAGATATCGGCGCGTTTACTACCGAGCTGCCATGATTGACAATCCAGAAATCTGCAGATATTTCCTACCATAAGCTTTCTTTCTTTCTTTCATTCTTTCTTTCTTTCTTTCTTTCTTTCATTCGGGTGTAGCCCCTTAAGAAAACCATATAAGGCCTGGACTTACCAAAGACTGTAAAAGAAACCTCTTGATTTCTGGTGCATTAGCTTCACATCTGGTTCCAAGTAGACTTTCTTTGAGCCAGAAGTGGCCATATTTAGGGGACATATGTAGGGAACTCTACTTTATCAGTTACCATTTAGTTGGTAGCGAATTTTCATTCATAATTTAAGTTTTGGCTGTGTGTAACCATACATGACAAGTTTAAAGATGAACCATTGCCATGACTAGAGGGCACTCAGAGTGCATACCTCCGCCAAGGCTGTTGTCCACCCAACCTCCGCTCTGCCACTGCATATCAGCCTCAGGCAAAAATCTTGGCGGAGGTAAAAATCCCTGCAATAGTTTTTGTGTAATCCTGCTAAACCATTGCTAGGACATTGAGCCTTGGTGGAGGTATGCATTCATGGATCACCTCCCAAATGTATTGGGTTCCTCTCTAGCCCAATGACCACCTCTGGTGAAAATTTCATCCAAATCCATCCAGTAGTTTTTGTGTAATCCTGCTGCACAAATACAAAGAAGGCCCTTGGTGGAGGTATGCACTCTCTGATCACCACCAAAATCTAATCTGCTCCCCGTGCCATTACACACCAAATTTCATCAAGATCCATTCAAAACTTTTTAAGTCATGTTGCTAAAAGACAGACAGACAGACAGACAAACCAATGCTGGCAAAAACATAACCTCCTCCTCTTTGCGGAGGTAATAAATCCGTGTTGGAGGTTGAAACCGTTTTTCATAATTTTTTTTTTTTTTTTCCAAAATACAGACCTTTGACGTTAAGCTAAACATAATGTGTGATGTGGCCTCAATTTTAATTGAAGGGGTTATTGACTGAAAAGTGGTGTTTTTGTTGGTTTTAACCTTCTGAAAGTCATCTCTCAGCCACACGGTTATCAAAAAATATCAAAACGCTCGCTTCTCTTGAACCACACAGCCTTTATATCGTTTTTCACTCCAAAAAAACAAAATTATTTCAGACATGCCATGGGACGTCATTGACATACTGTAAGCCAAGCGTGTCCTTGATACCCACCCACTGCTCTGTTATTGGCTAGCCTAGGTGTCAATCATATGGACAACAATGAGCTAACAAGTTAGCTAACCAAGCGTGGTTTATATTGTTATTTTCTTTAGATTTCAGTCACCCTAACAGACATCATTGTTTTCACTTGATTCATTAATCCACAGTTGATGATATATTTTGTGCCATTCTGGCTCATTTGATCATATTTTTGTCATGATACTACATTGAGCTCTGTTACCATTAACTTGGCTAGACGGTCAATTGGCATTGGTCACGTGGCCGACAGGCCGCCTAGTGTTGGCTTGGTCAGTTTAGATTGTTATTTTTCTATAAATTCTATTCACCCCCACTGGAATCCTTGTTCATCTACCAACAATTGACCATACACATCATTCTTAGATGTTCTTATGAACAGCTAGCTCATGCCAGCTAGCCGCTAAGATCAACTAGCCACCTTGAAGCTAACAGTTTAGCCACTCATTCGCAGATGTTTCTGTGCTTTTTGTACTTCAGGGACCGGTCATATCCTATCACACCTCTGTCAACCAGTGATTCATATTTTCATTCATTCTTTAAGACAAATTTACATTAGTTGGCTGAGGCTTGATCCGACATAGGAGCTAGCCAGCTAAGACCAGCAATAACAATGTAAAAGGGAAGGTGGAATTAAATGCGGCTCTTAGCGATTTAAAGAGACACGCACTGAAACAAGCCATTCTGAGAAAGATTGGAAAAGATGATTCACAGTGTTGCTGCAATAATTAAATAATTTAAGGCAATTTGACCAAAATATGTCACAAATGTCCTATGGTCTTCATTTAACAACCATAGGACAAAATATGTCCTATGGTCTCCATTTAACCTAACTTGCATTTTTTTGGCCTGTGGGAGGAAACCAGAGTACCCAGGGTAAACCCATGCAGACATGTGGAGAACATGCAAACTCCACACAGAACGGTCACTGATGGGTCAGGGGGTGGGATCGATCCCGTGACCTTCTTACTGTGCTGCCACTGTGCTAACCATTGCGCCACTGAGCTGCAGCAAAAGGGAACTTTTAGTAGTACAGTATTAATTAATAGTATTAAAAGAGTAGCTATTAAAAAGTCCCTGATAAGCAGTAAACAGATATTTGAAGCTGCTGGTGTCTCCGGAGTGGAGACCTCTCGATGCAGGATCCACCAGAGGCTTGCAGGTGTGCGTAAAGTTGTATTTTGGCCACACCTAAAAAGTGCTCACAAAGAGAAACATTTGCAGAGGGCTCAGAAATGCATAAAGACTGTTTTTCAAACAGTTTTATTTACTGATTAATGCCATGTTACACTGGATGGCTACGATGGATGGAGGTTTGGATGGGTGGTGAATGGCCATCCTGTTCCAACAAGACTGCAACATTAGCAAGGGGATGAAGGGGTGATGGTTTGGGCTGCACTAGTGGGAAGTGAGATGGTAGGTCCCTTTAGGGCCTCTGAGGGTGTCAAACTGACCTCTGCAAAATCTGTGGCATTCTTAAATAACCATTTTCCTGCCATGGTATAAAAACAATAACTATGCCTTTTGAAATAATTTTTTTTTCATGCAAGGCAACACACCATCCCATGCTGCAAAACACACCATTGACTCCTTGCTTGCTGTGCCCGTAAAAGAAGATAAATTCATGGTGTGGCCATCATTATCCCCTGACTTCAATCCTATTGGGTTCAGTTTTGGGACCATTATTATTCAATATGTATATAAACGATATATGTAAAGTCTCAAAAAAAATGGACTCAATATTGTTTGCCGATGACACTAATCTGCTATGCAGTGGAAACAATTTGGAACAACTTATGGATACACTCGGGAAGGAATTAGGAAAGCTTAAACTGTGGTTTGATTCAAACAAATTAACGCTCAATTTAAGTAAGACAAAATTTATAGTCTTTAACAACCATCACAACAATCCAGTACCTAAACTCAGTGTAAATGGTGTAGAGATTGAAAGGGTATCTGAAACCAAATTCCTTGGAGTAATAATTGATAACAAACTGTGTTGGAAGTCACATATTAATTATATTAAAGGTAAAGTCTCCAAATCAATTGCAATATTACACAGAGTGAAATATTTGCTGAATCAACCCACACTATACACCTTGTATCATTCATTAATACTCCCATACATGACATATTGTAATGAAGTATGGGGAAATACATATAAAACAAACATATAGCCACTCTTTATGCTTCAAAAGAGAGCTATTAGAATAATAAACAAAGCAGCTTACAGGGAACCAACAAACCCACTTTTTCTTAAACAAAAAACTCTCAAGCTGAAAGATCTGGTTGACTTTAAAACCGCAATAATAATGTTCAAAGTGAAGAATTTATCACTGCCTGCAAATATCCAAAAGTTGTTCCAAACAAGGGAGAAACGATATCACTTCAGAGGAACATGTATATTTCAAAAGCCTACAGTGAGAACAACCACCAAGCAACACTGTATTTCAGTGCAAGGAGTCAGATTATGGAACGATTATGGACCTGAATTAAAATCATGTACAACGCTTGGACAATTTAAACAAAAACTAAAGGAAGAAATACTCCAAACATATTTACAAGGCGACATGTAAACTCACATAAGGATTGACATATCCAGCCTGTGTTGTGTTGTAGCTTAGTTTTTTTTTTTTTTTTTTCTCTCTGTGACATTCTGTCTTAGATTTGTCTTGAATAGTAACTGTTTAACTTAGCTTAGCTTAGTTTTTTTTTTTTTTTTTTTTCTCAGTCACACTTTGTCTTAGCTTTGTTCTAAATTGTAATCACTCTTGTCTTGTTTACTCTTTTTTCTTTGAATTCTTGGATGGAATATGGGTGGGCAATATAAGCTGCGGCTTCAGCCATCACCCATTTCGGATAACTCACGTGGAATTGTTTAGTAGAAGGAGTCTTTGTCTAATTTGACCTTGTTGTTATATTATACAGTTTCTTTAACCTGTACTGTATTATCCGAAATAAATAAATTCAATTCAATTCTATTGAGAGCCTGGGGCACACTTTTAAGACAGCAGATCCGGGAGGCAATATTGGCACCCTCAAATGAAATGTAGACAGATACTTTACAAGGACTTACAAGTAAAACCAATGAGAGAGTTTGTGAACTTTTGATTTTGATATCTGGTGTAACCTCACCCCCCTTTTGCAGTAATAACTGCAGCTAAATGTTTCTGGTAACTGTTGATCAGTCCTGCACATCAGCTTGGAGAAATTTTAGCCCATTCCTCCATTCAACCCTGGGATGTTGGAGGGTTTCCTTGCATGAACTGCTCACTTCAGGTCCTTCCACAACATCTCATTTGGATTAAGGGCAGGACTTTGACTTGGGCATTCCAAAACATTAACTTTATTCTTCTTTAACCATTCTTTGGTAGAACAACCTGTGTGCTTAGGATCGATGTCTTGCTGCATGACCCACTTTCTCTTGAGAATCAGTTCATGGACAGATGTCCTGACATTTTCCTTTAGTATTTGCTGGTATAATTCAGAATTCATTTTCCATCAATGATGGCAAGCTGTCCTGGCTCAGATGCAGCAAAACAGGCCCAAACCATGATACTACCACCATCATGTTTCACAGATGATATACAGTAAAGCTCTTATGCTGGAATTCAGTGTCTTCCTTTCTCCAAACATAACACTTCTCATTCAAACCAAAAAGTTCTGTTGTGGTCTCATCTGTCCACAAGACATTTTCCAATAGCCTTCAGGCTTGTTCGCGTGATCTTTAAGCAAACTGCAGATGGGCAACAGTGCTCTTTTTGGAGAGTAGTAGCTTTCTCCTTGCAACCCTGCCATGCACACCATTGTTCAGTGTTCTCCTGATGGTGGACTCATGAGGCAACACACCATCCTCACTTGCATCCTCGGTGCTCAGTCATACGTCTCACATAGATGACAGTTTGTGTGTGTGTATAGGTTAACTGTGTTTTGTTTTAATGTGTGAAGCACTTTGTGTTACAACTTTTGTATGAAAAGTGCTCTATAAATGGAGCTTTGATTGACTGATTGATGAACATTAACATTAGCCAATGCAGGAGAGGCCTTCAGTCGCTTAGAAGTTACCCTTGGGTCCTTTGTGTCCTCGCCGACTACTACATGCTTAGCTCTTGGAGTGATCTTAGTTGGCCGACTACTCCTAGGGAGGGTAACAATGGTCTTAAATTTCCTCCATTTATACACAGTCTGTCTTACTGTGGATTGGTGGAGTCCAAACTCTTTAGAGATGGTTTTGTAACCTTTTCCAGCCAAATGAGCATCAACAACCCTTTTACTGAAGTCCTCAGAAATCTCCTTTGTTCATGCTATGATACACTTCCACAAACATGTGTTAACACTTTGGTAGATCTTTAAATAAAAGATTCTTCAAATAAAACAGGATGCCCACTCACACCTGATTCTCATCCCACTGACTGAAAACACCTGACTCTAATTTCACCTTCAAATTACCTGCTAATCCTAGAGGTTCACAAACTTTTGCTACTCAGATATGTAATATTGGATCATTTTCATCAATAAATAAATGACAAAGTAAAATATTTTTGTCTCATTTATTTAACTGGATTCTCTTTGTCTACTTTTGTATGAAAATCTGATGTTTTAGGTCATATTTGTGCAAAAATGTAGAAAATTCTAAAGGGTTCACAAACTTTAAAGTACCACTGTATGGCCAATTTATGTGGAGAAAAGTTCTAGATGTGTGAGAGAACAGGTTGCACATTTATCTGGGAAAGTAACAAATTTACATGAAAAAGCTGCAATTTTATGTAAAAAGTCAATTTTGTAGGGGGAAAAAAAATCACATTTATCAGAAAAATGGTAGAAATAGCTTGAAGTTCCAGTTGGCATTCCCTACAGCACAGGTGTCAAACTCATTCTGTGGAGGGCCAAGACCCTGCAGGTTTTACCTCCACCCAGTGTCTTCAACAGGTGATTTCACTGAATTTCTTCCCACTGATTGCTGATCAGTGAAAACACCTGCTCAAGACACTGGGTAGAAGCAAAACACGCAGGCTCTTGGCCCTCCATGGAATGAGTTTGACACCCCTGCCCTACAGTCTTTCATTTCAGTGTCTTAATCCTTTTCGGGTCACGGGGTAGGGGGCTGGAGCCTATCCCAGCATCTTTTGGGTGAGAAGCAGGTACACCCTGATCAGATCGCCAGGGTTAACATAGAAAGACAGACAACCACTCACTCTCACATTCAAACCTAAGAACAATTTAGAATGTCTTTGACTGTGGGAGAAAACCGGAGTAACCCCACACAGACACGGGGAGAACATGCAAACTCCACACAGAAGGGTCACCACTGGCCAGGAGTGGGATTGAACCCACAACCTTCTTGCTGTGCTGGCACAGTGCTAACCATTGCTCCACCAAGCTGCCCATTTCATTGTCTAATTAAATGTGATCTACAGTCCAAATGTCCACATAGTATGACAGTGATACACTAGCAAACTGATTTGAACACCCATAATTAAATAAAATGAGTTTCTGCCATGAATTGTGTCACACCATAGACTGTCCAATGGAAACGGGACCCGATTTTTGTAGTTCTGACATGAGTTCTGGGTTTTTCGTTCTGCAGGGATGAATTGTGATCAAAAAAATTTAGTGTTAACCAAACGTTGCACAATTAATGTGTTAACTTTTTAATCTACTAATTTTTTAAAAATTGTTTTCAAAATGTAAAAAAATATCATCGTGAGTAGTTTTGCTTTTAATGTGACCAGCATTGTCATTTTTGTCATTTAATTATTCACATGGGTTATTGCCAGTAAGAGGTTTATAGTCCTCTTCTTCTGCTGCCTTTTTATTGCATTAAGTGCTGGTTGCGTCTCAACTGAGAGCTAACTTAACAGTCTCTCTGTGACCTATGTTTTTTCTTTCCCTACTTCAGGTCACCATGGTGAACAGCAGGGTGGAGGCACCCACAGTGGCAGTGATGGGCAGTGGCTCTGTGACAGCAGGCAGGTCATGCGCGGGATGCGGAGGTCGAATCGCGGACCGATTCCTGCTCTTCTCCATGGAGCGCTACTGGCACACTCGCTGTCTCAAGTGCTCATGCTGCCACGCTCAGCTGGGCGAGTACAGCAGCACCTGCTACAGCAAAGGCGGCATGATCCTCTGCAAGAACGACTACATCAGGTGAGCGCCGCCAATGGATATCTTTTCAGGCCCAAAGCATGGCTGACCACTGTTAAGCCCTTTCAGCAGAAAATATAAGCTGCTCCCTGTGAGACGCTAAATGTGTGTGTCTTAAGTAGAGCGGTGTAACACATATGGGGATTTTGTGGGTTGCCACATCTCCGGAGCAAACAGAGTATTGGATGTGGAAAGCTGCAGTTCAAGGCCTGCTGGGGAGTAATAGAGACACAGCAGACTTTGTGTGTCAGGCCAGTAATAATACAGCAACTTTAGCAGCATGTTCATGAAATAAATAAAGCTCTGACTGTGGACTTGCATTACACCATACTCTGTTTAATCACAAAAAAGTCTGTCACATTAGAGAAATTCCACATTTATTCGGGCAGTAAATTTGGTTGGCAGAGCAGATATTTGTTCAAATGCAACATCAAAATTTTCCAGATTAAAATTCACCTGGTTTTACAGTGGTGTAACTCAAAAGTAGAAGTTGGATCCTAGCTTACACTTTGCTGTACATTTTTTTTTTTAATTTTTGGACTAATCTGTAGTTATACTAGCCTCAGTTCATTCTCTGCCTGAAAGGAGTCATTTCAGTCTGTCTCCGAGGCCACCATTCCTTTATGATGACTTTCTTCTCACTGTTTGCTCCTCAAAACAGAATGTTTTGGAAATATTATCAAAAATGTCAGGTGACCATATATCAACTACGGTGGTCACGGAATCTTGTCCCTGCTTTTCACAGAGATGATGTAGTCCTGTTGGCTTTAGTGAGCAGTAACGACCTACAGATCCTACTGGAGTAGTTTGCTACCGAGTGTGAAGCAGCCAGGGTGAGGATCAGCACCAGAAATCCAAATTAGTGGTCCTCAGCTGAAAAAAGGTGAACTGTCCTATCTGGATTTGGAACAAGCTCATGCCTCAAGTGGAGGAGTTCCAGAATCTTGTGGTTTTTTTCACGAGTGAGGGGAGAATGAACTTGCAGATTGACAGACTGATCAGAGCAGTATCTGTAGTGATGTGGAAGTTGTTCCAGTCTGCTGTGGTGAAGAGGACGCTAGAACAAAGCAAAGCTGTCGATTTACCGGCCAGTCTACTTACCTTCTCTCACTTTCAGCCACAAACTTTGGATACTGACCAAAAGAATAAGATTGCAGATACAAGTGGCCGAAATGAGCTTTCTCTGTAGGGTTTCTGTGCTCACCCTTAGAGATTGTTTAAGGAGCTCAGTCATCCTACAGAGACTCAGAATAGAGCTGCTGCTCATCCCCACTGAAAAGAGCCAGCTGAGGTAGTTTGGGCATCTGAGTTGGATGCTTCTTGGATGGTTCCCATGTGAGGTGCTTTGGCCATGTCCCACTGGGAGGACACCCCAGGGCAGACGAAGGGCATGTTGGAAAGACTATCGGCCCTATTATAGCAATCAACAGTACACATTTGTGGCATGCTTCCCATTTTGTGCCAGTGGATTTGTCAGTTTATAGCAGCGCATTGTCTGTTTTTTTTTTGTGGGGGAGGGGGGGTTGCTTTGTGTCATGCCATCTAATTACCTGTGTAACAGAGTCAATAAAAGCATTCCTACTTGGCTTGCCAAGTGGGTTGACCCTCTTGGTGTCACAGGTACAAAGCATCCAGAAAGTATTCACCGCGCTTCACTTTTACCACATTTTATGTTACAGCCTTATTCCAAAAGGGATTAAATTCATTTTTCCTCAAAATTCTACACACAGCACCCCATAATGAGAATGTGAAAAAGTTTTTTTGAGATTTGTGCAAGTTTCTTAAAAATAAAAACTAAGAAATGACATGTACATAAGTATTCACAGCCTTTGCTCAATATTTTGTTGATGTACCTTTGGCAGCAATTACAGCCTCAAGTCTTTTTGAATATGATGCCACAAGCTTGGCACACCTATCTTTGGGCAGCTTGGCCCATTCCTCTTTGCAGCACCTCTCAAGCTCCATCAGGTTGGATGGGAAGCGTTGGTGCACAGCCATTTTCAGATCTCTCCAGAGATGTTCAATTGGATTCAAGTCTGTGTTCTGGCTGGGCCACTCAAGGACATTCACAGAGTTGTCCTGAAGCCACTCCTTTGATATCTTGGCTGTGTGCTTAGGGTCATTGTCCTGCTGAAAGATGAACCGTTGCCCAGTCTGAGGTCAAAAGCGCTCTGGAACAGGTTTTCATCTAGGATGTCTCTGTACATTGCTGCATTCATCTTTCCCTCTGTCCTGACTAGTCTCCCAGTTCCTGCCACTGAAAAACATCCCCACAGCATGATGCTGCCACCACCATTGGCATGGTTTTGAGTGGTGCCTGGTTTCCTCCAAACATGACGCCTGGCATTCACACCAAATTCAATATTTGTCTCATCAGACCAGAGAATTTTGTTTCTTATGGTCTGAGAGTCCTTCAAGTGCCTTTTGGCAAACTCCAGGTTGTTTGCTATGTGTCTTTTATAAAGGAGTGGCTTCCGTCTGTCTACTCTACCATACAGGCCTGAATGGTGGATTGCTGCAGAGATGGTTGTCCTTGTGGAAGATTCTCCTCTCTCCACAGAGGAACACTGAAGCTCTGACAGAGTGACCATCAGGTTCTTGGTCACCTCCTTGACTAAGGCCCTTCTCTCCCGATTGCTCAGTTTAAACAGCTGGCCAGCTCTAGGAAGAGTCTTGGTGGTTCCAAATTTCTTCAATTTACAGATGATGGAGGCCACTGTGCTCATTGGGACCTTCAAAGCAGCAGAAATTTTTCTGTACCTTTCCCCACATTTGTGCCTCGAGACAATCCTGTCTCAGAGGTCTACAGACATTTCCTTTGATTTCATGCTTGGTTTGTGCTCTCACATGCACTGTCAACTGTGGGACCTTATATAGACAGGTGTGTGCCTTTCCACATCATGTCCAATCAACTGAATTTACCACAGGTGGACTCCTATTAAGCTGTAGAAACATCTCAAGGATGATCAGTGGAAACAGGATGCACCTGAGCTCAATTGAGCTTCATGGCAAAGGCTGTGAATGCTTATGTACATGTGATTTCTTTTTTATTTTTAATAAATTTGGAAAAATCTCAATTTTTTTTTTTCCACATTGTCATTATGGGGTATTGTGTGTAGAATTTTGAAGAAAAAAATTAATTTAATCCCTCTGTAATGAGGCTGTAACATAAAATGTGGAAAAAGTGAAGCGCTGTGAATACTTTCGGGATGCACTGTAGAGTGCCAGACTCTAAAGTGGGAGTTTGTGAGTTCAAACCCCTGTTGGATGCCACAAGTTGGACTTGGCTCATCCCTTTGGTCACATGTGCACTGTGCCACCACTTTGCACTGCAAGAAGGAGACTTATTTAAGAGAGGTGTGGCACTGGTGCAATCTCAGCGCATTGGTATTTTATTGCATTTTATGGCAATGTGCTTTTGATCTGGAAAAAAGAGGTCAGAAGCACATTGTCAATGAGATTTCATTGACAAAAAAAATAAATAAATTTTTTAAAAAAAGAGGGCGGTGCGGTGGGGCAGTGGTTAGCACTGCGGCAGCACAGTAACTCGCCCTTGGCCATGGGATCCCTGGTTCGATCCCAGCCCTTGACCAACAGTGATCTGTGTGGAGTTTGCATGTTCTCCCCGTATCTGCGTGGGTTTACTCCGGGATTTCTCCGGTTTCCTCCCACATGCCAAAAACATGCAGGTTAGGTTAACTGGAGACTCTAAAGTGGCCCTAGGTGTGAATGTGTGTGTGAATGGCTAAGAGATAGCGCCGTACCGTGGCTGCTTCATCCATGTAGGTGGATGCCCTCAATTTCCCCTCTGGGGATCAATAAAGTATACAAAATCAAAAAAAAAAAAAAATCAAAATGAGATTTCAGTGGTGTGTTTTGAAATCACACAGGTCCGACTGACAGGAGCACATGAAGAAACAACATGCGTTGGGATTTTCAGTTATTTTATTGAATATAGTTGTAACAATTATAACCACCCATCATTTTAATTATAACAAGATAAGATAAGATAAGCCTTTATTAGTCCCACAATGGGGAAATTCCAGGATTGCAACAGCACAGGGATAGCAACACTCAGAAGGCAAGAAAAAACCAGAGCAGCTAGTATACATATGTACATATTAATATAAAAATATATATACACACACACACACACACACACACACACACACACACAGTGCGGAGCATTGTGGTTGGTGGATGTGCAGATAGATGATGCACTTAATAGTTTTGTATTCCATCCACATTTTCATTTTATCTGCCTCCATGACCAAAACTGGGCATAGATGAGATATGATCTTTGTCTGTTTGCATACATTCACAATGGTTACAGTATGTACGTATTGCAGGACTGTCACCGTGAATTTGTTAATAACAAGTTAACCCCTTGCACTCCGGTCAATTTTCCTAAAAATGCCAAAAAATAATGTGCCCAAAGTAAATCGAAAGCTGTTCCTCAACCCTTTGCAGCATCTTCATGGGGTTGGTCTCATTTAAAAGAAAACACTTTAAATTTTTTGGCAAAAAAAAACATGATCTCTCTAAGTGCTCCGGCCACTGAGTTACAGTCATCTAAACATAGTGAACTTGAAGAAAATAAATTTGGCCTGGGTGTTTTTTTTGGATACAAATGCTTGCAAATAACACACAGCTTCAGATCCGGGCTGAAAAATGCAACAGAAATGTAGAACCAAGTGTTATCCAGCTGAGGTACAAATTTTGTAACAATACCACAAAAAAATGAATATTTTACACAGCTTTATACTCAGGCTGTTCCCAGGCGTTTTGGAACTCTGCCAAATTGTGCCAAATGGCACAGTTTGGAAAAACGTCTGTAACTTTTGAATGATTCAATGTAGAAGCTTCATTTAGGGCTCTAATGAAAGGTCACATTCAGCGCTGTGTCTGTGTGTGTGTGTGTGTGTGGGGGGGGGGGGGGTTGTCCACTCCCCCCCCCGCTACAGGGGACGGAGATCCGCCCTCGCTGCATGACGGATTACACTCTGATGTGGCATGTTTCCACAGCAACGCTGTCACCGCGGCTCCCCCCACCCCCCCGCTACAGAATCGTAGCGGCAAGGGGGGGGGGGCGTTCACTGTCTGGAGGCGGTGAAGAACTGTGTAACGCGGCGCACGCACTTCGGACATCGTGCGCCGCACAGTTGTAATTTACCGATCGGTCAAAAGTCATTTTGGATTACAATTTTCAGGGATAAAGAATAATTTAGCTTATAACAGCTTACCTCTTCACAGCAGCAGAGTCCTGGCGAACTTCTCTTCCTCACTGTCAGACGAACGCGACGCTGGTCCGCTCGTGGTTCTGGTCTCGCGACCCGATCAAAACATAATTCCATTATTGCGGTTTTGTGCTTCCATGATTGTTTTTTTGGCGAACGATTTTTCAAAACAAATAACAGTAGTAATTAAAAACAGACTGGCGAAGGCGTGTGTGTCACTCAGCCTTTGTCTTCAGCCTCCGTCGGTCTATGACCATGGAAGAAATCATAACGTCTACTCTGCTGGAACCAAAACAAATAAGCACCGCCTGTGGCCGAACATGCCGGTGCACGAATGGCACTCCCTGTCACACAGGTTGCATTTGTGGGTGGTCTTCGTGCTGCTGGGTCTGTGGGTTCTACCTGCGGGTCCTTTTTTTCTCTGCAGCAGCAGTCTCTTTTCACCCAGCCTTAAAAAAAACAGCTCGCGAACTTCTCTGCTTCAACTGGCTCACTGCATTCACAGCGTTGGGAGGCGGGTCCTTCTGGCTAGGTTTTCATTCATTGGTTCTTCAAAGTTTCAGAAACCCAATTCAAGGCTCTTATTAGTCGAATGAGAGGTCAATCAGATGAACTAATCTGTTCGCGGCTGTGTCTGCAGCTTTTATTTTCAGTGCGCGCTTGGACGCCACACCACCTACATCACCATCTCCATCATGCGTCCTAGAGCGCACGAGAGCGCCCTCGTGCGCTCTAGGACGCAGAGACTTGCCCACCCGTTGGACAACGGAATGCAAGAGGTTAACATAGCTCACCACCTAACAGCGCTATTTTTATTGATGCACGATTAATGGAGAAATGTTCTGCAACTGCTGGACCGCATGAAACATACAAACCACCCACACAAGCCCCATTCCCTACTCGCTAAATTCGGACAGTCCGTATCCTGGAGGAGAAAGAAGGTGTCATGATTCAGTACCAGAAAGGCTCAAATGCAGGGCAGCCACACTGAATGAACATTCAGACTTGAGTGGGAAAATCTGAGACAACTTTAATGAAAACAAAAAAACATCAAACTAAATTAATGAACATAGAATACACACAATTACAGAACAACGCAAAATGGACACCAACTTAAATGCACACAAAAACAGGATCACCTGGAGTCCCACGTACATAGCCTGCAGGGAGAGGAAGGGAGAAATAATTAATTACAGAAATTACTAGGGAGGAGGAAGATGAGAGGGAAGAGAATGGCTTACTGTACAAGGCAGAGGACCTGGCAGGGAACTCCTGCATGGGACACACAATAGGAAGGGACAGGATGAGGAATGGATGGGTTGACCTAGGTGAAGAGTCTGTTGTCTGAAGAAGAGTGGTTCAGGTGAGCGTGCATGGCCCCGGAGGCACACTGCTGAAGTGGCAGCAAAACCTGAGGAGGAGAGGATACACAAGGGTGAGACAACAGGAAGAATGATTTGCCAAACAACATAAACTGAAGTTGTTCACGGCAGCAATAGCCAGTGGTCCAGCGGAGAAGCCTTCACACACTGGCTCTTTTATACGCTGGTAGATTAGAAAGCGGCAGGTGTGTCAAATCATGCAGGTACACTGAGTTCTGGAGCCGGGAAGATACGGAAACAGGAGGGGAGGGGGAGCACACTCAACTGATCATCACAGTGCCCCCCCCCCCCCAAGGGACACCTCTGGACTTTTGAGGATGCACCCGATGGAATGCCCGAACCATGCCCTGGCCATGGAATTAGGACTGTAGAATCCATGACCTCTTCTCCTGTCCATACCCCTTCCAGTGGACCAAGTACTGAAGGCCCCGGCCTCGACGACAGACGTCCAAGATCGTCTGTACGGTGTAGGTGATCTGACCATCGATGATTTGGGGGGGGGGGCATCCCGAAGAGGGCAAAGAGGGCTGGCAGACAGGGGTTTAATCCAGGAAATGTGGAAGGTCAGATGGATGTGTACAGTAGGCGGCAGGTCGAGCCGAACAGTGACATCGTTTATGATGTGAGAGATGGTAAACAGACCCAGATAGTGTGGTGACGGCTTCTGAGACTCCGTCTTCAATGGCACCTGCTCGGCGGACAGCCAGACCTTCTGTCCCATGGTGTACTTGGGCGCCAGTGCACATCTGCGGTTGGCGTAGTGTTGGTTCCACTCAGATGAACAGAGAAGAGCAACTTGAGTGGCCCTCCACAGACAGCGACAGCTGGGCGCATGGGCCTCCACAGCTGGCACGGTGATCCCCTTCTCCGCCATAGGTAATAACGGTGGCGTGTACCCCATGGAAGGGCGTCAGGCCAGTAGTGGAGGAGACGGCAGTGTTATGTTTGTATTCCACCCAGGTCAGGTGGGAGCTCCAGGTGGTAGGGTTGTCAGATGCTACACACCTCAGGGTGTCCTCCAGAGATTGGCTTGCACGCTCAACCTGACCGTTGCTCTGCGGATGGTATCCCAAAGTGAGACTGGCGGTGGCACCAAGGGAGTGACAAAAAGCCTTCCAGACCTGTGATGTAAACTGTGGCCCTCGGTTCGAGACAATGTATATGGGGATCTCATGCAAGTGGATAACGTGGATGGTGAGAAGGTTGGCAGTTTCAGTAGCAGAGGGTAATTTGGGAAGGGGAACTAAATGAATAGCCTTAGAAAAGTGATCAAAGATAGTAAAAATGACAGTTACCTTGTGAGGGGGGAAGGCCCATGACGAAGTCGATGGCAATATGGGACCAGGGGCGGCTAGGGATGGGGAGGGGATGAAGGAGGCCAGCTGGGCAAGAAGAGTCAGATTTATTTGCAGCACCGACATGACACGCTTTCACATACTCCTGCACATCTCTCGTGAGCGTAAGCCACCAAAAAACTTACTGTAACAGTTCAATTGTCCGAGAAATACCGGGATGACAGGCGAAAAAAATGGTGTGTCCCCATTTAATGACATCACTGCGTAAGGAGGAGGGGACATACAGTTGGTTGGCTGGGCCTTCCTCAGGAATGGGTTCGGAGGACTGAGCCTCCTGGACCCTCTGCTCGATCTCCCAAAAGAGGGCTCCTAAAACACAAGAAGAGGGCAGGATAGTCTCTGGAGGGTAAGCAGCGGCTGCAGCGAGGGAGGAAGAATCGGAGGAGAACTGGCGCGAGAGAGCATCGGGCTTGACATTACAGGACCCTGGGCGGTAGGTAATGGAGAGATTAAATCTAAGAAAAAAACAGGGCCCACCGTGCTTGTCAAGAGTTTAACCGTCTGGCAGATCTGAGGTATTCTAAATTTTTATGATCCGTCCAGATAATGGCTGATTGCTTTGCTCCCTCCAGCCAGTGCCTCCATTCCTCCAGCGCCAATTTAATGGCCAACAGCTCGCGGTCTCCTTTGTCTTAATTCCACTCAGCTGGGGTCAGCTAGCGAGAGAAATATGCACGTGGATGAAGCTTCTGATCAGAGCTGAAACGCTGGGAAAGAACAGTGCCCAGCCCCGAATCAGAAGCATCAACCTCGACGATGAACTTAGCCTGTGGGTCAACCTGTGCCAAGATGGGTGTGCCAGTAAAGAGGGCCTCAAGTGTCGCAAAAGCCCGTTCAATGGCCTCAGACCACTTGAACGGGACTTTGGTGGAAGTTACCTGCATAAGTGTCAGGGTCACTTTACTGTAGTTGTGGATAAATCAGCGGTAGAAGTTGGCAAAGCCCAGGAAATGCCAAAGCTGTTTCCTGGACTGAGGGGTTGGGCAGTTTACTACCGCCTTTACCTTAGCCGGGTCAGCCTTTAACGCACCTTCAGCTACGATGAACCCCATGAAGGAAGTGGAACGGGTGGTAAACTCACACTTCTCGGCTTTCACAAAAAGCTGGTTCTCTTGCAGCCACTGCAGGACAGTTCGTATATGGACTACATGCTCCTCCAGTGTGCAAGAGAAAATAAGAATGTCGTCTAAATAAACAAAAATGAACTGATTCATCATGTCCCGCGGGACATCATTGATTAAATGCTGGAAGACGGCGAGGGCATTGGTCAGGCCGAAGGGCGTAACCAGTTACTCAAATTGGCCCAGATGTGTTTTAAAAGAAGTCTTCCACTTGTCTCCCTCGTGTATGCGAACAAAATGGTATGCATTACGGAGATCGAGTTTGGTGAAGAACCGTGCCTGTTGGAGAAGTTCAAAGGCCGAATTAATGAGAGGCAACGGATATTTATTCTTAATGGTGATAGCGTTAAGCTCACAATAATCAATGTACAACCGCAGTGACCTGTCCTTTTTGCCCACAAAAAAGAACCCAGTACCAAGAGGGGCGGACGACGGACGAATAAGGCTGGCGCTGAGGAAGTCTTTAATGTAGGTCTGAATCACCTCCCTCTCCGGCCTAGACAAACTGTAGAGCCGACTGCATGGTAGCCGCGTGCCCGGAGGGAGGTCAATAGCACAGTCATAGGACCGATGAGGTGGTAACGAAAGGACCCTTGATTTGCTAAAAACCTCCCTTAAGTCGTGATAGACCTCTGACACGTGGCTGAGATCCGTCGGCTCACCTGGAGGGAAGGAGATGGGGAGAGTGGGCAAGCATGTGGCCGAGCGGAGACATGATGAAAGACAAAAAGAGCTCCAGGAAGAAATGGAGCCCTGGTCCCAGTTAATAATGGGGTTGTGTTTGCGAAGCCACAGATACCCCAGAATCACTGGTGCAGATGACTGAGGAAGGACAAAAAACTGGATAGTCTTGTGGTGGTTATCGGACAGAATGACAGAAATAGGCTCAGTTTGAAGGGTAACTGCCACTAGCCCACATGCAGATAGAGCAGAAACACTTAATGGTATTGAGAGGTTCCTGGTGGGGATCTTAAATTTTTGAATCAGACCCTGTTGAGTGAAACTTTGTTCAGCTCCGGAATCAATCACAGCTGATGTTTTGCACTTGGCCCCTGGCAACTGAATGAGAGCAGGGAGTGCAAAACTACTGGGAGGACTTGAGGAAGATCCTCTCGCCAGACCCCCCACAGTTACCGACAGGCCGGATCTTGTGGCTGAATGGGGACATTTTGATATTGCGTGATCAGTAGCCCCTCAATACATGCAAGCCCCCACCTCCTTCCGGTGCTTGTGTTCCTCCGGAGTTAGATGAGTCCGACCGCGGACCATCGGCTCTGGTGGTGACGCCGACTGGGCAGCACGGGAGGACGAGGGAGCCGGACGTGAAGCGGACAAGGAAGCAGCAATCCTCTGCTCCCTTGTGCACTCACAATACCGGTTATCAAGGGCCACTGCCTGCACAATTAATTCATCCAAAGAGGAGGGATGAGCGCGGATAGCCTGTTCGTTGCAGAGGTTGGCATTAAGACTCCAGAGAAAGACGCTGCATAGCGCAATGTCATTCCATCCGGAGTCTGCCACGGCGACCCGAAACTCGACCAAAAAGTCAGTGGCTGACCGACTTCCTTGCCTGAGTCCCATTAACTGGCTGGCGATATTTCCCTCACTCTCCGTATGGTTGAACGCCGGGGTGAATTCCTGCACAAACCAATCATATGTGTACAGGGGCCCCTCCGGACCGCTTAAGATGGACTGAGCCCACTTAAGTGCCCGGTCACGGAGCAACAGGGTCATGAAATGAATTTTTGCCGAATCATCCCTATACTGCCCCTCCACCTGCTGAAAATAAAGCCAGCAGTGAAGCAGAAATCCTTTGCATCCTCCCACCTCCCCTGCATAGGGGGCAGGCGAGGGGGTGGAAACAGTCCTGCGGATGGGAGGAGCTGCCGGAGCAGCAGGTTCAGGAGAAGACACCGCACCAGGAAGTCGACACAAGTGCTCTGTGACAGTAGCCAATTGTTGGGTGACAGTTTGAAATTGTTCAAATAAGAAAGTAACCTGATGCTCCGTGGCATCCAAACACAAGAGTGCAGACTGTTCACCCGGTGAAGCGTCCGCTGAGCCTCAATCCTGGCTGGACCGTTCTGTCATGATTCAGTAACAGAAAGGCTCAAATGCAGGGCAGCTACACCAAATGAACACTCAGACTCGAGTGGGAAAATTTGAGACAACTTTAATGAAAACAAAGACATCAAACGCTAACTTAATGACCATAAAATACACACAATTACAGAACAACACAAAATGGACACCAACTTAAATACACACAAAAACAGGAGCACGCTGGAGTCCCACGTAGCCTGCAGGGAGAGGAAGGGAGAAATAATTAATTACAGAAATTACTAGGGAGGAAGAAGATGAGAGGGAAGAGAATGGCTTACTGTACAAGGCAGAGGACCCGGCAGGGAGCTCCTGCATGGGACACACAATAGGAAGGGACAGGATGAGGAATGGATGGGTTGACCTAGGTGAAGAGTCCGTTGTCAGAAGAGGAGTGGTTCAGGCGAGTGTGCATGGCCCTGGAGGCACACTGCTGATGTGGCAGCAAAACCTGAGGAGGAGAGGATACACAAGGGTGAGACAACAGGAAGAACGATTTGCCAAACAACATAAACTGAAGTTGTTCACGGCAGCGATACCCAGCGGTCCAGCAGAGAAGCCTTCATACACTGGCTCTTTTATACACTGGTAGACCAGGAAGTGGCAGGTGTGTCAAATCACGCAGGTACGCTGATAAGCTCCGGAGCCGGGAAGACACAGAAACAGGAGGGGAGGGGGAGCATGCTGACCTGATCATCACAGAAGGTTTGATGTGAAAAGATTATGAAGAGCTGCCTGCTGCTGCTCACACAATCCAATATGGAATGCATGGAGTGAATTTAGTATCAAAAATATTTTGAACTCATAAATTAATGCTCAAATGATTCCATTGTTTGTTGTTGCAAATAAAGTTTTATAACCATGTAAAATAAATCTGTGTGAGAAAATATATTAATATAATAATATAAAAATATTTGTATTTGCAATGAAAATTTATGAGGTGACTAAGACATTTACAAACCCCATTTCCAATGAAGTTGGGTCATTGTGTAAAACGTAAATTAAAAACAAAATACAATGATTTAAAAATCCTTTTCAACCTATATTCAATTGAGTACACTACAAAAAACAAGATATTTAATGTTAAAACTGGTAAACTTTGTTTTATTTTTGCAAAACACTCATTTTCAATTTGATGCCTGCAACACATTAAAAAAAAAAATAAAGCTGGGATAGGGGCATAAAAAGACTGAGAAAGTTGAGGAATGCTCAAAAAACACCTTTTTGGAACAGTCCACAAGTAAACAGGTTAATTGGAAACGTGTGAGTGTCATGATTGGGTATAAAAAGAGCATCCCGAAAGACTCAGTTGTTCATAAGCAAGGATGGGGAGAAGTTCACCACTTTGTGAACAACCGCATGGTCAAATAGTCCCAACAGTTTAAGAACAACATTTCTCAACATAAAACTGCAAGAAATTTAGGGGGTCCATCGTCTACAATCCATAATATCATCAAAAGATTCAGAGAATTTGGAGAAATTTTTGTATGTAGGTGGCAAGACTGAAAACCAATGCTGAATGCCTGTGACCTTTGATCCCTCAGGTGGCACTGCATTAAAAACCGATATAATTCTGTACAGGATATTATGACGTGGGCTCAGCCACACTTTGGAAAAACCTTGTCAGTTAACACAGTTTGTCACTACATCTATAATTGCAAGTTAAAGTTCTACCATGCAAAGTGAAAGCCATATATCAACAACACCCAGAAACACTGCCAGTTGCTTTGGGCCCCACCTAATTTGAGATGAACTGAAACAAATCGGAAAAGTATGCTGTGGTTAATGACTCCATATCTCCTATTGTTTTTTGGGAATCTGTGAGTTTGCTTTTTTTTTTCCATCTGCTTTTTGTGTTGCTGGAGGGAGAGCGGACTGTGTTATGCCTGCATATCAGAGTTCAGCCAACAGGAGGTTGGCAGCCGGTGGCCTCAGCGTGGATAAACTTTGGCAGCTCAGTTCATCCAGGATTTCATCACGGAAGCTCTCACCTCCCACACTTCGGAGGAAGTCATGGACAATGTGCAGGCAGCGGCCGGGATAGTGGAGGTGCATCCCAGTCTAAAAAATTACTCCAAGTACGCGGAGCTTCTTACAACCGTCTCCACCCTCCAGATGACATTTCGCAGGCCTTAGCCTCCGCGCTATTTTGGCCATCCTGTTTCCATCCTCCTTTGCAAGTTTGTACCTGTAAGTTTATTTTGTGTTTTTATTATTAAACGTTGTGCAACTCACGGTCAGCATTTGGGTCTCCCTTCCTGCCCCTGCCAGGCCAGTTTATGACAGTAACACAGTGGTAAACATGCCCCTGTCCAAGGTTTTTTGGAACGTGTTGCAGGAATCAAATACAAAATGAGTGAATATTTGAGGGAAAAAAAACAGTTTATCAGTTTGAACATTAAATATCTTGTCTTCGTCAAGTCAATTTGTCTTTGTCAATTTATTTCTATAGCACATTTAAAACAACCGCAGCTGACCAAAGTGCTGTACACCTTGTACACATAAAATATTAAACAACCACACAGTTTACAATCCAGACTAAAAATACACAATAAAAATATAAAAAAGTACAATAAAACCAAATAAAATTAATAAAATAAGCAAATAAATTAAATAAACTACGACAATAAAAAAAACTAAGATATTCTGCTAGGCTGGGAGTGAAAGCCAGGGAAAATAAATGAGTTTTCAAAAGTGTTTTAAAATGATTAAGAGTTGGAGCAGCTCTTATGTGAAAAGGCAGGCTGTTCCATAGATTTGGACCCACCACTGAAAATTCTCTATCACCTCTACTTTTGAGTCAGGATTTTGGAGTATTTAAGAGCAGCTGATTCGTAGATCTCAGTGCTCTGGATGGAATATGAGGCTGTAATAGTTCAGAGAGATAAGGTGGGGTCATACCATTAAGACATTTAAAAACAAGCAATAAAACTTTAAAATGAATTCTAAAATAGATGGGAAGCCAATGTGGAGAAGAAAGTGCTGGAGTTATGTGATCACGCTGTTTCTTTCCAGTCAGAAGATGGGCTGCTGCTTCTGTACAGCCTGTAAACGATGTAGGGATGACTGATCAAGACCAGCATATAAAGAATTACAATATTCTAAACAAGAGGTAATGAAGGCGTGAATGACTCTCTCAAAATCATGAACGGGGAGGTAGGTCTTCACTTTGCTTAGGCGTCTTGGCTGAAAAAAGGTTTTCTGAACAACAGAGCTAATCTGTTTTTCAAACTTAACCCCTTGCACTCCGGTCAATTTCCCTAAAAACGCCAAAAAATAACGTGCCCAAAGTAAATCAAAAGCTCTTCTTCAACCCTTTGCAGCATCTTCACGGGGTTGGTCTCATTTAAAAGAAAACACTTTGAATTTTTTGGCAAAACAGTCATAATCTCTCTAAGTGCTCCGGCCACTGAGTAACAGTCATCTAAACATACTGAACTTGAAGAAAATAAATTTCGCCTGGGTGTTTTTTTGGATACAAATGCTTGCAAATAACACACAGCTTCAGATCCGGGCTGGAAAAGGCAACAGAAATGTAGAACCAAGTGGTATCCAGCTGAGGTCAAAATTTTGTAACAATACCACAAAAAATGAATATATTACACAGCTTTGTTCTCAGGTAGTTCCCAGGCGTTTTTGGAAAAACGTCTAACTTTTGAATGATTCAATATAGAAGCTTCATCTTGGGCTCTAATGAAAGGTGACACTCAGGGCTGTGTGTGTGTGTGTCCCCCCCCCCCTCGCTACAGAGGACGGACATCGCCCGTTGTGCAGCGGTCTGTCATGTGGCGATGACGCACAGCTGTAATTTACCGATCGGTCAAAAGTCATTTTTGATTACAATTTTCAGGGATAAAGAATAATTTAGCTTATAACACTTACCTCTTCACAACAGCAGCGTAGCTGGCGAACTTCTCTTCCTCATTGTCAGACGAACGCGACGCTGGTCCGCTTGTTACGGACTCGTGGTTCTGGTCTCGCGACCCGGTCAAAACATAATTCCATTATTGCGGTTTTGCGCTTCAATGATTGCGGTTTTGGCGAATGATTTTTCAAAACAAATAACAGTAGTAATTAAAAAAGACTGGCGAACACGTGTGTGTCACCCAGCCTTCGTCGTCGGCCTCCGTCGGTCTATGATGACCATGGAAGAGAATCCTAAACGTCTATTCTGCTGGAATAAAAAAAAAAAAAAGCACCGCCTGTGGCTGAACAGGCCGATGCGCGAATGGCAGTCCCTGTCACACAGGTCGCACTTGTGGGTGGTCTCCGTGCTGCTGGGTCTGTGGCGGTTCTTCCTGCGGGTCCTTTTTTCATCTGCTGCAGCAGTCAGTCTCTCTTCACCCAGCCTTACACAAAACAGCTTTCGAACTTCTGTGCTTCAATTGGCTCGCTGCATTCGCAGCTTTGGTAGGCAGGTCCTTCTTGCTAGGTTTTCAGTCATTGGTTCTTCAAGGTTTCAGAAACCCAATTCAAAGCTCTTATTAGTCGAATGAGAGGTCTATCATATCTAATCTGTTCGCGGCTGTGTCTGTAGTGGAAGAACGGAAATGCAGCTTTTTTTTTTTCAGTGCGCTCTAGGACGCAGCGCTCTCGTGCACCCTCGTGCGCTCTAGGACGCAGAGACGTGCCCGCCTGCGGTACACAGAAGTGCAACAGGTTAAAGGAACAGTCAGAAATGACTCCAAGGTTCTTAGCAACTGGGTGGCAGTAAGAGGCTAGCAGGCCAATAACACTATTGAACCCATCTAATAGATCCTGCCGTCCAAAGAGAATAATTTCTGTCTTATTGCTGTTCAGGCTGAGGAAGTTATTCTCCATACACGGTTGCACATCCCTTAGACAATTCAAAAGTGCCTCCACAGAAGAATGACTTTTTATTTGTAGTGTGTTCAACCGAATACAGGTTGAAAAGGATTTTCAGATCATTGTATTCTGTTTTTATTTATGTTTTACACAACGTCCCAACTTCATTGGAATTGGGGTTTGTAAAATAGACGTGCTTTTGTGCATATCTGTGTAAAGCAGAAAACTGCATGTAAAACTCTGTTCCCTTCTCTCCTTTTAAATACATGCCAACTTAACTGGACTGGAGTTTGTTTGCTTGCTTGTTTTTGCTCTATCTTGCTTGTTGCTTTGAATTTAATTGTGAATGACTATTGTTTGAATTTTTCTCAAGTTTATTCTGGTTAGTTTTTCTTAATTTGGGGAAATTTTATCCTCCCCCCACCCCCAAACCTGAAATGTCAGGGTTAAAACTGGCTGGCACCCCAGACTGATGGAGAAATACAGAATGTCTGCTTGTCAGAGTATAAAGTAGTCTAAAATAAAATTAATATTGTATCCTAAGTAATATTATAATGTATTACTAATAATATTTTATGGGGCAGTGCTGGCTTAATGCTTAGGAATGTGGACTGCTGATCAGAGGGTTGCCTGTTCAATCCCTGGACTGGCAGGGTCAGATCTGGGTGGGACAGATGACATAGCAGCGTTTGCCCCATCCTCATTTACTCCACTGTGGTGCCCTTGAGCAAGGCCCTTAACCCCAACTGCTCCAGTGGAGCTGCTCAGTGGCCACAGGTCAGTCTGTGGTTGTACTGGGCAGCTTCCTGGTGTGAATGTGTATTTGTGTGACTGTGAACAGGGTGTCCTTGAAAAGAGAGGTTGCCTCTCAGTGGACCTTCCCCTGTATAAATAAAGGTTAAAAAAAAAGCCCAAACACATCTTCCCTCACTTCCTCTGTGACCTCCGACCAACAGTAGCCCAACTTCCTCCAGCACCCTGTCGGTTAACAGGACCGGTGGTGGTCATTGTTAACTTGGGCCTCAACCCATCTAGTATCGAAGTCTTATTCATGATGATCTGCATGTTTGATTTGGCAAAGGTTTTACATGGGATGCCCTTTCTGACGCAACCTTCTCCATTCACCCAGGCCAGCACTAGGAGCAAATATATACACTACCGTTCAAAAGTTTGGGGTCACCTAGACAATTATTTTGTGTTTTCCATGAAAAGTCACACTTATTTACCACCATGAGTTGTAAAATGAATAGAAAATATAGTCAAGACATTGACAAGGTTAGAAATAATGATTTGTATTTGAAATAATAATTTTTTCCTTCAAACTTTGCTTTCGTCAAAGAATCCTCCATTTGCAGCAATTACAGCATTGCAGACCTAACATGATTGCACAAGGGTTTTCTAATCATCCATTAGCCTTCTGACGCAATGAGCAAACACATTGTACCATTAGAACACTGGAGTGATAGTTGCTGGAAATGGGCCTCTATACACCTATGTAGATATTGCACCAAAAACCAGACATTTGCAGCTAGAATAGTCATTTACCACATTAGCAATGTATAGAGTGTATTTCTGATTAGTTTAAAGTTATCTTCATTGAAAAAAAGTGCTTTTCTTTCAAAAATAAGGAAATTTCTAAGTGACCCCAAACTTTTGAACGGTAGTGTATATATAATATAAAGGCACAGAAACTGAAAACTTGGTGTAGCCTTTCAGGTGTGAAAGCACAGTAAGATTGTGTAAACCAGGGGCCATAAACTATATTTGTTAAAGGCCAGAATTTTCCTCAGCAGACACTGTGAGGGCGAGATGCGCTTGTAAAATAAAATTAATATTGTGTCCTAAGTAATATATTATTTGATATATTAACCTGTTGCACTTCGGTGTACCGCGGGCGGGCATGTCTCTGCGTCCTAGGGCGCACTGAAGAGAAAAAAAAGCTGCATTTCCGTTCTTCCACTACAGACACAGCCGCGAACAGAAAGCCAAAGGAGTGCTTTGATTGGTTTAGATGTGATTGACCTCTCATTCGACTAACAAGAGCCTTGAATTGGGTTTCTGAAACCTTGAAGAACCAATGACTGAAAACCTAGCAAGAAGGACCCGCCTACCAACGGCTGCGAATACAGCCAGCCAATTGAAGCACAGAAGTTCGAAAGCTGTTTTGTGTAAGGCTGGGTGACACACAGGCGTTCGCCAGTCTTTTTTTCTTACTACTGTTTTTATTTGTTTTGAAAAATCGTTCGCCAAAACTGCAATCATGGAAGCGCAAAACCGCAATTATGGAATTATGGCTTGACCGGGTCGCGTGACCAGAATCACGAGTCCGTAACAAGCGGACCAGCTTCATGTTCGTCTGACAATGAGTAAGAGAAGTTCGCCAGCTATGCTGCTGTTGTGGACAGGTAAGTGTTCTAAGCTAAATTATTCTTTATCCTTGAAAATTGTAATCCAAATGACTTTTGACCGATCGGTAAATTACAACTGTGCGTTATCGCAACATGACGGATGTCCGTCATGTTGCGAACGGCCCCCCCATCATGTTGTGAAACCCCCCCCCCCCCGCTACTCTTCTGTAGCGGATTGCAGATATTATTGCAGATATTTTAGTCCAACTGTGCGTATTAGACCACGGCGCACAGAGCGTGTACCGCGGCGCACGGACTGGATACGGTTCGTGCGCCGCGTCCGGACCGTGAACCCCCCCCCCCCCCCCCGCTACTGTTCTGTAGCGGATTGCAGATATTATTGCTGATATTTTAGTCCAACTGTGCGTATTAGACCGCGGTGCACCGTCACCGCTTTCCATCATATAGCGATGGGCGATGTCTGTCCTCTGTAGCGGTGGGGGGGGGGAGTTGTTATCTTCTACATTACAAATATTCTAGTATAATTTTTAGTGCACTGTAGGTTATTTTTTCTTGTAAAAAAAAAGCCACACATTTTTTACGTGGCATGCTTCTTTGTGTGTGGGGGCTTGTTTGTTCATTCATGAATGAATAAACAACCCCCCCCCCCACACACACACACAGCCCTTCACCTTTCATTAGAGCCCAAGATGAAGCTTCTATATTGAATCATTCAAAAGTTAGACGTTTTTCCAAACTGTGCCATTTGGCACAGTTCAAAAACGCCTGGGAACAACCTAAGAAAAAAGCTGTGGAATATATTCATTTTTTGTGGTATTGTTACAAAATTTTGACCTCAGCTGGATAACACTTGGTTCTACATTTCTGTTGCATTTTCCAGCCCGGACCTGAAGCTGTGTGTTATTTGCAAGCATTTGTATCCAAGAAAACACCCAGGCGAAATTTATTTTCTTCAAGTTCAGTATGTTTAGATGACTGTTACTCAGTGGCAGGAGCACTTAGAATGCAGAAATTTGATTTTATTTTTTTTTAATTTAATTACAAGACCCTACAATTTTCAATAAACAAAACAAAATTTGACACCAAAAGCTTAGTCTGGGGCTTTTTTGGGGGGCGGGGGGAGGGTGCAGCACGATAACTAATTTTGGGGAGCATAGGCCAGAAATGACCCCTCCATGGCACTGACCTGTGTGGCTCATTCACAACAAAACTTTTCCTGAATTTAGTAATGTTCTAGGGCCAGATGGAAAGCTTCAACACGGCAGATGTGACCCATGGGTCGCCAGTTGACATTCACTGGTGTAAAAGATGAGTGAACAATAGGGAAACAGGGAATCTCATTGCTGTTCCCTTAACAGAAAATCACTGATCTAGAAAGAAGAAACACTGTTTATTGTCAATGAAACACAGGTGTGTGCTTAAGGTGACCAGATAACTACTGTATATCACCTTTCCACCTCACTGCCAAGATCCAAGAGTAGAAAAGACTCGATGATACCAAGTGGTTTCATATATGACAGTAATTTATTCAGCAAAAAGGGGATAAATGTGCTGTTTGACACTATCATTTACCCTCTCACAACCAGGAAGCCATAGCATAGTTATCCAGACCCAGCCCTTAGCAGAGGTGAGCTTACCCTCTCCTTGTTCTGGGGTCGAGTCCTCAGAATCTTCATACCACTCAATCAAGATCAGCTTGAACTGAGACTGAGGAGGAGTGGTGTGCTGGTGGGGGGTTAATTAAAGAGGACGGGGATCCTCTCAGGCACACTCATTAAATGGCTGTTTGGATTAAGATAAAAAATTCATTCTCTCTCTCTGAGTGCACAGAGGAGAGAGAGAGAGAAGTTGGTCAAGTGCATGTCCCAGGGTTTCATAGGAGGTTGTAACTATGACAAAGTCTTCTTATTAAAAGTTCACCAGGTGCGGATATTCTTCTGGACTCAGACAGATGAGTACTAACTACTGCTGTATGCCACTCTGTTAGCTGGCCTCGCTGCATTAATACCCATAGAGGATGTTATAAACCAGGAAAACAGAAAAGTTGATGGCAAAAATTGACTCATACAATCCTCCTGGTCCTGTAATATTTTGGTTGGCAAAATGATTGAGTTTTTTTTTCATTTGTGAAGACTCTTGAGCTAAACAAAGTGTGCAATTGTATAAACATCCATTAATCAGCTGACTTTGGGAAGATAATCAAAGAAGCCTATGAAAAATGTGATTTCCATGTCAAGGGGTACTAGTATAATGTTAAATACTTGTACAAAAATCCACATGGTTGCAACTAGAATGGCACCAGATGTTTGCTGCTGAAGGACATGGCTAAGAATAAACACATTTTAATTGCATTGTGGTTAAAGATAAAAATAAAATGCACACAGAAATCAAGTCTTCTAGGTGGCCTTTGATATTCCATGCCTGTGAAATGTTCAAAAAAGCTGGTTTGACTTTTTTTTAAAAATCCCAGAACACCACGCATATCGCAACACCATACATGTCAAAACACTATACAGCAGTTTGTTTCAGTGAAAGGATTTTACAGCTCAGAGCATCCAATGAACAATTGTGCGGTTAAGTGTTGATGCTGATGCACTGGTTGTAAACTTTGTCTTACCTGCAGGCTGTTTGGACACAGTGGAGCCTGCAGTGCTTGTGGACAGTCCATACCTGCCAGTGAGATGGTGATGAGGGCACAAGGCAATGTTTACCACCTGAAAGTGAGTGCTATAAAGTAACTCTACCCACCAACATTTATTATACCATTACAGTGCTGCCAGATGTGACACGTGTTTTCTTTTCTTTTTTTTGTTCTCCAGTGTTTCACCTGTGCAACCTGTAGGAACCGCCTGGTTCCCGGAGATCGATTTCACTACATCAATGGGACGATCTTCTGCGAACATGACCGGCCGGGAGGAGGCCTGCTCGGTGGACACGCTACTCCATTGCAGGCCAACAGCATGATGTCTGACCAGAAGGTGAGAGACCTTTCCAGGCTAATAGACTAGCTCTTGTCCTGGTGTTCCCCACAACAAATGAAACCATTCATGAGGTCCTTGGTACGAACATTAATAAGTACGTTATTTAATTATTCATCCTGGCTAACTGTATTTAGTTTGTTACTTTTATTACAGACGTCCCTACATCTTGATCTGCAGTGCTGTTAAAAAGCATTTTCTTCCTTCCTGATTTCTTGTATTTGTGCATATTTGCTACATTTAAATGTTTCAGATCATTAGAAAAAGATAAACTGAGTAAAGACGAAATGAACTTTTTAAATTGTTTACTTTATTAATGGAAAAAAGCTATCCAAACCTTCCTGGCCCTATGTGAAAAAGTAATTTCCCCCTTCCCCAGCTACATCATGAATTAACTCTGATTAATCACATTTTTTTGAAACCTGAGTTCAATTTCTCTAGCCACATGCTGGCCTGATTACTGCCACACCTGTTGAATCAAGAAATCACTTAAATAGAACCTGTCTGACAAAGTGAAGTTGGCTTAAAGATCTCAAAAAGCAACACATCATACTGCGGTCTAAAGAAATTCAAGAACGGATGAGAAAGAAAACTCAGAACAACAGCTAAAGAACTACAGGCCTCATTTGCCTCAGTTTGGAGACTGGTCCATGATTCAACAATAAGAGACTGGGCAAAAATGGCATTCATGGGAGAGTTCCATGGCAAAAACCACTGCTGGCCAAAAAGAACACAAAGGCTCATGTCACAATTGCCAAAAAAAAAAAATCTTGATGATTCCCAAGACTTTTGGTAAAATATGCTATGAATTGACGAGACAAAAGTTGAACTTTTTAGAAAGCATGCAGCCCGTTACATCTGGTGTAAAACTGACACAGCATTTCATAAAAAGAACATCATACCAACAATCAAACATGGTGGTGGTGGTGGTGTAATGGTCTGGTGCTGCTTTGCTGCTTCAAGACCTGGACAACTTGCCATAATTAATGGAACCATGAATTCTGCTCTCTACCAGAAAATCAAAAGAACAGAGAAATTTGTTCTTTTTCTTGAGATGGCAAGAACAAAGTTCTTTCTGGCCAGCACATTTCATACTTCACAAGGAACTCAAGTGCAGAACTCCTAGGAAATTCCCATTTCTGACCAATCACACAACAGTTCTTGGACACCACACGAGAAAAAAGTTCTGCCACGATGATGTGTCAAGAACAAGCTGCAAACCCTCCCAAACCAGGGCTGCAAGAACAAAATGATGTCACTTTGTTCTTGCAGCCCTCGAAGAGAGAACACATTTCTCTGTTCTTGCAGAGTAAGTGAAGGTCTCTAGTCTTTGCCCGTCTTGACCTTGGTCTTGACAGCCTCTTAAAATCTTGGTCTTGGTACACTCTGGTCATGGTCTGGTCTTGGTGTTCTCCTGACTACAACACTGTTTCTGACCATCAGAAATGGTGTAAAATGGTGATTATTGGTTACATAAATGTGTCTGACTGGAGTGGTGGCCTAGCAGTAGGACATCAGCTCCATAGCTGGGAGGTTGTGGTTTCAAGCTAGGGCTGGGTAATAAAATGATAATGATAATTATTGCAAAATAACTTTTCCTCGATACGGACATAAAACATGGTTGATAGAACATAGATAGAACTTGTCCGTTCCATGCTTGGCAAACATGAAAAGCCAATGAAAATGTGAATAAACCAATCATGTGTCTGGAATACCGTTAGTAACATTTGATTGATGCACACAACAGCGTGCGTAAGAGCACAACACAGATTATTTTTCCGTTCTCGCGGTTAAGGACAAAAGCATATTGGTGGGTTGCAAGCTAAGTGCCGATCGACTCCTACTGCAATCTTCACAAGTGCCTAATTAAACAGCAACAAGTTCCAACAGAGCTAGTGCTAAGGAATGGCGAGCTATGCCAACAGCCAACACCGTGAAGTGGATCTATGCTGAACACCCACAGCTGGATTTCAAACATGGGTATGCATCTGGACAGTTTGTGAGCCAGCAAGAATTAAAACCGACTGATTGCCAGATATGCCATTAAAGATTGAAGACATGAAAAGACATGATATCAACAGTCACCCTCCTTCAGACAGCTGAGACTGTTAAAACGCATTTACCTGCTACTTGGATAAAGATTATTCAGTAATGGATTTTGATATTCAAAACACATTTAAGGTACTGCCTGGATCATACCTCTGTCACAGCAGACACTTGGACTGTGGATAATGAACATTTTCTTTGGATCACTGCACATCGGATTAATCCATAATCATAAAGATAAGATAAACATGGACAGTTTTATAGGCCACACACACTGACACCATGTTGAGCTACATAAACATAAACTGTCTGAAGTTCTGTCTGAAACAGTCTGTTTTCAGCCTACCATTAATAATAATAAGCCCGTAATCTTGCTATGTTTGCAAGATGTACTGTATGTAGAAGTATGCATTTAAAAGTAACGTGACAGTTACTTTTCCAAGTAAATAATTACTTTAATCATGCAGTAATTGGTAAAGTAACTCAAATACTTTTGAAAAGAAATGACTAGTAACTGTAATTAGTTACTAATTTTTAGTAACTTTCCCAACACTGCTTAGGAGTAAAAAAGGAACATTTAAGCTTGACAGAAATAGTGATTTGATTTATATCACAATATACGTATATTGATATTGATCAATATGAAAAAAAAAAATGATCGTGACTGGATTTTTTTCATATCACCCAGCTCTAGTTCAAGCCCCAGCCAGGTCATACTAAAGACCATAAAGTTTTACTTTTCACCTTCTGGCTTAGTGGTCAACATAAATACAATGGGGAAAGGAAAGTTGGTTACCTTGCCGCAGAGGAAAGTACAAAAACCAGTGTACTTCCTGGGCTGGTCCCAAGCCCGGGTAAATGGGGAAGGTTGCATCAGGAAGGGCATCGTAAAAATCCTTGCCAAATCAATATGTGGACCCATGATCTGCTGTGAAAACCCCAAATAGGTAGGAGCCGAAAGGAAGGGGGTGTGTGTGTGTGTGTGTGTGTGTGTGTGTGTGTGTGTGTGTGTGTGTGTGTGCGCGTGCGCGCTTACCAGTGTTGGACAAGTTACTAAAAAAATAGTAACTAGTTACAGTTACTAGTTACTTCTTTTCAAAAGTAACTGAGTTACTTTCCAGTTACTGCATGATTAAAGTAACTAGTTACCTGGAAAAGTAACTTTTTCACGCTGCTTTTAAATGCATACTTAAATCATCTTGCCACATAGCAAGATCAAGGGCCCCTTGTTCACATCAGAAAAAAGGAAGAAAAGGAAAACTGATGAGAAAAAGTCTCATCTTACAGAGAAAAAATGTCTCAGATTTACACAAACTATTGTAATCAGTAGAAAGTCAGTAATTTACTAGAAATAAAGCTGTAAATTCACAGAAAATTTTTTGACCCCCTGGTGGGCCGTTTTTGGCCCACGAGCCATATGTTTGACACCCCTGGACCAGCCAAATTAAAATGCTTATTTAGAGGATTTACTTCCATGAAATAGTTGCATATCACAACAGCATGTAAATGAATAAGATCAAATAAAACAGAAAGCACAGATAAATTAAAGTTCACCTTAAGCTGTTCTCTGCTGCAACAAATCAGTCACTTTTTCTCTGTACGGTAAAAAACATTTACAGAAATGCGAACATTACGTGCAGTTTCTTGCTTTAAAAATATTCATGTTTAATCACAGAGGTAGGAGCTGATGGGGGCTACTCTCCTCCCGGACAACAGGTGAGAAAGGCTCATTATGAGAAATCGCCACGTTACGGCATTTCTTCCCACCGGGGTTGCGGCGTGAACTTGGGCAGGACAGGAAACCGACCCACGGAGGAGACTGACGGCTGCGTGAGCTACGTAGGATCAGTTTATATTTATTTGCGCTAAAAATATCTATCCATATTAATAAAATGAGTAACGGGAGTAACGCATCTGATTAACTGTAGTGCATTACTGAATTTTTAAACAGTAATTTCATTACACAGCATGTTATTGCAAAAGTAGTGGCGTTACTCCCAACACTGGTGCGTACATAGTAAATGTGTCTCCTTTAACCTAGATTTCACAGAACTATGGCTCTATAGGCGACATTCAACTGCAGTCAGTTACTAGGTTGTATTTCATAAAGTACTGCAAAGCTTTCATAGGAATGTAGGTAAAGGTCAGATATGGCCAAAATGAAGAACAACTTCATGATGTAGCCTCGGGTGGGAAGTGGTGGTTGGGGGCCAAAGCCTCATTGTAAAAATTAATTTTCTTTATTCCCATGAGCTGTGGTTTCTGTACATGTGTAATCAGCTGTTGTTTTAAAATGGTCTTTTCCTGACATGCAGGTTGACTGTGAAGGACACAGACAATGATGGCTTAAGTTTAAATGAATCACATAGACCAATTTGTTTTGTGTTTTTTTTCTTGGAGAGTAGCTATTCTGGAGCAGGAGCTTTAAAGATCCCTCTTGATTCAGTTTTGAGAATTAAAATGGAACTAGCAGTGATTGTTCTTTGAGGGCAGCATCCAAATTTTTTGGGTTTTTGGAACACCCAAGGTAAACCTGTCATTGTTTACTGAAGTAGAATTCTAAATAAAGTGTTATTGAAAGTAAAATGTAATTAAAAAGGTGTTGATACCATGTAATGATGTTTTTTCAAACACCTCTTGGAGGCATTGTCTTGTTTACTCTTGGCCATACATTCATTTGCTCTATTCTGTCATCATAAAATAGAAGAAAATGAGTGTTTAGAGCAGTCTGAAGTTTGAGCTATTGCCTCATGTGGAATACTTATACAAGTGCTGACATTATCATTACTTGATATGAATGTGTTTGTTTCTGTTTCTAAAACCTCCTTCCTCACTGTTGACAGGTCTGCTGAGGAAGAGGATGAAAAAAATCACCCATGTGCCTTCTCCCCCACCTTGCTCCTCTTTCCTCTACTTCACCTCATCTGGCTGTAAATCCTACCATTGGTAGGTTGACCTCCTTCGTTTCTGGTGGATTATCCCTCTTTCCAAGGTTTTGGATTTGAACTTCAGAATATAAACTTGTAGCATAAACACGACAAGTCTGAGCCTCTCTTGGAGGGATGAGGACTTGGAATATTTTGGTGAATTGACATTGTAGGTGATAAGCACAAGCTTGGCTGGTGGACAGACTCTGAATGGAATAATCCCATTTGTGTGATTCCAATGGAGTTTTCATCATCTAACCAACTGATGAGCATCCACACTGAATGAGGAAGGAGCACTAAAACCAGTGTCACTAAGAGGACGTGAACAATATCTCCTGGCCATGTTATGGTGTAGATAGTAACTGTGTGGGTTTCTCATGTTGTGATTTCAGACCCCTGGACCTTTCCTTCATCATGCTAAGACAAACTAAGCATGAGACAAACATATTCTGATATGTGAAGATGAATTCTCTGTGTAATTCTTTGTGAAGATATTCAAACATGTCAGCCATCTAGGAGAGTTGATAAGTTATCCTTTGATCAGAGGAGATCTTTTAACTACTGGTATACTCTGAAAGTGGATATAATCGTTATTTGCACCAAAGTGGCAGAGACCACTAAGTCCTCCAACACTATCCACCCCGGTTTGATGTATTCATAATTTTTGGATTGTTGTATTCCTGTCTGCTTCCTGATATGAGAGAAAAATAAAGCTGGCAAAATTAAATTTAATTTTCTTTTTCACCAAAAGTAAGATGATTGTTAACCAAGTTTTATATATTCATTCATTTTCTTCCACTTAATCCTTTTTGGGTCGCGGGGGGTGCTGGAGCCTATCCCAGCATCTTTGGGCGAGAGGCAGGGTACACCCTGGACAGATCGCCAGTCCATCGCTACTCCGGGATTTCTCCGGTTTCCTCCCACATGCCAAAAACATGCATGCAATTTTTGTATTATATACACTACCGTTCAAAAGTTTGGGGTCACCCAGACAATTATTTTGTGTTTTCCATGAAAAGTCACACTTATTTACCACCATGAGTTGTAAAATGAATAGAAAATATAGTCAAGACATTGACAAGGTTAGAAATAATGATTTGTATTTGAAATAATAATTTTTTCCTTCAAACTTTGCTTTCGTCAAAGAATCCTCCATTTGCAGCAATTACAGCATTGCAGACCTAACATGATTGCACAAGGGTTTTCTAATCATCCATTAGCCTTCTGACGCAATGAGCAAACACATTGTACCATTAGAACACAGGAGTGATAGTTGCTGGAAATGGGCCTCTATACACCTATGTAGATATTGCACCAAAAACCAGACATTTGCAGCTAGAATAGTCATTTACCACATTAGCAATGTATGGAGTGTATTTCTGATTAGTTTAAAGTTATCTTCATTGAAAAAAAGTGCTTTTCTTTCAAAAATAAGGAAATTTCTAAGTGACCCCAAACTTTGGAACGGTTGTGTGTGTATATATGTGTATGTGTGAAAAAGTGTTTGCCCCCTTGCTGATTTCTCATTTTTTTGTATGTTTGTTCCACTTACATGTTTCAGATCATCAACCAAATTTAAATATTAGACAACGATAACACAAGTAAACACAAAATGCAGTTTTTAAATGAAGGTGTTTTATTATTAAGGGTAAAAAAAAATACAAACCTACATGGCCCTGCGTGAAAAAGGGCTTCTTCCCACATGCCAAAAACATGCAAGTTAGGTTAGGCTAACTGGAGACTCTAAAGTGGCCCCAGGTGTGAATATGTGTGTGAATGGTGAAAGGGTTGGGCACCGCACCAATGGCTGCCTCATCCACTCATGTGGATGCCCTGTAATTTCCCCACTGTGGGACTAATAAAGGAATCTAAATCTAAAAAAAAAATTTAAAAACATAAATTAACTGTGGTTTATCATATCTTTGGAAAGCTGAGTTCAATTTCTCTAGCTACACCCAAGTCTAATTACTGCCACACCTGTTCTCAATCAAGAAATCACTTAAATAGGACCTGTCTGGCAAAGTCAAGCAGACCAAAAGATCCTTAAAAGCTAGATATCATGCTCCGACCCAAAGAAATTCAGGAACAAATGAGAAACAAAGTAATTTAGATCTATCAGTCTGGAAAAGGTTATAAAGTCATTTCTAAAGCTTTGGGACTCCAGTGAACCACAGTGAGCCATTATCCACAAATGGCGAAAACATGGAACAGCGGTGAACCTTCCCAAGAGTGGCCAGCCAACCAAAATTACCCCAAGAACACAGCGACGACTCATCCAAGAGGTCACAAAAGACTCCACAGCAACATCCAAAGAACTGCAGGCCTCACTTGCCTCAGCGAAGGTTAGTGTTCATGACTCCACTATAAGAAAGAGACTGGGCACAAATTGCCTGCATGACAGAGTTCCAAGACGAAAACCACTGCTGAGCAAAAAGAACATAAAGGCTCATCTCAGTTTTGCCAGAAAACATCTTGATGATCCCCAAGACTTTTGAGAAAATACTTTGTGGACTGATGAGACAAAAGTTGAACTTGTTGGGAGGGGTGTGTCCCATTACATCCAGCGTAAAAGTAACACAGCATTTCAGAAAAGGAACATCATACCAAGATTAAAATATGGTGGTGGTAGTGTGATGGTCTGGGGCTGTTTTGCTGCTTCAGGACCTGGAAGACTTGCTGTGGTAAATGGAAGCATGAATTCTGCTGTCTACCAAAAAATCCTGAAGGAGAATGTCCTGCCATTTGTTTGTGACCTCTAGTTGAAGCGCCCTTGGGTTCTGCAGCAGAGCAATGATCCAAAAGACACCAGCAAGTCCACCTCTGAATGGCTTAAGAAAAACAAAATGAAGACTTTGGAGTGGCCCAGTCAAAGTCCTTCGTCAATCGTCTTTCTATGATTCGGTGGTGGCATCAGCCATCACTTTCGGAGTGGTCTGCTGGGGCAGCGGCATCACAGCAGCCGATAGGAAGAGACTGAACAAACTGATCAAGAAAGCTAGCTCTGTCCTGGGGCAGCGCCTTGACCCAGTGGAGGAGATAGGAGAGAGAAAAGGATGGTGGCTAAGCTGTCATCTCTGCTGGAGTCCGAGTCCCACCCTATGCAGGACATACTGAATGCACTAAGGAGCTCATTTAGCAGTAGACTACATCATCCTAGGTGCACAACTGAGAGGTTTCGCAGGTCCTTCCTACCTACGGCTGTCAGACTTTATAACCTAAGCAGGTCTGCTCCTAGAGATGGCAAAAAAAACGTGACGACCTAATAGTATTGAATGCAAAATACGCACCAGACTTACACAAAATGGTCCCCTCCAGTATACAACTAGGACAGTATAAATCGCTACGGAGGGTGACAGTTTGTATGAGTACATATTCATACTATGTGGGGTAACTAAATAGACTGTTATGCTGTTTATTCCATCTAGCTACAATGCTCTGCACTGTGTATACAGTATATATATTTATGTGTACATATGTATATTCACTGCTCTTATTTTCTTATCTTCTAAATTATTGCTCTGAGAGTTGCGATCCCTGTGCTGTTGCAATCCTGGAATTTCCTCATTGTGGGACTAATAAAGGCTTATCTTATCTTAATATTTAAATGTGTTTGATGATCTGAAACATTTAAGTGTGACAAACATACCAAAAAATGAGAAATCAGGAAGGGGGCAAACACTTTTTCATACCACTACACACACACACACACACACACACACACACACTACATCAACTTCTGTGTGGACAACACCGTACCCACCAAGACCATACGGTGTTGCTCGAACAACAAACCCTGGATCAACCCTGAGATAAAAACACTTCTGAGAGAGAAGAAGAAGAGGATCTTCAGGTCGGGCAACAGGGAGATGCTGAAGTCCGTACAGAAGGAGCTGAGGAGGAAGATCAGAGAAGGCAAGGACAGCTTCAGGAAGAAGATGGAGGACAAGCTGCAACGGAGCGACATCGGCGGGGTCTGGAGAAACCTTAAAACCATCTCTGGGCTCCAGAATACCTCCTCCCAGGCCACGGGGGGCAGGGAGTGGTCGAACAATCGGAACCTGTTTTTTAATAGGTTTGACCAACCACCCTCCCCCCCCTGACTGCACACCAACCACTGCTGCCTCTAAAGTCATTGAGACCTGCTGCCACACACCCCTCCACCAACACTCCCCCACTCCCAGCACACAGCCCCCCAACCTGACCCTCACTAAGACCCAGGTGAGGATGGAGCTGAGGAAGATCAAGGCGAGAAAGGCCTCGGGACCGGACGGCATCAGCGTGAAGCTCCTCAAGTCCTGCGCAGACCAGCTGTGTGGGATTGTGGAGCACATCTTCAACCTGAGCCTGAAGCTGGGGAGGGTACCACAGTTGTGGAAAACATCTTGTGTGGTACCTGTACCTGACTTCTCACCCCAAAGACCTGAACAGCTACAGACCAGTGGCCCTGACGTCTCACATGATGAAGACTCTGGAGAGACTGCTCCTTGCTCACCTTCGCCCCCTGGTGGGACCAGCAATGGATCCACTCCAGTTCGCCTACCAGCATGGCATTGTGGTGGAGGCTGCAGTGATCTTCCTCCTTCACCGTTCCCTGTCCCACCTTGAGAAGCCTGGGAACGCGGTGAGGATCATGTTCTTTGACTTCTCCAGTGCTTTCAACACCATCCAACCGATGATCCTGAAGGACAAACTGCTGTGCACAGGGGTGGACCAGCACCTGCCATCATGGATCCTGGACTACCTCACTAACCGGCCACAGTTTGTGAGAACCTGGGATTGTGTGTCCGACACGATAATCGGCAGCATGGGGGCCCCCCAGGGAACGGTTTTGGCTCCCTTCCTGTTCACCCTTTATACTGCGGACTTGTCACACAACACTACACACTGCAATCTACAGAAGTTCTGACGATTCTGCGATCGTCGGCCTCATCTCCAGTGGAGATGAACCTGAGTACAGTGGACTTATCCAAGACTTCGTGGACTGGTGCCATCGGAACTGCCTCCAGATCAACGCAAGGAAAACTAAGGAGCTGGTGGTGGACTGCCACAGGCAAGGACAACCCCTCACAGCACCAGTAAACATCCAGGGAACAGACATTGAGATGGTGACATCCTACAAGTACCTGGGTGTTCATCTGAACAATAAACTAGACTGGTCACACAATACCGACGCACTCTACAAGAAGAGACAGCGCAGGCTGTTCCTACTGAGGAGGCTCAGGTCTTTTGGTGTACAAGGGGTGCTCTTGAAGGCATTCTACGACACAGTGGTGGCATCAGCCATCACTTTTTGAGTGGTCTGCTGGGGCAACGGCATTACAGCAGCCGATAGGAAGAGACTAAACAAACTGATCAAGAAAGCTAGCTCTGTCCTGGGGAAACGCCTTGACCCAGTGGAGGAGATAGGAGAGAGAGAAGGATGGTGGCTAAGCCGTCCTCTCTGCTGGAGTCCGAGTCCCACCCTATGCAGGACATACTGAACGCACTGAGGAGCTCATTTAGCAGTAGACTACATCATCCTAGGTGTGCGACCGAGAGGTTTCGCAGGTCCTTCCTACCTACGGCTTTCAGACTGTATAACCTAAGCGGGGCTGCTCACAGAGATGGCAAAAAAAAAAATGTGACGACCTAATAGTATTGAATACAAAAGACGCAACAGACTTACACAAATGGTCCCCTCCAGTATACAACTAGGACAATATCAGTCGCTATGGAGGGTGACAATATGTATGGGTACATATTCATACTATGTAGGGTAACTAAATAGACGGTTATGCTGTTTATTCCATCTAGCTACAATGCTCCGCACTGTGTATATATATTTATATATTTATGTGTACATATGTATATTCACTGCTCTTATTTTCTTATCTTCTAAATTATTGCTCTGAGTGTTGCTGTCCCTGTGCTGTTGCAATCCTGGAATTTCCCCATTGTGGGACTAATAAAGGCTTATCATAAATATAATGGAAAATAAGTATTGAACACGTCAATATTTTTCTCATTAAACGTGTTTCTGATGGAGCTATTGGCATGAGATTTTCACCAGATATCCGTAACAACCCAAGTAATCCATACATACAAAGAAATCAAGATAACGGTGCTCACAAAACATTTATATTTAGTAAAGTGGAATGACACAGGGAATAAGTACTGAACACGCTTGCTGAAATTCATTTAATATTTAGTAGAAAAGCCGTTGGTAATAACAGTTTCCAGATGCCTCTTGTATTGAGAAACTAGGTGCAGGCATTGCTCAGGAGTGATTTTAGCCCCTTCTTCCACACAAACTGTCTTCAAATCTTGAAGGTTCCGTGGGTGTCTTCTATGAACTCTGATCTTCAGTTTGTTCCATAGATTTTCAATTGGATTGAGGTCAGGTGACTGACTGGGCCATTCTAGCAGCTTTATTTTCCTTCTCTGGAGCCAGTTGAGAGTTTCCTTGGCTGTGTGTTCCAGATGAATGTCTTGCTGAAATGTCCACCCTTGTTTCATCTTCACGATCTTGGCGGATAGCAACAGGTTCTTATAAAGGATGTCTCTGTACATTTGTCCATTCATCTTTCCTTCAATTATATGAAGTCTGCCTGTACCATGTGCTTAAAAACACCACCACACCATGATGGGATGTGAAGTGCCATTTCCCCTTCAAACATGCTGTGTGTTGTAGCATCCAAAAAGTTCAATTTTGGTCTCATCTGACCAGACTATATTCTCCCAGTATTTTACTGGCTTGCCCAAATGTTGTGCAACAAACTTTAAATGAGCTTCAACATGTTTTTCTTCAGCAATGGAGTCTTGCGAGATGAGCAGGCATTGAGCCCATGTTGGTTGAGTGCATTACTTATTGTTTTCTTTGAAACAGCAGTACCTGCTAACTCCAGGTCTTTCTAGAGCTTTCCACAAGTGGTCTTTGAATCTTGGATAACTCTTCTGATAATTCTTTTGACTTGTCTGTCAGAAATCTTGCAAGGAGCTCCTGGTCGTGGCTGGTTTATGGTAAAATGATATTCTTTCCACTTCTGAATGATGGCTCCAACAGTGCTCATTGGAACATTCAGTAGTTTAGAAATGTGCATGTAACCAATGCCATCATTATGTTTTGCAACAATCAATCAATCAAAGCTTTGTTTATATAGCACTTTTAATACAAAAAAATGCAACGCAAAGTGCTTCACACATTGAAATAAAACACAATTTACCCCACCCAACACACACACACAAAGAAACTTTCATCAGTGTAAAACTTATGGCTTAAGGCTTATGGTGGGCACTGAGGATCCAAGTGTGGAAGCACCATCACTCGGGAGCCATCACCTGAAGGGAAAGTGCCAAGTCCACAGCTACAGGAACGCCACCTCTGAGACCACCCAAGTCCAACCCGAGGGGTCGACATTGCAGGCGCGGCGCCGCAGCGCACAACCTCCTCAGTCAGGCAGACCAGGGCAATCACAGGCCAGCACCTCGCAGCCAGAAAACAGGCACAACCCCCACGGGGGGGCCCCCCCCCATGAGGAAACGCCAGAGCTTGGACAGGGTGATAAAGTCACTGGTAAACAATAAGAGTTTGCTGATAAAGACTAGGCAGTTAAGATGACTAGAAAAATAAAACACCTAAATACAGTCAGACATATATTCATAAATATTAATAATTCACAGTAAGATAAGTGATTGTGACAAAATAGATTTAAAATCAGAAATTAAGAGAATTAAAATAGGAAACTAATCAAAAGCGAGGTTAAAATAATAGATCTTGACCCTGCTTTTAAAAACATGGACATTCTCGGCAGCCCTGACATTCTCTGGCAGGCTGTTCCACAGACATGGGCCATAGTAACTAAAAGACGCTATATCAATAAGGTTGGGAAGGTCTAGAGAGCTTTTTGTTTCTACTCATCATGAGTTCTTTGTGACATGACAATCTGATATTCACAAACAGTTTTAAAAGCTATTAGTCAGGACTTAACCAGTTGAAATTAGTTTTAGCTGGTTAATTTGCACTGACGGGGATGGGATGGCTTCCCAAATTCTGATGATTTCAGCTGGTTTCTTAGCTTTCTATGCCTTTTTCCACCTCTTTTTCTTCATGTGTTCAATACTTATTCCCTGGGTCATTCTACTTTATTAAATAAAACTTGTGAACACAGTTGCCTTGATTTCTTTGTATGTATGTGGGTTCCTTGGGTTGTTACTGATATCTGGTAAAAATCTCAGGTCAATGGCTCCATCAGAAATATGTTTGAGAAAAATGACGTGTTCAATACTTATTTTCCCCTCTGTGCATAATAAGCAATATTACATGAGAGGGAGTACGATATCATTAAATATGAATATAGTAACTGCGGGTGTGATACATCTAATGGTATTAGAGCAGGGGTGTCCAACCATGTGCCATGGAGAGCCAAGACCCTGCAGGTTTTCTCTTCTACCCAGTCTCTTCAGCAGGTGTTTTCACTTATCAGCAATCAGTGGGAAGAAGTTCACAGAAATCTGCTGTTGAAGACACTGGTTGGAGGTAAAACCTGCAGGGTCTTGGCTCTCCATGGCACATGGTTGGACACCCCTGTATTAGAGTATCACACCCGTAGTTAGCATATTCATGATACCATAATGATCGAGTGTAATATTGCTTTTATACAACAGTTCCGGCAAGCACAATTTATTAAATGACAGCAATACTGGACAAAATATAATTTGTTTGTTTAACCAGTTATTTTGTGCAGCCGAGAAAAAAAATAGTCCCTTCTAAATGTAGCCAGTAACTGTTGCTAAACATCTCAGTCAGCATGAAGACATCTATTGTCATTTCACACAAGTGTAAACAAATTAAATAGTCAAGTGCAAAAGTCACTGTTTATTAATATATACAGTTCACCTGACCTGTTGAGTCAGTACCGAAAAGGCTCAGATCAAACCATGGCCAATGCGTTGCTAGCTAGCATGCTAGCAATGTGGCTTTAGCACACTTCAGTCGCTTTTCCTTGGCATTTTCAGATGAAATAAAGAGTCCATCACCACAAAGGTATTGTGGTTTGTTAATCGAGACAATAAATCCAACTTTAGCACTGCCTATTCTTTTTAAACAGATGTGAAATAGCTTAACGAAGTTTATACAAGAGCAGCTGTAAACATTTTTTTTTTTTCAAAAGGGTGGGACTTCCGTGTATAATTTCTTGTCAAACAGTGCCTCACCGTGGAAATCACCTTCTCTATCTTTCTGAATGCACATGTCCAACTGTTCAATGTTTCAGTACTTTTTGCATAAATTGCTGTACTCTAACAAGGTGTTTAACGGCAAAATTCACAACAGGTATTTCATCCATGACTGGACCAATAGATTTTCTGGTTCAGTCAGAATTGATACTGAAACAGTCTTCTTCATCATGCTGTTCACATTTTGAAATCATGAGATCAAGACGACACCTTACAATTGATCAACAGTACCTCGCCATTGCTAGGCTTCAAACAGGATGTTCTCAGAGACAAGTGGCCACTGAGCTTAGAGTGTCAGAGTGTCATCAGCAGGTTGCAAAAAGAGATGCAGAGAGACTGGACGAGTCACAGAAAGGCATAGATGTGGACGTCCTTTGGCCACATCCCACGCTGATGACCGCTTCATTGTGAACAGTGCCCTGCGGAACCGGATGATGAATGCCACTCAACTCCAGGCATGTATAAGGGAGGTGAGAGGCAAACAAGTCTCATGTCAGACCATTCAAAACCATTTACATCAGCGTGGTCTGTGTGCTAGACGACTTGCAAGGGTACCTGACCACACCACCAGGCACAGGTGTCATTGTCTTGCATGTGCCAGGGAGCATTTACGCTGGACAAGGGAACAGTGGGCCTCAGTGCTGTTCTCTGGTGAAAGTCGATTCACGCTGAGTAGAAATGATGACCACCAACGATGTTGGAGACATCAAGGAGAGTGCTATGCATCAGCCATTGTTGTCACCAGATGAGCCTTTGGTGGTGGTGTTACAGTTTGGGCAGGTGTGTCTGGTCAATACAGAACTGCCCTACACTTTGTGAATGGTACAGTGACAAGCCAATACTACCTGAATAACATCATTAATCCAGTCATTGTGTTCCTGCATGAACAGTACAGGCCCAATTTCATCTTCATGGACGACAATGCTCCAAGCTCATCGAGGTTGCATCATTAGGGAACAGCTGCTGGAGGCTTGGGTACCTCAAATGGAGTGGCCTGCACTTTCTCCAGACCTGAATCCCATAGAAAATCTATGGGATCAGCTGAGTCACCATGTAGAGGCTCGTAACCCTGCACCCCACAACCTCAATGACCTGAGGGCCGTCCTTCAAGAACAGCGGAATGCCATGCCTCAGCAGACAATAAGTCGACTTGTGAAGAGCATGAGACGTCGTTGTCAAGCTGTAATTGATGCTTAAGGGCACATGACAAGTGATTGAGACACTGACATTTTTTTGTTGTGGTATACCCACTACTGTTGTTGACTTTTGTTTCTATAAATTGTTTGAGATGAGGAAATGACCATTGCATGCCTCTACGTAAATGCCATACTTTCATGATATATCACTGTAGCGTGAATTTTTTTTACATTTTCCATAAATTTCATCCAAAAACCAAATGTCCCTAACTTTTTGTGAGTAGTGTGTATACAGTATATATATAGTTAGTGCTGGGAATCAATTAAATTTTTTAGCTAATTAATTACACACATTTTTTCCTAAATTAATCGCGGTTACTAAAGATTAAAAATGTTGAACTAGTCAACTAAATAATTGCAGGGGAAACTGCAGGGTAGAAGCGTGATCATGGATAGGTAGAATTTTTTTCAGCACATACACTTTACCTCAGAATAACTTTTAAAGCACATTCAGTCTGGTGTGACTATTTTATTGGTATGGTGCTGAGTACTAATCAGTACCTATCTGTATCTATGTGATGTTCCCCATACATCTATACATTCAGCTTATTCACCAAGCCACCCATCCATCCATCCATCTTCTACTGCTTTTCTGGAGGTCCAGGTCACAGAGGCAGCAGTTCAAGCAGAGAAGCCCAGACTTCCAGCTCATCAGAGAGGATACCAAGGTGTTCCCAGACCAGCTGGGAGACAGTCTCCCCAAGCTAGTTTCAGCAAATAAAGAATGGGTGCCTGACATCACCCAAAGAAAAAACTGCAAGGAGTAGTGGGAAAAGTGTTCTGCCTGTCTTTGTTTAGTATAGAGCAACAACAGCTGATAAGCTGAAGTTTTTGAGAGGGTTGCTTCAGTGTGTTATTATTCATCCGAATATCAAGCAACGTTAGAATGGGGAAATTTTGCTGTGTTTTCAAATGCAACAACCGCTCTCATGATTGGCGTGGGGAAAAGAACGATAACGGCTCACACTTTTTTAACTTCCTGAAAGTGGAGAGAATCAGTCTCCGAGCTAACAAAGAGACATCGGAGGGAATGGATTGCAGAGTCAGAAGGAAAGACATCAGCTTCAACAATATTCCTGCACACATGGTCGTGTGTTCATGGCATTTTCACGAAGGTAAGTTGTGATTTAAACACAAAGATTACTTGTATGCGTGTGGAAATACTGCAGCAGTAACAAAGGCACAAGCGCATGGAGTTGTTGCTAACTTTTAACAAGCCGGCTGCACATCTACATATCTAATCAAAGTCATTATTTTTTGGGGTGGCCAAACCAGCCTATGAAATGTTCGATTGCCATCACGATTGGGTGCCATCATTACATCTCAGTCATGAAGTGGAAAAAACAACAACAACAAAAAAAAAAAACGCACAGAGCAGTCAGAAAAGATTGAAGCTGCACCACTTTCATTACACATGGATTTAAAATCAGCTGGGAACTGAAGTCCATAGAATGTTTGGTATCATTAGATTCAGAAGCTTCTCCTATGTCGGATGACTATAAAAACGCCATTTTCCTGATTTAGTATGTTTTTATAGCAGCCAATTATAATGGTAATTTTTTTGGTGTGCCAGCGAGAGTGTTAAGCTCATCACATTGCTTGATTAGTATTTCATGTCCAGTTGTATAATGATGTTTATATACTTATCAAGCATCATATGACAAATCTGAACATAAATCCAACATTTCACAGCTGGGACTTAGAAATGCCTGTAATTGCAGAGACACATGCTAGTGCAGAAAATTGTGGAGAAACAATAATTGCTTACCTTTGTGAAAGCTACAGTTTTCTGGTCATTCCACCGGAAGATTTGAAGCAGCTGGACCCATCCATTGGCAAATTGAACATGAGCCTCTAATGATTTATAGTTCTTAAATTGCTCAGGGGTGTATGTGCTCACCCCACAAACCAGGTAGGCAGAGACATCTGACAGCATGACTCCAGGCAGTTGGTCAAGATCAGTGGTCCATTTCTTACACTCAGATGGATCGATCCCATTTATTTTGTTAATGTTTTAGAGGTAGTGCTCCTTTGCTTCCTTAATCATTATAGGGCGGCTGTGGCGCAGGTGTAGTGTGGCCTGTTACATATGTAAATAGGCTGGTACCAGTAAGATGGAGGCCGGGTTGGATGTGGGTGGACCGGGGTGGCTGACTGCCGGTGTCCGGTAGTGACGCCACCCGGGGCATAAAGGAAGTGGGCAGAGGAGGCTCTGCCTCTTGAGTCGTGGAGCCACCTGGCATGCAGGCGAGTGCCGTAAGCCTTTGTATATAGTTATACAGTTATCCTGAATAAAGCCCTGTTAACCGAGTTCTACTTCCTCATCATTCTCATTATTATGGACATAACACGGCCTACTACTGATGGCAGATCAGGGGCTTGATTCCCGCCCTGTCTGCAGTTTGCATGTTGAAGTGTCCTTGAGCAAGACACTGAACCCCCAGTTGCTCCTGATGGGTCAGGCCAGTGCCAGTGCATGGCAGCTCTGCGCCATCAGTGTGTAAATGTGTGTGAATGGGTGGATCACAGGGTCTGTAAAGCGCTTTGGTCATCTAGAAATGAGAAAAAGTGATATATACTGTAAGTGAACGCCATTTATTCAGCTTCTCTGAATGAGGAAATTTTTTTTTTTCCACAATATCTTTATTGAACCTTTTTTTTTTTTTTAACAAACATGATACAAACAATCAAACACTAACACTAAAGTACTACAAAAAAAAAAAAAATGCACTAAAAACACCAACAACCACCAACAAAATCAAGTCTTCAACAATGCTCCTCTGTTTAGTCTAGACAATCCAATACATAAGTATACATATTATGTTCACCAGTTTGGAATTTACAAGGTCCACACACATCATTCACCTTCTTCTTCAAGAGTTATGTTTAAATTTTTTACATAATCAATAAAAGGTCTCCATATATTCTCAAACACAATTTCCTTTGATTTCAGTATATATGTTATTCTTTCTAATGGAAGGTTTGTTAACATCTGTCTTAACCACTGAGTCACATCTGGTCTATGAGTCTTTTTCCATAATAGTGCAATACATTTTTTGGCATTAAGCAAACTGAGGTCTATGAATGTTCTTTCACTTTTATTAAAATTATGCTTTTCTGGGTACAGACCCAACAAAAACAGTTTAGGATTCAATATGATTTGTTTTGAGATTATTTTTTCAATTGTTACCCTCACCTCTTCCCAAAACATTCTTATTAATCTACATTCCCATAAACAATGAAATAGGGTTCCTTTACTTTCCATGCATTTTGTGCATGTATCTGGTATATTTTTGTTGTATCTATTTAACTCCTCCGGTGTAACATACATCCGCATTAACCATTTGAAATGTATCAATTTAAGGCGTGCATTTATTGATTTGGTTTGAGCTTCTGTACAAGCCAATTCCCATTGTTCCTCTGAAATTTCAATTTGCAGATCTTCTTTCCAGTAGTTTAATCTTTTCAGTGAATTTTCACTTGAAGATAGTGTCAATGAGTTATAAAACTCTGAAATAATACCCTTTCTTTTACTATCTTTCATCATCATTTTTTCCAAGGATGAATAAATAGGTCGAGTGAGAGCTTTATTTTGATTTGATCGAATAAAGTTTCTAAGTTGAAGATATTTAAAAAAATGTGTTCTATTGAGATTAAATTTGATCCTCAGCTCTTCAAAAGACATTATGTTGTCTGCACATGGCAAATATAAATCCTGAATCTTTTGTATCCCTTTTAAATTCCATACTTTAAATACAGCGTCCGCTCTCCCTGGTTTAAAATATTGATTACCCCATATTGGACTAAATTGTGACAATAACTGTGGTTCTTTTAAATAGTTTTTAGCTTCACACCATATTTTGATCATATGCTTTACAAATGGATTTTTAACTTGTTTTTGTAATTTTTTTGCCGAATCTGAGTATATGAATATGGGAAGAGGTAAAGGTAAATTGTATGATTCCATTTCAGTCCAGTGAGGGAGATCATTTGATGAAAAATAATATGTCATAGACCTCAGTTGTGCCGACCAATAATACAACATAAAATTTGGACATTTCAGACCTCCACGATCAAATGGTAAATATAATAAAGACAAACGTAATCTAGCCCTCCTGTTGTTCCATATAAATTCCACTAACTTTTTTTTTATTCTTGAGAATAGATCTAAAGGTGGTGATAAGGGAATGTATTGAAATAAATAAAGTATTTTAGGTAAAATATTACTTTTAAGTATATTGATTCTCCCGATCATCGACATTGGTAGTGACATCCATCTCTGAGTTAACTCATTGATATCTGACATTAAGGCTTCATAGTTGACACTGGCGACTGATTCTAGCTTAGGCATAATTTGGATTCCTAAATATTTAAACTGATTTACAACATTGAATTGATTTACCTCAGGGGCTGGGTAATTTCTCTGGGTCTCATTTAGCATTAATATTGAAGATTTAGTTTTATTTATTTTATATCCTGATATTTCCCCAAAATTCTTTATTAAATTCAACAAGGTTGGAATTGATTTTTTTAGATTCGACATAAACAAAATTATATCATCGGCGTACAGGGAGATTTTATGTTCTGTTGGTCCAACTTTAATTCCATATATTTGTGAATGTAAACGTATCGCTATCGCTAAAGGTTCAATTGCCATAGTAAACAGTAAAGGTGAAAGTGGACAGCCTTGTCGACATCCTCTATTGATTTTTATTGGTTTTGAAATATTGTTATTTGTTAGGATTTCTGCTGTAGCATTATTGTATATTATTTGAACCCATTTTATGAAATTATTTCCAAGTCCAAACCTTTGTAGGACTTCAAAAAGAAAGGGCCATTCAACTCTATCAAAGGCCTTTTCGGCGTCCAATGATAGGAGAGCTGTATCCGGTGCTTCTTTATTAAAATAAATAATATTAAATAGTCTTCTTACATTATGGAAGCCTTGTCTACCCTTTATAAAGCCATTCTGATCTCGATTAATAATATTTGGTAAAATTTCTTGTATTCGTCTTGCTAAAATTTTACAGATTATCTTAAGGTCGGCGTTTAATAGGCTTATTGGTCTCATATTTTCACATTTATTAGAGGGCTTACCTGGTTTTGGCAGCAGTATAATTAAGGCATTATTTATGTATGATGGTAAATTATTATTTTGAAATGCTTCTAAAACCATTTCCAAAAAAGGTTTTATTAATTTATTCTTAAATTTTTTATAAAGGTCAACTGGAAGACCATCTGGTCCTGCACTTTTTCCTGATTTCATATTATCAATGGCTAGCCCAACTTCTTCTTGACTAATTTTAGACTCCAATATCTCCCTGTTTTCATTTGGAATACACGGTATAGATAGTTTGTTCAAAAACCCATTTAGTTTTGTTAAATCAGGTTCATTTTTGGTATCATATAATTTTTCATAGTAATCTCTAAAGGCTCTATTAATTTCTAAAGGATCTATAACTACCTGTCCGTTACTTATAATACTGGTTATTGGTGTTTTAATTTCCAATTGTTTAATCTGCCATGCTAATAATTTTCCTGATTTTTCACCTTGTTCATAAAAAGATTGTTTCAATCTTAGAAGACTCGAGGCAGCTCTATTCGCTGATTTTTTGTCGTATTCAGCTCTCAAAATCAGTAATTCATTCTCCAACCTTGGATCTCTTCCTGCATACACTTTTTCCTGAAGACTTTTTATTTTATGTTCCAATTTAGCTCTCTCCTCTCGAGTCTTCTTAGATTTTGATCCTGTATAACTAATAATATGTCCCCTAATAAAAGCTTTGAAAGCCTCCCACTTTACACATGCTGATGTTTGTGTAGTATTGATGTCAAAGAACTCGTCTATCTGTTTTTCTATATACTTGACAAATTCCTCATCCTGAAGCCATTTATGCTGAAATTGCCATCTGCCTGATTCCTTTGTCAATTTTTTATCTACATATATTAGACAACAGGGTGCATGATCAGAGATCACGATGTTATCATAAAAGCAGTTTTGAATCTTGGACCTTAATTCTGTGGAAATCAAAAAATAATCAATACGTGAGAATGTCTTGTAGGTACTGGAATAACAAGAATAGGCTTTAACTTGTGGTTTCATTTCTCTCCATATATCTAACAATCTCAATTCTTTCATAAAATGATTAATAGTCATCCTACATCCAATGTGCGTACAATCCAGTCCTGTTGATCTATCCACACCTGGATTCAATGTACAATTAAAATCCCCTGCTATTATATGTTGCCCTGTAAGTGATGATAAGATGAGAAATAAATTAGCAAAGAACTTCTGATCATCTATATTGGGACCATATAAGTTCACAAGATTTATATTTTCTAATAGCAAAGAACCTTGAATGATTACATATCTTCCAAATTTGTCTCCAATTACATTTTTCACTTGAAAAGGAACTGATTTATGTATGAGAGTCATAACTCCCCTGGCTCGGGATGAAAATGAAGAGGTGAATACACTTCCCTGCCATCTACTCCTAATTCTTTTAACATCCTCCTCTATCAGATGAGTTTCTTGTAAAAACACAATTCTTGAACCCATGTCCTTTATTTTATTCATAACTTGTTTAAGTTTTTTTAAATTTTGTAGACCTCTGCAATTCCATGAAGTTAAATTAAGATTAACACTTTGGTCCATGATCAATAGAGAGTTTGGGATTACCTTGCAGTGTAAACATGCTCATACAGAGAAGCAAAAACATGAGTGGTTGAACATTCATCCTACAAACTACACACAAACAAATTTCCCCTTCCCACACTTGTGGCAAACCCCCCAAAATCAAAAGAAAAATTCTGTCTCCCGATATAGCCATCGACCGTTCCACACCCACGGGGAACAGCCTAAGCCACTCCTTCTTCATCCGCCCAATCACCCTAACTCTACTGCTTTTAATGACGTAACATTAACTCTCCTCTGTAGTTTTCCAACTTAACTCCAAAATTTTTAACAACTTTGTACATCATAGTTTTTTTTTTTGTTTGTTTTGTTTTTGTTTTGTTTTTTTAATATATAATACAATCTATATTTTGTAAACTTACTATTTACTTCAAGTCAGTCAGATGCCTGTGCAAATGCTTAATTATTCTACCTTATATTTTGTTCATGCTTAGCTCCCACCAGTCTCTTCTTCTTCTTTGATCTTCTTGATGAACTCCTGCGCCTCCTCTGGGGTCTTGAAGATGTGGGTTCTGCCCTCATACGTGGTCAGCAGTCTCGCAGGATAGATTACACCATGACGAATCCCAAGGTTGCGCAGCTCCTTACGTACGGGATCAAACTGCTTCCTCAATTGCTGGATTCCTGTGGCCAAATCTGGGTAGAACCGCACCTGCTGGTCCTGGTGTTTAATCTCTCCTTTAGCACGTGCAGCGTTGAAGATCTTCATCCTGTCTCTGTTGCTAAGAAACTTCATAATTAAGGTCCTCGGCGGTCCCTTATCTCTCCGTGGGCCAATACGATGTGCTTTTTCCAGAACCACTGCTGATTGCAACTCCTCGCTGCCCAGCACCTCCGGAATCCATTTTTCCAGAAAGGAACATACGTCCCGACCTTCTGATTCCTCTGGAAGACCCACCAGCCTCAAATTATTCTGTCTCGACCGAGATTCCAAATCCAAAATGTTATCTTCCAGAGATTTATTTTTTTTTTCCAAAGTGCGCACCTTTAATTGAAGACGGGTGACGTCATCTTCAGCACTAGCGAGACGGAGCTCCATCTGCGCCGTTCGTTCTACACAGTCACCCAATTCCTTTCTTATTCCTTCCAACGCTGTCATAATCCCATCAAATCTAGAGGAAAAGTCCGCTCTCATTGAACTCATGGCAGCCATCAGCGCATCTGCGCCTCCCCGCGCAGACATCGCACCGTTGCCAGCCTCCTCCGCCATATATGGAGTTTTGTTTGCTGCGTCACAGACCTGAAAGTCCGTTAATTTGGACTGTTTCGGCGGCTCGCTTTTTCCTTTTCCTGGTTTTCCAGCCTTAGGCTTCGCCGACATATCCTCGCCCAAATGCTGAGATACGTTCTGTCCCAAATGAGAGAGTTATTTGCCGATTTTTTTTCTCCAGGAGCAGAGCAGAGCGAGACACGTCCGTCCTACGTGGCAGCCATAACCGGAAGTCCTGAATGAGGAATTTTAATTTTCTGTTTGCTGCATTCCATTGAACATACAATGGATATAAAAAGTGTACATACCCCTGTTCAAATGCCAGGTTTTTGTGATGTAAAAAAATGAGACCAAGATCAATCATTTCAAAACTTTTCCCACCATTAATGTGACCTATAACCTGTACAACCCAGTTGAAAAACAAACTGGAATCTTTGAAGGGGGAAAATAAAAAGTAAAAAACAATAAACCTGTTTGCATAAATATACACACCCTTAAACTAATACTTTGTTGTAGCACCTTTGGCTTTTATTACAACACTCAGTCTTTTTGGGTAGTGTATCAGCGTGGCACACCTTGATGTGGTAACATTTCCCCACTCTTCTTTGCAAAAACGCTCCAAATCTGTGAGATTGCGAAGGCATCTCCTGTGCCCAGCCTTCTTCACATCACCCCATAGATGTTTGATCGGATTCAGGTCTGGACTCTGGCTGGGCTATTCCAACACCTTAATCTTCTTCTGGTGAAGCCATTCTTTTGTTGATTTGGATGTGTGCTTTGGGTCATTGTCGTACTGAAAGATGAAGTTCCTCTTCATCTTCAGCTTTCTAGAAGAAGCCTGAAGGTTTTGTGCTAACATTGACTGGTATTTGGAACTGTTCCTAATTCCCTCCACCTTGACTAAGGCTCCAGTTCCAGCTGAAGAAAAACAGCCCCAAAGCATGGTGCTGCCACCACCATGCTTCACTGTAGGTATGCCGTTCTTTTGGTGATGAGCAGTGTTGTGTTTGCACCAAATATACCTTTTGGAATTATGGCCAAAAAGTTCAACCTTGGTTTCACTGGACCATAACACATTTTTGCACATGCATTTGGGAGATTTCAAATGTGTTTTTGCAAAATGTAGCCAGGCTTGGATTTTTTTCTTCATAAGATAAGGCTTCCGTCTTGCCATCCTAGATGAGAGAATATTGTCACATGTACTCCAACAGCCAGCACTTGCCAGAAATTCTTGCAGCTTCTTTAATGTTGCTGTTGGCCTCTCGGCAGCCTCCCTGACCAGTTTTCTTTTCATCTTTTCATCAATTTTGAAGGGACGTCCAGTTCTTGGTAATGTCATTGTTGTTCCATATTTTCTCCACTTGATGATGACTGTCTTCACTGTGTTCCATGGTAGATTTAATGCCTTGGAAATTCTTTTGTACCCTTCCCCTGACTGATACCTTTGAACAATGAGATCCCTCTGATGCTTTGGAAGCTCTCTGTGGATCATGGCTTGTGCTCTAAGGTGTAACTACAGAAATGTCAGGAAAAGCCTACTAGAACAGCTGAACTTTATTTGGGGTTAATCAGAGGCACTTTAAATGGTGGCAGGTGTGTGCTGACTCCCATTTATCATGAGTTTGAATGTGAGTGGTTAATTCTGAACACAGCCACATCCCCAGTTATAAGAGGGTGTGCATATTTATGCAAACAGGTTATTGTAAGTTTTTTTATTTTTTACTTTTCCCCTTAAAAGATTTCAGTTTGTTTTTCAATTGGGATGTACAGGTTATAGGCCACATTAATGGTGGAAAAAGTTTTGAAATGATTTATCGTGGTCATTGCTTTTTACATCACAAAAATCTGGCATTTGAACAGGGGAGTGTAGGCTTTTTATATCCACAGTATGTCTGTTTATGTTAACAGTTGCCGTAGACTACAGGTAAACAAAGAAGCCAGACCTCCAAAATGGCGACGACGGCTCAGAATGCAGCACGGCTTGACGTCAATGCCCATTCTCTATAACACTTCACCTTGTCCTTTAAGTAAATATAGTCAGTTCTGACCCCAAATAACCAACATGCAGCCATTCAATAACAATTGGCCATGGTAGTTACACAGCTATGCTTAAAATACAGTCTGTGATGTTTGATTTACCTTGGAGCTAGTCAAAAGACCTGCAATTCTGCCCCAGAGCATATTGCATGTTCTACAAACAGCAAAGACACATTAGTTACGCTTTACTTTAGTAGGAGTAAGGCTATAGCCTGTAGCCATAGAGCAAATAAAATGAATGCCATCATTCCAACAGGATGCCTTTTATTCTGAAGTTCACCTTATCTTGCTTCCAGGTGTTCACACCAATTCCAGACATTCAAACACATTTAATCATTGTCACGGTGAGATTATGTGTGCTTGGAAAGATTCCAAGAGGTTCAGCTGCAGTGTTGTATAGTGTATACTTTAAATGTTCACTGCAGTAATGTTCAGAGTTTAAACTTGCATATTAAAGTGTGAGTGAAGACTGGGAATGCGTACCGAAAACATATATTCCCACTGTGTAATTTCCTCTGTGTTGCTTTTTGGGGGATTTTTTTTTTTTTTTTAAGTAATGTCAAAGTTTTATTGCTCTAAACCGAAACTTAAAGTAATAAATGAACAATTCATCTCATATGTGATGAGTGTGTGCTTGATAAAGCTACAGTTGGTGTGTAGCAAAGGGGAGCTAGCTGCTTTAGACGGGTAAATAAGCAAGAAACACTTATAGTTCTCAGACAAACATGGCTGATTACCCACAGGAATGGGATTTCAAAGGCCTGAGCTGAGGCCATTACAGAAGCAATTAAAGTGGGATGCGCTGGAGGCCTACATGGACTTTAGTTGCACTCCAGCATTGCAGCCTAATGAGGCCTAATCTGGTGAGCTGGTCTAATTAAAAGACAGGGTTGTTTTTTTTTTTTTTTTTTTATTGGCTTTGGGCAGCTATGTAAGAGTTTGTGGTCTCTGTGAAGAAATAAAAAAATGGAGAACAAAAAAACTTAATGTCTTTAACTATCAAACCATTCAAATTCCATGTCCCTTCAAATTAAATCATTTATCTTTTTAACGTGGTCTCTGATCTTCCCAAGTACTTCACTCTGATTGCTTTTTGGCATGAAAACTGCCTTCTAAAGCTGCCTTTTTGAAAGAAAAAAAAAATCTACGGAAACAACACAATCATCTCCCTTAAGATAATTTTAGAATCTCAGCCTTCCTTTTCCATATTGTTTTGTGCAGCTTTCCTTACAGAGTTAAATTAAAGGCTGAAACGTGAAGCACGCAGAACAGCCAGAGGCACACATGAGTAGCCAGCTGCGACTTTTCAAATTAACAGAGCCTGGAGAAGTTCGGCAGCTCCCTCTCACAGGGTTAGTCCAATTAGCTTCACATTCACAGTGACAATGAGGCTTTTAATAGTAGCGTTTCAAAGTGCTCTTTCAGTGATACAGAGTGAACGCATTCCTCTGGTTTTTCACTCATGACTCTGCTCTAAGTCCCACCAAGTTTCCTCTCAGTCAACCCATACGCTGCTAGTTGGACAGAGGACTCACAACGCTGCGGTAGTTTAAGTAGAAAATGAATCTGAGGCGTAGTCCACACGTGCATGGCTATTTTTACAAATGGGTTCGCACAGCACTGCTTAAAAAATCCTGTCCACATGAAAATACACAAACACCATTCCTCAGTAAAATGACTGAGTAGCTGTACATTTTCTGGTGCGATTACAATAACATGGTTTGTAATTTCTGGAGGTGTCAAAATTATTGCGTTCATTGCCCGGTAACACAATGCCTCTTTGATGGCGAACAATTTTTTTTATCCCCTGCCGTAGGGGGATTATGTTATGGGTCAGTCCGTCCGTCTTTTGTGAAATCAACTCCTCTTACACTTTTGTTCCCATTGTTTTGAAACTTGGTACCATGGTTTGATATACACTGAGGATGCACATATTGCAATTTGGTTCTAATCAGATGATTTTTGCAGGACTTGTAGCCCTTGACCTATGACCTCTTACTTCACCTCACTTCATAGACAGTAACTCTAATTCCTCTTGCCTAGACCAAAGACAGAAATGGATGGTGGTTAGTTCAAGCAAGTTCAAAACATATACAGGCACATCTCAAAAAATTAGAATATCATGAAAAAGTTCAATATTTTTTGTCACTCATTTCAGAAAGTGAAACCCATATATAGATTCATTACACGGACAGTCCAACAGTGATCTGTGTGGAGTTTGCATGTTCTCCCCGTATCTGCATGGGTTTACTCCGGGATTTCTCCGGTTTCCTCCCACAGGCCAAAAACATGCAGGTTAGGTTAATTGGAGACTCTAAAGTGGCCCTAGGTGTGAATGTGTGTGAATGGTTAAGAGATAGCGCCATACCGTGGCTGCTTCATCCATCCAGGTGGATGCCCTCAATTTCCCCTCTGGGGATCAATAAAGTATACAAAATCAAAATCAAAAATCAAAATATATTGCAAGTGTTTATTTTAATTTTGAAGATTTTGGCTACAGCCCATGTTAACCAACATTTCAGCGGCTAATACTTCCATTTAAAAACTATTTTTACCTCCACCAGGCCGAAAAGGCCAGGAGGAGGTTATGTTTTTGCCAGGGTTTGTGTGTTTGTGTGTTTGTCTGTCTGTTTGTCTGTCTGTCTGTCTGTCTGTTGGTTAGCAAGATAACTCAAAAAGTCTTGGACGGATTTGCATGAAACTTTCAGGCGTTGTTGGAAATGGTACAAGGAAGAACTGATTAAATTTTGGGGGTGATCCGGTTCACCGTCTGGATACAGGAATTTTTTTAAAGCATTTTTCAACACTGTGACATAGGGCCATTTTCAACATGTGCGCAGGCGCAATGGAGGCCGCTGGGCGTCGTGTCTGACCAACACAAACTCCGCCTTTGTCAACGTTTTAGCCACAAAAGCATGCGGAAAACACTGCTGGCCTCGGACCCCCAGCGTGCCTGTGCCAGCCATAGGCGCTGCGCACATTGCGCTGGTCGTCGTGTCTGACCAACACAAACTCCGCGTTCTTCAACGTTTTAGGCACAAAAGCACGCGGAAAACACTGCTGCCCTGGGCCCGCCAGCGTGACTGTTTTTGCGCCACGCTGCAAAACCTGACACGGACACCTGTCCGCCGCCCCATTATTTGCCACAAATTCCCCGCCCAGCTATAGGCGCTGCGTAAAAACGACCTCTCTGCCGGGGAAGACTCTAAATTCTGTTTTGCCGCGGAGCGCAACCCCAATATAATATAAAACCCACGGCAACCTGTCTAACCAATCTGCATCCGTCAGTGGAGGAGATGGACACACCAACACTTCAGTTTATTACCTCCGCCAAGGAGGCAATGCTTTTACAACCGTAAAACGGGGCTATAAGGGACGGCGGGGTAATATGGGACACTTTTCTAAATGTAATTCTGCTTTTTTAATTTTGCTTCCGCCTAGATTTGATGAAGGATTCATGGATATTTGACAATAACAACACAACTCAGCGTCCTGCTCAAAATAAAAAAAGCAGAATTACATTTAAAACATTTCCCACAAAAGTGTCCCTTATTAACCCGCCGTCCCTTATAGCCCCGTTTTACACTACTGAACCACTAATCCTATCACTATCACATTGATTGTCATTCATTAATTGTCTGTTTATTGCACTGTCCATGTCAAATAAACAAATAATCATTGTGAATCCAATTGCTACTCATATCTTTTCATGCTCAGGGAATCTGAAAACGTACACACAAACACTGTATGGGGGGAACTGTGCCGCTTGGCGGAGGTCTGCGCTCTCCGAGTGCTTTTCTAGTTTAAAATTAATTTTATGTAATATTCTAATTTTTTGCCAAACTGAATTTGGGGTTTCAGGGGCTATAAGCCATAATCATCCAAATTAAAATAAATAAACGCTTGAAATATATCAGCGGTGGGATGTGACAAAAATGCTTCATTTCCCTGACCAGTGAGGACCCCAGGAGCCACTCTGTACATGTACAAGTACATTTTCAATCCAGGGATTTATGGTGGAACAGAAACAGCATGAAAACACTGTTCCAACACCTTTTATGGAAAATCCACAGAATAGGTGTGTGGATCTATTCTGACGTTTTAGAAAATTACAGTATATAAATCACTTTATAAATCACTGGTTTGAAAATGCACTTTAATATGTTGACATTTCGGATCCTGGTGTCCGCTTGACCTGTATCCATATAAACAACATGCTGAGGGCGGCGGACCCCTGGCATGTGGAAACAGATTCTAGAAAGAAATTACACACAACTTAATGCACAGCACCAAAGTGCAACATGTACACAAACCAGGACTTTAACCAGGATTAACATATTTCATCGTTTTGCAATCACAAGCGAATACTTCGGACAAAGCAAGCGCAAATCAGCAGAGTTGGCTACTAGCTAGCTAGCTACTAGTTAACACTCGTTAGCCAGCACAGGACGGCGTTGTATTGCTCAAAAAATGTGAGCTCACCACAAACATGATAAATAAGCGAAAAGATGCACAATATCACAAATCACTCACCATCGATGGTTCTCTCACGTTCATCTTCAGCTTTGTCCGTAGTCCGGTTCTATGCTGGGCTGCCATCTGTATCGGTGCAGGTCGCTCCTCTCACTGTGGATCTGCCACCAAGCACAGAAAACTCCCCACCTCTTTGTTGGACCACGGTGTAGATTTCCGCGAAACCTACAACACCATCTCTATTAATATCGTGTTTACTTGGTGATCGAGTTTAGTCCGTGAACTATTGCAAATGGCGGTCGTGTCGATTCCACAGAAGACGGACGCTTTCATTACGTTACGCCCTGACCAATCAGTGGCCTGCAGTCTGTTGACGTCACATTTTTGGCTCGACTCAGCGCAGTTGTACCCTGGCCTCGAATAGGTACTAAAATAGTACCTGGTAACAGGTACTAGGTACTAATGGAAAAGGCTACAAACCGGGCCGAGTAGAGCCGAGTAGGGCCGACTGGGTACTAGTGGAAAAGGGCCATAACTGTCTTGTGAAATCAACTCATTTTACAGTCTTATTACGATTGTTTTGAAACTTGGTACCATGGTCTGATATACTCTGATGATGCGCATATTGTAATTTGACTCTCATCGGATGATCTTGAGGTCAAAAGTCAGATTTTAAAAAAATCACAACACAATAACTACTGAAAGAAATGATATAGGCTTTTCAAATTGATATAGCAGCTGTGTCTAATACACATCTTGGACAATTTACACCCTGACCTAACTATGGGTTTGGAGTCAAGGGGTCAAAGTTCAGTGTTAACATTGCAGTTGCACTAAGGTATATATTACATTTACTATTACTATAAAATGAGTAAAACTAGGGCCACCAAACCTGGTATACAGGTTCACCTTGAGATCCTGACCTCTGACTATGGGCTTGGGGTCAAAAGGTCAAAGGTTAACATTAACATTCCTGATGTCTTATTACTGTACAACTTGTAAAGCTGGGGTCATCAAACCTGGTGCACAGGTTTACCCTGTGACCCTGAAGTGTGACTATGGTTTTGGGATCGCAAGGTCAACATCATAATGGCTTATAAACTATATTTCAACAACAAAGAAAGCTAGGGTCACCAAATTTGCTACACAGGTTCACCTTGGGATCCTGACCTCTGACTAAGGTGTTGAGGTCAAAAGATCAAAGGTCAAGGTTAACATTTCTTATGCCTTATTACTGTACAACAAGTAAAGGTAGGACCACCAAACTTGGTACACAGGTTCACCCTGTAAACCTAACGTGTGACTGTGGTTTTGGGATCACAAGGTCAAAGGTCAACATCAAAATGGCTTATAAAGTATCTCAACAACAAAGAAAGCTTGGGTCACCAAACCTGGTACACAGGTTCACTGAGACCATAACCTCTGACTACAGGTTTGAGGTCAAATGTCAAGGTTGGCACTCCCTATGATCTCTTACTATAGAACGTGCTCTTATCATAATTTGGTTCTGCTGCAGTAATTATTTGGAAAAGTTGAAAACTGCTCTCCATCAGTAAGTATTGGCATCTTCAAAGAAAACGGAGGTGGAGGATATTGCACTCGTCTCAATGTGCTCTTGTTTAAATTGCAATTAGTTTCAACTAATCATGGTGGAATGAAAAAAGCAAAAGGAAAAAAAGTGGAACTCTCGAAACATGGGTCCTGTTTCTGACCAGACAGTCTATATCACACTCAAGACAGAGATGCAGTGAAGCCTAAACTCCTAATTTTATTTAATGGTGAGAATTCAAATCAACTTGCTGGAGTATCCCTGTTATACTGTGTGGCCATATGGACCATATCAAGGCACAATTCTGATCTGAATGCTGTAGAGAAGAGAAGATGCTGGGAGAGAACAGAGGAGAGGTCACTGTGCGCGGCGACTTGTGGACCCCAGATGGTGCCTTTCACTGTTCCTCCAGGAGCTGATGGCTAGAGGATCTGGGTCCAGGACCATGTTGTGGATGGCACTGGTCTGGTAGTTCGTCTCTTTAATGAGAAAAATGTTGATGTGTTCAATACTTATTTTCCCCACTGTATGTATGTAGGTAGGTAGATAACTTTATTGTCTGTCTCAGTCGGTGACAGAAATTCTTCTTTTACATGGCTATAACAATGTAACACATTCAGTACTCTCAAGACATTTATTTTTCCTTTTCTTTTTTTTTCCTTTGAAAGACAAAAATAAAATAGAAAGATGTCTTTAGAAAGATGTCTCTTCCTTTCCTTCAAAGGAAAAAAAAAAGAAAAGGAAAAATAATTGAAAGAAGACAAAATGAACCTGTTTGACGTACTCTCAAGACATGTTCAAACTCACAAGACAAAAAAAAAAACAATTAAAAAAGTTAACATGGTTAAAAAGGAGACAGAAAATAAAATCATGTGCAGTAATGAAAATTATTTGATTTTGTTCAGGATGGTTATTGCAGAGGGAATAAATGATTTCCTGTAAATGTTTTTATGGGCCAAAGGAACGTCGTCTGCCTGATGGCAGTGACTGAAAAGAGTGATGAAGGGGGTTGGATGGGTCCTCTGTGATCAGGGTGGCTGTCCTGATCACAGAGCGCTGATACAGTTCAGACAGCGGTGTCTGTGGTGAGCCAATGGTTTTGCTAGCCTGATTAACTACACGGGAAAGCTGTGTTTTGTGCTTGATGAAGAGGGAGCTGTACCAGGATGAAATGTTAAAAGTGACAATGTGTTCAATTAATGAAGTGTAAACCAGAATAAAAGTGTAAACCGGAATTAAAATGTGTCTGCTGACATTAAAATTTCTCAGTTTCCTCAACAAGTGGAGGTGTTGTTGTGCTTTTTTATAAACAGAGTCAACATGATATCCAAAAGACAGGCTGTAGTCCATCTCTATTCCCAAATATTTAAAAACTTGAACTTGCTCAATAGACTGACCCTGGATACTGAGGGGTGTAAAGAGAGTAGTTGAAAGTTTCTCTTTGCTCCCACAGTACAACTCCTTAGTCTTGGTGGTGTTTAACTCCAGAGAGTTTTGACAAAAAGCCTGAGCTAAATTGTTGACTGTCTGCTGATAGCGGGTCAGTGCAGTACTGTCTGTCAGATGAGCCATCAGGGCCATGTCATCTGCATCTTTAAAAAGAGTCATTCCTTCACTGTCACAGGAGATGTTATTTGTATACACAGAACAAAACCGGCAATAAAACACAACCTTGAGGAAGACCTGTATTTAAAGGCCAAATGTCACGTAACAGGGTACTTTAAATATCTTGATACTAGATATAAAAGGGAACCGATCCGTTCGGGTCTTGGTGCATATGCTTCAGTAACAACGGAATATTCGTTAATTTAAAACTGCCGCGCTTGGCCTGACACGGCCCCTGGAATCACCTGGGGAAGAAGGCGGAAGTGACGAAATCGATTGTACCCTAGTTTGATGCTTGGGGTATTTCAATTGATTGTTTATATGGAGACTGGAAGGTTGAAGTGAGCAACAAGAAAGAAAAAATTGGATATTTCACCCATACCTTAAAACGGGACTATCAGGGACAGCTGGGTAATAAGGGACACTTCTCTTGGAAATGTTTTCATACCTGTCAAGTGAGACGTTTTCGCCGTACTTCAACACCGTAAAAAGCGGCTATAAGGAACGGCGGAGCAACAAGGCACACCTCTCTGGGATCTCTGTCTGTTCCGCAACCGCTGCACAGCTCAACGTGTTAAACCATTGTCCTAATGACTTCTCATTGTAGTGAGAACAGCTCAAGCTGAGCGATCAGCCCGCCCAGACAATTAAACTAATGAGTGACTCCACACTTCTCATGGTAGTGCGAATAGCTGACGCTGAGCGATCTGCCAGCACCAGCTGTGGCTGATCACACACAGGAGTGCTCCGCAAAACATTCAATTTTTTTTCCAGTATATTTTTCCTTTTGGGCGTACAGAAATGGCAATACGCCCGTTTTTGCTAAAATTGCATTTTCCCCGTATTTTCCTTAAAATATTTGACAATAACAACACGAACTACATTTAAAACATTTCCCAGAAAAGTGTCCACCACCACTCCGCCCTCCAAAATACGGCGAAAACGTCTCCCTTGACAGGTATGCGCCTCCATTTTCATATTGATCTGGTCAATTTCTTGACAACAGCGGCTCTCCTCCACTGTAATAATAATGGCTTCCGAAAAATCAATATTTATGGGGCGCCCTCGACAGACCCCCTTCGGCTTCGCAATTCTGGAGGCGATTAATGTCCAGTTCAATGACATTTTCCACTGGTTCTGCTCTCTGGTCATCGGTGGAACTGTTGTCATCAGACAAAGCATCTGATTCCGTCTCGGACGGCTCGAACCTGTAAGGTTCTATGCCTCTGTCACTGTCTGAACCACTGACAAAAAAAAGACAAAAAAAAAAAGACAAAACTAAACTAATTTGTTCACAATCGCTGTCACTTTCCGTCATGATTGTCCAATATTGATAAGTGTGAATGTGGATAGGCAGGGCAGCCAGGGTACAACTGGTGATGTCAAAAACATGGGCGTGGTCTGGACTGGCTGTCACAAGCCAGCAAGCAAGGTGGGGCCTTCACCTGGTGTATTTTGTGCAATTATGTAAATACAGGTGGGTGATATGGTCTCCGGTATGAATATTTGGTTTAAGCTATGTGTATTTTATCTAAATTCGTTGTCATTTAGAAAAAAAAATTACGTGACATTTGGCCTTTAAAATTAACTTACTAGATGTAAAACCATTTAAAAACACCTGTTGTGGCCTGTCATATAAAACACTCTGAATCCATAAAATCAATGTTGGGTGAACCTGCTGGTCTGTCAGGTGATGTAGCAAGGTGTCTGTGTGTACAGTGTTAAAAGCAGAAGAAAAGACCATAAACAAAATCCGTGTGTGTGGGTGTGAAGAGTCCAGTTGTTTGGTGACAGTGTCTAAAAGTGTAAGACATGCATCCTCTACACCCTGTTTTGCCATGTAGGCAAACTGGAGGGGAATCCAGTCTGTGTGACAACATGCTGGTTAAAAAGTCACACACCACTCGCTCCATACATTTACAGAGCACAGAGGTCAGGGCCACTGGTCTGTAGTCTATCAGGTCCTTCAGGTGAGTCTTTTGGGGGATTGGAATGATGGTAGTGTTGGATCCATAATAGGGAAATAACAAGCAGAATGTAGTTACTGTTAATGGAGCTTTATTAAAGTAACTATGGACAATACCCTCAGGCGTTCAGCACCCTCCAGCAAGCCAAGTGTCCCACGATGAAAGAGGACTAGCCTCTTCTGCCCACATCCTTCATACTCGGAGTGGCATCACCACTGGAAATCGGTAGTTGGCCACCCCTGCTTATTCCCCATCCAACCTGGCCGCCATCTTATTAATACCTCTATTTCCATATATAACACCCCCCCATTCAAAAAAAACAAACAAAAAAAAAGCCATGCGCACAGATAACCCACCCAAATTTGTCACCCGATTCACACTCTAAGCATAAAGATATGTACAAAAAGAAACAAACTGCCTATCCACTCATACAACTAAGGCTGGGGAGCTGGGTAGACTGCCAGCGCCCCCTACATGGCTAGGCGGATGATTCTGCCGCCATATCTAAAACAGTCCAACATAAAGAAAGCCGTGTCTCTAAACAAAATAATCCCCTCAACCAGCTCCTATCATGAACCCGCCGTGCGCTCCACTATTATGCACGGGGGAGAGAAGGAGAAATGAGGATTTAAATGCAGGGTTTCACCAAACACACATTTATTAACATAAGCAGTTCGGACACGAACAAACACGTTGTCAACTATACAATGAGCATGCGCTTGGGGAGCAAGGAAGACCCAAGGAGGCTCTACTGACTTGGGGAAGCAAACTGGGCAACAGCCTAAGCGTAGCAGTAGTACAGCAGGGAAGAAATGCTAACAGCTAAGCATAGCAGTGGCACTGCGGGGAAGAAATGCGAACAGCTAAATGTAGCAGAAACTACTGCACCAAGAAACACAAGTTTACTCACAAGTAACAGTCCCGAAAGTCCAATGTTTCCGGCGAGCGTCATTCCAAAAGTCCTTCCGACATGGCGATCACTCCGTGGAGAGCCGGAGTGACTCACTCAATGACCCAACAGCATTTGTCTAGCGATGAGCTGCTTAAATCCAAATGCTGCTGGTCACACTAATTGGGAACACCTGAGGTGCGGGAAAGATAATTACCGGGGCCGGGACAGCTAGTGGAATCATAGCGAGTTAGGGGGCGTGGTAGGACCGACAGACTGTCAGTAGCGTGGGAAAAAGATCAGAGGCTGACTAACAGCTGCCGATTGGGCAGTGGCAAAAATGACGAAAAGAAAACACAAGATGTACATAAACAGTAAAGCCAAAACCCACAAAGTGATCAGGGCTGAGCCGGGGAAAACCAAGCTGGCTCAGCTCATGACAGGGCCCCCCCTCTAAAGGGTGGATCCCAGACATCCCAGGTAACATCAAAAACCCCCCCCCCCCCCCCCCAACAGTTGCAACAACAATGAACAACCCAAACCCGGGTGGGCGGAAGGAGGAACAGGAAGGAGGGAACACAATGCCCCGCCCAGGGCCCACAATTACCCCCCCCCCCCCAAGTCCACGGGCATTGGGGCTCAGGAGGCTGTCCAGAGTCCCAGGCCCAGCAGAAGGGCCGGTGGACAGCGTCTGGCGGCCTCCCGGAACACGTGGGCCACCTGACCCGGGGAGCCCATTCTTCTGGCGGCCGATCAATGTTGCTCAGCCACCAGGATGGAAGGGGTGAAGCAGGAGGCGGCCTGCCCACTGGAAGGTTCACTGGTGGGCAACGGGACCGGAGAGATGGGACCTCCACGGTGTAGGGCAGGGATAAGTGGACCACAGCGTCCTCAGGGTGGTCCGTAGTGGCACCCGTGGTGGCCCCAGACTGGGCTGGCTCTGCTGCACCCGCGATGGACTCCAGCGGGAGCCTACCTGTGCCCACGGTGGCCCCTGACCAGGCCGGCTCTGCTGCACCCACGATGGCCTCTGGCTGAGGCTCAGCTGCACCCATGGTGGACCCTGATTGGGTCAAAGCTGCACCCGTGGTGAGAGGGCCCACCCGCAGCAACACTAGGCTGAGGAGACGATCGATGGGGGGAGCCCTGACGACCTTGGCAAGAGGGGCTGAAGCAGTGACATCCTCCCTTGGCAGGGCCAGACCCTCGGGGCCTTCTGGCGGTGACTCTGCAGCTCCTGCAGTGGGCCCCGACTGGGCCAGAGATGCACCCGCGACAGTCCCGGTCTGGGACGTGGCTGCACCCATGATGAGCTCCAGCTGGAGCACCGTTGCACCAGCTGTGACCCCCATTGGGAGCCTCATTGCTCCCGCGGTGGCCTCCCCAGAGAGGGAGGTGGTGCTCCTAGCACCTCCTGGCACTGGATCCCGATCCTCGACGGCTTCCGGCAAAGTCAGCTGCTCTCCGGTGACCCTGGCTGGGGGTTCCAACCCCGGAGAGAGAGAAAAAGAGACCGGGTCATGGTCACCGGCAGAGCCCAGTGATGCGGCCCTGAGGGCTACTACGAGCTGCCCTGGGCCCTCCTCGCCATGAGTTGGGCAGTGTGACAGACAAATGAGGAGTAGAAGTAATGGAGCACACTTGCCTGAACTCGGGCTCCACCACCGCCCAGGACTCCGGCAACTTGGGCTGCGCAGCCTCCTTTGTCGTGCCTGGTGCTGTGCCCCCACTGACCTCCTCTGGGACTGTCAACCTCTCGTCGTCGGTCGGCAACCCCGGTGATGGCAGCTCCTCTCCAGCAACCCTAGTATGGGGCTCGACAGGCATGGGAGTGGAGAAAAGGTTAAGGTCGCTGGCAGTGGCAGAGCCCGGCGAGGGGAGTCCAGGTGCAGCCGGGAGCCGCACCCGGCTCTCCTCCCCAAGAGCCAGACAAGATCTCTCAATCATTGACGAATGAACTACAGGAGAGATTACTTGCCTGTGCTCGAGCTCCACTGCCATCCACAACTTCGACGCTGTCGACAGTGACAGTCTGGATCCTGTCGGCTGGGGGTCAGGTCCGGGAGGTGGCTCTGCTGCGGTGGTCCCTGCAGCAGGCGTGAAGGTGGTTGAAGTCCTGGTCCTCAGGTGCTCCTCTTCGACCCAGCGGTTTTTTTTTTTCAGAATCAGAATCAGAATAAACTTTATTGCCAAGCATGCTTTTACACATACAAGGAATTTTACTCGACATTAAGGTGCGCTCATGTTAAGCGCTCCCTAATGACGCGGCAGCCACAGGTGCCTCATACAGTGGGGGTAAAGAGGGGGAGGGGGAGGGGGTGACACATTGGGCAGAGAGAAGAAAGCATAGTTATCAAAATAGAGCTCAAGTGAGCAAGATTATGATCACATAGAAAAAAAACCTCTAATTGCACACTTAGCAGACAAGTTACAGTTCCACACATTAACAGAGCAAGTTGAGAGAGACCAGTGTGTGTGTATCAGTCATGTGATATTCATGGATGCAGTGTGAATGCAATGTGAAGTGTCAGTTACTGGTGAACAACAAAATTCCTCCCCTAAGCAACGACTAGATGTTATATCCATGGTATCCTAAACATAGATAACATGACCGCAAGAGTTCATCTCTCTTCAGTGCATGTCAGATGGTAAAATTCCATGCTAGTCACATGATGACGCTGTCCATAGAGAGTTCAGATTGCTGCACATCAGAATGTTTGGGTTAGAGAAAAAGCCAAAACTCCCTTCTGCCTTATCTTTTCTCCTGGAGGAATGAGTTCTCCCAAGGACGCCGAATCAAGGCCTGATAAGCACAGTTCACTTAGAGCGTAGAATTTTCACCTCTAATGCGATTCTGTGCATCACAATTTACATTTACATTCCCAGGCTTTAAAATCATTCCCTGGAGAGCACCCAGCGACTCCGAGATGTTTCCCACCTTCCGATTCAGTTCACCATTAACCGCTATCAGTGCCCTCCCCAACTGGTCGAATTGTTGAAGGAGCTTCGCCGGGTCCGCATTTTGACTAGCTCTTTCCAACTTCTTTAGTTTCCGATACACCAGGAAAACTCCAAAGCCAAACAGCAGAAATCCTGTGATCATGAAGCCAATCAGGTAGATGTCTTCCACATCTTCAATCGAAAGATTACACAGACACATGAGTTTCCAATTGTCCCATGAGTCTCTCACATAACCCACAGCCGAAGTGCCTGCAGGACACTTGGGCTCCCCCGGGCCCGAATTTCAGTTTGAAAAAGTGGTGTCAATTGCATTTAAAGCCCAGCTCACCAATTCCATAATTTTCCATTTGGATCGAGATGCAGCAAGAGGAAGAGCGAGACACAGACAGGACACAGCAAGCTGGGATCAATGAAGGGAGGGGAGGAGAGAGGAGAGGAGAAGAAATGTGTCTGCTCTCTCTGACAGCCGGAAGAAAAAAACCCCACAGCGGTTGGCTGTGGCGATCAGGTTCGCCCACTCTTCGTCGGATGGTGCATCCGTGGGCTGAGCAGGCGTAGGAGGTGGACCCCTCACTGCCGGGGAAGTGCGTCCTTGGACCTCCCTCTCACAGCGCTCCTCCTCGACCCGGCGGTTGACGAAGGCGAGCAGATTCACCCACTCCTCGTCGACCGGTGTGGTTGCAGGGGAACACCTCCATGTGGGCTCCTGGGCAGGATCATCCAGGGCCTCAACCGCCTCCATTGTCTGGCAGCCCAGTTCTTGGTCCAGCAGGCCCTCAGGGAAAATGGGAGGAGACACAGAGAGGGGAAGAAAACAATCATTTATTGCAGCTGGAGGAGAGAACCCAGTGGACTGCTGGTACTGGGCCTCCCCCTCGGGAGACAGGCAAGGTTCAGTGTTAATGAATGATTTAGGATGAAAAAATACTTGCCTGTCACCCTGGTTGACGACATCTGCAGCTGCAAAAGGCAGACATTCGCCTCTCTCGGTGCCAGCAATGATTTTGACCCCTCCGCAGGCTATTGGAGGAGCTGTCTCCCTGATGACGGAGGTAGGCATGGCCGGGGTGAATCCAGCGGGTTTCTCGGCGGCTGAAGCAGTGATGGCCGCTGGAGAAGGGGAGGGATTCTCCCGGCATCCCCCTGCGGAATGACGCTGTCCTTTACATACCCGGATCCACTGTGCTGGAGCGAGTGGAGGGTCGAGCAACGTACCACGGAGGCTGCTAGTTAGCAGGGAAGCAAGCCTCCATTCCGGCGTCGCAGGAAATCCCAGGCCCGGGGAGGAGCGCTGGAGCGAGCAGACTGTGGAGAGCAGTCTGGCGTATTGTGGGTAGATCCATAGCCCGGGGTGTGCCTCCAAAATCCTCACCACTCCGTGAACGCACCACCAATTCCGCTTGGGTCTGCTGGCAGCAAGGAACTCGTTCACATAGCTTCGAATGTAGATGGCTGCCAACTTCTCCGCCTCGCTGGGAGACCCTGCGGCCGATCCTCCTCTACTCGGACGAGGACGACGAGACCAGGGTATCGTGCGCTCCACCACCGGTGAGTGAAAAGACAGTTTGGGGAAAAAAGTGACACAAAAAGAGGAAAAAAAAAAAAAAAAGGATGTGTGGGTGAACCCGCTAAATCCTTTTGACTGGTTGGGTCATTCTGTCATGAACCCGCCATGCACTCCACTATTATGCATGGGGGAGAGAAGGAGAAATGAGGATTTAAATGCAGGGTTTCACCAAACACACATTTATTAACATAAGCAGTTCGGACACAAACAAACACGTAGTCAACTCTACAATGAGCATGCGTTCGGGGAGTGAGGAAGACCCAAGGAGGCTCTACTGACTCGGGGAAGCAAACTGGGCAACAGCCTAAGCGTAGCAGTAGTACTGCGGGGAAGAAACGCTAACAGCTAAGCGTTGCAGAAACTACTGCACCAAGAAACGCCAGGCAGTTTACTCACGAGTAACAACAGTCCCGAAAGTCCAATGTTTCCAGCGGGCATCATTCCAAAAGTCCTTCTGATGTGGCGATCTCTCCACGGAGTGATCGCTGACCGGCAGTGGCAAAAATGACAAAAGGAAAACACAAGATGTACATAAACAGTAAAGCCAAAACCCACAAAATGATCAGGGCCGAGCCGGGGAAAACCAAGCCGGCTCGGCTCATGACAGCTCCAGACATTATAAAGAACAACAATTAGCATAGATACAACATACAGTAACAACACTATTGGCGGCCCCCACCCAACACACCCATCCCACATCCGGGCATCACACAAACATCTTTTAAAATGTTGGGTAAAAATAAACACAATTACCATTATTCCATCATACAAGCGACTCTGCTTCCTGGTCCCAACTCTGAGTAGTCATGGTACCGCAGGCTTTTAAAACGGCTGTAATTAAACCCTTACTCAAAAAGCCAACGCTAGATCCAGGAGCTTTAGCTAACTATAGACCAATCTCTAATCTCCCTTTCATTTCAAAAATCTTAGAAAGAGTTGTTGCTACGCAATTATTTGACCACCTGCAGGGAAATGGTTTATTTGAGGAGTTTCAATCTGGGTTTAGAATCCATCATAGCACTGAAACAGCCTTAGCGAAGGTCACTAACGACCTCCTCATTGCATCTGATAATGGACTAGTTTCTGTACTTGTCCTTTTAGATCTTAGTGCAGCTTTTGATACTATTGATCATAATATTCTACTTGATAGATTAGAACACTATGTTGGACTTAATGGAACTTCGTTGCAGTGGTTTAGATCTTATTTATCTGATAGGTTCCAGTTTGTTCATGTAAATGATGAGTTTTCTCTCAGCTCAAAGCTTAGTCATGGAGTTCCACAGGGATCTGTGCTTGGCCCTACTCTTTTTAGTTTATATATGCTTCCGTTAGGCAACATTATTAGAAAGCACTGTATACATTTTCACTGTTATGCAGATGACACACAATTATACCTGTCAATGAAGCCAGATGATACTAATCAATTAGCCAAGTTAGAAGCCTGTCTTAAGGAAATCAAAGTTTGGATGACTTGTAATTTCCTGCTATTAAATTCAGATAAGACTGAAGTCATTCTTGTTGGTCCAAAAAACCTTAGAAATTCCTTTCCAAATCAAACTTTCAGTTTGGATGCAGTTACTCTTTCTCTTAATAGCTCTGTGAGGAACCTTGGAGTTATTTTTGATCAGGATTTGTCCTTCAATTCACATATTAAATTTGTTTCTAAGACTGCCTTCTATCATTTGCGTAATATTGCCAAGATTAGGAGCATCTTGTCTCAGAGTGATGCTGAGAAGCTGATCCACGCTTTTGTTAGCTCGAGATTAGATTATTGTAATTCTTTATTATCAGGCTGTCCTAAAACATCTTTAAAAAGTCTTCAGCTGATCCAAAATGCTGCAGCAAGAGTTTTAACAGGTACTAGAAAGAGAGATCATATCTCTCCGGTTCTGGCCTCCCTTCATTGGCTTCCCATAGAGTTTAGAATTAAGTTTAAAATCCTTCTTCTTACTTACAAAGCTCTAAACAATCAGGCTCCTTTTTATTTAAAAGATCTGATACTACCGTATCATCCTAACAGAGCACTACGCTCCCAAAATGCAGGTTTACTTGTAATACCTAGAATCTCCAAAAGTACAATGGGAGGCAGAGCCTTCAGTTATCAAGCTCCTCTCCTGTGGAATCAGCTGCCAATCTGGATTCGGGAGTCAGACTCAATCTCTGTTTTTAAGAATAGGGCTAAAACCTACCTTTTTGATATAGCCTACAATTAGGGAGGGATCATGTGTTTCTGAACCCTCCCTTAGTTATGCTGCTAATAGGTTTAGTCAGCCGGGGGACCTCCAGTAATGCACTGGGCCTCACTCCTTTCCTCACTCTCTATGAAATATTTTTTTTTTGCTGGTCATTAACATTTGTTTGTTCTCTCCCATAGATTGAGTCCCCATCGTGCTGTTTGCTCTCTACATGTCTGTTCTTTTCTTCTTCTCTGTCCCCTCACCCCCCAGCCAGTCGCAGCAGATGACTGCCCCTCCCTGAGCCTGGTTCTGCTGGAGGTTTCTTCCTGTTAAAAGGGAGTTTTTCCTCTCCACCGTCGCCAAGTGCTTGCTCACAGGGGATCGCCTGATTGCTGGGGTCTTTCTGCAACTGTGGGGGTCCTCCCTACAGTTGATAGTGCTATGAGATGACTGTTGTTGTGAAATGGCGCTATATAAATAAAGTTGAATTGAATTGAATTGAATTTTTTAAATGATCAACCAACCAGAATGTGCCTTTCTTTCACATTTATACAATGCCATCCAAATTACTCAATATTCCTAAAACCCCCTTTTTAGACTTAAACATCACCCCTCAATATTTTAAATCACAATAAAAAACAATGTCACTCTACCAAGTCAAGCTACGAAAATTTTCCTCTCATTTTTTTTCTTTTAAATGTACATGTTATAAAATATATGGGACAGGATCTGGATAGAAACTAAAACACATCCTCAGTCCTTCGATGGGTCTCTCTCAGAGCACTTCCGTCACTTGACCTCTGGGCTTGTGCTGCGGCTTCTTCTCTTCTCCACCATGTGGCATAGCTCATTCGGATGCCTCCAGGTCTTGTCTGACAGGCCTAGATACCCATCGCTCTGGGCAGCCTCCACCTGGAACCGCCTCTGGTCATCACGCTGCTCGCATGACCCGTAATCCCCTCTCATCCGGGCCTCAACCCTGGGCCGAACCTCATCTCCAGCCCACAGGGAAGCCGTTTCTTTCTTCTTAGGATTACTCCAGTGTTGACTGGCCTCCTTCACAGAACCAGTCGGCTTGCGGGTCTGGTTCGCCGTCCTCTTGGCAGGCCGTTGTCGTGAGTGCTTCAAAGCCATGCCTTCTGGTCTCGCTCCCCAAGTCTTCAGCGCAAGCACCTCATCCTTATGGGCCACCCCGAGGATCCCAGCATGCCATCCAGTTCCCACACCAAGGGTAACGTGGCTACTGGCATCAGGTCCGTCCCACGGTGGGGTCACGTGGCGCCAAGCGTGCACTCCACCTGTGGTATCCAGCCAGTCTAAGTCCCACACATCCTCGTTCTCCACTACCAGAGCAGGTCAGCCCCACAGTCCACAACCTGACCACTCCTCACCTGTGACATTTGTGATGGAGAACCCCAGACCATAAAATAGATTACACCCCATTACGTTTGTTCCCGCAGCGTGACATAAATGCTGGCATTGGGCACCACCACAGACTTGTACTGCACTTCCATCTCCACAGACCCCAAAAGGGCCAATCTGTTCAAACCATAACCATAATAGAGGCTCTGCTGCTTCCTGATCTGTCGGTGTGGAAATAGACTCCTCATGGTCGCCAGGTTCAATACAGAGATCACAGCTCCCGTATCCACAAAAAGAGGAACCTCGATGCCATTTAGTGTTACCTCACAGCCGATCTGTCCCATGGTCTCTGGGGAAACTGTATGGATGACCGTGGGAGCCTTCTGCGAGGGATCCGCCTCACGCTGTCAGTCCCTACGCGCAAAAGTTAATGCATGCTCTGGCAAAGTGGTTCAACAGTCCACACTTCCCACAACGCTTGCCCTTCGACGAACACACTCTGGACTTATAGCGGTGACTTGGGGACCCACAGCCATAACAACGTGGTGTTCCTGGGGCGGACCTAACTTTCACCACGGAGGTATATTCATCCTCTCCGTTGTCTTCATCCTCAGGGTCCAATGACAGTGCCTTAAAACGAGGCTTGCCCTGGGTCGGAACGGCTCCCTCACTTAGGCCTCTCGCTATTGTCTCAGCTGCCTTGAATTGCTCAATAGCAGCGGTCAATGTCAGCTCACCTGGGTGGGTCAGAAGTCTGGATCGGGCTGCTGGACAGCGGATGTGTTCTGCAAACTGGTCCCGTATCATCTCATCTTCCAGGTTTCCAAATTTGCATTCCCTTGCCAGGTCACGGAGGTCTGCAATGAATCTCTTCATAGGTTCTCCCGTCTGCTGTCGGTGCTGTCGGAATTGAATGCGCCTGACGACAACGTTTTCTGGGGAGCAAAAGTAGCACGCCATCAGCTCCACCACTTTATCAAAACTATCGGCTCCTCCTAGATTTTCCAAAATCCTCTGCCCCTCCATGCCCAAATTATGAACCAGGACAGCCCTCACGCAAAGCCTCTCGAATTTGCCGAGGTTCAAAACTACCAGATAATTTGTAAATGCGGAAAACCACTGAGGCCAAGGCACAGGTGGCTCGCCTGGGGTTTCCAAAAACGTCTGAAAACTGGCAAAGGACCTCTCCATAACCGCTTTTACCTCGTCGCCAAATGTTGGATCCATAATAGGGCAATAACAAGCAGAATGTAGTTACTGTTAATGGGGCTTTCTTAAAGTAACTATGGACAATACCCTCAGGCGATCAGCACCCTCCAGCAAGCCAAGTGTCCCACGATGAAAGAGGACTAGCCTCTTCTGCCCACATCCTTAATACCTGGAGTGGCATCACCACCAGAAACCAGTAGTTGGCCACCCCTGCTCATTCCCTGTCCAACCCAGCTGCCATCTTACTAATACCCCTATTTCCATACATAACAGGTAGATTCCTTCCACTGATCAGGGACACATCCAGAATCCAAGAGGTGCTGAAAAAGTCTGGTGAGGACTTCACCTAGCTGAGTGGAACATTCCTTGAGGACTCTGTGGCTCTGAGCCTATCAGGGCCAGCGACTTTGTGTTGGTTGATCCTATGTAAGATGGATGTCACAAGTTGCTCCTCAATGATAAGGGGTTCATGGGGGGAGATGGAGGGTGGGGAGGTCCAGGTGGTCGGTGTGCTGTTCGTATTAAAACGGGTGAAGGTGTTAAGCTGCTCTGCAAAGGGAATGGGGTCTGGGGAGTTGACCATGGCAGGTCTTAGCGCTCTGCCCATCATGATGTTTAAACCCTGCCACACATCTCTCACACTTCCTGATGTTAATTTCTGCTCCACCTTATTTTTATAATTTATTTTAGCTAGCTTCGCCATCCTCCCAAAATCTAATGTTAAAGGGGTTGTTACTTGTGCAGTATTTCTGTAGTACCTAGTATGAGGTTTATTTCTGAGAATATTCTGGATAGCAGTTGTCATTTTTTGACATGCTGAAAGCTTAAAAATCCTGCAGTAGCAGAAAGCAAGTATATTAGTCCACTCCCATGTTAATAAGATTATGAAAAACTTGAAAAATGACAAGTTTAAAGTACCTTCCATATAAAGAAAAAATGATTTTAATTTTTTTTGATTTTGTATACTTTATTGATCCCCAGAGGGGAAATTGAGGGCATCCACCTGGATGGATGAAGCAGCCACGGTATGGCGCTATCCCTTTACCATTCACACACACATGCACACCTAGGACAACTTTTAGAGTCTCCAATTAACCTAACCTGCATGTTGTTGTTTTTTTTTTGGCCTGTGGGAGGAAACCGGAGAACTCCCGGAGTAAACCCACGCAGACACGGGGAGACCATGCAAACTCCACACAGATCACTGTTGGTCAGGGGCTGGGATCGAACCAGGGATCCCATGGCCAAGGGTGAGTTGCTGTGCTGCTGCAGTGCTAACCACTGCGCCACCGCACCGCCCGAAAAATGCTTCTTCTTCTTTCGGCTGCTCCCTTTAAAGGTCACCACAGTGGATCATCTGCCTTCATCTCATCCCATCCCTTAATCTTCCTCTGTAACACCAACCCTCATGTCCTTCACTACATAAGTGAATCTTTTCTGTGGTCTTCCTCTTTTCCTCCTGTCTGGCAGCTCCATCTTCAACATCCTTTGTCCAATATATCCACTATCCCTTCTCTGCACACGTCCAAACCATCTCAGCCTTGCCTCTCTTACCGTGTCTCCAAACCACTAAACCTGAGCTGTCCCTCTGATATACTCATTTCTAATCTTGTCCCTCCTAGTCACTCCCTATGAGAATTTTACCATCTTCAACTCTGCCACCTCCAGCTCTGCCTCCTGTCTTTTTATCAGTGCCACCATCACCAAACCATACATTATACCATGACATCATCAATCATACATCGCTTTTAATCGTGAATAAGCAATTGCTTTTTGTTTTTTTTTTGAGGGGGATGTTATGTTGGGAAATAAAGCAGGCAGAGAGTGTCTTGGTGAACATACAACTGAACTTTATTTGGCACACATTACTATTTATACTCCTCGTCGTAGCCCACCTGACATCATCCCGTTCCCCGCTCCGGCAGTGCTACGTCAAACCCCAAAGGAACAATCTTCATATACAACACCCCTCCCCCCACAAGGTTGAACTATAACACAATGGACAAATTTCCAAAATCACAAAACAAAATTGGCCATATATACATATATACAAGTCCATCAGTGGGCGAACAGGCAAGCTACCTAAAGCACAAAGAAACTAACTTTAAAACCTCATCATTGTAATGGTCTAGACAGGTCTGCAGCTCCTGTCCACACTTTGTGTTTCAGTTCTGACCCATTTATCATGTTTGGTGTGTTGTCCCTCTGTGTTTGTACAGCTGCCTGATGGCCTTGATGGTGCTCACCTGTTCTGTTTTGTCCTGATTGCTCCTCTGTTTATATATGTGTATTTTTGTTCTGTGTCCGTTGCTGCTTTCTCCTGTGTTATTTCATCCACCTCTACGCCCCGGAGTGTGAGTTTATTGTTATTTTCCACGTAATCTGGATTAAAAATTTTCATTATTCCTGCCCACATGCATTGTTTATTTCCATTCTCCACCTCATAATTAAGTATGGTTTACCAGATTCGCCTAGCGAGTGGGTCCTCGCCTCCTTTGCCCATAAGGAGTAAACACAAACATGACAGAAGAAAGCAGCCAGTTGTGGACCCAGCAGGTGAGTCTGGTAGGAGCCAGATGCGAGTGATCCCGGACTCTGAGGGCATGGACTCGGTGGCTTTTGAGCTGGACGAGGAGGAATGTCTGGGGTTTGAACTGATCGTAAACTGTTGGTCTGAGGCCTTTTCCTCCCATACACCGGAGGAGGTTCAGGAGTACCTGGAAATAGTAGAGGAAACACTCCAGGAGTTTCCCAGCCTGCGGCATAGACCGGAGATAAATAGTCTCTTCACCTCGGTGTTTCACTTTCAATACTCTCTCTGTAACGGTGGTGGTGGTTGGGGGGGGGGGTGGGCTCAGCCCCCCAGCCCAAGCCCAAGCACGAGCTGGCACCAACGAATAAGTGTCCCCTGGCTCTGGCACTTTTCGCTCCCGCTCCAATGTGCCTCTCCCCAGCTCTTCAGCCTTTTCTCGGTTTGGAGAGTACTCTGGATGAGACGGGGTCTGTGCCGACGAGACAGCGTCCCCTGACTCCAATATCATCCTCACCTCTACGCCACCTGCCAGTCCTGCTGTCACGTCTTGAACGAGAGAAGGGATTGCCATTAATGGTGAAAACTGTGCCGACGACAGAGCGTCCTCTGGTCTCAGCATTATGGGAGCCGGTGCCATCTGTGAGACGTTCTTTGGCGCTTTTACGCACATCTCCATGCTCCGCTCCTGTTCCAGCTCTCTCCATGGCACACACACCAGCTTCACCTGACATTAAGCCTACTGCTCAGCCTGAAAAACAGCATGCAGCTTCGCCTGTCATTGCGCCTGCAGTGCCAACTCCACTTCCAGTCCTGGTGCTCACACCTGCTACTGTGCCTCTGACTGTCTCATCTGCTATTCCTTCAGCATCTCCTGTGATGGTCATCACCTCTCCAGCTGCAGAGTCATGGGGTTCCTCACCAGCGGAAGAGCAGGAGTTAATGCAAGTCCTCTTTTTTGTTTTGTTAATATCTCCATTAACGAGGTCTTGTCTTGCTCCCAGTGGGGAGACCCAGTTGCAGCCTCCATCTGCTTCTGAGCCCTCCCCACCAAGCTCTTCTGCTGACTGTTTGAGTGTGATTCCTGCTTCAACCTGTACCTCTTCCCCCCTGTCCAAGGTGACTGCATCGGTGGAGGATTCCTGTGCATCTGGACCGGATGCGCCCCTGCCGTCCCAGCCTGAGGTCAGCGGACCCCAGCCATTTCATTCAGGAATCAGTGCGCCCAAACCATTAGTACATGAAGTTAGCGCGCTTCAGTCATCTGATAGAGAGGTCAGTGCTCCCCAGCCGTCTCACCCCGAGGTCAACACACCCAACCACCTCATCTAGAGGTCAGCGCATCCCAGTCATTTCATCCTGAGGTCAGTGCGCTTCAGTCTTCCATTTTTGAGCAAGAGACTTTAATGTTATTACCCCCTGAGCTCAAGGCTCTCATGTTAGATCCTGGATTTGGAGCCTCTATGTTATTATCATCTGAATTTAAAAGTTCCATGTTGTCATTTTCTGAGTATGGGGGTTCTATGTCATCTGAGTTTGAAACTTCTGTGTTTTCTTTTGAGCAAGAAGATCCTGTGGTTTTCCCAGAGGTGAGGGCTCGTGGGTTATTTTCAGTGCAAAAGGGTTGTGTGTCATTTTCTGAGCATGGGGCTTGTGTGTTTTCTCCTGTCTGGCAGTCAGTGGTCTTTGTTAGGCCACCTAACGCCCTGTGTTCACCCCTCCTGTGGTTATTGAACTTTGGAAGGCCACTGGACCCATTATGTACTCCAATTTGGGGACCCATGGACTTGGGTAGGACCCCTGACCCACTTGGCTCTCTGGTCCAGTGGTCCTGGGACTCTGGAAGATCACCTGACCCGTTTGTGTTGGGCTTTGCTTGCGGAGGGAGTTTGTTTCGGCCCACCTGGCCTTTTCCCCCACCACCCACCCTGTGAGGGTTTTTGGGTTTTCTTTTTTCCTTCTCTTATGGGTGTTGCCCTAGGGTCGTCTGGCTTCTTGGGGGGGGGGGGGTGGTACTGTAATGGTCTGGGCAGGTCTGCAGCTCCTTTCCACACTTTATGTTTCAGTTCTGACCCATTTATCAGGTTTGATGTGTTTTCCCTCTGTGTTTGTACAGCCCCGCCTGTCCTGTGCTGCCCGATAGCCTTGATGGTCCTCACCTGTTCTGTTTTGTCCTGATTGCTCCTCTGCCTATATATGTGCATTTTAATTCTGTTTCCGTTGCTGCTTTCTCCTCTGTTATTTCATCTGCCTCTGCATCCCAAAGTGTGAGTTTGTTATTTTCCACGTAATTTGGATTAAAAGTTCTCATTATTCCTGCCCACGTGCAGTGTTTATTTCCATTCTCCACCTCATAATTAAGTATCGTTTTCCAGATTTGCCTGGTGAGTGGGTCCTCTCCTCCTTTGCCCAGGAGGAGTAAACGCAAACATGACAATCATACCATTTGTCAGTTACATACTTGTCCCTCTGCTCTCTCCTCATAGGATTGCCAGATCTTTGAAATTATCATCTTTGCACATTATCTCGCACAATTATTGTAATAAAGATTATTGTTCACTTCAGTTATTGTTTCCTCCTGTGTCTGCTTTTGGGTCACATGCCACACGCCTTAACAGTAATGTCACAATCCTACACACTGAAATAAAGGGAAAACCTCAAATACGATAATAGGGGCACAAAGTTTTCACAGGTTTAAACTGATCTTTTCTTTCTTCTTTCTTTGTTACTTATTTGTACCCGTAGGTCGACTTGGTTTGCAGTCTGGTGACAAGCCACTGGCTGCTGGTCGCTGCGTGCGCGAGCGCCCTAAACCTACATGTTTTTGGTATGCGGGAGGAAACCGGAGAAATCCCGGAGTAAACCCGCGCAACACGGGGAGAACATGCAAACTCCACACAGCTCACTGTTGGTCGGGGGCTGGGATCGAACCCATGATCTCATGATCCCCGCGATCCCCCGGCCGAGGGTAAAACTGTGCTGCCACAGTGCTAAACCACTGCGCCACCGTGCAGCCCAGGATCTGTTCTGTTTGCTGTTACCGGATGAGGCTACTGATGTTTACCTCAGGGAAAACTTAGGGTTATAATGTTGTAGTACATTTCATTTTACTGCACCAGGGGCGTATTCCAGAATGAAGGTGCAACAAACTAATGGGGTGACTGGAATGTAAAGAAAATAATAAAATGTAAGCTTGCTAAGCTAACTCCATAGCAGTACTGTGTGTATAGATTTAGATGCTCATGGGGATCCTCCCAAGTATTCTTGTCTGAAAACAGGTAGCCCAATTAGGCTTTACAGGACCAAATGTAGGCTGTGTTTGAAAGTGGAATACAAAGAGGTATAGCCTATATGAAGGCAATCACACATGTTATACTTTGACAAAGGGACTGAACACTAAGATTTATTTGATTTTGTGAATCTTAATTACAGGATTATTGAAAATGAATGGGACATCCAATATTAGCGGCTGTTTAAGAACCCTTGTTTATTTGTTTGTCAGACTTATTTGTGTGATCTTTTATGAGTTATATTCATAAGTGTTATATCTATACTTTTTTTTTCTCTCGGCGCCACACCAGTCGGCTGCCTTTTGCAACAGCGGCTCGATTCCGAGTCTTTTTCCCTTCCTCTCTCTTTTGATCCGTCTTTTTTTTTCACCCCACTTATATCACGGACACACAGATCGTCCTAAATGTCTCCTGAGCCGGTGGACGGAGCCACTGCTTATAGCAGGATACGATACAGCAGAGAACAGCTGCTAGCATTCAACCGCCACCCGGTCCCATTGGAAAAACTCGACATACCGAGAGAACTGAGGCGAAAACGCCGCGGCTGCCGGGCTGGAGTAAGGCGGAGGACAAAAAATATAAGGTACAGACCCTCCCTTCCATCTGTTGTCATGGGAAATGTACGGTCGATACTGGGAAAGTTAGATGAGCTAGCGGCTATCTCCCGTTATGATAGCACATACCGGGAGTGCTCTCTCCTTTTGTTTACTGAGACGTGGCTAACTGAACTAGCAGCAGATGCTAACATTGAGCTGGAGGGTTTTCACATGATACGAGCTGACCGAACACCAGACAGTGGCAAGGCTAGGGGCGGTGGAGTGATAATGTATGTTAACAACAACTGGTGCAGACCGGGACATATCACTGTTAAACAACGACACTGCAGCAAAGACATTGAGTTGCTAGCTGTTAGCATGAGGCCTACATATCTCCCGAGAGAACACTCACACGTGATCTGCATTGTTGTTTATGCAAATCCGACGGCGAACGCTGGGACAGCACGTGACGTCATCCATTCAGTAACCAGCAGGCTGCAGACAGAACACCCAGATGCTCTTCTCCTCATCTCAGGCGATTTCAACCATGTTTCACTGTCTCCCATTCTACCCACGTTCACCCAGTATGTCACATGCCACACTAGAGACAATAAAACACTGGATTTATTCTACGCAAACACTAAGGAGGCGTACACCTCATCACAACTCCCCCCACTCGGGAGATCGGATCACAACTTGGTTCATCTCCGGCCGGTGTACAAACCCCTAGTGCACAGACAACCTCCGGCCATGCACACTGTGGAGTTATGGTCTGAGGAGACAATGGACACCCTAAAGGGCTGTTTTGAAGCCACCGCCTGGAAGCAGCTCTGCGATCCACATGGTGAGGACATCGATGGCCTCATTCACACCTTCACGGGCTACCTCAGCTTCTGTGTGGACAAATCCGTTCCCACCAAGACCATACGGCGTCACTCAAACAACAAACCCTGGATCAACCCTGAGATAAAAACACTTCTGAGAGAGAAGAAGAGGATCTTCAGGTCAGGGAACAGGGAGATGCTGAAGTCCGTACAGAGGGAGCTGAGGAGAAAGATCAGAGAAGGCAAGGACAGCTTCAGGAAGAAGATGGAGGACAAGCTGCAACAGAGCGACATCAGCGGGGTCTGGAGAAACCTCAAAACCATCTCGGGGCTCCAGAATACCTCCCCCCAGGCCACAGGGGGCAGGGAGTGGGCGAACAACCTGAATCTGTTTTTCAATAGATTTGACCAACCGCCCTCCCCCCTGACTGCACAACAACCACTGCTGCCTCTAAAGAAATCAAGTCCTGCTGCCCACTCCCCACTCCACCAACACCCCCCCACTCCCAACACACAGCCCCCCATCCTGACCCTGACCAGGACCCAGGTGAGGACGGAGCTGAGGAAGATCAAGGCGAGGAAGGCGCCGGGACCGGACGGCATCAGCGCAAAGCTCCTCAAGTCCTGTGCAGACCAGCTGTGTGGGATTGTGACGTATATCTTCAACATGAGCCTGAAACTGGGGAGGGTACCACAGCTGTGGAAAACATCTTGTGTGGTACCTGTACCAAAAACTTCCCACCCCAAAGACCTGAACAGCTACAGACCGGTGGCCTTGACGTCCCACTTGATGAAGACCCTGGAGAGACTGCTCCTTGCTCACCTCCGCCCCCTGGTGGAACCAGCGATGGATCCACTCCAGTTCGCCTACCAGCATGGCATTGGGGTGGAGGATGCGGTGATCTTCCTCCTTCACCGTTCTCTGTCCCACCTGGAGAAGCCCGGGAATATGGTGAGGATCATGTTCTTTGACTTCTCCAGTGCTTTCAACACCATCCAACCGATGATCCTGAAGGACAAGCTGCTGCGCGCAGGGGTGGACCAGCACCTGTCATCATGGATCCTGGACTACCTCACGAACCGGCCTCAGTTTGTGAGAACCCGGGACTGTGTGTCCGACACGATCATCAGTAGCACGGGGGCCCCCCAGGGAACGGTGCTGGCTCCCTTCCTGTTCACTCTTTAAACTGCGGACTTCTCACACAACACAACACACTGCCATCTACAGAAGTTCTCTGATGACTCTGCGATCGTTGGCCTCATCTCCAATGGAGATGAAGCTGAGTACAGAGGGCTTATCCAGGACTTCGTGGACTGGTGCCATCGGAACTGCCTCCAGATCAACGCGAGGAAAACTAAGGAGCTGGTGGTGGACTGCCGCAGGCATGGGCAGCCCCTCACAGTACCAGTAAATATACAGGGAACAGACATCGAGATGGTGACATCCTATAAGTACCTGGGTATTCATCTGAACAATAAACTAGACTGGTCACACAATACTGATGCACTCTACAAGAAGGGACAGCGCAGGCTGTTCCTGCTGAGGAGACTCAGGTCTTTTGGTGTACAAGGGGCGCTGCTGAAGTCATTCTATGACACGGTGGTGGCATCAGCCATCACTTTTGGAGTGGTCTGCTGGGGCAGTGGCATTACTGCAGCCGATAGGAAGAGACTGAACAAACTGATTAAGAAAGCTAGCTCTGTCCTGGGGCAGCGCCTTGATCCGATGGAGGAGATAGGAGAGAGAAGGACGGTGGCTAAACTGTCATCTCTGCTGGAGTCCGAGTTCCACCCTATGCAGGACATACTGAATGCACTGAGGAGCTCATTTAGCAGCAGACTACATCATCCCAGGTGCACAGCCGAGAGGTTTCGTAGGTCCTTCCTACCAACGGCTGTCAGACTGTACAACCTAAGCAGGGCTGCTCGCAGAGATAGCAAAAAGACGTAACAAACTAATAGTTTTTTGAATGCAAAAGATGCAATAGACTTACACAATGGTCCCCTCCGGCATACAACTAGGAACTTACCGGTCGCTATGGAGGGTGAGAATATGTATGGGCACATAATCATACCATGTAGGATAACTAAGTAGACGGTTATGCTGTTTCATTCCATCTAGCAACAATGCTCTGCACTGTGTGTGTTTATATATTTACATATTTATTCCATCTAGCTACAATGCTCAGCACTGGGTGTGTTTATATATTTATATATCTACATATTATTCCATCTAGCTACATTGCTCCGCACTGTGTGTGTTTATATACTTGCATATTTATTCCACCTAGCTGCAATGCTCCGTACTGTGGGTGTTTATATATTTACATATTTATTCCATCTAGCTACAATGCTCTGCACTGTGTGTTCATATATTCATATATTTATTCCATCCAGCTACAATGCTCTGCACTGTGTGTCTGTGTGTGTGTGTATATATATATTTTTTATAGTAATACGTACATATGTATATTAGCTGCTCTTGCTTGCTTTGTTTTTTTTTTTTTTTTTTTTTTTTTTTTTTCTTGCCTTCTGATTGTTGCTCTGAGTGTTGCTATCCCTGTGCTGTTGCAATCCTGGAATTTCCCCGTTGTGGGACTAATAAAGGCTTATCTTATCTTATCTTATCTTATCTTGCACTTTGGGGAATGGGGGTTATTCAGACATTATTATAACTGTTTTAGTTTATATGTGTACTTTATAGTCTATTGTCAGTAAACTCATGCAGTACTATAAGGGGACACATTTACAAATACAGTGGTGTGAAAAAGTGTTTGCCCCCTTCCTGATTTCTCATTTTTTTGAATGTCACATTTAAATGTTTCAGATCATCAACCAAATTTAAATATTAGGCTAATGTTATTAATATATTAATAATGCCTATAATATTAGGCAAATATTAGGCAAATTTAAATATTAGACAAATGTGGCCAAGTGTACAATTTTTGGGACCAACACAGACAGCTCCTAAAAATGTAGATCCTATTTCCCGACTGCCCCAAGAATAAGACAACATTAATTTGGTTTGATTTGGCGTTTACTTTATCTTCCCTCTGCACAAACCAAACAATCCACAAAATTGGTAAATAAATTTAAAAAAAAAAAACAATAATTGGTACATTTGTAAAACTTCAGACAAACTGTTTTTGAACACTCACGCCGTCACGTAGTCTCCTATTCCAACTACATGGATAACTTGGCAGAAAACGTTACACAGGATCAGTAATGAATCTACATCAATCTTCGTTTCTTCAAAATTCAACAACCAATAAGCTTAGTACATCAGGTCACTTAAAGCTTTGTCTTAGAATATATAGGATTATTTGTGTGATTTAATAAACATTTTATATATATTTTCACTGATACGCACCGTTAGTCAACAGTCTCTGATCGAGGGTGTTCAGCTGTCGCGCGGTGATGACGTTACACATGCAACTAAATAAGCGACTTTTGGATCTCGGCTCGCGCAACGCATCATGGGAACGTGGCTACCAAACATGCTCTATCGATACATTTATGGAAAGTTCCTGATCTACGAGCATATTGTATGCATAGGGGTCTTCCCGGTTTTACCCGCAAACGCAAGGATGAACTAGTTGCGCTTGCATTCACGGCCACATTGCAGAAAATGGCCAAAATGGCTCCCCTGTATGTACGCTGACATAGCAGATTTGTTGTCAAAGGACCAAGCACCCTTACTTGCGAGACTCCGAAACAACTACAAAGAAGGTAAGTGAGTGGTTTGACAGCTCAACTTTGGTTTTGTTATTTTGAGTAAATTTCACTATAAGGCATAGCCTGCTTATGTCATGGCGGCCGCTGGGCTGTCATCAGCCCCGGCTGCACACACACCTGCTTCCAATCCTCAGCAGGCCATAAAAGCCAGATCCACTGACAGCTCAGCACGGAATCGTCTGTCATCACCACTGTGCAACGCTCCATGCTCGCAACTTCGTACCAGAGCTCCAGCGCATCAAGCCTCGTCATGTAAGCCACGTTCATCCTTACCTTGCCAAAGTATTCTCCCCTGTGCACAGGTGGACCTCCCTGGCGGCGGACCAATTCCCCAAAGCAGCGGGGCTGCGCCTCCTCCTCCTCGGAACCTCTCCACCTCGCCACGACGCCAAGTCCCCCTCTCGCCTCCCAGCACTCGCTCCCGGAGCCAGCAGGAGTCCCCTGGTGATACCTGCAAGTAAGCAGCAGTCATCATTACACCTCTCAGCTGCGAACAGTATTAACACCTGTGCTTTGTGTGTTCCTAGGGTTGCCAGGTCGCAGCGGGACTCGCTCAGCTCCAGCACTGCCCCAGCATCACACTCACTCTCACATTCACACACCCACACCACTCATTGAGTTAATAAATTATTGTTAACTGTCCTACTCGTGTCTGTTGTCTGTCTCCTGGGTCAAGAATCCTGTCAGTACGACTCCGTCAAGACGACCTAGCAGACAGCGCACTGACGTGCCGTCTTAACACCCTTAGCGCTCGAGTAGACCTAATTGCTCACCAACAGACAGTTATACTTAATTAACTCAGATTAATAGCCGGCTGGATCGCCTGGAAGGAAACCAGGCGTTCCCCCCGGTCGCTGGGGCATCTCCTTCCCCTGCTAACCCTCCTGCTAGCCAGGTACACCAACCTCCCTTACCTCGCCTCACCCCCATGCCTACCCTCGCTCGCTTCAGCGGAAAACTCGGGGAGGCACGGGGTTTTCTGCTCCAGTGCGAGACGGTCTTTCACTGTGTCCCGGGAGATTTTCCCTCTGACCACAGCAAGATTGGGTATATTTCCAACCTACTCGAGGGTAGAGCGCTAGCTTGGGCGTATGCGGTTATGGCTAAGCCCAGCTACACCGCCTTAACCTACCAACAATTTGTAGCCGATTTTGCTGAGGTTTTTGATCACACCGATAGGGATGCGGTGTCAACTGACCGTTTGTTAAACCTTTGGCAGGGCAGTAGATCTGCCGCTGATTAAGCTGTGGATTTCCGGGTGTTAGCTGCAGAGGTGGGGTGGGGGGATCCTTCACTCTGTAGCATTTTTGTCCGTAGCCTCAGCTCAGAGTTACAAGACGAGCTAGCGACACGGGATAAGCCTGATTGTTTAAGTGAATTAATCTCACTCACCATTAGTTTAGACAACAGACTGAAGGAGCGGGCAGCTGAGTGAAGGGCTGCTGGCCGCTTGGGCAAGCCATGCCCCCGCTCCTCTCGTTCTCCCTTGTTGGCTTTGCCCCCGTCAGAGGAACTACCGGGGCAGGAGGAGATGATTATTAGGCGATCAGGAGTTTTGGCGGCTGAGAGACAGCGCCGGAGGGATTTAGGGCTGTGTTTCTACTGCAGCAGTGAGTCGCACGTGGTAGCTGAGTGTACTAATCAGGTAAAAGGGGAGGTCCGTGGGTCACAGTAGGGGGACTCACGGACGTAGATCAGTCAAAACCCCTCACCAGTTGCCTTGTTCCCATCAGACTTATTTATAATCACAGAGAACATACCACACATGCCTTCATTGACTCTGAAGCTGACCAAAGCTTCATTTTAGGAGACCTGGCAACCCGCCTGGGCCTCAGCTGTCAACCCCTTCGCCCTCCTGTCAATCTCATCACACTGTCAAAGGTCCCGCTAACCGCTGTCTCCCACCAGACGGCCCCCGTGTCAGTGATTGTTTCTGGGAATCATAGGGAGGACATTCGGTTTTTGGTGCTGCCCACCTCCACCTCTTCTGTTATCCTGGGGTACCCATGGCTACGGCTACATAATCCCACTTTTGACTGGCAGGCGGGGAATATCACCGCTTGGAGCTCCTTCTGCCTCAGCGCCTGCCTCCAGTCTGCAGCGTGTGCTCCCTCTGTGCCAATAACTCCTCCCATGTCACCGCCGCCGGATCTGTCCAGGGTACCAGAGATCTACCACGATCTGGGAGCAGTGTTCAGCAAGTCATGGGCGCTGTCCCCCCCCCCCCCGCCCTTATGACTGTGCGATCAATCTCCAGGCTGGGGCCCCGCTTCCGGCAAGCCGCCTATACAATCTCTCAGCCCCTGAGCGTGAAGCCATGGACACTTATATAAAGGAGTCCCTCAGCTCCAGAATTATTCAGCCATCTTCCTCTGCGGTGGGGGCCGGATTCTTCTTCGTGGGGAAGAAGGATGGCACTCTTCATCCCTGCATCGATTTCCGGGGGCTCAACGATATAACCATCAAGGACAAGTACATGCTGCCCCTGATGAACTCGGCCTTCGACTCTCTCCGGGGGGCGTCTTGGTTTACAAAACTGGACCTTCAAAACACCTATCATCTGGTGCGAATCAAGGAGGGCAACGAGTGGAAGATGGGCTTCCGGACCCCAAGCGGCCACTTCAAATACCTAGTGATGCCGTTTGGGTTAACCAATGTGCCGGCCGTCTTCCAGCGCTTAATTAACGACGTCCTCCGAGATTTCCTGAATTCCTTCGTGTTTGTATACCTGGATGACATCCTTATCTTCATCGTGGACGTTGGAAGAGCACCAGGTGCACGTCAGACGGGTCCTTCAATGCCTCCTGGAGAATCAGTTATTTGTCAAGGCCGAGAAGTGTGAATTTCATACTAGGTCAACGTCATTCTTGGGATTTGTGATAGCACATAATCAGGTGCTCCCTGACCCGGCCAAGGTTAAGGCGGTAGTGGACTGGCCCACCCCCACTTCCAGGAAGCAGTTGCAGGGGTTTTTGGGTTTTGCCAACTTCTACCGTCGTTTTGTGCCCAATTTTGGGATTATTGCCCGACCCCTGACCAGCCTCACGTCCCCCAAGACCCCCTTCTGTTGGAGCGAGGAGGCTGCTGCGGCGTTTGAAAAATTGAAGGAGGAGTTTGCCTCATCCCGCATCTTGACCCAGGTGGACCCGAATCTTCAGTGCTTAGTGGAAGTGGATGCCTCGGATTCTGGAGTCGGGGCGGTCCTGTCACAGCGCTCTCCTGTGGATGGAGTGATTCACCCATGTGCCTTTTTCTCTCGCCGCCTGCAACCAGCCGAGAGGAACTACAGCATTGGCGACAGGGGGTTGTTGGCGGTCAAGATCGCCCTAGAGGAGTGGAGACACTGGCTGGAGGGGGCTGCTCAGCCGTTTGTCGTCTGGACGGACCATAAGAACTTAGAATATCTCCAGATGGCTAAACGGCTGAACTCCCGCCAGGCCCGCTGGTCCCTTTTCTTTGGATGTTTTGATTTCACAATCACCTATCGACCTGGGAGTAAGAACGTGAAGCCGGACGCCCTCTCTAGGCAGTTCGAGGCGGAGACGTCCAAGGATCAGGAGGAAACCATCCAGCCTTCATCCTGTGTTGTGGGCGCCCTCGTGTGGGAGATCTGGGATAGAGTCAGGAGGGCTCAGGAAGGTGAGCCCGACCCGGGGGGGGGGGGGGGGCTGGGCCGATTGTTCGTTCCCACCACTGCCGGGAGTGAGGTTATCCAGTGGGCACACGCCTCCAAGCTGGCGTGCCATCCTGGGATCGCCCGTACCATTGCCTTGCTCCAGAGACCCTTTTGGTGGCCAGGCTTGAGGAAGAATGTCACCAGCTACGTCCGGGCCTGCGCTCAGTGCGCCACCTGGAAATCTTCATCTTCCCCCCCGCGGGTCTTCTCCATCCCCTGCCGGTCCCGGTCCCTTCCCGCCCCTGGTCTCATGTGGCTTTGGACTTCGTGACGGGCCTGCCTCCTTCTGACCACTTCACCTCGATCCTGACTATAGTGGACCACTTTTCCAAGGCAGCCCATTTTGTGCCCCTCCGCAGGTTGCCTTCGGCTCAGGAGACAGCTGATCTCCTGGTGCAGCATGTGGTCTGCCTTCATGGCATCCCGTCGGATATTGTGTTGGATCGGGGCCCCCAGTTCGTCTCCCAGGTCTGGAAGGCGTTTTGCTCGGTGCTGGGGGCCACGGCGAGCCTCTCCTTGAGATACCACCCACAGAGCAACGGCCAGTGTGAGCGAGCCAATCAGGAGCTGGAGGCTGCGCTCCACTGCGTCATATTTTCATGCTCCTCTTCCTGGAGTACGTTCCTGCCTTGGATTGAGTCCGCGCATAACTCCACGGTGTCTTCGGCAATGGGGATGTCCCCCTTCAAGTCATCATTAGGGTATGATCCACCGTTGCTCCCGGAGGAGGAGAAGGAGGTGGCTGTTCCCTCGGTTCAGGCTCATGCCAGGCGTTATCGCCGAATTTGGACCATCACCCGCAGAGTCGTTCTCTGAACCACTGATCGTAACATCCAGGTAGCCAACCGTCACAGGAAACCGGCCCCGGATTATAAGGTGGGTCAACGGGTCTGGCTTTCTACAAAGAATATTAATGTACCGGCCGAGAAGCGCAAATTAACCATGTGCTTTATTGGTCCCTTTGTCATCTCTGGCATTGTTAACCCTGTGGCTGTGCGCCTAGCTCTCCCCCCTTCCATGCACATCTGTCCCACTTTTCATGTCTCCCAGGTGAAGCCTTACATCTCTGACCCTCTGTGTCTGCCCCCCGCGGCGTCTCCCCCTCCAAGATTGATCGACGACCACCCAGCTTGGGGGGTTACCGCCATCTTGGATGTCCGCAGGCGAGGCCGGGGTCTTCAGTACCTGGTGGACCGGAAGGGATTCGGTCCTGAACATCGTTCCTGGATTCACCCGGCGTTGATCCTCGACAAACAGCTCATCCGTGACTTCCATCGGGCGCATCCGGGTAGGATGGGACAGGTGCCTGGAGGCACCTCTAGAGGGGGGAGTACTGTCATGGCAGTCGCCGGGCCGTCATCAGCCCCGGCTACGCACACACCTGCTTCCAATCCTCAGCAGGCCATAAAAGCCAGATCCACTGACAGCTCAGCATGGAGTCGTCTGTCATCACCACTGTGCAACACTCCACGCTCTCGACCTCGTACCAGAGCTCCAGCGCATCAAGCCTCGTCACGTAAGCCACGTTCATCCTTACCTTGCCAAAGTATTCTCCCCTGTGCACAGGTGGACCTCCCTGGCGGCGGACCAATTCCCCAAAGCAACGGGGCTTCGCCTCCTCCTCCTCGGAACCTCTCCACCTCACCACTACGCCAAGTCCCCCGCTCACCTCCCAGCACTCGCTCCCGGAGCCAGCAAGAGTCTCCTGGCAATACCTGCAAGTAAGCAGCAGTCATCATTACACCTCTCAGCTGCGAACAGTATTAACACCTGTGCTTTGTGTGTTCCTAGGGTTGCCAGGTCGCAGCGGGACTCGCTCAGCTCCAGCACTGCCCCAGCATCACACTCACTCTCACATTCACACACCACTCATTGAGTTAATAAATTATTGTTAACTGTCCTGCTCGTGTCTGTTGTCTGTCTCCTGGGTCAAGAATCATGTCAGCTTACTTAGATCTATAGGTCGATGCTACTATAGTTTAAGTACCACACGTTTTCAATGATTTGCAATTTTATTTTATACCAGCCTACTTATCAATGGCCTTAATTACATGTGTGTGTAGATCAAGCTTCATTACCAATATACAAAGAACTATATCCTTGATCCATGCCTGCCTGTTCGTACCTACTACTTCAGGGTTTAGACTGGTGTCAATTAGGCTAGAACTTGAACAATACACAACACTATTTAATTATGTTATAATATAGACTTACTGCTTTAATCCAACAATTACGTCCGTCTGGATCCTTCAGCTCCATGGGGAATGTATATAACGTGAATGGCGGCGGACATATGCACACGCTGGTCCCGAAGTTACACGCATGTATGCTGCAAGTTTTCTTTTTCCACCACTCTAGATGATACATGCCGTTCTACACTTCACAACGGCACAATGTGCACCTGGCATAATGGCAATTTAAAGCTTGAAGCAGACTTTAAACGGCAATTGTTCAGGTGTGACAGTACTGTCTCTATACAAAAGCAAGGCGGCTACCGGAATGTTTGGTAGTCGTGAACTTTGAACTCACATAGTCCACACATGTGCACTCGTAATGCGAAAGTCGCTTATACGTTCACAAGTGAACACTGGATTATTTCAAAATACAACAGTGACACCTACTGGACACTATTGAAATAATAATTGGGTGAGAAAAGGAGAGATTTATAGGTTTCATTTAGAAAGGGTAATTTTATTACTTGACCCGGCTATACAAAGATAACACAAGTAAACACAAAATGCAGTTTTTAAATGATGGTGTTAATTATTAAGGGAAAAAAATCCAAACCTACATGGCCCTGTGTGAAAAAGTGATTGCCCCCTAAACCTAATAACTGGTTGGCCACCCTTCGAAGCAACAACTGCAATCAGGCATTTGCGATAACTGGCAATGAGTCTTTTACAGCGCTGTGGAGGAATTTTAGCCCTCTCATCTTTGCAAAATTGTTGTAATTCAGCCACTTTGGAGGGTTTTCAAGCATGAACTGCCTTTTTAAGGTCATGCCATAGCATGTCAATCGGATTCAGGTCAGGACTTTGACTAGGCCACTCCAAATTTTTCATTTTGTTTTTCTTAAGCCATTCAGAGGTGGACTTGCTGGTGTGTTTTGGATCATTGTCCTGCTGCAGAACTCAAGTGCGCTTCAACTTGAGGTCACAAACAGATGGCCGGACATTCTCCTTCAGGATTTTTTGGTAGACAGCAGAATTCATGATTTCATTTACCACAGCAAGTCTTCCAGGTCCTGAAGCAGCAAAATAGCCACAGACCATCACACTACCACCACCATATTTTACTCTTGGTATGATGTTCCTTTTCTGAAATGCTGTGTTACTTTTACGCCGGACGTAATGGGACACACACGCCTTCCAAAAAGTTCAACTTTTGTCTCATCAGTCCACAGAGCATTTTCCCAAAAGTCTTGGGGATCATCAAGATGTTTTCTGGCAAAACTGAGACAAGCCTTTATCTTCTTTTTGCTAAGCAGTGGATTTTGTCTTGGAACTCTGCAATGCAGGCCATTTTTGCCCACTCCCTTTCTTATGGTGGAGTCATGAACAATGACCTGAACTGAGGCAAGTGAGGCCCGCAGTTCTTTGGATGCTGTTGTGGGGTCTTTTGTGACCTCTTGGATGAGTCATCACTGCGCTCTTGGGTTAATTTTGGTCAGCCAGCCACTCCTGGGAAGGTTCACCACTGTTCCATGTTTTCGCCATTTGTGGATCATGGCTCTCACTGTGGTTTGCTGGAGTCCCAAAGCTTTAGAAATGGCTTTATAACCTTTTCCAGACTGATAGATCTCAATTACTTTGTTTCTCATTTGTTTCTGCATTTCTTTGGATCACAGCATGATGGCCAGCTTTTGAGGATCTTTTGGTTTACTTCGGCAGCACGGTGGCGCAGTGATTAGCACAGTGGCAGCACAGCAAAAAGGTCATGGGATCAATTCTACCCTTGACCATCGTGGGTTCAATTCCACCCCCAGACCATCTGTGACCCTTCTGTATGGAGTTTGCATGTTCTCCCCGTGTCTGCATGGGTTTACTCCGGGTGCTCCGGTTTCCTCCCACAGGCCAAAGACATGCAAGTTAGGTTAACTGGCATCGACTGGGGATTCTAAATTGTCCTTAGGTATGGATGTGAGAGTGAATGGTTGTCTGTCTCTCTGTGTTGGCCCTGCGATGGACTGGTGATCTGTCCAGGGTGTACCCTGCCTCTCGCCCAAAAGATACTGGGATAGGCTCCAGCACCCCCGCAACCCGAAAAGGATTAAGCGGTAGAAGATGGATGGATGGATGGTTTACTTCACCTTGTCAAGCAGGTCATATTTAAGTGATTTCTTGGTTGAGAACAGGTGTGGCAGTAATCAGGCCGGGGCGTGGCTAGAGTTAAACTCAGCTTTCCAAAGATGTGATAAACCACAGTTAATTTATGTTTTAACGGGGGGTGGGGGGGCAATCACTTTTTCACACAGGGCCATATAGGTTTGGATTTTTTTTAACCATTAATAATGAACACCTTCATTTAAAAACTGCATTTTGTGTTTACTTGTGTTATCTTCGTCTAATATTTAAATTTGCTTGATGATCTGAAACATTTAAGTGTGACAAACATACAAAAAAAAAAGAGAGAAATCAGGAAGGGGCAAATACTTTTTCACACCACTGTATTTGAGACCCATTGTAGTGCATCATTTTATATTTTAGCAATATTATAAGTACAAAACACTCAACATTATTACACACAGCAGAATGACCCATTTGGCTGTAACTGTTGCATCAGTGTTGCCCATTTGTCTGTAAATAAAAAATGATTTATTTCATTATGTGGGCAGTTTTTGTCACAGTCGCCGTCTAGTCAAAGCGTGCGCATATGTGTCTGCATATGATACGCAACTGATCTGGCCATTCCGCTCCACAGTCATGGTGGTATTATTAACTTTTTATTTTTAGATAACCGTGCACCAGGAGGAACGCCATGTTGAACCTCTGGTGCCGTAAAGGACAGCAGTAGCACACGAGTGAAGCACGGGTGAAGCAGCAGCCAAGACTCCGACCCGTTAATCCAGTAGGCTGGGCTTGGCTCCCTGGGAAGGACTGTGATAAGCCAGTACAGCTGCCCCCCCCCACCCACGCACCCACCCGTGCACTTGTGTTCTCCACAAATCGATGGCCGAAACGCAAGAACGCATTTTTCCTATCTGAAAAATGCAGCTTTTTGAGAAAACTAAAAAAAAACAAAAAACTTTTTGTTTTCTTGCAGAATGCTATGCTATTTTATTTATTTTTTTAATCAGAATAATTTTCTGTCACAGTAAAGGGCCAGACTGTCTTGCAGACAGGTATGAGCAGCCTTCATTGTTCTTATCATCCAAAGTGAAATCTGCAAATCAGAAAATCCTGCAAATAGGAGATTTTGCATTTCAGCCATCAATATGCCGAATTATCCTTTAGTGCTACGTAATCACAGAAACATTATAGTATAATTTTTTAAGCATTAAATCATCAGTATTCTCTTTTTCTGGTCAAATTTGTTGCTTTTCACTTCCTTGTTTTGTTTGCGGAGCACTCTGATGACTGGTCATGATGCCATGTATTATCCCATCAGTACGCAGTCAATCTGAAGCCCTGCCCACACTTCTAGAAGCCAGGGCATGAAGAAACGGAGTGGTGGCTAAACTTTTATTGATAAAAAATTGCATATTTTCACTGAGCAACTCCATACTCGGGGATGCACGCCCTCATAACCTCAGCAAAGCACTTATAAAGTCTGAGGTCAGTCTGACGAACGGTTTGAGAGATATCTGAGTAACACACAGACAGACAGACAGACAGACAGACACACACACACACACACACACACACACAAACACAAACAGAAATTTCTTGCATTTATAGATAGATTCATTGTGATAGTCGTGTTGTTCTTTATTCTGGTCTGGGGTTTGAGTTTGGTTTTGTATGATTCCATTTGTTATTATCATTATCATTTTTTCATGGTCATGTATTCTCTGGTCCTGTGTTCATGTTTCTTGTGTATCCTCCATTCCTGTTTACCTTTTGTCTCAGCCCCTTATGTTTTTCTGTACCTGTTGCCATGCCCTGCTGTCTCTTGTCATATCCGCATGTACCATCACAATTCTGTTCTGCCGTTCCTGTTTTGCCATGCTTTTGTGTTCATTTCCAGCCCTCGAGCTGTGTTTTTTGTTATTTTTGTGATAATAAGTGATGCCGAAAAAATGCCATGCATGTGAGTCCTGTTCTCTGACCAGCCCGGGCACAAACCATAACACTTCTTTCATTAATAGCTGTTCCAGATTGTCATGATTTCCTGCCTTTCAGAGGCAGGAAATCACATGCAGGATAGTGCTGTGCGTAATTTATTGAACATGAAAAGTAATAACAAAAGCTCCAATGAGCAATCAGAGCATAGACAGAAAACACTAACACTCAGCGGTTCATTAGAGAATAGACTAATGGGAATGAGACCCAAGACACTTGCAGATGTAACTGCAAAGCGAGGAGGGAAAATAGAGGAAAAAACCCAGACGTTCCCAGGCGAGACTGGAACGGTGGGAAACAGTACTTACAGAGAACTCGACAGAGCGGTCCATGCTCTGGAGTGGGAAGACAAGTTGTTGCAAGTGAACAAACAGAGTTTAAATGATACAAGACGTAATCAACTAGGGGAACACAGGTGTGTGTGTGTGTGTGTGTGTGTGTGCACGTGTGTGAATAGACTGCGTGAACACAGGTGTGACTGAGTGTGCATGCATGCATGTGTATGTGAGAGTGAGTGTGTGAGCTGAGCTGAGTGAGACAGACAATAATGAGGTGCAGCTGTCAAGCACCTGACAGGAGAGGGAGGCGTGGCTATCAGCTGACGAGAGGCAGGGAAACCCCGGAAGGCTCCCTGAAAGCGGCCTGTCACAAAATACCTAACAAACAGAAACAGAAACTGGCAGATCACAAGGCACCAAAATAATGGCAGGAAAATAAATACTACCACCAAGCCATGACGCTGGATTTGGAAAAAGTCCAAACCCATTTCATGACAGAGATACCCAAACAGATGCAAAAAAAAAAAAAAAAAGAAAAAGTGAATTTTTCATCATGTCTTTTTTACAGTAATTTTCTAAAACCTTTTAAAAAAGAAACTGAATATTTTCTGAATACACACACACGCATGTATGTACTGTGTGTGTGTGTGTATGTGTATATATATATATATATATATATATATATATATATATACAGTATATATATATATATATAGGGCAGCGCGGTGGCGGAGTGGTTAGCACTGCAACAGTACAGCAACTTACCCTTGGCCGGGGGATCCTGGGTTCGATCCCAGCCCCCGACCAACAGTGATCTGTGTGGAGTTTGCATGTTCTCCCCGTGTCTGCGTGGGTTCACTCCGGGATTTCTCTGGTTTCCTCCCACATGCCAAAAAAACATGCAAGTTAGGTTAATTGGCATCAAACTGGGGATTCTAAATTATCCTTAGGTATGAATGTAAGAGTGAATGGTTGTCTGTCTCTCTGTGTTGGCCCTGCGATGGACTGGCGATCTGTCCAGGGTGTACCCTGCCTGTCGCCCAAAGATGCTGGGATAGGCTCCAGCCCCCCGCGACCCGAAAAGGATTAAGCAAAGAAGATGGATGGAGATATATATATATATATATATATATATATATATATATATATATATATATATATATATATATACACAGTATATATATGTAAGATAAGATAAGATAAGCCTTTATTAGTACATTATACACATGTACATTATATGTACATTATATGTACATGTGTATATATTTTTTTTCCTTGATGACATGAATTTCCAGCCTTCAAGCTGTGTTTGTTGCTGTTGTTGTTGTTATTTTTGTCATAATAAATAATGCCAAAAAAAAATGCCATTCATGCGAGTCCTGTTCTCTGCCCAGCCCAGGCACAAACCATGACAGTAGGTCACCACCAATAAAGGACTCAGCTGACGAAATCAGCAGGAGGAGGAAGGAGTGGAACCAGCAAGAATTGTCGGGGCTTCTCCACCGGACTGTCTGCCTGTCAACCCAGGTCCTGGATTGCTACAACCCCTGGGATGGGTTGGGAGACCTCGTGGCTATGGAGGAGCTGTTTCTCAGCCACCCAGACCTGCTGTGTTTCCCCGAGATGGACGCTCTCCACTTGGGCATAACACAACTCTGGTACACACTTGAGCAAACTGACTGCCCATGTCACCTCTTCCAACCTGGCTCCGGGTCATCACCTCCTTCTCCTGCTTCCACTAAACTGCCTCCCACTTTTCCTGTCACTCCGACGCTGCCTGCCGTCTCCAGTTCACCAGCCATGGCAGTGGACACTGTGAAGCAGGAGGAGCGGAGGCAGGTGATCCTCGCACAGATGGACATTTTGCCGGAGCACAAGCCCTGGCACGCTCCAGAGATGCTGCTTCCAGCTCGAGAGGATCAGCCAGCTTCTAAAGGGTCAGTGGGGAAGCAAGCCTCGCGGAAGCATCGCTCCGCTCGCCACCCGGGCCCGTTACTTGAGGCCCCACCAAGGAATTCTGCTGCCACAGCCCCACCCTCCTCGAGTGCTCCATCAGCAGCAGCTTCAGTAGCGGGAGGACCGCACGCCCCAGCCATCTGTTCCAGGGGTGCACCTCCCAACACCATACCACCGTGCACGGGCCCCTCATCGGACCACTCTCCACCTGCTGCTCCAGAAGCCAAGGGGCCTCCAACCGCCATTTCAGAGGGTCTGAGTTTAGTTTTGTATGATTCTGTTTGTTATTATCATCATCATTTTTTCATGGTCATGTATTCCCTGGTCCTGCGTTCATGTTTCTTGTGTATCCTCTATTCCTGTTTACCTTTTGTCTCAGTTCCTTATGTTTTTCTGTACCTGTTGCCATGCCCTGCTGTCTCTGATTGCCCTTGATTGTTTCCCACCTGTCCTGCATTGTCTTGATTACTCCCCTGTCTATATACTGTATGTGTGTCTCAGTCTGTGTCTTGTGCGGAGGCCTTGTCATATCCGTCACATATATGTCATATATATGTCTTATATATTATTTTTGTGATAATAAATGATGACGAAAAAACGTCATGCACGTGAGTCCTGTTCTCTGCCCAGCCTGGGCACAAACCATAACACTTCTTTCATTAGTAGCTGTTCCAGATACCCAAATAGATGCAGAAAAAAACAAAAAGAAAAAGTGAATTTTTCATCATGTCCTTTTTACAGTAATTTTCTAAAACCTTTTAAAAAAAGAAATTGAATATTTTCTGACTATATGTATATATATATATTTTTAATTTTTTTTCTTGATGTCATGAATGGCCCCTCCGGGGGAGAAAGACAGGAGAAGGGAGAAAAAAGTGCAGCGGGAGGATTGGTTGGTGGGACAGCCGGAGAGAGAGAGAGTCAAAAAGACAGGATGCTGTGGGCGAGAAAGTGGGTGCTTTCCTCCGGTCTTCCGGAGCGGGACGACGGCGCCACCGTGTAGCTGACGGGGCAGGTGAGGAGGAGGGAGATGGCATCGATGGGTGTGGAGGAAGGGAGAGTCTGATCACCCGGTGGTGGAGGCGCACGCTGGGTTTAACTTCCAGCAAATTGGTGACTCCACCCTAGCACAGCATCTCATCTTTGCATGATGAGCAGTTCCGAGCGCCAATCGCCATGTCTTCGATGATGGAGACAACTTCTAGCTCATCCCGACTCCACCTCCTCCTCCTCCAGTCTGGCTCACCTGCGGAATCACATGTCATCTCCACAGGACAGGAGAGAAGAAAAAGAAAAAGCACAAAAAAGACAAAAAAAAGCACAACTACAGCAGCTGAGCCTTCATCTGGTGGTAGTCTTCTGTCATTAATGGCCCCTTCGGGGCAGAAAGACACACTCACGCGCTGAACTGTAGTTGTGACATTTATTTAACAGAAAGACAAACAAATATCCAAACAGTGCATGGAGAACACAAAAATACAAATGAGGATTGTCATGATTGTCCTCTCCCCGTGCGCTTTTCCACAGCGCACGGAGGAGGGGTGAAAGGATGAGGATGTACGCGCTGGGTTTACACCACACACACACACATTTATTAAACAGGAAAACTGACAAACAGTTCCAATGCAAATAGTCCACAATAGTTTAAGGAGTCCTCCAGGACGCTCAACAGTCTCAGGTGAGGATTACCGGGGAAAACACAGATTATACTCACAGGACTGGAGCTGTCCGAGTAGTCCAAATACAGCACCAAGTGAAAGCAATCCTTTAATGACTTTGACTATCACACGGCGATTAACAACCGCAAGTCTAGTGCAATGACCCAGTAATGCGTGACTGGCAAATGGCTTCTTAAGTACACGCATTGCTGGGGATGGTAAATTGGTCGCACCTGGGCGAGGAGCGGGGAGATGGCAAACGGGAGTAGGAACAGCTGACAGTAATAAGAGAGGGGGCGTGGTCGGACTGGCAGACAGACAGTGCCCACACCAGCATGAGCCCAAGGGGCTGCCTCACCGCTGTCGGCCAGAAAGCAGTGGCTATGGGTATGGCAAAGCACACAGAACTACATACTAACATACATACAAAGTGGCACCTAACTCACAGAGAGGTCAGAACCGAGCCGGGGGAAACCAAGGTGGCTCGGCTCCTGACAAGGATAACTTACAGGGAAAAACACTCCAGGGCCGACATCGCCCTGCGAGTGCTGGAGAGAAGAGAGCAGAAGATAATTCGGTCGACATTCATCTAAGACTGCCGCAAGGAAACAATGAGCAGACAGTGCTTAAATACCATTCAGTCAAAAGAGGCACAGGTGTGGGGAGCTGAGTGAGCAGGTGACCTGATTAATCAACTACTCACAGCTTGAGATGGCAGGGAGACAGTGGGACAACAAACCAAAATATATACAAAATATATTAGTGGGGTTCCCACCATGAGCAAATTTTCATTTTCACTTCAAGTTTTTGCAAAAGTTTAGTTTTTGGTATTAGGTTGAAGCTTAGGGTCTAAGTAACAATTTTGTTTCGAGTGGACAAAGATCACATAGAGTCTTCATACATTCCCGCCATTTTCCAAGATGGCCACCATCAAAATCTAATAATGTCAATATCTCGGAAACTATTCGGAAACTAATCCTCCTCATCACCACCTGCACTGGCTTCTGAAGGGTCGATCAACTCTTGCAACAAGTCAGATTTATTGGCGTGCATTATGGAAGCAAGTGCAAGTACCGGACTATCCACGGATGCGGAGCTCTTCGCACCAGATGATTATGGGGTCATCGTTATTGATGGCGGTGCACTGATCCACTCTCTTCCTGGCACAACAGTCCAAGGCAAAACATTTGCTGAATATTTCACCAAAGTTTTCTGCCCAAGAATCCAGCATGAGTTGAAAAGAGCAGCGAGAGTGAATATTGTATGGGATCAGTATCGCTCAATGTCAATCAAAGCGACCACAAGAGAAAAGCGAGGAAAAGGCACACAACAGCGAGTATCTGGTTCTGCCAAAGTGCCTGGAAATTGGCAAAACTTTTTGTCTAATGCCGAAAGTAAAAAAGAGCTCTTTTCATTCCTGTCAACAAGCATTGTGCAAACACCATTCCAAGATGGCAAACAGGTTTATATAACTTCTGGTGACCAAGTCCTCAATGCAGGGAATGGACCGCCCATGGGACGATGTAATCATGAGGAGGCAGATACTCGTGTCCTGGTACATCTTCTTCATGCCCTCCAATATTCATCACTGGGCATGGTCTATACTGGCGACACAGACGTTGTCGTAATACTTCTGTGTAACTTCCACCACATCAAGGCGGTGAATCCGGAGTCAAACATCTGGATTTCTTTCAAAACAGGAAAGACAGTCAACATGATATCCCTCAACAACATTGCCTCAAGTTTGGGTGTGACAACGTGCAAAGCCTTGGCTCTCTTTCATGCATTCACTGGGTCAGACAGCACGTCATCTTTCAAATACAAAGGCAAGCGATACTGCTTCAAGTGGAAAGATGAGGTTCCATCCCTCTTGAGTGAGTTTGCGACAATTGCTAGCACCCCGTTTCTTACATCGCCAGAGTTGAGGGAAGTGGTGAGTCACTTTGTTTGCAAAATGTACTCCGACGAACCTATTACTGATGACACCAACGTTGACCTTGTTCGAATGAGAGTTTTCTGTCACAGGACTCGGGATGTGGAAAGAATACCCCCTGCAAGTGATGCGCTCGACCAACATCTCAAAAGGAGTGTCTTCCAGGCGAGCATCTGGACTACAGTGCATGGGCCACTGGCACTAGTCCCAAGCCCAAGCAATCATGGATGGATGGAAAAAGATGGCCAACTGGTTCCCATATGGACCACATTGCCCCTTGCCAGGGATGTGTTTGATCTAGATGTAAAATGCGCGTGCACAAAACCCTGCTCGTCATGCAAGTGCAAAAAGGCTGACTTGAAGTGCTCACGTTTATGCAAGTGCAAATGTCCTAACTAAATGACCATGATTGTAGTGAGAATGAGTAATGATTTTTTAGTTACACTTACCTAATCAATGAAATATCACTAAGAACAATGAAAATAGACTGTTCGGTTTATATTCATAGTATTTTATAGAATTTACGTTCGTATGTGTTCAATTGTTAACATGCATAATTCTGCTACATTGTACTATAACGTTTGTTGTGTAATTTACCATTTCGGGACAAATAAATACTCTGATGTTGTCAGAAATGGTTTTATCTGATTCCTTGACCATGAAAACCTAGGTATAGACACCAAATTCATGTTTCTAGGTTGAATAGTTTCCGAGATATTGACATTATTAGATTTTGATGGTGGCCATCTTGGAAAATGGCGGGAATGTATGAAGACTCCAAGTGATCTTTGTCCACTCGGACCAAAATTGTTACTTAGACCCTAAGCTTCAACCTGGTACCAAAAATCAAACTTTTGCAAAAACTTGAAGTGACTGATACCTCAGGCCCCCCACTATATACAAAGAACTGACAACATAATAATGACACACACACAAAACTCAGAAATAAATTGAGTCTGAGCTCAGACAGGAAATTAGAGCTCAGACTCATGACACTTGTGGCATGTAATGTATAATGTTTCCAGGAAACAACACAACATTCCGGTTCCGGTTGTAACATTCATATTCCGGTTCCGGTTCCACCGGACCGGTGGCGCCACACGAGTAGGCTGCCTGTTGCAACAGCCTTTTTTTTTTTTTTTTTTTTTTTTTTTTTAATCTTCCTTCTTCTTTCTACACCTTTCACTCTGTATATATATCACGGACGCACGGACCGCCCCGGGGGTCTCCCGGGTCGGCGGACGGAGCCACGGTTTGCAGCGGGAGACGCTACAGCGGGGAGGAGCTAGTGCTAGCTAGCACTTGGCCGCCGCCCGCTGCTAATGGGAAACTCGACATACCGGGAGCTGTAGCGAAAACGACGCGGGTGCCGGGCTGGAGTTTAGGCAGCGTGCAAGAAATATAAGACAGAATAATAAAGAGCGATGGCAAGAACCAAGCAGACCGCCCGTAAAATCTACTGGAGGAAGAAGCCCCCCAGGATGCAGCTAGCCACCAGGGCTGCTCGGAGAGGCGCTCCGGCCACCGGCAGAGTGAAGAGGCCTCGCCGTCACAGGCCCGTGGCTCTGAGAGAGATCCGTCGCTGCCAGAAATCCACGGAGCTGCTCATCCGTAAGCTGCCCGTCCAGCGCCTGGTGAGGGAGTCGCTCAGGACTTCAAGACCGTCCCGCGTTTCCTGAGCTTCGCCGTCATGGCTCTGCAGGAGACCAGCGAGGCCCACCTGGTGGTCTCTTCTTTGCTAAGGGGGTCATCATCATGCCCAAAGACTTCCAGCTGGCCCGCCGCATCCGCGGAGAGAGAGCTTAGACTTTCTGCTGCACATTCACCAACCAACCATAATGCTCTGCACTGTGTGTCTATATATATATATTTATAGTAATATGGACATATGTTTAGTAGATGTTGTTTTTTCTTGCCTTCTGATTATTGCTCTGAGTGTTGCTATCCCTGTGCTGTTGCAATCCTGGAATTTCCCCATCGTGGGACTAATAAAGGCTTATCTTATCTTATCTTATCTTATCTTATCTTATCTTATCTTAACATAACAGGCCTTTGTTTATATTTCTTCTGGGATCATTCAGGTCTTCAAAGCCCAGTGCAGCTCACGGCTGGGTACGGGTCTGCGGCCCAGGGTTTGGGAGCCCCTGATGTCCAGTAACAAAACCTGACTTCTCTGTCTCTTAACAAAGACTCTAAGTAGGGATTCCCCGATCACAAGGTTTTGTCTCGGATCTGATGCGAGTCACTAAAGATTGAGGATTGGCCAATATTGAGTCACAATCTTATTTACATTTTTCTTGCACACATTTTTCTACAACATATTCTTGCAACTACATTGGGCAGCATGGTGGTGGAGTGGCTAGCACTGCCGCAGCACATCAACTCACCCTTGGCAGGGGGATCCTGGGTTCCATCCCAGCCCCCGACCAACAGTGATCTGTGTGGAGTTTGCATGTTCTCCCCGTGTCTACGTGAGTTTACTCCAGGATTTCTCTGGTTTCCTCCCACAGGCCAAAAACATGCAAGTTAGGCTAATTGGCATCAGACTGGAGATTCTAAATTGTCCTTAGGTATGACTGTGAGAGTGAATGGTTGTCTGTCTCTCTGTGTTGGCCCTGCAATGGACTGGTGATCTGTCCAGGGTGTACCCTGCCTCTCGCCCAAAGATGCTGGGATAGGCTCCAGCCCGCCCCCCCCCACAACCCGAAAAGGATTAAGCGGAAGAAGATGGATATTCTTGCAACTATACTCCAGTAAGCACACTAAAGTTATTTAAAAAAAAAATCAATGCCATATCATGAGATATGTTGGCAACAACTTCCCTGCTGCAACTCTGTACAGCTGCTGTATTATATAGCAAGGCTGACATAGAACAACTACGACTGTTGGAAAACAACAGAGACTTGAAAGGAGATTAACCCGGTGACCCCAAGACCGACCGAGTCACAGAAACTTTGATCTAATCTGAAACTTGAGATCCGATCAGGGCGCCTCTAACTATAAGTAAAGTGTACTCTTAACCTTCTGGAAATAAAACATGAAGCTAGGCCACACTTGCCAGTTTTACTTATTTTAAAATGTGCTAAACTACAATTGTGTTGAGTGATTTTATGTTAATATTAAGATATTTTATTTTGGTGAACCATGTTAAGTTTACCAGGGTTCTTCTCATTTAGTACTACTTTTTTTTTTATTAAAGCACAATTATTTTAAGTTAAATGATCAGATTTTCTAGGCAAAGCATAATAAAAAATCATGGGTATTGCTGAAATTTATCTTAGTGTAAAGGAATCTGTAATCATGTTTTCAGTGACACACTGCAAAAATGTCTACTCTACCACGTGCATGTGCAGTAAATCAGGAGGGCAACTGTAAGTCAAACCTTCTAAAAACTTTTATTCTCCTTACCTCACATCTTAGCAGTGTTGCTAATTGGCTCTCGAATTCATCGGGCTAATTAGCGAGATGCAGATGAGGCTTGATTGGCTTGGGGCTGGCATGGAGCTCACACCACGGAGGGAAGCTGGGAGACCCCCCTCCTTCCTTATCAAGATATGGAGATAATTGCAATTAAACTCATTTGCATGCATTAATGAATTTGTCTTATGCTTTTCAAGATCACAGACAGGGAGTAAATAATTGATTTGCTATCAGCACAGACAGTCTGAGAACGTCGAAGTGCCTTCATCACAACAGAGAGCTGCCTGTGCTTCATTAGCTTTACATTTACAAAACATAACAATAACAGGAGCTAGGGAGTATTTGATGTTTTATTCTACAATGTATCAGGGTACAGCAATTCAGTCATGTGAATAGAATAAGACTGGAAGAAGATGGAGATGCGAGTGTGTTGGTGCCATATGTGGAGCTTCCTGCCTCAGTAAAACCTGCCATCCTCACGAGGTTTAAAACATACTGTGTGTGGAGTTAAGAATGGTGTAATGAGTATAGCAAACACGCAGTTGGCAGCAGGTCTGTTGGTGAGCAGCACACTGCTGATGTCAAATCCATTCAAGCTTAACTGTATATTTAAAGAACGACAGACCACCATGACTGATGCTCCTGAGACGCCTCACCATCTTCCTGTTCAAGGTTGTTATTCAACTGTTAACCAGTGTTGCTTTAGTACGATGCAGTATGAAGCACTGAGACACAAAAACTGAGAGTGTGGATGTTGGGCACTTTTACTGGATTGTAATGTTACTACTTTGTTTACCTATAGTAATGCGGAAGAACAGAAGAAAAGAGTTTATGAGCTTAATTGTATGCAGCAGTTTCTAGTCAATATAGTCTGTGCTCTACTACATCCGTCATACAGTGGCCCAGAGAGCTCCACACACTGCAACTTAAGCAATAAACTTCAAATAAACAAAACAAAACAAAACAAAAAAACAAATTAAGGAAACATATCAAAATGGCAACACACAGGTGCTGCAAAAGACCAGAAGATCTACAGAGAAATCCTCCATGAATATTCAACACCCAGTAGAAGTGACTCCTTGGAGATAAAATCATTAACCACGTCCATCACGTCTATGTTGACAAGTTGCCTGTTTTCAACAATTTATTTTATTAACAGAGGTGGCAGTCGGACTAAAATGTTTGTGTTTCAACAGATGGATTTGCAGGCTAATAGCAAACAACTAAGGCCAAGCTAACATGTTTCTACAGTATGCACAGTATACAGTACACTTTAAAGGGAATACTCATCGAGAATCCTAAAATAAGCATTATTATACCTCTACCGAAAGCTGGGAATATAACTAGAAAAGCACTCATAGAGCGCATACCTCCGCCAAGGCTCCTTCCGTTTCTCATGGATGACCTCCAAAATGTAATGGGCTTGTGTTTAGGCCTATTGCCACTTGTGGTGAAAATTGCATCGAAGTCTGTCCATTAGTTTTGGAGTTTTGTGGCTGACAGACTGTGAGAAGAGCCTTGGCTGAGGTATGCATTCGTAGATCATCCGCAAAATGTAATGGGTTCCTCTCTAGGCCAAGAACCACCTCTGGTGAAAATTTCATCCAAATCCATCCAGCAGTTTTTGTGTAATCCTGCTGCACAAATACAAACAAAGCCCTTGGTGGAGGTATGCACTCTCAGATCATCACCAAAATCTAATCATCTGCTCCCTGTGCCATTACACACCTTTCCTGAAAACTTCGTCAAAATCCGTTCATAACTTTTTGAGTTATGTTGGTAACAGACAGACAAACAGACAAATGCCAGTAAAAGCATTACCTCCTTGGCGGAGGTAATAAACTCAAGTGTTGCTGTTGTGTCCATCTCCTCCATCTCCAAACTCCCAGGCTGTGGGCGTTGCAATTCATCGCACAACCGCATACAACCCACAGGCCAATGGGTTATGCGAGCGTTTTCATAGATCACTGAAAGCAGCACTCAGGGGTTCACTGACGGATGCAAATTGGGTAGACAGGTTGCTGTGGGTTTTATTGGGGTTGCGCTCCGTGCTAAAAGAGGGTTTGGAAGCTTCCCCGGCAGAGAGCTTGTTTTTGCGCAGCCCCTATGGCTGCCCGGGGAATTTCTGCCAAATAATCCCGCGCCGGACAGCTGCCCGTCTCAGCTTTTGCAGCGTAGTGCAAACACAGGCACGCTGCCGGGCCCGGCCCACCACTGTTTTCCGCGTGCTTTTGTGCCTAAAACTTTGAAGAACGCGGAGTTCATGTTCGTCAGACACGACGACCAGTGCCCTCCATTGCGCCTGCACACATGTTGAAAATGGCCCTATCTCACAATGTTAAAGAATCCTTTAAAAAATTTGTGGATCCAGACGGTGATCCAGATCATCCCCAAAATTTAATCAGTTCTTCCTTGTACCATTTCCAACAACGCCTGAAAGTTTCATCGAAATCCGTCCAAAACTTTTTGAGTTATCTTGCTAGCCAACAGACAGACAGACAAACCCCGGCAAAAACATTACCTCCTGGCTTGCGGCCTGGCGGAGGTAATAAACGTGAATATAGTACTTCTGTAGCCTTAATTTCATCTAGAAAGACAAGAAATTGAATTTTTTTCATTCATTCTGTGCACCCACGTCGATGCTCTGATTTCCGTATTTACCGACGGATTTTGCTGACATTACAAGTTGAACAAACTAAAAGCTTAGTGGCTCCAGCAGATACAACCCCCACTCTTGATTAGGCATCTAAACTGTAGAAATAAACGAATATTGCAGACAATAGACTTTGTGAAGATTCTGATCGCTCGATCACTCGGTGGTGACATCACTATTTTCACTGCAAGCATACAACTTGCAAGGAGAGGGTGAAGATATGAAGCAAAAATGATGATCGAGACTTGTCTAAAAAACATCCTGATCAATAAAGCACATATATTTGAAGAATAAGATCTACCCTTCCTAAAAACATAGTTTGGTATTAAAATAAGAAACACTAGTTTCTCTAAAATCTGATGAATAATTTCAGCTGAGTTGCCGTTTGCTCAGGAACAACTTTTACACATTTTTTTTTTATTTAGAGAAAAGGCAATCACAAAGTGAATTTCAAAAATTTCTATAATATAAAAGTAAGACAAGAAAGATTAATAAATATAGTGGTGTGAAAAAGTGTTTGCCCCTTCCTGATTTCTCTTTTTTTTTGTGTTTGTCACACTTAAATGTTTCAGATCATTAAACAAATTTGAATATTAGACAAAGATAACACAAGTAAACACAAAATGCAGTTTTTAAATGAAGATGTTTATTATTAAGGGGGAAAAAAAATCCAAACCTACATGGCCCTGTGTGGAAAAAGTGATTGCCCCCCCGGGCGGATCTCTGGTGCCTTAAAACCAGATGCTTCGGGTAGATGGTGGCTCGTCAACCTGGGAAGGTAGCCCATCTAGGGGAAGGTAAACCCTGATTTCAAACCTCTGCTACCTTGCGGCATACCCGGTCACGGGAAAGGCTTCGGGAGTCAACCCTGAGGAAAAATCCGGAGTCGGAGCCCCTAAGGCAGTTCTATGTTGTGCTCAACATCGTTCTGGCAGCTCCTGCAACGGCGCTGGTGCCAAACTGTAGCAACCCTGCTGTTCCTTTGGATTCATCAGTGACGTGGAGAGGGGGGACATGCTGCATGGGCAACATCTTGTCCTCCATATCTTCCTGCCCAGGCTTGAATCCTACCAACGCCCAACGCTGGAAGGTAGAACACCGGATCACTGGAGAGGACACTCCAGCTTCGCCTTTGGCGGAGACAAAACACGGGGAATGACAGTTACCGGTTATAAGCCACTGCTCAATTGGCGTAGAGCGCGGTGCCAGGGGTTGTTCCCGACGGTGGGAGGGATCATCAGATCTCACTGGACAGCTACCGCCCGCCTCAAGCTGGGCAGCCCCCAGCCAATAAGGTGTTGTCCGGCCACAGCTTGCTTTCCTCATTGAGTGCATGAGGATGAGAAGAAGTGCGAACAGCAGGCTGAGAACCTTCGCACCAGGCAAGACAATAAAACAAAAGAGACCAACTCTAAAACTGGGAACTTGGAACGTCCGCACTATGATGACAGGACTCGCTGCTAACCTCAAGGACATCAACGACACCAGGAAGACTGTCATCATCAATAATGAGCTGAAGAGACTGGGAGTGGATATCGCCACTCTCCAGGAAACACGGTTGGCTGACGCAGGCACACTGAGAGAGAAGGACTACATGTTCTACTGGCAGGGAAAGGGCAGTGACGAACACAGGGAACACGGAGTGGGCTTCGCAGTGAAGAACACCTTGCTGAAGATGGTGGAACCGGGCAGCACTGGCTCTGCATGACTCCTCACCCTCCGGCTGAACACCACTCAAGGCCCAGTCACCCTCGTCAGTGTGTATGCCCCAACACTGACAGCCACACCAGAAGCAAAAGATGAGTTCTACGAGAATCTCGCAACAACTGTCAGGATCATCCCCAACTCTGAACAACTCATTCTCCTTGGAGACTTCAATGCCAGAGTGGGTGCTGACCACGACTCCTGGCCCTCCTGTCTTGGACCTTTTGGCGTGGGCAGAATGAACGACAACGGACAGCGGCTGCTCGAGTTCTGCACATATCACGATCTGTGCATCACAAACTCGTTCTTCAAGACCAAGCCCCAACACAAGGTTTCCTGGCAACATCCGCGCTCAAAGCACTGGCACCAGCTGGACTTGATCCTGACCAGGCGCACCTCACTGAAGAACGTGCTAATCACCCGTTCGTTCCAGAGTGCAGATTGCGACACAGACCATTCATTGGTGTGTTGCAAGGTCAAGCTGCAGCTGAAGAAATTCCATCGTGCTAGACAACCTGGAAAGGCACGGATTGACACCAGCAAGATGGCCCAACCAGAACTTGTTGAGCAGTTTGCCTCCACCATTGAGAAGGAACTTGGTGTACCACAAGAAGGAGAATCTGCAAAGCAGAAGTGGGAAGAGCTGCGAAACACCATCCACCGCACAGCCTTGGCTACCTTTGGGAGGAAGACCTCGAAGTCACAGGACTGGTTTGATGCCAAGTTGACCGAGATGACCCCCGTCATTGAAGCCAAGCGCTCAGCACTTGCTGAGTACAAGAAGTACCCAAACGAGAAGACTCTCCAGATTCTCAGGGCTGCGAGAAGCAAAGTTCAGCAGACTGCTCGGCGCTGTGCCAACGAGTACTGGACTCAGCTCAGCCAAGACATTCAAACCGCTGCCATAACAGGGAACATCCGTGGTATGTACGATGGCATCAAGAAAGCACTTGGTCCGGCTCAGAGCAAGACGGCCCCCCTCAAATCTTCCACTGGGGAGATGATCACAGAAAAGAACAAGCAGATGGAGAGATGGGTGGAACACTACTCCGACCTCTACTCTAGACAGAACACCGTGACACCGTCAGCCCTTGATGCCATCGACGGCCTGCCATCCATGGACGAACTTGGTGCCGAGCCAACCATCGACGAACTCAGCAAGGCCATTGATAGCTTGGCCGCTGGCAAGGCACCCAGCAACGACGGCATACCTCCTGACCTGATCAAGCACTGCAAGACCGCCCTACTGCTGCCATTGCATGACGTCCTCTGCCAGTGCTGGAAGGAAGGTGCCGTACCACAGGACATGAGGGACGCCAAGATCATCACCCTCTACAAAAACAAAGGGGAGAGAAGCGACTGCAACAACTACAGGGGCATCTCCCTCCTCAGCGTTGTTGGCAAAGTCTACGCACGAGTTGTTCTCGTTCGTCTACAGAAGCTTGCTGAATGTGTCTACCCCGAGTCTCAGTGTGGCTTCCGCGCTGAGAGATCGACGGTAGACATGATATTCTCCATCCGCCAACTCCAGGAGAAATGCAGAGAACAGAACATGCCTCTGTACGTCGCCTTCATCGACCTCACCAAAGCGTTCGATCTGGTCAGCAGAGAGGGCCTTTTCAAGATCCTGCCAAAGATAGGATGCCCACCAAAGTTGCAAAGCCTCATCGAATCGTTTCACACCAACATGCAGGGGATAGTGCAGCATGATGGCAACGTCTCAGAGCCATTCAACATACGCAGCGGAGTGAAACAGGGCTGTGTACTTGCGCCAACCCTCTTTGGGATTTTCTTTGCTATGCTCCTGAGGCATGCCTTCAGCACAGCAACAGAGGGAATCTACCTGCACACAAGATCTGACGGCAGGCTTTTCAACCTCGCCCGCCTGAAAGCCAGAACCAAAGTACACGAGGCTCTAATCAGAGACATGCTGTTCACAGATGACGCTGCAGTCGCAACCCACACACAGCAGGAGCTTCAGACCCTGATGGACCGCTTCTCCCAGGCATGCAAGGACTTCGGGCTTACCATCAGCCTGAAGAAGACTAACGTCTTGGCGCAAGGCATGGAAGCACCACCAACCATCACTATCGATGACTACAAGCTGGAGGTCGTGAATCAGTTCACATACCTGGGATCCACGATCAGCAACAACCTCTCCCTTGATACAGAGATCAACAAGAGGATTGGAAAATCAGCCTTCACACTCGCTCGCCTCACCACACGAGTGTGGGAGAATCCCAAACTCTCTGTCAAGACGAAGATGGCAGTGTACAACGTCTGCGTCATCAGCACACTGCTCTATGGGAGTGAGACGTGGACAACATACGCCCGGCAGGAAAAGAGACTGAACTCCTTCCACTTGCGCTGCATTCGTCATATCCTGGACATATCCTGGCAGGACAAAGTGCCCAACACAGACGTTCTGTCCCGCGCTGGCCTTCCCTCTATGTTCACTCTACTCAGGCAGCGCAGGCTCCGCGGGCTAGGCCATGTTCACCGTATGGAGGATGGCAGAATCCCCAAAGACGTCCTCTACGGAGAACTTGCAATTGGCAGGAGAGACGTTGGCCGCCCACAGCTGCGCTTTAGAGACGTCTGCAAGAGAGACATGAAGGCCCTGGATATCAACACAGAGCGCTGGGAGGACCTTGCAACGGACCGCTCCAAATGGAGAGGCACCCTGACCAGACAGCTCAAGGCGGGTGAAGAGAGACTGACTGCTGCAGCAGATGAAAAAAGGACCTGCAGGAAGAACCGCCACAGACCCAGCAGCACGGAGACCACCCACAAGTGCGACCTGTGTGACAGGGACTATCATTCGCGCATCGGCCTGTTCAGCCACAGGCGGTGCTGTTCCAGCAGAGTAGACGTTTAGGATTCTCTTCCATGGTCATCATAGACCGACGGAGGCCGACGACACTTAAATGTTTCAGATCATCAAACAAATTTGAATATTAGACAAAGATAACACAAGTAAACACAAAATGCAGTTTTTAAATGAAGATGTTTATTATTAAGGGGGAAAAAAAATCCAAACCTACATGGCCCTGTGTGGAAAAAGTGATTGCCCCCCCCCCCCCATCCCTGTTAAAACATAAATTAACTGTGGTTTATCACATGCCCCCTAAACCTAATAACTGGTGGGGCCACCCTTAACAGCAACAACTGCAATTGAGCGTTTGCGATAACTGGCAATGAGTCTTTTACAGTGCTGTGGAGGAATTTTGACCCACTCATCTTTGCAGAATTGTTGTAATTCAGCCACTCACACGAGTCGGCTGCCTTTTGCAACAGCGGCTCAATTCTGAGTCTTTTTATCTTCCTTCTTCTTTTTGATCCGGTGATAACTTTCTGATCTGGCACACCTTTCACTCTATATATATCACGGACACACAGATCGCCCAAAAGGTCTCCCGAGTCGGCGGACGGAGCCTCTGTTTACAGCAGGAGATGATACAGCAGGGAAGAGCTAGCTAGCCCTCAACCGCCACCCGGTGCTAACGGAGAAACTCGACATACCGGAGAACTGAAGCGAAAACGATGCGGGTGCCGGGCTGGAGTTTAGGCGGCGTGCAAGAAATATAAGACAGAATAATAAAGAGCGATGGCAAGAACCAAGCAGACCGCCCGTAAATCTACAGGAGGAAAAGCCCCCAGGAAGCAGCTGGCCACCAAGGCTGTTCGGAAAAGCGCTCCGGCCACCGGTGGAGTGAAGAAGCCTCACTGTTACAGGCCCAGTACCGTGGCTCTGAGAGAGATCCGTCACTACCAGAAATCCACGGAGCTGCTCATCCACAAGCTGCCCTTCCAGCGTCTGGTGAGGGAGATCGCTCAGGACTTCAAGACCGACCTGCGCTTCCAGAGCTCCGCCGTCATGGCTCTGCAGGAGGCCAGCGAGGCCTACCTGGTGGGTCTCTTCGAGGACACCAATCTGTGTGCCATCCACGCCAAGAGGGTCACCATCATGCCCAAAGACATCCAGCTGGCCCGCCCCATCCGCGGAGAGAGAGCTTAGACTTTCTGCTGCTCATCCACCAACCACAATTCTCCGCACTGTGTGTCTATATATATATATTCATAGTAATATGTACATATGTATACTAGCTGCTCTTGTTTTTTTTTTGCCTTCTGATTGTTGCTCTGAGTGTTGCTATCCCTGTGCTGTTGCAATCCTGGAATTTCCCCATTGTGGGACTAATAAAGGCTTATCTTATCTTATCTTATCTTACAATGGAGGGTTTTCAAGCATGAACCACCTTTTTAATGTCATGCCACAGCATCCCAATCGGATTCAGGTCAGGACTTTGACTAGGCCACTACAAAGTCTTCATTTTGTTTTTCTTAAGCCATTCAGAGGTGGACTTGCTGGTGTGTTTTGGATCACTGTCCTGCTGCAGAACCCAAGTGCGCTTCAGCTTGAGGTCACAAACAGATGGCCGGACATTCTCCTTCAGGATTTTTTGGTAGACAGCAGAATCCCATCCATCTTCTACCGCTTAATCATTATTTTGGGTCGCAGGGGAGCTGGAGCCTATCCCTGCATCTCCACATTAAGTCTTTCAGGTCCTGAAGCAGCAAAATAGCCCCAAGCCATCACACTACCACCACCATATTTTAATATTGGTATGATGCTCCTTTTCTGAAATACTGTTTAACTTTTACGCTGGATGTAATGGGATACACACCTTCCAAAAAGTTCAACTTTTGTCTTCTCAGTCCACAGAGAGTATTTTCCCAAAAGTCTTGGGGATCATCAAAATGTTTTCTAGCAAAATTGAGACGAGCCTTTATGTTCTTTTTGCTCAGCAGTGGTTTTCATCTTGGAACTCTGCCATGCAGGCCATTTTTGCCCACCGTCTTTCTTATGGTGGAGTCATGAATACTGACCTTAACTGAGGAAAGTGAAGCCTGCAGTTCTTTTGGATGTTGTTGTGGGGTCTTTTGTGACCTCTTGGATGAGTCGTTGCTGTGCTCTTGGGGTAATTTTGGTTGGCCAGCCACTCCTGGGAAGGTTCACCACTGTTCCATGTTTTCGTCATTTGTGGATAATGGTTCTCACTGTGGTTCACTGGAGGCCTGGGTGTAGCCAGAGAAACTGAACTCAGCTTTCCAAGGATGTGATAAACCACAGTTAATTTATGCTTTAACGGGGGTGGGGGGGCAATCACTTTTTCCACACAGGGCCATGTAGGTTTGGATTTTTTTTTACTCTTAATAATAAACACCTTCATTTAAAAATTGCATTTTGTGTTTACTGGTGTTACCTTTGTCTAATATTTAAATTTGTTTGATGATCTGAGCCATCTAAGATAAGATAAGATAAAATAAGATAAGATAAGATAAGCCTTTATTAGTCCCACAATGGGGAAATTCCAGGATTGCAACAGCACAGGGATAGCAACACTCAGAGCAACAATCAGAAGGCAAGAGAAAAAACAAGAGCAGCGAGTATACATACGTACATATATACATACAGTGGGGTAAAAAAGTATTTAGTCAGCCACCAATTATGCAAGTTCTCCCACTTAAAAGATGAGAGAGGTCTCCAATTTTCATCATAGGTATACCTCAACTATCAGAGACAAAATGAGAAAAAAAAATCCAGAAAATCACATTGAAGGATTTTTAATGAATTAATTGCTAAATTCCTCGGTAAAAAACGTATTTGGTCAATAACAAAAGTTCATCTCAATACTTTGTTATATACCCTTTGTTGGCAATGACAGAGGTCAAATGTTTTCTGTAAGTTTTCACAAGGTTTTCACACACTGTTGCTGGTATTTTGGCCCATTCCTCCATGCAGAGCTCCTCTAGAGCAGTGATGTTTTGGGGCTGTCGCTGGGCAACACAGACGTTCAACTCCCTCCAAAGATTTTCTATGGGGTTGAGATCTGGAGACTGGCTAGGCTTCTCCAGGACCTTGAAATGCTTCTTACGAAGCCACTCCTTCGTTGCCCGGGCGGTGTGTTTGGGATCATTGTCATGCTGAAAGACCCAGCCACGTTTCATCTTCAATGCCCTTGCTGATGGAAGGAGGTTTTCACTCAAAATCTCACGATACATGGCCCTATTCTTTCTTTCCTTTACACGGATCAGTCGTCCTGGTCCCTTTGCAGAAAAACAGCCCCAAAGTATGATGTTTCCACCCCAATGCTTCACAGTAGGTATGGTGTTCTTTCTCCTCCAAACACGACAAGTTGAGTTTTTACCAAAAAGTTCTATTTTGGTTTCATCTGACCATATGACATTCTCCCAATCCTCTTCTGGATCATCCAAATGCTCTCTAGCAAACTTCAGACGGGCCTGGACATGTACTGGCTTAAGCAGGGGGACATGTCTGGCACTGCAGGAGTTGAGTCCCTGGCGGCGTAGTGTGTTTCTAATGTAGCCTTTGTTACTTTGGTCCCAGCTCTCTGCAGGTCATTCACTAGGTCCCCCCATGTGGTTCTGGGATTTTTGCTCACCGTTCTCGTGATCATTTTGACCCCACGGGGTGAGATCTTGCATGGAGCCCCAGATCGAGGGAGATTATCAGTGGTCTTGTATGTCTTCCATTTTCTAATAATTGCTCCCACAGTTGATTTCTTCATACCAAGCTGCTTACCTATTGCAGATTCAGTCTTCCCAGCCTGGTGCAGGTCTACATTTTTGTTTCTGGTGTCCTTTGACAGCTCTTTGGTCTTGGCCATAGTGGAGTTTGGAGTCTGACTGTTTGAGGTTGTGGACAGGTGTCTTTTATACTGATAACGAGTTCAAACAGGTGCCATTAATACAGGTAATGAGTGGAGAACAGAGGAGCCTCTTAAAGAAAAAGTTACAGGTCTGTGAGAGCCAGAAATCTTGCTTGTTTGTAGGTGACCAAATACTTATTTTACTGACGAATTTACCAATTAATTCATTAAAAATCCTTCAATGTGATTTTCTGGATTTTTTTTTCTCATTTTGTCTCTCATAGTTGAGGTATACCTATGATGAAAATTGGAGACCTCTCTCATCTTTTAAGTGGGAGAACTTGCACAATTGGTGGCTGACTAAATACTTTTTTGCCCCACTGTATATATATATGTATATATATATAGACACACAGTGCGGAGCGTTGTAGCTAGATGGGATAGATATATAGATATATAAACACAGTGCGGAGCATTGTAGCTGGATGGAATAAATATATGAGTATATAAACACAGTGCGGAGCATTGTAGCTAGATGGAATAAATATGTAGATATATAAACACACACAGTGCGGAGCATTGTAGTTAGATGGAATAAATATGTAAATATATAAACACAGTGCGGAGCATTGTAGCTAGATGAAATAATATGTAGATATATAAACACACACAGTGCGGAGCATTGTAGCTAGATGGAATAAATATATGAATATATAAACACAGTGCGGAGCATTGTAGGTAGATGGAATAAATATGTAGATATATAAACACAGTGCGGAACATTGTAGCTAGATGAAATAATATGTAGATATATAAACACACACAGTGCGGAGCATTGTAGCTAGATGGAATAAATATGTAAATATATAAATACAGTGCGGAGCATTGTAGCTAGATGGAATAAATATGTAGATATATAAACACAGTGCAGAGCATTGTAGCTAGATGGAATAAATATATGAATATATAAACACACAGTGCGGAGCATTGTTGCTGGATGGAATAAATATGTAGATATATAAACACACACAGTGCGGAGCATTGTAGCTAGATGGAATAAATATGTAAATATATAAACACACACAGTGTGGAGCATTGTTGCTAGATGGAATAAATATATAAATATATATATAAACACACACAGTGCGGAGCATTGTAGCTAGATGGAATAAATATGTAAATATATAAACACAGTGCGGAGCATTGTAGCTAGATGGAATAAATATGTAAATATATAAACACACACAGCGTGGAGCATTGTTGCTAGATGGAATAAATATATAAATATATAAACACACACAGTGTGGAGCAATGTAGCTAGATGGAATGAAACAGCACAACCGTCTACTTAGTTATCCTACATGGTATGATTATGTACCCATACATATTCTCACCCTCCATAGCAACCGGTATTTTCCTAATTGTATACCGGAGAGGACCATTGTGTAAGTCCATTGCGTCCTTTTGCATTCGATACTATTAGGTTGTCACGTCTTTTTGCTATCTCTGCGAGCAGCCTTGCTTAGGTCCACAGTCCACAGACTGTGTGGACTAAGACTAAGTATGACAAACATACAAAATAATGAGAAATAAGGAAGGGGCAAACACTTTTTCACAATATTGCACAGTTACACATACTGGTTCACAGTGTTGTTAGGGTTAAGCTGCTATTCGTCTTCATTTCTCTTTGGTTCATCATCACAGAGGTCCAGCCTTGAGGAGGCGCATCAACTCAGGTTGCACTGCTCTGATCCTTTGGCTCACACAGGACTGAACGGCCGCCGTGGGGCTCACGTCGCCGGGGTTCTTAGGTAAAGGAGGGACCGCCGGTGGACTCGGACATTGGTTTGGTAGAAGTTTAAAAGCCGCTTCAGTCACTGCCAGGACGATGAAGGAGGAGCAGCTGGGCAGGAGGACCAGAGCTAACGGCTAATAGGGAGCAGCTGGATGGTGAAAAAAACCTTCAGGACGGATTAAAGAGGTACTCACCATCCACCTGGCTTGGACTTGGTTCATGCAGGTAAGCTGCATTGACTGCAGCCTCAGCATTAGCACTAGCTTGGTTTTTGTCGTTGGCTTCAGGGTCAAAATCTCCAAAATCTCCATCATCATTATTGCTATCTGCTAAATCACTCTTCACATTCATCTTCCTCTTCGTTGGTATCCACTTCAAAACTCAGATTGAGAATGCTTTCTTCCATTTTCCTCAATACATGAATGTGATCTCGTCGTTTTCAGATTGTCACAAGACTAGTAATTAATTCATTATTCAGCTCCTTACATCACACATTTCAGGCCGACATTCTGAGCGAATTTCGGTCATCTGAAGCAGTCACTTTTGGCTCACCAGGGGTCTGTCAGAAATGGCTGTAGTGGTCTCAAACACACTTCCATAGTTCACTCTCATCGCCGTGGTCATGAGCGGTGCCTGGTTTCCTTCAAACATGATGCCTGGCTTTCACGCCAAAGAGTTCAATCTTTGTCTCATCAGACCAGAGAATTTTGTTTCTCATGGTCTGAGAGTACTTCAGATGCCTTTTGGCAAACTCCAGGGGGGCTACCATGTGCCTTTTACTAAGGAGTGGCTTCCATCTGGCCACTCTCCTCTCTCCACAGAGGAATGCTGGAGCTCTGACAGAGTGACCATCAGGTTCTTGGTCACCTCCCTGACTAAGGCCCTTCTCCCCCGATTGCTCAGTTTAGACGGCCGGCCAGCTCTAGGAAGAGTCCTGGTGGTTCCAAACTTCTTCCATTTATGGATGATGGAGGCCACTGTGCTCATTGGCACCTTCAAAGCAGCAGAAATTTTTCTGTACCCTTCCCCAGATTTGTGCCTTGAGACAATCCTGTCAACAGACAACTCCTTTGACTTCATGTTTGATTCATGCTCTGATATGCACTGTCAACTGTGGGACCTTATATAGACAGGTGTGTGCCTTTCTAAATCATGTCCAGTCAAGTGGATTTACCACAGGTGGACTCCAATCAGTCCCTCCAGGATTTTGCGATGTTGCAATCACTCCAATTCATGTGAAATCAGCCAAACAGTGCAACTATTGCATGACCTTGCAACTTTATCCAATCACCGCAACTTTCCCACAATTTTGGCCAATCTTCATCAACTTCCGCCAATTTCACCAATCAAATATGTCTCTCATTGGTGCCCAAACGCTCAGTCTAGCCAATCAAATGCCCCGTTCACTTCAGTGTTTCCAATGAGTATTAATCAAACACATCAGCAAAAACAGAGTGTGTGACTTAAAAAAAACACTGACCCGCGAGGTTTCCAACATGTCCCTTCCTCCATCTCCCCTAGCCTGCTGGTGGATGTCTCGCCACGTCTCTGTCCTGACTGCGTGTTCGAAGCGCTGGGTTTGTGTTGAAAAATGTCTTCCTACTTCAAAAGCACCCCGTCGTGGGAGCGCGCATGAGGTCAGATGCCATAAAACCACAAACGAAAGAGCAAATCGAATACTACAGCCAGTGTTTGAACATTTTAGGTAAAACCATTGCTACATCTTGTCAATGAGCTTTAAATCTGTGAATCTCCGGTCTGGAGAGACAAGTGTCTGTGTCAAGTCGCACAGCAGATAGACAGGTAGGAGTCAGGTATGGAAAGAGAGGGAATATTGTCTGTAATTTTTATTTTTTTAAAAATTTTTTTCAGAAAAACACAGACTCCAATAGACAATACAGAGCAACAGAATAGATTATTTATTTTTTCCTCTCCGCTCAGTACTGAGAGGTTGGGGAACGTACAGAGCTTTCAAATGAAGGTGCTGCCAATAATTTCCAAATCTATACTCTTTAACATGCATTCAGTGCAATTTAGCTGGTGTAACGGATATTGTGTATTTGCTGTTGCACAAGAGTTTCTTTCTGTATAGCAAAAGTTTCTGCTTAGTTTACAAATCACTGTAATAGGACATTTTTGACAATCCTGTGCTTTTCTTGTATTGTTACAGTGTTTCCTCTGGCTTAAAGACCTCGGTGCGGTGGCAACCTATTTTTCGGGGGGGGGGCAGAAAACACATGACACTATTGCAACCAGAAGATGTTAATTTTATACTATTTATTTCTTTTTAAAATTTTGCACAGTAACTTTGCATATGTAACTTACCATTCTAAGTATTGTACAACCGAGGCTTGAATATTGGAATATTGGGCCAGTTGGGGTCCCACCCAGACGTCCTGTGTTTGGACTTTTTAGTGGTGTCATCTTTCTCTCCTGCCTCTGCTCGCGCCTCTCCTGCACCCTCTGCCTGAACACTTTCCTCTCTTTGGCTCCTCTCTTCTGTCTCATCTTGCCCTCTCTGAGCGCTGTCTAATCCAGGTTCTCTCTCTGTCTATGGTGGTATACAAACAGGTTAGAAAATATCAAGTGCCATGTTTTGTCCTGCAGGATTTTTTTTTTTTTTTGTCATGGTTTATATAAATTACAAAAATATGTTTTGGGGTTGTTGTTTTTTTTTTTGTTTTTTTTTTTTTGTATTTTTATTCTAGTGTTTCTTTTTTCCCATTGAGAGAGTAGGGATGGGGAAAAAAAAACATTCATAACTAATTTACTCATGCATACTTAAATTATATGATCAGAGGTGAGTATAAGAGCCAGAAATTCTATTCATGTAAAAGCAGTGCTTCAAAATTAATAATTAAAAGTAGACAACCAAAAATTTCTAGTTGAGTTAAGGGTGCAAAGAGCACGCACTTAAAAACTTGAGTAATGACTTCAGTCTTGAAGGTTTGAAGTTTTTCTCAAAAATTTGTAACAATTTTCTTATCGTTTTCTACTTTTCTCTGTAAATTTGTCTAAATGTGAAACCATTTTCTTCACATTTGTAATTTCCTCTTGTAAAATTGACTTTTCTTGTACATTTGAGACTTTATTATAAATTTGTGGATTATTTTATAGCTAATTAACCTACTTTTTAAAATAAAATTAATGTTTTTTTTAATAAATTTGAAACAGACTTTTTTTTTTACTTTTTCATTATAACAATTTACATTTTTGAACATAATTTTGTAGAGCCAGAACAGAACAATAATTTAACTCTGATTTGAAAGAAAAACTATTAATAAAATTGTATTTAATGAAATAAATTAACTTAACTGACCAAAGATGCAGTTATTTCTGTTATAATATTTCTACATATTTATAGTTTTGTTTTTGTTTTTTAGAAATCTCCTCACCACCCAGACAGCAGGAAAAACCTCCATTATTTTGAAATCTAAATGTTTAGTGTGTCTGAAGGCTGCTGACAGATTAAAGTCATTGACTTTGTGAATTTTGGTCATCTTAATTTACCAGGTACATAATAATGAACATGAATTAGTTAATTAATATTAACTAAGGTAAAGGTAAAAACAGCTCCTTTTCATTCTTGTCTGAAGTAAGAAAAACAAAAAAAAAACACCTAATGATTAAAAAGAAGACAAAATGAACCAACTCGAGCTCTTAACCCCATCTGTTAACTAAGCCACTCTTCCATTATTGGTCCCGTTACCAGTGGGTTAAAACCATAATAAATGCCTTCGCTGCTTACATACCTCTTCTGCTTTTTTCCGCATTCAAAGTACTTTAATAAGCTCATTCTTCTGTCTGACAGCAACGCTAGTAGCAAGACCTACTTGAGACACTCTGCCCGGTGACTGGCATGGTCATGCCCGTGCAGCGCTTCCGAGCTCTGCGCGGATGACGGTCACGCGCATTGTTCGTGTACGTGCTTACAGACCATTATTCCTTCATATTTTTTTCTTAAATTTATATTTCCTCATGGAATGGTGGGAAATTTTCAAGTGTGGTGGGGCGCCACCAGAAAATGTTACTAGAGGAAACCCTATAGAATATCAATGCAGTATGCAAAAACACCCCATCTGCTTTAAAATTTGTAATTCTTCCAACAACTTTTAGTGCAAAAAAACCCCAAACTCTCAAAACATTGCAACTTTTATCACAACTTTTTAAAAAAGCTCCGGTGAATTCAGGCTTTATGGGCCGCAACAATCATAAAAATGCCCTGCAAAATCCTGGAGGGGCTGTCCAGTTAAGCTGTAGAAACATCTCAAGGATGATCAGTGAAAACAGGATGCACCTGAGCTGTTTTGAGCTTCATGGCAAAGGCTGTGAATACTTATGTACATGTGATTTCTTAGTTTTTTATTTTTAATCAATTTGCAAAAATCTAAAAAAAAACACTTTTTTTCACGTTGAAATTATGGGGTATTGTGTGTAGAAATTTGAGGAAAAAATGAATTTAATTCATTTTGGAATAAGGCTGTAACATAACAAAAAAGTGAAGCACTGTGAATACTTTCCGGATGCACTGTATTAATATTATTTTGGACCCATAAAAAAAAATTAAGTATTTTGCCATCAATATATAATTTTTTTGAAGAATATAACAACTTAAACTTTGCACCTTTTTAAACATTTTCTTGATGTATTTTTTTTTAAATATTTGTTTTCTTGAATGCTGTCTGGGTCACCTTTGGATTTTATGATGCTTAAATGTCAGATGTGTCCATTTGACTGAAGCGTGTCAGCCTCTTCTCACTCCAAGGAGTTAATATAATGGTACTTGGATAGAGCCTTGGCATCATGATGACTTCATGTGGTATTGGAACCTTTTCAAAACTTTTTCACAAAATTTGAGTTTTTTTTTCACATTCCCACACAGATGAGGAGCTGTTTGATGGTGTAATTGTGTAAGAAACAAGCATGCCATCACCAGAAAGTTATTAAAAAGGGATTTTAGTGGGCTTTTTCTACATCCAAAATATTGGAACCTTTTTACTTGAGCTGTTAGAAGATCTTTCAGATGCCACATTGATGCGTTACATTGCCATAAGCATGGTGTGCCAAAGTGATGCAATCGCCTGCAAAATGGAGGTCATTGTTATTGCAGCTGTGTTTATGCTATACTGGTTTATAAGTAAAAGCCTGCAGGTGCTTTCACTCCTGCAGGCTTCAGTTCGTTTTAATTGAACTCGAGTTCATTGTCTCCATTAGTGTGATTTGTTTGGTCTGGTGAGAACACGGTAATCGCACTCAGGTGTGCAACAAACCTACCATACCGACACCTCCTGAGAGAGGTGGTCTTGAGTCAAATCAAATGGCGAACTCTGGTGTGGTCCTGCAGGTGAGAAAAGGACTGCACTAAAACAGGACCAGCGGCAAACTGTAGAACATTTTATGCCACTGTACATACCTGTTGGATCTTTGAAAACATCTGTTGCTGAGCATGTCACGGTTCTGGAGGATTAATGAACATTAATGTAGTGGATGCGTTCGAATGATGAGGCTGAGTTTTATTTCTCAGGTTCAGCTTTATTGACAGAACATATCCTCTAGCATTGTCAAAGCAGGAAGAAGAGAAAGAATCATCTCACATCACCCTTTTATACGTTTCCAGCATCAGAACTCAAGTCACATGGTGCTTCAGTAAACATACAGTCACAAGAACATCTCTTTGAAACTTCACCATTGTCTCTCATTCACTGATGAACCGGAAATCCCTCCGGGGCATCTTCTTTGGGACAAAAAGGCAAATCTCACACCTCCTCGTTATCTTCTGCAGATTCGAGTCTTTTGTCCTTCCAGACGTGAAGCCCCCAATACACATGCAGTCATACCTCTGTGGAAATGTGAGCCCAACATATGTGTCACCACATATAACCCCCCCCCCCAAACGTCTATTAAGGGCAAAACATGCATGGCATAAAAAAAGAAAAAGAAAAACACAAAACATTCCACATATCACTAATCAATCCACCAGCTGCCTGGGTTTTAACCTTCTGCCGAATCTGCTGCAACCTGGCTTTGCTACCCCTGCAGCGTCTCTCTGCATCTGTGGATTAAAGCTGTTAGCACGCCTCTGTGAAGATTCTGGAGAATGTTTCCTCGGCGGCCTGCCACGGCGGGGGGGGGGCCTCGCTAGCTGCACTTGCTCATCAGCCAAAACAAAAGCGGGTTTGAGCCTGTTTATGCAGATCAACTCCCTTCTGCCCCCTAATTCTAGCAGAAAATGCTTCTGCCCGGTCTCCAGCACTCTGAAAGGTCCGTCATAAAACGGTCGCAAACTTGGACGCTGAGCATCATGTCTAACAAAAACAAACTCTGCATTTTTTAAAGCCTTTGGTACAAAAACGCGTGGGAAACTGTGATGAACCGGGCCAGGGAGTGTGTTTGCTCCTGAGTCGCTCTGCCACGGCTGAGCAGGGGGGCAATTTGGTGCGGGATTATTGGGGAGAAATTCCCCCGGCAAACGGAGAGGTTGTGCAAAAACTAACTCAGCTGGGGAAGCATGCAAATCTTCTTTAGGTGCAGAACGCAACCCCAATAAAACCCATGGAAGTTTGTCCACCCAATTTGTATCCGTCAGCGACGCTCTGAGGGCTGCTTTTAATGACCTGTGAAAGCGTTTGCATAAACCATTAGCCTGGGGGTTATACGCGATGGTGCGATGAATCTTCACCCCCAAGCTGCGGGCCATCGATGACCATAGTTCGGAAATAAATTGGGGACCCCTGTCGGACATTATGTCCGACGGGACTCCGAAACGCACAACCCATGCTGTTAAAAATGCTCGCGCAACTTCTTCCGCTGTGGTTGATGTCAGAGGAATCGCCTCTGGCCAACGGGTGGTGCGATCCACCATCGTCAAAAGATGTGTGTGCCCGTGTGATGGCGGAAGCGGGCCCACCAAGTCAACATGCACGTGGTCAAAACGCTTAGTGGGGATGTGAAAAGGTTCCAACGGAACCTTAGTGTGTCTGTGTATTTTGGCTCGCTGACACGCTACGCAGGCTGCCGCCCATTCCTTGACCTGTTTGCGCAACCCGGGCCAAACAAATTTCTCCCCCACCAACTTAATCGATGCGTGCACTCCCGGGTGCGCCAGAGAATGGATCGAGTCAAAAACGCGGCTGGCACCATGGGGCGGGGCCGTCCCGTGGAGACATCGCAGATTAGTGGGGGCATACCAATTTGCTGCACCCTGTGCTCCAGCCTTAACCCTGTTGGTCCAGACTGGAGCGAGCGCACGTCCGCATCATTAACCTGCTCCGCGGCCATGGCTGCATAATCTAACCCTACACAGACCGGGGCTGCGCGCGCTCCCGCGTCACTGCCCGGGTCCGCGGCCACGGCTACAGAGTCTGCCCCCATGGGGCTTGGTGTTGCTACCGCGTGCGAGAGACAGTCTGCCACAACATTGTGTTTACCCGCGACATGCTGGATATCAGTGGTGAACTCCGATATCGCGGCTAGTTGCCTTTGTTGCCGGCCTGACCAGGGTTCTGAAATCTTGGCCATCGCAAACGTTAGCGGTTTGTGATCCACAAACGCGGTGAAGCGTCGCCCTTCCAACCAGAACTGGAAATGGCGGCTGGCCAAGTGTAGGGCCAAAAGCTCCCTGTCGAACTCACTGTATTTACGCTCACTATCGCGCAGGGTTCTGCTGAAAAACGCGAGAGGTTGCCAGGTACCTGCCACAAACTGTTCAACAACCGCCCCCACTGCTACATCGGAAGCGTCGGTGGTAAGCACCATGTGGGCCGTTGGAACTGGGTGCGCTAACAAAACTGCGTTTGCCAGGGCTGATTTGACCTGGGCAAAAGCGCGCTCCCGCTCCGGAGACCATTCAACTTTATTTGCGGGCTTTTGTTTTTTTAACGCAGTGTATAATGGCTGCATGAGCCACGCTGCGCTTGGGAGGAACCGGTTGTAAAAATTAACCATTCCCAGAAACTCCTGTAGCGCCTTGACCGTTTGAGGTTGCGGAAAATCTGTTATTGCGCGCACCTTATCGGGCAGAGGAACCGCTCCTTCTGCCGAAACGCGATGCCCCAAAAAATCAATCTGCGCCACCCCAAACTGGCACTTTGCTGGGTTAATTATTAACCCGTGCTCTGCCAGCCTCCGAAAAACTGCTGTGAGGTGGCTTTCGTGTTCACCTTCGGAGGTGCTGGCTACTAAAATATCATCCAAATAAACGAACACGAAAGGAAGGTCGCGTAAAACTGCATCCATCATACGTTGGAAAGTCTGCGCGGCCCCCTTGAGGCGAAAAGGCATGCGCAAAAACTCAAAAAGGCCGAAAGGAGTTATAACCGCTGTTTTGGGTACATCCTGTGCGCACTGGAACTTGGTGGTAACCGCACACCAAGTCTATTTTAGAAAAAATGCGCGCCCCCGCCAAATGAACAGAAAAATCCTGAATGTGCGGAATCGGGTAGCGGTCATGTGCTGAAACGTTGTTCAACCTGCGGAAATCGCCGCAAGGTCACCACGAGCCATCAGCTTTTGGGACCATGTGTAGCAGCGAAGCCCAGGGGCTTTTGGAGCGTCTAATAATGCCCAGTTTTTCCAGGTTGGCGAACTCCTCGCGCGCGATGGCCAGTTTAGCTGGGTCCAAGCGCCGAGCTTTTGCAAAAACGGGGGGCCCGGTGGTGGTGATAAAACGCTCCACCCCATGTTTAGCCACCGTCGCCGAAAATGTGGGGACTGTGAGTGCTGGGAACTGAGCGAGCAATGTGTGAAACTTACCACCCGCAGCTGAGACGCTGGCATGTGCAGTCGGCGGGGCCACCCGAGCTGTGCAGGGGATAGAATGAAAAGACAGTGCATTAATCAGACGTCTATTAGCAAGGTCAACCAATAAACCATGTGAGCACAAAAAATCAGCCCCTAACATGGTGAAACTGACTGCTGCTACAATAAAAGTCCGCTCAAATGAACGGCCCTGTAAGGACAGGAGCATGGTCCTCTCACCGAACGTTTTAATCGTGGAGCCGTTCGCTGCTGACACTGACACCCAGGGAGCTTTAGACGGCATCAGCCGTTCCGCGTAGGTGGGTGTGACGAAACTCAGCTGGGAGCCTGTGTCCACGAGGAACTGTTTCCCCGAGTGTGCATCCGTCAGGGAAAGCAGCTTGTTCTCGTCGCCGAGGGTCGCAGCTGCTACCGGCCCTCGGTCTTGGCGATTCCCTGGTGCTTGAAGTGGCACGGCGGGACGCACTTGTGTGCTCTCTCTGCAAAACGGCGGTGGTAGAAGCACAGGCCGTCCTCCGCTCCGCGCCGCCTGGTCCCCATCGCCGCCGTCGTTGGTGCGTCTGGCACCGCGGCCGCTGGTTCCGAGCCATCTCCAGGCGTCATCCCTGGGCTAGCTGCCGCGGACGAAACCACGTTCCTCTTGTGGGCGTCGACAAGCCACTGCGCCTCCTTGCTCAGCCCATGGTAGTCTCGCCTGGCCAATCGGGGCGACTCTGCCAGGGCTACTCTCACTGCTGGCGGCAGGGTCTGGAGGAAAAGGTGGGCGAAAATAAATTCGCCATCCTCTGAGTCTTTCAACCTCAGCATCTTCACCATCAGGTCCGCAGGTCTATCGTTCTCCGACTCCGTCAACGTCAGGAGCCCCTCTGCTCGCTGTTGGACCGAAAGGGTGAAATGGCTGATCAGCGCGTCCTTCAATGCGCTGTACTTGTCGCTGTTCGGTGGGTGATTAACCAGATCCTCCACTCTCTGGACCGTGTTGCTGTCCAGCTTCGCTACCACATGGTAGAATCTTGTGTCATCGTCAGAGATTCTCCGGAGGTTGAACTGCGCCTCGACCGCGCTAAACCATGAGCGCGGGCTGTGCTGCCAGAAATCGGGCAGCCGAATCGTGGAGGCGGCCATCAGGCTGGCTTCCGCCGAGCCCCGCTCGGGAGAATTCTGTCTGCTCATTCTTAATCGTAGGTCACCAGTGTAGTGGATGCATTCGAATGATGAGGCTGAGTTTTATTTCTCAGGTTCAGCTTTATTGACAGAACACATCCTCTAGCATTCTCAAAGCAGGGAGAAGAGAGAGAATCATCTCACATCACCCTTTTATACGTTTCCAGCATCAGAACTCAAGTCACATGGTGCTTCAGTAAACATACAGTCACAAAGCATCTCTTTGAAACTTCACCATTGTCTCTCATTCATTGATGAACCGGAAATCCCTCCGGGGCATCTTCTTTGGGACAAAAAGGCAAATCTCACACCTCCTCGTTATCTTCTGCAGATTCGAGTCTTTTGTCCTTCCAGACGTGAAGCTCCCAATACACATGCAGTCATACCTCTGTGGAAATGTGAGCCCAACATATGACACAATTGACATGTTATTTTCATCCGTAGCCGTGCTTCATTTTCAAACTGTACAATTTGCCGAAAGTGGTATATGCACGTAATGTAATAAACGACAACCAAGGCAATGAAAACCCCCTGTACGTTACACTACAATTTGTATTATTTTCTCCTCAGAAATGCATAAATGCACAGTAGTCATCCTACTTCCTGTATTTACCTTTCCTGTTCTCACGGCAAAAAAAATCTGACCAATAAGAACAGAGAACGTTCTGACGTAAGTCTCACAGGATTTAACATGAGGGAATTTGGTTTGCTTGAATTTTTGCCTGTGTGAAATGGAATCAAACCAAGGAGAAAATGATACAAAGTAACAAACTTATCAACTCATTCGGACCAAAGTAAACAAATTTAGCTTTCATATTTAACCTGTTAAGACTTTTCAGTTTGATCTGGAACAAAATTGTATATGTGAAACTTCACCTGGCCTACAACCTGGACAAAAAAGTTTAGTTTTGCAAAAATAGATGGTCTTGGTCAGGATTGTGTCATAGCCCGAGTGTCGGTTCCGTCCACACTTGGGTCTTATATCATATTTCCCTGGCTTTGACAGCAGTGGATTCCTTCTAGCTCCTCGGGCTCTTATTGTGAAAGTGCCAGGGGGAGCTCCCTGCTGTCAGAGTCAGCTGCTGCGCTGCTGTCAAACTCAACAGCTGTGCTGCATCGGGGTCATTAGTTACCAGAGTTAAAAGCAGGTGCTTAATGCTCCCCGATGCGGCAGTCTCTGTTTCTCTCGGTTCATTGCTGTTCGCCTCTGTTATCGCTACCTGGGAACCGCCTGTTAACCCATCTGTTAACGCTCCCGTTTGTAAGGTACGTTCTGTGAGACTTCACCTTCATTATTATTTTGTCTGACGCATCGGGTGCTCCCCGGCTCAGACGTATCCTTTCACTGTGTGTAATCCTATGCTTGTCCAACCCGCACTGTCAATAAACATCACTGCAAACTCACTGGTGACTGTGGCGTCTTGTGGTGGCTCGTGAGGGCCACCGTGACAGTAGACTGCCACCAGAACGCCCGGAGAAGAGGCGTTGCACTGAGACGCCATTCACCGTGGGTTTGCAGTATTGGACTCGCCCTCCCCGTCTGAGTGTCTGCTGCTGGGAGAATGCTGTCCTCCAGGGCCCGTGAAGGGTGCCTGGGCAGGTGGCTAGCGGAGGTTTTAGAGAATGTGGACTGCACGATCTTTACCGCTACGCTCTGGGACGCTCCCAGCGACATTCAAAGACATCTGGACTATGCTGAGAAGTTTCTGGACAACCTACCCCACGAGTTTGACGGTCACCCGGAGGTGATAGCAAGGTGGGAGGAACTCGCCATCCAGCGCGAGTTACTTCGTGGGCTGGAGGAGAAGAGCAGGAAGCAGAAGAGGAGGCATCCTCGCTCCCTGCGTCAGTGTTCCGTCCCCGTCCCGGAGCAGGTCCAGGAGTACGCGCCGTCTGGGGGCTGACGATGACGTCGGCGTAACGGCGCAGGCAACCCTCAGCAGAATCCCCGGCTGGACTCGCTGCCGGCGCATCCCGTCAGCGAACCTCCGAGAGCGGCCCCACCTCGTCTTCCCAGAGGGCCCTCTGTTGCCATCCAGCGGGGAGAAGGAGGAACGACGTCCCCCACAGCAGGAACCATCTCAACCCCAGGAGGAAGGCAAGTGCACAATAATTTCTCACATCTTGATATTGTTCTGCCTTGTCTGACTCCTGGGGGAGGAGTTTGGGGTATGCAGCCCCCCGAGCTCCCTCCACCTGCTGTGGATGAAGTTATTAAACCTGCTGCCTCTGTGTTCTCCCCCACCGAGCGGTCCACAACGCCAGGCCAGCGTCGTTGGACGAAGAGGGCCCCTGCAACACTAGAAAGCCTGGATCCGGCCCTGCAGCCGCGTCTCGGGCGGAGGAGAAGAGCAGACTGCGGCCCGGAGCCTGAGCCGACGGAGAAGTGTCCCCGGGTCTCCGCGCCAGAGCGGTCCTCGCCAGTGGGTCGAGGGTCCTCTGCCCCCATGCCATACGGGTCATCGGCATGGACAGCAGCGTGGGAGGAACCTCAGGCTGCCGATAACATCTGGTCAGCTGCGGAGCCCGACGCAGCTGAACCCGAGTCTGCTGACAAGAGTCGCCCAGAACCTGGATCGTCGAAGTCCTGGGTGGCAACGGAACCCGAGTGCAGGCAAGTGCTCCCTCTCCTCTCTCTGTCCCCTGTTGAGCATTTTTGCCTGCCTCTCGGGAAGGCGAGTGAGGAGCAGCCGTCTGCTGCGCCCGAGCTCATCTCGCTGGGTTCCGTTGCTACCGGTGATGCTGATCCCGGTTTTCCTGTTCTCAAGCTTTGTTTCAGTGTCGCCGGCGTGGAACAGGTCAGTGTCACCGAGATGGAGGCTCCGGGTTCGGGGGCGGAGATCGTCAGCGGAGCTGCGCCGGAGGCCCAGTCGGGGTCCATCGCGGGTTTGGTTCCGGCCCAATCTGGGTCCACCGTGGGTTCGGTTCCGGCCCAATCGGGGTCCATCGCGGGTGCACCGGAGGCCCAAGCGGGGTCCACCGCGGGTTCGGTTCCGGCCCGGTTGGGGTCCGGCGTGGGTGCAGCGCCAGCGGGTTCCAGGTTCGGTGAGGGAGCTGCAGATCCCCTGCCGCCGGATGCTGGACAGACTCATCCCCTTCTTCATCCTCATCACCATCGTCCCCCTCCTCGTCCTCCTGAGGAGCGCAACCCATCTCCACCTGGGGCCGTTGGGGTTCTGAACGCTCCGCCCGGTTCCCCCTCGTCTCACCCTTTTTCAGCGGGACCGCCGGCTACTTCTCCCCAACGGTTCTGGTGGGCTAGCGATGCGGGTCGGCCGCCTGAAAGACTGTCTCGCCAATTCGGCTCTCTGGGTCGGCCTCCTGACACATTGGACCCTCTGTTTGGCGACCTGGTCCGGCCGCCTGAAGCTTGCTGCTTCCAAGCATGGGACCGGGGTAGGCCGCCCGAACTGTCCTTTTTCCCCCTGCCTGTTCTGTGGCCACTTGATGCCGGACGGCCCCCCGAACTTTTTGCCTCCATCCCTCAGGGTCAGAACTGCACTCTTCCCGGGGTTTCTCATTTTGTCTGTGAAACTGTTGGGGTGTGCGGGGGGTTTGATATGTGATCTTTTGTGGCTCACTCCTTTTTCGTTCCTGTATTTGGTAGTTCTTTTCTTTCCTCCATCCAATGTCAATTTGTTGTTTAGCCAATGTATGTACTGCCTGTCTGATTCTGTTCTTGTTACCCACATTCAAGGGAGTATGTTTTTTTTTTTCAGGCTCTACAGCCTTGTTGGCTCCCTGTTATTTTCTTGTCCTTTTTTGTCTCTCTCCCTCCTGCCAGCGCCCCATCCGCCCACCCTAGGTGGGGGGGGGGGGGCTTGGGTGTTACTTGGGCCGCTCAGGGGCTCAGCCTAGAGGGGGAGGTACTGTCATAGCCCGAGTGTCGGTTCCGTCCACACTCGGGTCTTATATCATATTTCCCTGGCTTTGACAGCAGTGGATTCCTTCTAGCTCCTCGGGCTCTTATTGTGAAAGCGCCCGGGGGAGCTCCCTGCTGTCAGTCAGCTGCTGCGCTGCTGTCAAACTCAACAGCTGTGCTGCATCGGGGTCATTAGTTACCAGAGTTAAAAGCAGGTGCTTAATGCTCCCCGATGCGGCAGTCTCTGTTTCTCTCAGTTCATTGCTGTTCATCTCTGTTATCGCTACCTGGGAACCGCCTGTTAACCCATCTGTTAACGCTCCCGTTTGTAAGGTACGTTCTGTGAGACTTCACCTTCATTATTATTTCGTCTGGCGCATCGGGTGCTCCCCGGCTCAGACGTATCCTTTCACTGTGTGTAATCCTATGCTTGTCCAACCCGCACTGTCAGTAAACATCACTGCAAACTCACTGGTGACTGTGGCGTCTTGTGGTGGCTCGTGAGGGCTACCGTGACAGATTGAACCTTGGTTATGTTTCTTTCAAGTATGAGAACAATTTTCAGAAAGGTTCAGACTTTAGGCCCAAAAGCAGGAAGAGACACGGTTTTTAATTGAAATACGGTTACTGGAAGCAGCTCAGTGGTACAGTGGTTGTTATCTTGCAACAAGAAGGTCATGAGGTTGAACCAGTGGTGGCCTCAGAGCACATACAGCTCCTGAGATCTATGCAACGTGATGCACAGAACTGATGTGTTTTTATCTTTATGGAATTGCGGCTAACTGACAATATTCCAGACTTTGCTATTCAGTTAGCAGGACTAATATGCCATCGTGCTGACCGGGTCCTCATGGAAGGAGGAAAAACCCACGGGGGGTACATCAGTGATGCTTGGTACCGGGACGCTACTGTGGTGCTCAAACACTGTTCTCTGCTGGTGGAGTTTATGATTATCAAGTGCCAACTGTTCTACTTACAGAGAGAATTTGCATCCATCATGCTCGTGGCTGTTTACATCCAACCCATTATCACCAGTGACAGGAACGAGGCACTAAATGAACTCTATCAGGCCATCAGTGAGACACAAACAGTGCACCCAGACAGATTCCTTATCACAGCAGGTGACTTCAACCAAGCAGATTTAAAGGCCCTCCTACCAAAATTACACCAACATGTGGGCTTTCCAACAAGAGGAAACAACCAGCTGGACTGGGTGTACATAACCCACAAGAGAGCATACAAGGCCTCCCCCTCCCCCACCATGGTCTCTCTGATCACATCACCATCTTGCTAAGGCCTGCATACAAACCCAGAGTGAAAGCCACCAGACCAACTAAAAAGCAGGTATGTGTGTGGCCAGAGGGGGCCTCCTATGCTCTGAAAGACTGCTTTAGCACTACAGACTGGGACATTTTCAAGTATGCAGCCACTCACAATGAACACACAAATATAGAGGAGTACACTGAGGTTGTTGTAGCATACACAGCTAAATGCAAAGATGATGTCATCCACAGCAAAACCGTCACTAGTGGTACAAACCAAAAGCCATGGATGACAGCAGAGGTTCACAGGCTCCTGAAGGCTCGGGATGCAGCCTTCTGGGGCGGTGACACCGCAGGACTAACAACAGCTGTGGTCAACCTGTCCTGTGGTATCAAGGAAGCAAAACAACAGTACAGCAATAAAATATGCGGCCACTTCAGCACCACCAGAGATACACAGTCTTGCTGGTGTCACATATAGACCCTCACCAACTACAAACCACTACCTCAGACCTGCGCGAGTGACATCACACTGCTAAACAACCTAAAGGACTTCTTTGGCCGCTCTGAAGCACAAAACAGCACATCAGTACAGAAGACCCCCCCCCCCCCCAAAACGAGCAGGCTATAAGTCTGGATCCAGTCAGCGTGAAGAGGACCCTCTCCAGGATCGACCCACGCAAGGCAGCTGGACCAGACAACATACCAGGTCGCGTTCTGAAGGACTGTGTGGTGGAGCTCAAGAACATCCTGGGCGACATCTTCAACATCTCCCTGAGTCAAGCTGTTGTCCCCACGTGTTTCAAAACTGCTACCATAATACCAGTCCCAAAGAAGCCCGTCCCATCCAGCTATAAATATTACCAGCCCGTTGCACTGACCTCCATCATAATGAAGTGTTTCGAGCGGCAGATCACGCAGATCATCAAGTCCATCCTCCCTCCCACAACCCATTTCAGTTTGCATACAGGTCAAACAGATCCACAGAAGGCGCTATCTCTGCTGCTCTCCACCCAGCCCTCTCCCACCTGACTCAAAGAACTCCTATGTGCAAATGCTCTTCTTAGATTTCAGTTCACCATTGAACGCAATCATCCCTCAGCACCTAATACAAAAACTCAGGCACTTGGGAATCAAACTCTCTCCCTGTAACTGGGTGCTGGACTTTCTCACAGGGAGACCAAAGAACATGCGGGTCGGCAGCAATACCTCCAAGACTATCACACTGAGCACAGGGGCCCCACAAGGGTGTGTGCTCAGCCCACTACTCTTTACTCTGCTGACCCATGACTGCATATCAGCCAACAGCACCAACCACATCATCAAGTTTGGTGACGACATGACAGTGGTGGGCCTCATCACCAACAATGAAGAGACCAACTACAGAAATGAGGTGAGGTAACTGGTCCGCTGGTGTAAAGACAATAATCTCTTCCTGAACGTGGGAAAAACCAAGGAGAAAGTGGTCGACTTCAATAGAGGACACACACACAGCATCCCCCTCTGATCATCGATGGAGCAGCTGTGGAGAGGGAGAGCAGCACCAAGTTCCTGGGAATGCACATCTGTGAGGACCTCTCCTGGTCCAACAACACCACATCACTGGCCAAGAAGGCTCAAATTCGCCTCTATTTCCTCTGCAAACTGAGGAAAGCATGAGTCCCCCACCCATCATGTACTCATTTTACCGGGGCACCATTGAGAGCATCCTCACCAGCTGCATCACTGTGTGGTATGGAAGCTGCACCGCCTCCTACCGGAAGATTCTACAATGCACAGTGAATGCAGGCAGCAAGATCACTGGTGCCCCTCTGCCCTCCCTCTCAGACATCTACCACACCCACCTCCCCCACAGAGCCATCATCATCACAGGTGACCCCTCCCACCCCTCACACTCCTTCTTCAGCCTCCTGCCCTCAGGGAGAAGGTACCGGAGCCTCTGGACCTGCTCCACATCACTGCTAAACAGCTTTGTTCACCAGGCCATCAGGAGTGTCAGTGTTTGTACCGCTTCTACCGCAGTTAACTTGCACTAAGGGTATTACCATATTACTGTACATAGGACTCCTGTGGGTTTTTTTAATCTTTATTTGCACTACGGGTAGCATTATTATACATAGACTGCTGTTGTTTTTTTATCATTACTACTTCTTCTTATATATTAGGCACACTACTAAGAGAAAGAGAAACGGCATTTCAATTCTCCTGTATGTCCTGTACATATATAAGTATTGACAAATAAAATCTCTGAAGCTTTGAATCTTTCTGTATGGAGTTTACATGTTCTCCACGTATCTGCATGGGTTTTCACTGGGTACTCTGGTTTCCTTCCACAGGTTAATTGGCACCAACTGGGGATTCTAAATTGCCCTTAGGCATGAGACTGAATGGTTGTCTGTCTCTCCGTGTCCAGGGTATATCCCATCTCTCACTCAAAGAGGCTTTGATAAACTCCAGCCCCCCGTGACCCGAAAAGAATAAAGTGGTTGAACAGATGAATGAATAGTCAACTGGATTAAAAAGTCATAAAATGTAGAAACCTGCCAGAGTTTTTTATAAATGGAGAGGATGCGAGAGAGTATATGAAAGAGTTGGAGAGCAATGCTACCTGAAGATCACCACTGCCAAAGAGAAAGATAAACTTTTAATGATAACCTTTATAATATTCTAACATTCACAAAAGTATGTAATCTCTCAATGTGGTGGAGTGTTCCCAACTTTCAACATTAAGTGCGGTTACTGATGTGCCCAGAGCTGCAGAGAACTCCTTAGAGGGTGACTAGCATGTTTGCTAACGATGGCAGTCTGTGTGGCACACATATTTTGGATGCGTTGACTGCATATGTATAGCACAGTGATTGAGATGCTTAAGACTGCATATGTATTTTGTAACCTCACGTCTTAGAAGGAACAATAATTCTGGACCTCCTGGGGATAACAGTAGGAGGTGGAGGTACCTTTAGCAATGACTCGGAAAGGACTTCCTGACCTCCTGATCTCAGGTGGAGGAAGAAGAGGCCTGGGGGAGAGGTATTGTCGATGGGGGGTTTAATGACAATGTGATTCTGTTCTTTGATGTCCCAGGTATAAAAGTGGGGGATTTGAGTAGTTCGTTCTCGTTTCTTGTTTGAGAGATGGTTGGAGATGTGAGATGATTAATAAACCTGAATTGAGAAATAAATTCAGCCTCTTCATTTCACGCTCTCCACATTGGTGACCTGAAGACGTACAATGACCAGAGACAGTTCCCCTGAGCCAGGCTCGCCAGGGACCGCTGGAGCAAGCGCGGTCTCAGTCAAGCTTCCAGAGTTCTGGCAGGACAACCCAGACTCGTGGTTCCTCCTGGCCGAAGCCCAGTTCACACTCGGGGAAATAACAGCAGATGACACAAAATTCTACCATGTCATCGCCAAACTCGACAACCGCACAGCCCGACACGTGCGGAGCCTGGTGCAGCACCCGCCCGCTGGCGACAAATACAACGAGTTGAAAGCTGCCCTCATCCAGCGTTTCACGCCCTCAGCCGAGGTGAGAGCTAGGAAGCTCCTAGCTCTGCACGACTTGGGAGGACGCACGCCTGTCGACCTGATGGAAGACATGCTGCAGCTGAGAGGCTCAGACAACGATGATTTCCTCTTCACGCAGATCTTCCTGCGAACCTTACCATTGCAGACGAGGGCGACCCTGGCAGGCTCTCATTTCGTGACCCAGCGGGACTTCCGTGCGCTGGCCCAGGAGGCGCAGCGGATCCTCAACTCCAGCAAGGAGCACACGGCCACTGCAGCAGCGGCAGATCTCGGCGTGGCGACCGGGAGCAGCGGGGGGCCAGAGGCGACGGAGGCGATCCCACCAACAATGGCGGCAGCGAAGTCCCGATGCAGTGGAGGAGACGACTTCTGCTTTTACCATCGTCGTTTCGCAGAGAGGGCGCGCAAGTGTGTACCGCCGTGGCAGTTCAAGAGCTCGGGAAACGCCAGGACCGGGAGTCGCTAGCAGCGGTGACACTCGGCGAACGGAACAAGCTGCTCTACCTGACGGATGCGCGCTCTGGGAGGCACTTCCTCGTGGACACGGGTGCCCAAGTGAGTTTCATCACCCCAACCTACGCTGACCGGCTGGCAGGCCCCCGTGGTGACGGAGCAACAGCGGCGAACAGCTCGAGCATTAAGACCTTCGGTGAAAGGACTCTGCTTCTGTCCTTGCACGGCCGCACATATGAATGGACTTTTATTATAGCAGCGGTGAGTTTCAACATGTTAGGTGCTGATTTTCTGTGCTCACATGGGCTGTTAGTTGATCTTTCCAATAGATGCCTAGTTAATGCACTCTCCTTTTACTCCATTCCTTGTGCAGCTCGAGTGTCCCCGCCACCAGCACAGACCAACGTCGCCACAGCAGGCGGTAAGTTTCACACACTCCTCACTCAGTTTCCAGCACTCACAGTTCCCACTTTTTCGGCAACAGTAGCGAAACACGGGGTGGAGCACTTTATCACTACCACTGGCCGCCCCGTCTTTGCGAAAGCTCGGCACTTGGATGCAGCTAAACTGTCCATAGCGCGCGAGGAGTTCGCCAACCTGGAAAGGTTGGGCATCATCCGGCGTTCAAAGAGCCCATGGGCCTCCCCACTGCACATGGTCCCTAAAGCTGACGGCTCCTGGAGACCTTGTAGCAATTACCGCAGACTAAACAACGCTACAGCGCATGACCGCTACCCAATCCCACATATTCAGGATTTTTCGGTGCATCTGGCGGGGGCGCGCATTTTTTCTAAAATAGACTTGGTCCGCGGTTATCATCAATTCCCAGTGCGCGCTGAGGACATCCCCAAAAACAGCGGTGATAACTCCGTTTGGACTTTTTGAGTTTTTACGCATGCCGTTTGGGCTTAAAGGCGCTGCGCAGACCTTCCAGCGCATGATGGATGCGGTGTTGCGCGATCTCCCTTTTGTGTTCATCTACCTGGACGACATTTTGGTAGCCAGCGCGTCCGAAGTAGAACACGAAAAACACCTCACGGAAGTTTTCCGGAGGTTGGGAGAGCACGGGTTAATAATCAACCCAGCTAAGTGCCAGTTCGGGGTGGCGCAGATCGACTTTTTGGGGCACCGCGTCTCCCCAGAGGGGGCAGTTCCGCTACCGGACAAAGTGCGCGCAGTGGCAGATTTTCCCCAGCCACAAACGGTCAACGCACTACAGGAGTTTTTGGGAATGGTGAATTTTTATAACCATTTCCTCCCCCGCGCAGCGCAGCTCATGCAACCATTATATGCCGCGCTTAAAAAGCAAAAACCCTCCAATGCAATCGAGTGGTCCCCGGAGCGGGAGCGCGCATTTGCGGAGGTAAAAAAAAGCCCTTGCAGACGCTGCGTTGTTGGCTCAACCAGTCCCAACGGCCCGCATAGCGCTCGCCACTGATGCGTCAGACGTGGCCATAGGGGCGGTAGTGGAGCAGCACGTGGCCGGGGTTTGGCAGCCGCTGGCCTTTTTCAGCAGATCCTTGCGCGAGGCCGAGCAAAAATACAGCGCGTTTGACAGGGAGCTGTTAGCGCTCCACTTAGCCATTCGCCACTTCCAATTCTGGCTAGAAGGACGGCGTTTCACCGCGTTTGTCGACCACAAACCGCTCACTTTTGCGATGGCCAAAATTTCAGAACCATGGTCGGGCCGGCAGCAGAGGCAGCTGGCCACAATTTCGGAGTTTACTACTGATATTCAACACGTAGCGGGTAAACTCAATGTAGTGGCAGACTGCCTCTCTCGCGCGATAACTGCACCAGTCCGCGCAGAGGTAGATTATACTACCGCAGCCGCTGAGCAAAATAACAGTGCGGAAGCGCACGCGGCCCCAGTTCACGTGGGAATAGACTATGCAGCCATGGCAGCGGATCAGGGTAGCGATGCGGACGTATGCGCGCTCCAGTCTGGACCAACAGGGTTAAGGCTGGAGAACAGGAGGCTGCAAAATGGTATCCCCTCCCCTAATCTGCGATGTCTCTACTGGACAACCACGTCCAGTAGTGCCGGCCGCATGGCGCTGCCGCATTTTTGACTCGATTCACTCCCTGGCGCACCCAGGGGTGCGCGCGTCTGTGAAAATGGTAGCAGAAAAGTTTGTTTGGCCGGGCCTGCGCAAACACGTTAAAGAGTGGGCACGAGCCTGTATGGCTTGCCAGCGGGCCAAAATACACAAGCACACAAAAGCACCCTTAGAGCCGTTTCACATCCTGGCCAAGAGGTTTGATTATGTGCATGTCGACCTCGTAGGCCCCCTACCGTCGTCGCAGGGGTACACACACCTTTTGACAATGGTGGATCGAACCATGCGTTGGCCGGAAGTGGTCCCACTGGCATCAACCACAGCAGCAGAGGTGGCCCGCGCATTTTTAATGGCTTGGATAGCGCGTTTTGGGGTTCCGTCGGATATTACGTCCGACAGGGGACCTCAATTTGTGTCTGAGCTTTGGTCAGCGATGGCCCACAGCTTAGGTGTGACAATTCACCACACTACCGCTTACCACCCCCAGGCTAATGGTTTATGCGAGCGGTTTCATAGATCATTGAAGGCAGCCCTCAGAGCGTCGCTTACGGATGCAAATTGGGTAAACAGACTACCATGGGTTTTATTAGGGTTGCGTTCTGCACCTAAAGAGGACTTAAAAGCCTCCCCAGCGGAGTTGGTTTTTGCACAACCTCTCCGGCTGCCAGGAGAGTTCCTGCCAGATAATCCGGCGCCAGGGCGTTCCCCTGCTCAGTGGTCACTGATCGACACGGGAGCAGACATGCTTCCGGGCCCCGTTCACCACACCTTTCCGCGTGTTTTTGTGCCCAAATCTTTAAAAAATACCGAGTTTGTTTTTGTCAGGCACGAGGCTCAGCGCCCAGCCCTGCGTCCACCCTACGATGGCCCATATAGAGTGCTGGAAACAGGTGATAAGCATTTTGTGCTAGATTTGGGGGACAGTAGCGAAACAATTAGTATAGACAGACTAAAGCCTGCTTTTGTGATGGCCGACGAGACTGTGCGAGTGGCGAGGGCGCCTCGACGCGGCAGACCCCCCGCAGGGATCAACTAACAGTTCTCATCCTCAGATAGCAGATTCACTGCAAGATGGTGCCGCAGGAGCTGCAAAGCCCGCCTACAGCAAGTTTGGAAGGCGGTTGAAGCCCAGACAGCATATGGACTGATGTCGTGGTTTTATCATGTTGTGTGGACTATGTTGTATTGTTTCATCTTCGACGTTTGGGGGGGGGGGGGGTTATGTGGCACACATATTTTGGATGCTTTGACTGCATATGTATAGCACAGTGATTGAGATGCTTAAGACTGCATATGTATTTTGTAACCTCACATCTTAGAAGAAACAATAAGCCTGGACCTCCTGGGGATAACAGTAGGAGGTGGAGGTACCTTTAGCAATGACTCGGAAAGGACTTCCTGACCTCCTGGGGTCAGGTGGAGGAAGAAGAGGCCTGGGGGAGAGGTATTGTCGATGGGGGGTTTAATGACAATGTGATTCTGTTCTTTGATGTCCCAGGTATAAAAGTGGGGGATTTGAGTAGTTCGTTCTCTTTTCTTGTTTGAGAGATGGTTGGAGATGTGAAATGATTAATAAACCTGAATTGAGAAATAAATTCAGCCTCTTCATTTCACACTCTCCACAGTCTGTGCTAACACAAACGTCGTGTACACAATGTAACAAAAACATAAACCTTGGTCCAGACCTTGATGCGGATTTTCTGGTGTTAAAACTCTTTTAAAAATATTTGAAAAGAAGGTGACCAGTGGTGTTTGTGGTTAAGAGGATTGTGACCCAGATGCTATCATGAAGCATTAACAGTTATGTATGATTTGTGTGGATAAGTCACACACAGTAGCATCATCAGAAGTGGCCACTCATCATCATCATCATCATCCGCATTTATTTTTGACAGGACACAATTAGTCCCTCAGTTGGGGTGGGTCCTTCTTGACTGTACTTCTCAGAATCCCACTTCAATGGTTCCTGTACACTGGTTCAACCTGGGCCAGTTGTAGCTTGAACCGGTTCATACAGACACCCTCCAGCCATGTCTTCTTAAGTCTTCCTCTTCCTTGACCTCTGCTGCTACCAGGATCAACATCCATGACCTTCTTAATCCAACTGACACTCCACTCCACATGGCCGAACCAACGCAAACAGCGCATGGGGAGTACATCCTCAAGGTCGTCCAACTGCAGCCTTACCAAGAGTGCTTGTGAGCTGACCTCATCTTCAGTGGAGATGCCACACATCCAGCGGATCATCACCCTGTCATTCTGCTGCAGACGGTTAAGACAAGGGGCAGTTATGGTCCATGTCTCACTAGCATGCAGCAACATGCTTCTCATGCAGGAGTTGTAGATACGGCCTTTTGAGGTTGTGGGAGCCAGTGGGTCTCGAGAATTGGGAGCACCTGCCTGAGCTTGTTCCAGGCAGCCTGGGATTTCGTGATGGTGGCAAGCTCAGCGCCACCACCAGCGGACAGCATGTCATCCAGGTAGCAGAAAGATGCCACCACTTCCAGCTTGTCGTTGCCAACAACCATCTGTGTCATAGGTCGACCATCGGTTGGCCTGGCCTCCCCACAACAGTGCTTACATCGGAAATCTTGGTCATATGCCCGGCCACCAGTGAGTCCACCGCATCTTCTGTGCACCTATCTCGAGCAACTGCAGCAAAACATGGAGCCATGGCCAGTGCCGGTAAGACACACAGCACATAGATACTTGCCGGACTTCTGGAGAACATCCAGGCAGGGGCTGGAGACCATGATCTTGGTCTTTCCCATGTTTACACAGAGTGCTTTGGCCTCCATGCCATTTTTCTAATGGATTAGCTTCACAAGCATCTCCTGCAGCATCTCTGTGATGATGACCCGGTCATCGGCATACAGGGTCTCACAAGACAGGGCCTCCAGAATAATGATGAAAAGCAGCGGGCTCAGACAGGAGCCCTGGTGCATGCCGACCTTGACCTCAAACTCCTTGCTCAATCGATCACCAACGTGTACTCTGCTGTGTGTCTTACCAGCATTTCCTAATTCAAACCTTCAACTTGTCTTTTAGACCCTATTCCTACCAGGTTATTTAAAGAAGGCTTCCCATTTATTGGTAGCTCTATTCTTTAAATAATCAATTCTTCATTAACATTAGGCCATGTACTGCAGGCTTTTAAAACTGCTGTAATTAAACCCTTACTCAAAAAGCCAACACTGGATCCAGGAGTTTTAGCTAACTATAGACCAGTCTCTAATCTCCCTTTCATTTCAAAAATCTTAGAAAGAGTTGTTGCTACGCAATTATTTGACCACTTGCAGGAAAATGGTTTATTTGAAGAGTTTCAATCTGGGTTTAGAATCCATCATAGTACTGAAACAGCCTTAGTGAAGGTCACTAATGACCTTCTTATCGCATCTGATAATGGACTTGTTTCTGTACTTGTCCTTTTAGACCTTAGTGCAGCTTTTGATACTATTGATCATAATATTCTACTTGATAGATTAGAACACTATGTTGGACTTAATGGAACTCCGTTGCAGTGGTTTAGATCTTATTTATCTGATAGTTCCAGTTTGTTCATGTCAATAATGAGTTTTCTTTCAACTCAAAGCTCAGTCATGGAGTTCCACAGGGATCTGTGCTAGGCCCTACTCTTTTTAGTTTTAATATGCTTCTGTTAGGCAACATTATTAGAAAGCGCTGTATACATTTTCATTGTTATGCAGATGGCACACAATTATACCTGTCAATGAAGCCAGATGATAGTAATCAATTAGCCAAGTTAGATGCCTGTCTTAAGGAAATCAAAGCTTGGATGACTTGTAATTTCCTGCTGTTAAATTCAGGTAAGACTGAAGTCATTCTTGTTGGTCCAAAAAACCTTAGAAACACCTTTCCAAATCAAACTCTTAGTTTGGATGCAGTTACTCTTTCTCTTAATAGCTCTGTGAGGAGCCTTGGAGTTATTTTTGATCAAGATCTGTTCAATTCACGCATTAAATTCATTTCTAAGACTGCCTTCTATCATTTGTGTATTATTGCCAAGATTAGGAGCATCTTGTCTTAGAGTGACACTGAGAAACTGATCCACACTTTTGTTAGCTCTAGATCAGATTATTGTAACTCTTTATTATCAGGTTGTACTAAAACATCTTTAAAAAGTCTTCAGTTGATCCAAAATGCTGCAGCAAGACTTTTAACAGGTACTAGAAAGAGAGATCATTCTGTAGCTCTCAGGTTCTGGCCTCCCTTCATTGGCTTCCCATAGAGTTTAGAATTAAGTTTAAAATCCTTCTTCTCACTTACAAAGCTCTAAACAATCAGGCCCCCTTTTATATAAAAAGAGCTGATACTACCCTATTATCCTAACAGAGCACTACGCTCCCAAAATGCTGAATTACTTGTAATACCTAGAATCTCCAAAAGTACAATAGGAAGAAGAGCCTTCAGTTATCAAGCTCCTCTTCTGTGGAACCAGCTGCCAATCTGGATTCGGGAGTCAGACTCGATCTCTGTTTTTAAGAATAGGGTTAAAACCTTCCTTTTTGATATAGCCTACAATTAGGGAGGGATCATGTGTCTCTGAACCCTCCCTTAGTTATGCTGCTAATAGGTTTAGACAGCCTGGGGACCTCCAATAATGTACTGGGCTTCACTCCTTTCTTCACTTTCAGTGAAATATTTTTGCTGGTCATTAACATCTGTTTGTTCTCTCCCATAGACTGAGTCCCCATCGTGTTGTTTGCTCTGTACATGACTGTTCTTTTCATCTTCTCTATCTCCTCACCCCCCAGCCAGTCACAGCAGATGAGTGCCCCTCCCTGAGCCTGGTTCTGCTGGAGGTTTCTTAGGTTTCTTTCTCATTCACTTCCGCCTCCCAAAGAGAGCAGACGCTTTTTCCTTCTCTCCAGCTCTGACTTTTCATCTCCTTCCTCCTCTAACTAACTGGATCCCAGCTTGCTATTGTCTGTCTGCGTGTCTCTACTGCTGATTATCAAACGAAATTATGGATTTAATAAGCTGGGCTTTGAACGCAATTGACACTATTTTTTCAACGAGGAAAAGTGCCCCGGGGGAGGTTGTTTGCCCCACAGGAACGGCTGCTGCGGGCTATTTGAGGGACACAAGTAATTGGAAACTCTTGTGCCTGTCTGATCTTTCCATCGAAGATGTCGAAGATTTGTTCGTCTTCGTAGTAATGGTCATCGGGATCATTCTGATTGGATCTGGGATTGTCCTGGTGTACCGTAAATTGATGAAGATGGACATAGCCTATCAAAATGCTGGCCAGGCGAGGCTTAACCATCAAATTGAAAAAATGGAGAGGACTCTGACAGCGGCAAATGGAGAACTGTCTAGGAAAATGGATTACATCATGATCACGCTGAGAGCCGTCCATGAAGGATTCAACGTCCAGCACTGAATGATTAAGTACTGAATCTGTAAGAGGATATAAAGTTTCTTTCTCTGGGATCAGTACTATTCGACTAATCTGACCCCCTCACACAAGTCCTCCAGATTATCTGCAGTTTTTTGTTTTCAAAACATTTGAGCTGCATTGACTCCACGGACAGTCAGCTGCATGGCTCAAGGACAAATGCCAGCAGCTAAGACAAAACATCTCCTGCCAAAGAGACTTTGTTGTTCTTAACTGATACAAACACCTACACTCAACACTACACCCACACTGACTCAAAAACTGATGAAAAAGATCACTCACTCACTGCTCTCTTTGTGTCCTTGTGTACATTCTTGTCTGCTAACTGTGCATTGAGGGCTTTTTTTCTTGTAATCATAATATTGATCATATATGACCGGTATTCTGACAATCAATGGTTTTTTGCTCTTTCCTATTGTGTTATCCTTTTCCTCCCTATGCATCCTGTACCCATCTGATGACAGCCGCGTTTTTCAGACGCTGCCGCGTCACCGGAAATGCAGGTCGTTTTCTGTGTCAAGTCAAATCCCTCGTATGTTATCAGTTGTTTACTGTTAATGTACTTGGCAATAAATCTTTCTGAGTTCTGAGTTCTTACTGTTAAAAGAGAGTTATTCCTCTCCACCATCACCAAGCACTTGCTCACAGGGGGATCACCTGATTGCTGGGATCTTTCTGCAATTGTGGGGATTTCTCCTACAGTTGAAAGTACTATGAGATGACTGTTGTTGTGAAATGGTGCTATATAAATAAAACTGAATTGAATTGAATTCTCGTACATGCACTGGGTGAGTTGTACAAGCCTCTCTACCTCACCAAGTTTCCTCATGGCCCACCAGATGACTCGCCTGGGGATCCGGTCAAACGCCTCCTCTTGGTCAACAAAAGCCATGTACAGGGGCTTGTTGACACCGTGGAACTTCTCCTGCAGCTGGCGCACAATGAAGATGGCGTTTGTTGTTCCACGACCAGGCATGAAACTGAACTGCATATCATCAGTGCACACCTGCTGCCTAAGGAAGCTCTCGGCCACCTTCTCCAACACCTCCATAATCTGGTCGAGCAGCTTTAGACAGTGATAGTTGCCTCGCTCGGGCACAGCACCCTTGCTTTTGTACAGACTGACAATGATACCCTCCTCCCAGTCAGCGGGGATCCTCCTGCACTTCACGATCGATATGATAAGGTTGCGGATCAGCATGGCACCGTTGTTGACAGAAGCTTTGAGCGCCTTGGTGACAATCTGTGATGGACCGGCTACTTTGCTATTTTTCATCTCACTGATAATCTTGGACACCTGCTCCAGTGATATTTGAGGGGCAGGGCCTTCAACAGGAAGCTCCTCTGGTAGGGTGTAGGGATCCCAATCGAACTCTACATTGCCCAAGGCCTCATATTGTTCCCTCCAGGCTACCTTCTTCAACTTCTCATCCAAGTACATCTCACCCACATTGTTTAGTGCAGGTTTTTCACCCTTGATATCTTGGTTCTCCCACCACATCAGGTTGGCAAGAGGGAAAATGTCAGACCTTTTGGGGTCGATGTATGCAAATGCAGTTTTTCTGTCCTGGGATTTGGCTAGGTAGACAGCACGCATGGCTAGGTTCTTGGCTATGTTATAATAAGCTCTGCTGCCGCCCTTCTTCCAGGCCTTCCAGCACCTGCATTTTTCCTTCACTGCGTTCTCCACAACATCGTTCCACCACCAGGTCTGTCAACGCCACTGATGACGCCACTACTTTGTGAAAGTCCCCGCTCTTGAGTGGGAATAAAAATGATTCCTGAAAAGGGATTTTTGGGGACAAAAACTTAAACTAAAACTCTCAATGGAAATGCAAACTATTGCCAGACAGTGCCTAGTACTCAAAATGACCCATTGGTGGAGAGCTAAAACACTCCTGGTGCTTTTGGTAGGAACAAAAAATGAGGAACTACTGCCAATAGTCCCTTGTACTCAAAAGCTTTCTCAGGGGTAAGTATACAGTGGGGAAAATAAGTACTGAACACGTCAACATTTTCCTCATTAAACATATTTTTGATGGAGCCACTGACCTGAGATTTTCACCAGATATCAGTAACAACCCAAGTGATGCATACATACAAAGAAATCAAGGCAACTCTGTTTACAAAACAAGTTTTATTTAATAAAGTGGAATGACGCAGGGAGTAAGTATTGAACACATGAAGGAAAAGAAGTGCAAAAAGGCATAGAAAGCCAAGAGAAGCAGCTGAAATCCATCAGAATTTAGGAAGCCATCCCATCACCGATCAGTGCAAATTAATTTCAGCTGGTTAAGTCCTGATTGATAGCCTTTAAAAAGGTCTGTGAATATCAGATTGTCACACCACAAAGAACTCATGATGGGTAGAAGCAAAGAGCTCTCTCTAGACCTTCATAGACTTATTGTTGCAAAACATAATGATGGCACTAGTTACAGGGGCATTTCTAAACTGCTGAATGTTCCAGTGATCACTGTTGCAGCCATCATTCAGAGGTGGAAAGAACATCATTTTACCATAAACCGGCAATGATCAGGAGCTCCTCACAAGATTTCTGACAAGTCAAAAGAATTATCAAAAGAGTTATCCAAGCGCCAAAGACCACTGTTGGAGAGCTCTAGAAAGACCTGGAGTTAGCAGGTACTGCTGTTTCAAAGAAAAAAAAAAAAAAATCATTGTTAGGCAAGTTGCTAAAAAATAGTAGCTAATTACAGTTATTAGTTACTTCTTTTTAAAAGTAACTGAGTTACTTTACCAATTACTGTATGATTAAAGTAACTAGTTACTTGGAAAAGTAACTTTCACATTACTTTTAAATGTGTACTTAACCCCTTAGCATTCCTGCCAATTTCCAGCCAATGTGAAATATTCTGTGGGTAGAAAACTAGAATTTTAAGAGGCTAAAGGTGCCTTCACACCAAATGCGAACGGGCAAATTTTTCCCGCAGCACGAATACATTATAACTCAATGTAAACACACGAATAGACATGAATTTACCGTCTGAATGAGATGCAGACAGGCAAAGGTGCCTTTATAACTTCTGCAGCAGTGTTCAACCTACTGTGGAAATCCCCACAACAACATCATGCTTAGGTTTACATTATCCAATAGGGGTGCTCCCCTGAAAAAGTTGTCCCTGTCTCCAAAACTTTCCAAGATGATGGGTGTTTCCGTTGTTAGCCTTGTTAGCATGTCCGTGGCAGGAATCCATGGGTAAATAACTTTGGCATCCCGATTCAGCTGAAGAACTCCTGGTCCTTCTGTCTCCAGGTGAGTGGCAGTCTCCTTTTCCAAACTAGTTTACCTTCCAATGTTAATACTTTTACTCCGGTGATGGCAGAATCTCAAAGCTAGTGCTCTCCCTCAGACGTGAACACACGACTGTGCGATTTCGCGTGTGCTGGCCTCTTTCCATTGACTTTGTATACATTCGTGCCGCTTGTTCGCATTTGGTGTGAAGGCACCTTAAGAAGGAAGGTCTTTCATTATTCACCATTACACATTGTTGTCTGTCACACAGGTAAGACAAAAGCATTGCATGGTCAGATTAGAAAAATTGATCTAAATATTTTGTTTGTTTATTTGTTTGTTTTTTTTGGTCTAGTAAAACAGCTCCCACAACCTGACCTTGATCTATTGACTTTTTTTGTTTGTAATTTGTTGAATCAAGTAGGAGTTGGCACTCTCAGCTGAATAATTTGGTCAGAAGCCACAGAGGGGATGTAAGTAATTATTAGACTCCATATACTCCAACAATTGTGTAGCAACAGTTTTTTTTTTTCTAAAACTTTGGAGAAAATTGGTAATATGCTAACAGACAAATACCTGATTTACAGCTCTAGATTTAAATTCCTTACCACTTTAGCCGGTGTCCAGCCATTGTAAAACGTTCCACGGGTGGGACATCTTGCACACATAGCAAGCTAATTTAATTAATGGATTGCATTATGGGCTTATTAATGTCAGGCTAAAAACAGACTGTTTCAGACAGAGCTTGTAGAATATGTTCTGTCTGCTTTATCCTGCCTTGAGAGCTCTTATTGTGGGAAAAATCTGAAGAAAATCAACACGATATTGCCAGTCATTTCCTCATTTTGGAGTGAGAAATAGGGTTTGTGAAGTGAGGGACAGGGAAAAAGAGTGAGAATCACTCCAAAAGAGTGAGAGTTGCCAGCACTGCATAAAGCTATCCATGTTTATCTTACATTTATAGTCCAAATGTCTGCCGTGACAGAGATATGATCCAGTCCCTCAAATTCCTTTTGGAGATCAAAGTCCATTTTTGAATAATCTTTATCCAGGTAGCAAGTAAAGCATTTTAATTTCAGTGTCTCACAGTCCAGCTGTCTGATGCAACGTGTTATCACGTCTTCAGGCTGGAACAACGTATCTGGCAATCAGTCTATTTTAATTCTTGCTGGGTCACAAACTGTCCAGATGCATACCTGTGCTTGAAATCCAGTCGTGGGTGTTAAGACGAGTATTTCCACTTTCCATCCAGCTATGGCTGTTCAGAATACAGTAGACCCACTTCATGGTGTTGTTAGCACAACATAGCACTAGCTTTGTCAGAGCTGAAGTGCCTCAACTGACACTTTAGTTTGCAACCCACCAATACACTTTTGTCTTTAACTGCGACAAAAGAAAAACAGTCTGTCTATTTCCAGAAAAACAAGGTAGCTTCATCTTTTCTTCCACTCAGTAATTAAGACTCAGGCTGTCTGCAACAGGTCACCTCGATTGACGGCTGCGTCAACTACGTGGGGTCAGTTTATATATTAATTTATTTGAGCTAAAAAATATCTATCTATATTAATGAAACGAGTAACGAGTAACACATCTGATCAAATTTCAGTAACTGTAATTACTGAATTTTTAAACAGTAATTCCATTACACAGCACAGAACTGCAAAAGTAGTGGCATTACAGTAATGCGTCACTCCCAACACTGTAAATAATACACTCAACCAACATGGGCTCTATGCCTACTCACCTCACAAGACTCCATTGCTGAAGAAAAAGCATGTTGAAGCTCATTTAAAGTTTTCTGCACAACATTTGGGCAAGCCAGTAAAATACTGGGAAAATATAGTCTGGTCAGATAAGACCAAAATTAAACTTTTTGGATGCCACAACACACAGCATGTTTGGAGGAGAAATGGCACTGCACATCCCATCATGGTGTGGGGGTGTTTTTCAGCACATGGTACAGGCAGCCTTCATATAATTGAAGGAAAGTTGAATGGACAAATATACAGAGACATCCTTGATAAGGGCCTGTTGCCATCTGCCAAGATGCTGAAGATGAAACGAGGGTGAACATTTCAGCAAGACAATGATCCCAAACACACAGTCAAGAAAGCTCTCAACTGGCTCCAGAGAAGGGAAATAAAGCTGCTAGAATGGCCCAGCCAGTCATCTGACCTGAATCAAATTGAAAATCTATGAAACGAACTGAAGATCAGAGTTCATTGTAGACACCCAGAGAACCTTCATGATTTGATATTTTGTGTGGAAAAATGGGCTTTAATCACTTCTGAGCAATGCCTGCATCTAGTTTCTCCATACACGAGGCATCTGGAAACTGTTATTACCAATAAAGGCTTTTCTACTAAATATTAAATGAATTTCACCAAGTGTGTTCAATACTTATTCCCCATGTCATTCCGCTTTATTAAATATAACTTGTTTTGTGAACACTGTTGCCTTGATTTCTTTGTATGTATGCATTACTTGAGTTGTTACTGATATCTGGTGAAAATCTCAGGCCAATGGCTCCATTAGAAATATGTTTAATGAGAAAAATGTTGACGTGTTGACGTGTTGCGCCACGGTGGCGCAACCACTGCGCCACCGTGGCTGCACGGTGGCGCAGTGGTTGGCTGCACGGTGGCGCAGTGGTTAGCACTGCGGCAGCACAGTTTACCCTTGGCCGGGGGATTGTGGGGATTGTGGGATCGTGGGTTCGATCCCAGCCCCCGACCAACAGTGATCTGTGTGGAGTTTGCATGTTCTCCCCGTGTTGCGTGGGTTTACTCCGGGATTTCTCCGGTTTCCTCCCACATGCCAAAAACATGCATGTTAGGTTAATTGGCTGTTCTAAATTGTCCCTAGATATCTGTTTCCTATAGGCCCTTAGAATAGAGGGTTAGTATTAATGAAAGCGCTTTGAGTGGTCTTTGTGACTAGAAAAGCGCTATATAAGTGCAGGTTAGTTAGTTAGTGTTCAATACCTATTTTCCCCGCTGTATGATGAAGGTATGAATGCTTTTTTTTTTTTTTAATTCCTTCCTTCTTAAGAGACTTATCTTTTTTGTTAAATGACCTTGGTGGCAACCTTAAACAAACCTGCAAAAAAAAAAAAAAGCCCCATACTACCTCATATATCTAAACATGTTTATAGCTGCCCTTGTATCACTGGCATGAAATGGATCTGCAGTAAATTTGAAAGTAAAGTGAGACTTTAAAGCAGGCATGTTTTGGTAGATGATAAAGGGGGGATGGGTTAGTAATTCCATCCAATCAGAGTACTTTGAATAATTAAACTGATCAACTTAATTAGCTCAATTAAGTTGATTTGACCACAGAACATTGCCATATGGTGCAAGGAAACAAAAGAGGGGGGAACTAATTAAAAGTAAAATAATGAGGATTTTAATTAACTGGTTCCCCAGACGTCAGCAAGCAGGGATGTGGAGTTGTAATTAAAAAGTCCTGTAGTGCTGGCAACATTCTCTCCTCCCTGTTTTAATAACGGCAAGGGCTCCATCCATCTAATTAAATCTGTAAATGAATTAGTTACATTGAGGGTCTCTGCCTGAGTTTTACACCCAGGCCTCCCAGTGCAAACCTTCCAGATAGTTCTCATATTTCTGTAACAAAAGAAAAAGAGAACCACCCAAAATATAAACCGAGCAGTGAGGCAGTGATGATCAGAAACATAGATTCTGCAATGACCTTGCATACAGAGGACATGAATAACCCAACAGCATGTGCGGAATATGATCAAAACCCGGATTAAAGCCGTGTGCATGTAAACATCCTCTCTGAAACCTGAACCATCTGCTGCAGTCACACTGTACAGATGCTGTTTAAAATGTGACCTTCAGGCAGGCTTTTAACTTGACTTGAAAAAACATAGAAAGTACTGTAATTACAGCGAGGCTCCTTAATGAGATAATGTGAATAAGAGAGGAACCCTATAATTAGCTGAAGTGGTATCCTCCTTCGTCTTTTCTCATTTAATGTTGGATGAAACAGAAATCAGTCTCTAGCCTGTCATCACAGAAGGAAACAAAAGTTAAGCTTACCCTTCTCCGAGCATTAAAATTCAAGTTTACTCTGTACGGTTTTTGAAAATGTCAACATGTTCTGCGTGGCATTGTACACATCAACATGTTAGCAAGCTGATGGCATTGGGACTCATACAAGAACTGTTAGTACTAACAGATTTGTTCGGCAATGTGACGTATGATCAATTTACGTGAACTTTTTGTCATGGTGCGGAGCAAGAATAGTGCTCATGCTTTCAGTTATTTTAGATTATTTTCTGTACTTTCCTCACCTCAGTTTTATTTTATACTCGAGTATGGTTTTAGTTGTATTATGTTTATTAGTTGCCATTTGTCTCTGATTATATATTTGAGTTCATGTTTTTATAATATTGGTTTTGCCTTTATAGCTTTGGTTATTATTATTGTGTCCATGGCTATCTTGTTTGTATTATCAATTAGATCTTCCCGTGGTTGTATATGAACCTTCTGCGCCCCCACCTTAGTTTTCTCATTGAAATGTTCATGTTAATTATTACTGTTATTTATTTGTATCTTGTCCTTGCCTTGGGGGGGTTGACTTTATTCTCGGTTCATTGTCTGTTTCCTGATTTTTCATTCTTTCCAGTCTGTTCCTTTATTTTGACAGTACTCTTTGTTATCTTGTTTGATTATCCTTGCTCCTGTGACCCTCACCTGTTATCATTTGTGATTATTCCCCTTTGCCTTATTTAAGGACGCTGCACCGCAGTTCGATGCGGCGTCCTTCCTTGTCCTGATGTAAGTTTCACGTCTAATCTCACTGTTTCCCAGCGTGTGTCCCGCGCTATTATTCTCGTTGTTTCCAGACATGAGTCCCACGTCTGCACCGGTGTTCCCATATGCCCCTCTTCCGGTTACTCCTGCCTTATTCTGTAAGTTCTGGTTTTGCCTTATTTGGAATTTTGTGTTTTATTAAACTTAGCAAACTCACAGCTCCAGCATTTGGGTCTCCTTCCTGCCTGCCTGGCAATTCATGACAGAAGGACGCTGCCAGTGTGGACCCAGAGGACTGTGAGTTTGCTCTTTTGTTTTTTTCCCTCCTGTCTATTTTTTGTTAAAGTCCATTTTTTGCTGAGATGCCAGCTAACATAGGCTCAGCAGGCAGACGTTGGTACCTTATGAGCCTGGGATGGGAGCGCTGCCAAGCGTTGATGGAAATTGATGGACTTATTTCTTCTGCTCGCATGTCTCCCACCCCAAAATCCACGCAATGGTACCTGGGTCTCACGGAGGTGGCTGTGCACCGTCATCCTCGGCTCGCTGAGCACGCTGAGGGGGTGGAGAGGATTTCCCTGGTGGCAGATTTGCAGTTGGAGAACTGCGGGATGGTGAGGAGTCCCACCAACAAGCCGAAGTCTGTGCCGATGAAGAAGCGTCCCCTGGCTTTGGTACCATCAACTCCTTGCCAATCTCCAGCTCCAGTCCCCACCTCTCCAGCCCCACAGTCACTCCACGGGTTGAGGTCAGGGGCACCATCTGCACCGAGGTCTGTGCCGACAAATAGGCGTCCGCTGACTCCGGCATCTCGCTCACCTCACCATGAGCCCGTGTCGCCACCTCCTCGACAGATGACCTCCGCAGTCCCCGGAAGGGCTTCATCTGGACCCGCAGCGGCAGCAACCATCACACCCCGGGAATTAAGGCATGTTTTCCTTTTCTAACACCTAAAAGTGAATTGTCTTGCATTATTCCCGGTGTTGGTGGTGGTGGTGAATGTGTGTGTGTGTGGTGGTGGTGGTGGGGTATCAGCAGCAGTTATCTATTCTGGCTGAGTCCTCACCACCTGCTGCTGCAACCATTACCTCATCCTCACCTGCTTCTCCCTTGTCCCTCTCTATTTTTCCTGAATGCCCGCCGGTCCTGGGAGGGAGCTGCCGGACGATGGAAGGGCCTGTGGTTCTGGAGAGTCCTGTTCTGGTCCCACAGTCACATCCTGGACTGGAGAGGAGCGCCCCCTGTGTCCCGAAACCTGAGCTGACAGGAGAGTATCCCCTGGTTTCAGCATCGCAGGACCAGTTGGTGAGACAATTCCCAACTTCTGCCACCATGTCTGGAGGTCCACCAGCGTCAGCCGCTCCATCTGGGGTTTCACCTGCTTCAGCCGTCACGTCTGGGGGTCCGCCAGCATCAGCCACCACGTCTGAGGTTCTGCCAGCATCAGTCACCACATCTGGGGGTCTGCCAGCATTAGCCACCACGTCTGGAGTTCCACCAACATCAGTTGCCTCATCTGGGGTTTTGCCAGTGTCAGCCACCACACCTGGAGTTCCACCAGCGTCAGCCGCCACATCTGGGGTTCCGCCAGCTTCACCTGCCATCATGCCTGTTGCTTGGGCCGCCGCAGCAGAGTCGCCAGAGTCCTGGATGGTGTCGGAGCTCGAGTCAAGGCAAGTACTTTTTTTCTGTCTCTACATTACCAGTTTTAGAGAGAGCTTGTCTTGCTCGTGGTGGGGAGAACCAGTTGCAGCTGCCAGCTGCTCCTGAGTTTTCCTCGCTGGGCTCCACTGCTGCCAGTAACAGTGATCCGGTGTCTATCTCTTCCTCCCCATCTGAGGTGGTCGTGTCGGGGATGGATTCCCAGATGGATGTATTCAAGACGCCCCAGCCTGAGTCGCCGGAGTCCTGGACGGTGGTGGAGCTCGAGTTAAGGCAAGTCCTCTTTTTTGTCTTCACAATGCCAGTATTAGAGAGGTCTTACTTTGCTCTTGGTAGGGAGAGCCAGTTGCAGCTGACATAACGTTCGGCTCAGGAGACGCACACACACAGGCTCAGAGTAGTTCAAACTGTTTATTAACAGCAGGGGTGTATGGGTGTGTGTCAGCGGAAAGTAAATGTATTGGTGGTGGCGTCTGCTTCGGGCACAGAGGCAGGAGACCGTTCAGCCGGCAACCCTATGGGAAAGAACAGACACAGGGTGACAGGCACACACCAATACAGGAGGAGAATAGGCGAGGGAGAGAAGCTTACTTGTGTTAGACTGATGGCAGGCACTTCAAGGACGGAACCCCGGGAGACAGTCACCTGCAGGACTCGGTGCAGCAGCGAGGAAGGGCGAGGGACGGAGTTGTCCGCCGCCGAGGAATCCACCTGTGCACAGGGGAGCAGACTGGGAGAGGTAAGGAAAGGAATCTTCTTACCGCTTAGCGTGACGCTGAAGAGAGAGTTGATGCTTCGCATGGAAGGCGATGAAGTCTAACGGCTTCAGGCCGAAGCTCAGGGCGAGGCGGCTTTTATCCCTCGCCGCTGATGAGTAGCAGGTGCGTGAGCAGGTGGCGCCGCTGATGAATGGCGCGGCGTGACAGTACTCCCCCCTCTAGCAGCGCCTCCTGGCGATGGCTTATCCGGGTGCGCTCGGTGGAAGTCCGCGATGAGCGATGGGTCCAACACAAACGACGGGGGCACCCACTGTCGATGCTCGGGCCCATAGCCCTCCCAGTCCACCAAGTATTGCAACCCACGACCCCGGCGCCGGGAGTCCAGGATGGAGGAGGCGGACCAGGCCGGATGGCCACCAATCATCCGGGGCGCGGGTTGCGCTGCAGGAGGAGGGCAAAGGGGGTCAGTGACTGCCAGCTTCACCTTCGACACGTGGAAAGTGGGATGAATGCGGAGGGAGGGGGGAATTGCCACGCGCACAGCCACCGGGTTGATGATCCGGGTGATGGGATAGGGGCCCATGAAGCGCTGTGCCAGCTTTCTCCTCTCGCCTTTTAAAGTGACGTCCTGGGTGGAAATGTAAACAAGTTGCCCAACTCTGTACGCCGGGGCAGGTCTTCTACGCCGGTCCGCCACAGTCCTGTTGCGCTCCGCTGTGCGTAATAGCGCATTGCGCGCGGCAGTCCAGGTGGAGCGGAACTGCCTGAGATGGGCCCTAACTGACGGGACAGTTACCTCACTCTCCTGCTCCGGAAACAGCGGGGGGTCGTAACCCAGGGACGCTTTGAAGGGGGACATCCCTGTAGCAGAAGAGCGAGCAGTGTTGTGGGCATATTCAACCCAGGCAAGATGGTTGCTCCAGGACGTGGGTTTGGATCTGGACACACAGCGGAGCGCAGCCTCCAGCTCCTGGTTGGTCCTCTCACACTGCCCGTTGGATTGGGGGTGATGGCCGGAGGAGAGGCTCACCTTGGCTCCGATGGCGTTGCAGAAAGACCTCCAAACCTTGGATGAAAACTGGGGGCCCCGGTCCGAGACCACGTCCACCGGAATCCCGTGCAGCCTGACCACGTGTTGGACGAGGAGGTCCGCCGTCTCCAGGGCAGTAGGGAGGCCTCGCAGGGGGACGAAGTGCACGGCCTTGGAGAAGCGGTCCACGATGGTCAGGATGGTGTCATAGGAGTTGGAGACAGGGAGTCCGGTGACGAAATCCAACGCGATGTGCGACCAGGGCCTGCCAGGGACGGGCAGGGGCTGGAGCAGACCCGCTGGAGGGGCATTTCCCGACTTGCAGGTGGCACAGATTGGGCAAGCCCGGGCGTAGCGGGCTGCATCCCTCCGCAGGCCTGGCCACCAAAAGGACCGTTGGAGGAGATCTATCATTCGGGAGGTGCCAGGGTGACAGGTGAGCTTGGAGGTGTGGAGCCAGTGGATGACCTCTCCTCGGACCGCGGATGGCACGAACAGCCTCCCCTCCGGTCCGCCGCCAGGGTCAGGTTCCACCTCCTGTGCCTTCCGGATCTTGCTCTTGATGTCCCACGAGATGGCTCCCACGACGCACGACCTGGGCAGGATGGAGTGGGGCGCCTCCTCCGACTCCACGGGGGTGAACTGCCTGGAGAGGGCGTCAGGCAGGGCGTTCTTAGAGCCAGGCCTGAAGGTGATTGAAAATTGGAACCTGGCGAAGAACAAAGACCAACGCGCCTGGCGGGCGTTCAGGCGCTTGGCAGATCGTAGATATTCTAAGTTCTTGTGGTCCGTAAGGACCACAAACGGCAGGTTCGCCCCCTCCAGCCAGTGACGCCATTCCTGCAGGGCGAGTTTGATGGCCAGGAGCTCTCTGTCCCCCACATCGTAATTTCTCTCCGCCGGGGACAAGCGCCAGGAGAAGAAGGCGCAGGGCCGTTTGGCGCCATCGTCCGGTGACCGCTGGGACAGCACTGCTCCCACTCCCGTGTCTGAAGCGTCTACCTCTACGATGCACTGCAGCGCGGGGTCGACCTGGCGAAGGACCCGGGAGGAGGAGAATTCCGCCTTCAGCGCCTCAAAGGCGGCAGCGACCTCTTCGGTCCACCGGAACGGGACCTTCGGGGACGTGAGGCGGGTCAGTGGTCCAACGATGGTACTGAAGTTGGGGACAAAGCGGCGGTAGAAATTGGCGAAGCCAACAAATTGCTGCACCTGCTTCCGGGATGCAGGTGTAGGCCATTCCACCACCGCCTTTACCTTCTCTGGGTCAGGGAGCACCTTATCGTGGGCGATGATGAACCCCAGGAAGGACGTACTCCTGGCGTAAAATTCACACTTTTCTGCCTTTACGTACAGACGATTCTCCAGCAGCCTTTGGAGGACCCGCCTCACGTGGACCTGGTGCTCGTCCCTGGACTTGGAGAAGATGAGAATATCGTCCAGGTAGACGAACACGAAAAGGCCGATGAAGTCCCGGAGGACGTCATTAATGAGGCGCTGGAAGACTGCAGGAGCGTTGGTCAACCCGAACGGCATCACCAGGTATTCAAAGTGGCCGTTCGGGGTACGGAAGGCCGTTTTCCACTCATCTCCCTCCCGGATCCGGACGAGGTGGTAAGCGCTGCGTAGGTCCAGCTTGGTGAACCAGGTCGCCCCCTGGAGGGAGTGGAAAGCAGTGTCCATGAGAGGCAGGGTGTAACGGTCCTTCTCCGTGATATTGTTGAGGGCCCGGTAGTCGATACAAGGGTGGAGGGACCCATCCTTCTTTCCCACGAAGAAGAACCCTGCCCCCACGGGTGACGATGATGGGCGGATTATCCCAGCACTTAATGACTCCTTCAGGTAGGCGTTCATCGTCTCCTTCTCCGGCGCAGACAGGCTGTAAAGGCGACCAGAAGGTAAGGGAGCCCCCTGGCGGAGGTTGATGGCACAGTCATAGGGCCGATGAGGGGGGAGAGACATAGCTTTCGCTTTGCTGAACACCATACCCAGGTCGTGAAATTCCGGGGGCACCAGAGACAAGTCCGGGGGTGCAGCGTCCGTCGCAGGGGGAGGAGCGGACGGAGAGCAGGCAGCGGACTGAAGGCAGGTGCCCATGCAGAATGTACTCCATGCCGATATCCCAGCTGATTTCCAATCCAGGACCGGGTTGTGAAGGCGAAGCCAGGGATACCCCAGGATGACGGGCGACACAGAGTTGGGAAGGACGTAGAAGGTCATCTCCTCCCGGTGATTTCCCGAGATGATGACCGGAACGGGGATGGTTTGGTGTGATACTCTCCCAAGGGAGGCACGGGAGAGGTTAACAAGGGAGATGGGATTCTTCAGTGCCTGACAGCGAATGCCCAAACGGGTTGCCAGGCTTTGTGAAATAAAGCTGCCTTCTGCACCCGAATCCACCAGTGCGTGGGTGAGATGCCCAGTGGGATTGTGGCAAAAACGGATCGGCAGCTTCAATTGGGTAAGGGGACTTAACCGATTGACGTCCGCGAGGCCCCCTACAGTGACTCGCGGACCCCGCTGTTTGGCTTTTGTGGACAAAGCTCCACCGTGTGTTGATTATCTCCGCAATACATGCAGAGATTCAACTCACGGCGGCGTTGTCTCTCTGCCGGGGAGAGCTTTGTCCAGCCCGTCACCATCGGCTCCGACTCCTCGGGGTGCGATGGCGGCAGCGTCGCCAGGGGGCGAGCTTGGGGCAGGCGCAACGAGGCTCCCCGAGGGCGAGAAGAAGACGACTTCCGTCCAGAGGAGCGCTCACGCAGCCTGTTATCCAAGCTGATGGCGAGAGAAGTTAGCTCAGCTAGCGTCCCAGGGATATCCCGACCAGCCAGTTCATCCCTCAGATCATCATTCAGGCTGCGGAGAAACAGGCCACAGAGGGAGCGTTCGTCCCAGCCCAATTCCTCCGCCGCTACCCGGTAGTCGACCGCATAGTCCGCTGCCGACCGGCTTCCCTGCTGGAGAGCGAGAAGCCGATCGACTTGGACCGTCTCGGTTCGGGAATGGTCAAAGACCTCCAGGAAGCGTGCCACGAACTGGTCATAGGTGAGGGTGGCGTAACTGGGCTTCGCCATTATGGCGTAGGTCCAAGTTAACGCGCGCCCCTCCAGGAGATTCCCTATGTAGCCAATTCGGCTGTGATCCGAGGGGAAGTCTCCGGGCACACGGTGGAACACGGACTCACACTGCATAATGAACCCCCGCGCTCCGCCGAGCTTTCCGCTAAAGCGGGCGGGGGTTGGAATCGGCGTGAGCCGAGCCGGTGCCGCTGGAGCCGGCTGGACGGCCGCTGGAACAGCAGGAGCTGCGCCACCCTGGTGAGCCGGGGGGAACGGCTGTTGGGGGTCCAGGCGGTCCAATCGGTTAGTGATGTTAACAAGTTGGTTTAAAATCACCTGCTGCTGATAAGCAATTTGATCCACCCGAACCTCGAGAGTGGTAAGCCGGTGCGCGAGCCCGCCGTCTGCCGAGCCGCTCTGCTGAAGCCGTACTGACATAACGTTCGGCTCAGGAGACGCACACACACAGGCTCAGAGTAGTTCAAACTGTTTATTAACAGCAGGGGTGTATGGGTGTGTGTCAGCGGAATGTAAATGTATTGGTGGTGGCGTCTGCTTCGGGCACAGAGGCAGGAGACTGTTCAGCCGGCAACCCTATGGGAAAGAACAGACACAGGGTGACAGGCACACACCAATACAGGAGGAGAATAGGCGAGGGAGAGAAGCTTACTTGTGTTAGACTGATGGCAGGCACTTCAAGGACGGAACCCCGGGAGACAGTCACCTGCAGGACTCGGTGCAGCAGCGAGGAAGGACGAGGGACGGAGTTGTCCGCCGCCGAGGAATCCACCTGTGCACAGGGGAGCAGACTGGGAGAGGTAAGGAAAGGAATCTTCTTACCGCTTAGCGTGACGCTGAAGAGAGAGTTGATGCTTCGCATGGAAGGCGATGAAGTCTAACGACTTCAGGCCAAAGCTCAGGGCGAGGCGGCTTTTATCCCTCGCCGCTGATGAGTAGCAGGTGCGTGAGCAGGTGGCGCCGCTGATGAATGGCGCGGCGTGACAGCAGCTGCCATCTGCTCCTGAGCTTTCCTCCCTGGGCTCCACTGCTGCCGGTGATGGTGACCTGGTGTTTGTTTCTTCCTCCCTATCTGAGTCCTCGTCTGGTTCCACCAATGGTCATCAGTCCGCTGTGTTTGGTTCCACCGATGGTCATCAACCTTCACCTGAGTTCGCCAATGGTCATCAATCTTCGCCTGAGGTCACTGATGGTCATCAATCTTCGCCTGAGGTCACAATAGTTGTCAGCCTTCGCCTGAGTTCACCAATGGTCGTTCATCTTCACCTGAGGTCACGATGGCCGTTCATCCTCGCCTGAGATCGCCAAGGGTCATTGGTCATCGCCTGAGGTCGTTGATGGTCATCAGCCTTCGCCTGAGGTCACCGACAGTCATCAATCTTTGCCTGAGGTCACGATGGTTGTCAGTCTTTGCCTGAGGTCGCCGATGGTAATCTGTCTTCGCTGCCTGGTTTCCTCGCTGATTGGCCATCTTCGTCTGGTTTCCTTGCTGATCGGTCATCTTCTTCACCTGGTTTCCCTGCTGATCAGTCATCTTCTTCGCCTGGTTTCCCTGCTGATCAGTCATCTTCTTCGCCTGGTTTCCTTGCTGATCAGCCATCATCTTCATCTGGTTTCCACGCCAATCAGCTGTCTTTTTCGTCTGGTTTGCTCACTGGTCAGCCATCCTCTTCATCTGGTCTCCCCGGTGATCAGTCATCTTTTTCGTCTGGTTTCCTCACTGGTCAGTCAACTTCGTTGTCTAGTTTCCACACCCCAGCCCCTATGGTCCGTGAAAAGCATAGGTTCCAGCTGCCGCCATGCCCCGAGGCCCGTTGGCTCAGGGATGCTGGGAGGCCACCCAGCGGACTACACCATCTGCTTGGGTGGCTCGGGAACTCTGGGAGGCCACTCGACTTATTCCACTGCGTGATCTGGTGGTCCTGGGACTCCTGTAGGCCACCTGAACTGCTTTACTTTTTCGCCCGGTAGTCCTAGGGGTTCTGTAAACCAGCTGATCTGTTCTGTTTTGTGGGTCATGAGCGAGTGCTTTTTGTTTGGTCCCTCCTCGCCTGGTTTCCCCCATCGCCCTCCCTGGATGAGTTATTGTTCTGTTCCTGTTGGGGGTGGGGGGGGGGGTGTTTTCTTTTTCTTTTGATGTTACCTTGGGGTGTCTGGATTCCACCCCTTGGATGGGGGCTCTGTCACGATGTGGAGCATGGTTAGAGAACTGTGCTCATGCTTTCAGTTATTTTAGATTATTTTCTGTACTTTCCTCATCTCGGTTTTATTTTATACTTGAGTATGGTTTTGTTTGTATTATGTTTATTAGTTGCCATTTGTCTCTGATTATGTATTTGAGTTCCTGTTGTTATAATCTATAATCTTTTGCCTTTATAACCTTGGTTATTATTATTATTGTGTCCATGGCCATCTTGTTTGTATTATAAATTAGATCTTCCTGTGGTTGTATATGATCCTTCTGCGCCCTCACCTTAGTTCTCTTGTTGAAATGTTCATGTTAATTATTACTGTTATTTATTTGTATCTTGTCCTTGCCTTGAGGGGTTGTCTTTATTCTCGATTCAGTGTCTGTTTGCTGATTTTTCATTCTTTCTGGTCTGTACCTTTATTTGACAGTAACCTTTGTTTACTTCCCCTTTAGCTCAAGTTCATGGTGTGTCCCAGCTGGTTGTTATCTTGTTTGACTATCCTCACTCCTGTGACCCACACCTGTTATCATAAACTCATCCTGTTTCCCAGCATGTGCCCCATGCTATTATTCTTGTTGTTTCCAGATGTGAGTCCCACATCTGCACCAGCATTCCCATATGCCCCTCTTCTGGTTACTCCTGCCTTATTCTGTAAGTTCTGTTTTTGCCTTATTTGGAATTTTGTGTTTTAATTAAACTTAGCAAACTCACAACTCCACATTTGGGTCTCCTTCCTGCCTGCCTGGCAATTCATGACACTTTTGGGATTCACCAATCTGTTAGTGTTTAGAAATTTAGTACATTTACTAAGGACATTTCCCAGTGGTCCAGACCAGTTGTTAGGGTTATGTGTAAATACCTTGCTGTTATTCTAACCTTAGTTTTAACTAAATGGCTCTATATTTTATATGTCTGAATCAAAAAATGAGAATGTAAACCCTGGAAACTAAATAATTAGGCTAGTTGACAAGATTTGATTGAAGATGCAATTAGAACTAAGATTGACATGAGTTTGGACCCAGGCAACACGCACACAGGCTCAAATCAGAATCAGAATCAGAATCAGAATCAGGTTTATTGCCATTGTTCATGTAGTACACAAACTAGGAATTTGTCTCGGTACAATGCTGCAACATTAAACATGATAAGATAAGAGAAATAAACTATACATGTAATAAAGTGTAGGATAAGATTAAGTGATACTGGTCAACAGTTAAAATATATATTAGCCAGCAGCAGATACTGTGGAGAACTATATAGTGCAGTCGGTAATGCAGGAAGAAAACAGTGATGATTGACATGAGTCTGGTTGAGCTGCTGTACATGGTGCACGAGAGTCACTTAGTGTTCAGCAGTCTAATGGCAGAGGGGAAGAAGCTGTTCATGTGACGGGAGGTTTTAGTCTGGATGGACCGAAGTCTTCTACCAGAGGGGAGGGGGGCAAACAGTACGTGACCAGGGTGTGAGGGATCGGCTATGATCCGGCCAGCACGCCTCCGGGTCCTGGAGATGTACAGATCCTGGAGAGATGGGAGCTTGCAGCCGATCACCTTCTCAGCAGTGCGCACGACGCGCTGCAGCCTTAGTCTGTCCCTGGCAGTGGCTCCTGCGTACCACACGGTTATGGAGGTGGTGAGGATGGACTCGATGATGGCTGTGTAGAACTGCACTAACATCTTGGTGGGTAGCTTGAGCTTCCTCAGCTGCCGCAGGAAGAACATCCTCTGCTGGGCTTTTTTGATGAGTGAGCTGATGGTCAGCTCCCATTTGAGGTCCCTGGTGATGGTAGTGCCTAGGAAGCGGAAGGAATCAGCAGTGGTGATGGGAGAGCCTGAGAGGGTGAGGGGGGGCAGAGGAGTAGTGACTTTCCTGAAGTCTACAATCATCTCCACTGTCTTCAGAGCGTTCAGCTGCAGGTTGTTATTGCTGCACCAGGACGCCAGCTGGGCCACCTCTCTCCTGTAGGCGGACTCGTCGCCGTTGGAGATGAGCCCGATGAGGGTGGTGTCGTCCGCAAACTTGATCAACTTGACAGACTGGTGGCTGGAGGTGCAGGAGTTGGTGTAAAGGGAGAAGAGTAGGGGGGAAAGTACACAGCCCTGGGGTGATCCGGTGCTGATGCTAGTATAGTCTGAGACAGTCTTTCCCAGCCGCACATGCTGCCTCCGGTCCGTCAGGAAGTCGATGATCCACCTGCAGAGGGAGTCAGGCACGTTGAGCAGGGACAGCTTGTCCCGGAGCAGAGCGGGGCGGATGGTGTTGAATGCGGAGCTGAAGTCCACAAACAGGATCCTGGCGTAGGTTCCCGGGGAGTCCAGGTGCTGCAGGATGGAGTGGAGGGCCAGGTTGACTGCATCGTCTACAGACCTGTTGGCTCGGTAGGCAAACTGCAGCGGGTCCAGGAGAGGGGTGGTGATGGACTTGAGGTGGGACAGGACCAGGCGCTCAAAGGACTTCATGACTACAGAGGTGAGCGCTACAGGTCTGTAGTCATTAAGTCCAGTGATCCGTGGCTTCTTGGGGACAGGGATGATGGTGGAGGATTTGAGGCAGGATGGCACGTGGCATAACTTAAGGGAGGTGTTAAAAATGTCTGTGAATACAGGAGCCAGCTGTTTCGCACAGAGTCTCAGGGTGGAGGGAGACACGCCGTCTGGGCCGGGGGCCTTGCGCGGGTTCAGTCTGGAGAACTGTTTGAGCACATCCTGCTCACTGATGATAAGGGGAGGGGGGGAGGAGTGGGGGGGTGCCTTAAATGAAGTAGGGAATGTGGAGGCTGTGGAGCTGGAGGGAGGGGGGGAGTTGGACACAGATGACGAGGTGTCAAAACGGGCATAGTGTTGGGACAGTCTCTGACAAAGGGCTTTGTCATCCTGACCTTTAGGAGCCTTAGGTCGATAGTTGGTGATTTGCCTCAGTCCTCTCCACACGGAAGCCGAATCATTAGCAGTGAACTGCTGCTGGAGTCTCTCTGAGTACACAGATTTAGCCCTCTTCAGCTCTCTGTTAAACCGGTATTTAACCTCCCTGTAGCAGTCCCTGTCTCCACTTTTCAGCGCTGCTTCCTTCTCCTTCCTGATCTGTCTGAGCTTAGCTGTGAACCAGGGTTTGTCATTAGAGTAACTCACCCTGGTGCGTGATGGAAGAATGTTCTCTTCACAAAAGTGGATATATGAGTTCACAGTGTCCGTGTACTCATCCAGATCATGCGTGGCTCCTTTAAGCATGCCCCAGTCAGATATTTCCATGCACGTTTCCAGCTTCTCCTCAGCATCACTGGTCCGTATCTTCGTAGTGCTCACAACAGGTTTAGTGAGCTTCAATCTCTGTCTGTATGTGGGAATGAGGTGAACCATCACGTGATCAGATAATCCCAGCGCAGCTCGAGGGACAGCGCGATATGCGTCTTTCACTGTGGTGTAACAGTGATCCAGTGTGTTTAATCCTCTGGTGGGGCATTTAATAAACTGTTTGTAGCGGGGGAGATCGTGGCTCAGATTGCACTGATTAAAGTCGCCAGCCACAATAATCAGCGAGTCTGGAAAACTCCGCTCTGTGTGTTGAATGTGATCCGCGAGCACGCGCTGAGCTTCGCGCGTGTCCGCGTCGGGAGGGGCGTACACAGCGATCATTATGAAAGAAGCAAACTCCCGCGGGGAATAGAAGGGCTTGCAATTGATAACAAGAAATTCCAAGGCAGGAGAACAGTGTTTGGAAATTACCGTTACATCAGAGCACCAGATGCAGTTGATGTAGAAGCAGACTCCGCCTCCTGTGGTCTTGCCGGAAAGCTCTGTGTCACGATCAGCACGGAAGAGCTGAAAGCCGTCGAGGCGCAGCGCGCTGTCCGGTATATTTTCCCGGAGCCAGGTCTCAGTAAAGCAGAGGACAGCTGAGGAGGCGAGGTCCTTAAAACGCATCAGCAGTCTCAGTTCATCCACCTTGTTAGAGAGAGAGTTGGTATTGGACAGAAATATGCCAGGCAGCGCCGTTCGCGAGCCTCTCCTGCGAAGTCGCACGAGAGCGCCCGCTCGTCTTCCTCTCTTCCGCCGTCTCACTTTCCGAGCCAAACAATAAACCAGATCGGCGGCAGGGGCTAGAAAAACTGGGAGGAGGTCCGTGGGGGTGAAAGTCCTGATATTTAAAAGTTCTTCACGGGTATAAGTGCAAGCAGACACACAATTGACAAACAAAAACAAACAAAGAGCGCAGCGAAGCACCATGTCGACCGCTGTGGGCGCCATCTTGGATTCGAGCAAGGTTCAGTGATTTTATTAACAATAATTGGTGAGTGAGTGCGAGATGTGAATGTGTTGTTGGAGGACAGGATGCGCCGAGGGTGAAGCAGCACGCCGTACAGCCAGGCAACCCTAAGGGCAGAGCAAACACACAGGTTAATAGCCGGAGAATACTCAGTGGATCTTACACTCAAACTGGTGCTTACTTGCAGGTGGTTTGGTGGCTGGCGTTGGCTTAGCCGAAGGTCTCCTGCCTGGAAGACAGCGCTCCAGTGCGCGCTCAGCGCGGGGAGAGAGGAGATGGTGACAAGGAGGGAGAAATCCGCCACCAGAGGATCCACCTGTGCACAGGGGAGAGAGACTGGAGAAAAGGTAAGGATGAGGGAGATGATGGCTTACTTGGTCGGCGTAGAAGGACTCAGAGATGCGAAGGAGTAGACGAGTGCTGGAATGCGAGAGCACTGGTGAGCAGACGGCTCCAGGCCGAGGCTCCAGGCAGAGCGGGCTAAATAGCCCGAGCTTGATGAGGCGCAGGTGTGCGCACAGCTGGAGCGGGAGACAGGCGAGAACGAGTTGTGACAAAGATAATTAAAAAATAATTAAAAGCAGTATCATTCCATCAATGTCCAAGTGATATCATGAAAAATATAAGATTCTAAATGTCGTTACCAGGCTGCAGAGTTGCAGTGTAGCTCACGGCTTCCTTATATTAGTGAACAGCGCAGTGGGGTGTCTCCACAGAGATATAATGCGTTCGAGTGCGCAATGCTCGCCACCAGGCTAGTTTTAGGTGATCAAGCACAGACACCATATTGAAGTTGATAAGAAACACAAACAAGCCATTGAACAACATAGGCATGTACTGCATTTTCTTCATTTTGGCAGAAGAAGTTGAATATTATATGCAATAAACAGCATTTGTTGACATGTACAATGCCTGATCATGGCAGAAAATTAATAAAAAATCTTCAGTTCTAACAATATCATTAATTGATTTAAACACTGATGTGACTATTTTCAGCACCCAAGTATCAACTTTTCAAGACAGAGGTACTCTATACACTTGCATACACACTTCCTGTGTATGTGTGATTTTTTTATGTTTTCTTTCTTATTATATTCATATGCTTTTTCTAGTGATGCCTATTCATAGAATTGTGAGGATGGCAAGTCCATCTTGCCATCCTCCACCTTGCCATCCTAGAACTTTTTAATAATAATAATAATAATAATAATAATAATAATAATAACAAAAAAATAATATCACTGCTACTACTAACAAATAATAATAATAATTACTACTGTTAGTACTACTACTATTAATAATAACAGTTAATAAGGCTGCATACCAGCCTACAGCACCAACCACACCATCAAGTTTGTGGATGTCACAACGGTGGTGGGCCTCATCACCAACAATGAAGAGGCCAACTACAGAAATGAGGTGAGCCAACTGGTCCAGCGGTGTAAAGATAATAATCTCTTCCTGAAAGTGGGAAAAACCAAGGAGATAGTGGTCAACTTCAGGAGAGGGCACACACAGCATCCCCCTCTGATCATTGATGGAGCAGCTGTGGAGAGGGTGAGCAGCACCAAGTTCCTGGGAATGCACATCTCTGAGGTCCTCTCCTGATCCAACAACACCACATCACTGGGCCAAGAAGTCTCAAACTCACCTCTATGTCCTCCGCAAACTGAGGAGAGCATGACTCCCACCCCCCATCATGTGCTCATTTTACAAGGGTACCATTGAGAGCATCCTCACCAACTGCATCACGGTGTGGTACAGAAGCTGCACTGCCTCCTGCCGGAAGACTCTACAACACACAGTGAAAGCAGCTAGCAAGATCATTGGTGCCCCTCTTCCCTCTCTCAGAGATCTACCACACCCGCTCAGCCATCAACATTGCAGACGACACCTCCCACCCCTCACACTCCCCCTTCAGCTCCCTACCGGAGCCTCCGGAATCACTCCACAAGACTGCTAAACAGCTTTGTTCACCAAGCCATCAGGACCTTGAACTCTGCCCACTCCCCCTGGCTCCCACCCCTGGACCATAACACACTCACCCACACAATAACTACCTCAGCTGTTTGCTAGGAAAGACTTGGCACACCAACAGTAATACATCTGTTGCTGTACAGTGCATCTGGAAAGTATTCACAGTGCTTCACTTTTTCCACATTTTGTTATATTACAGCTTTATTCCAAAAGGGAATAAATTCATTTCTGTCCTCAAAATTCTACACACAATTCCCCATAATGACAATGTGAAAAACGTTTTTTTGAGATTTTTGCAAATTTATTAAAAATAAAAAACTAAGAAATCACATGTACATAAGTATTCACAGCCTTTGGCCAATACTTTGTTGATGCACCTTTGGCAGCAATTACAGCCTCAAGTCTTTTGAATATGATGCCACAAGCTTGGCACACCTATCTTTGGGCAGTTTCGACCATTCCTCTTTGCAGCACCTCCCAAGCTCCATCAGGTTGGCTGGGAAGCATCAGCACACAGCCATTTTCAGATCTCTCCAGAGATGTTCAATTGGATTCAAGTCTGGGCTCTGGCTGGGCCACTCAAGGACATTAACAGAGTTGTCCTGAAGCCACTCCTTTGATATTTTGGCTGTGTGCTTAGGGTCATTGTCCTGCTGAAAGATGAACCATCGCCCCAGTCTGAGGTCAGGAGTGCTCTGGAGCAGGTTTTCATCCAGGATGTCTCTGTACATTGCTGCATTCATCTTTCCCTCTATCCTGGCTAGTCTCCCAGTTCCTGCCTCTGAAAAATATCCCCACAGCATGATGCTGCCACCAACATGCTTCACTGTAGGGATGGTATTGGCCTGGTGTTAAGCAGTGCCTGCTTTCCTCCAAACATAACGCCTGGTATTCAGGGCAAACAGTGCAATCTTTGTCTCATCAGATGAAAGAATTTTATTTCTCACCCCTGCCTCGCGCCGCCGTCCAGCGACAGCCCCGCCTTCTCCTCCCAGGCAGTGGCACACACCATCTGCCGTCACTCCGGCATTGGAGGAGCCCACAGTTTGCCGGATTGGGTACATAGCCCTTGTGCCCCCAGACGGTTCCACTGCTGAGGAGCTGGAGGAGCACCGGCAGGTTCTGGTGGTGTTAGCAGAGCTGTTGTTGGAGTATAAGCCATGGCTCCTTCCTGAGTTTGCGCAGCAGTTGGATGGAGTTTCACCGGGCGCAGCGGAGTCTGTGCCGACAACAGAGCATTCCCTGACTCCGGCGTTCCGCCCATATTGCCAGACGACCTCCACAGATCCTAGAAGGACATCGTCTGGTCCCGCAGCAGTAGCTACCATCATGCCCCTGGAATTAAGGCATGTTTCTTTTCATTTTCCTACATTTAAAAATGAACTGTCTTGCCTTATTCCCAGTGGTGAGGCTCAGCAACAGCAGCCCAATTTAGCTGAGTCCTCACCGCCTGCTGCTATAACTTTTCCCTCACCCACTCCTCCCTTGTCCTCTCCTGTTTCCCCTGAATGTCCGCCGGTCCTGGGAAAGAGTCGCCGGACGATGGAGAGGCCTGCAGCCTTGGAACAGCCTGTTTCAGCCCTGCAGCCACGTCCTGGACGGGAGGAGAGCGCCCCCTGTGATCTGAAGACTGAGCTGACAGGCGAGTGTCCCCTGGCTTCAGTGGCACGTGACTCAGCGCCATCAGTGAGGAGATCTCCAGTGTCAGCCGCAACCTGGGGATCCTTCAGCTGCACCCACCATCGTGCCTGCTGCCAGGGTCGCCGCAGCAGAGTCACCAGAGTCCTTGACAGTAGTGGAGCTCGAGTCTAGGCAAGTACTCTGTTCTGTTCTTACACCTTCAGATCTAGAGAAACCTTGTCTAGCTTGTGGTGAGGGGAATCAGTTGCAAATGTCCTCTGCTCCTGACTTCTCCTCACCGGGCTCCAATGCTGCCGGTAATAATTTTCTGGTGTTTTTTCCTTCCTCCCCATCTGAGGTGGCCATGCTGGAGAGAGATCCTCGAGCGAGAGAATTCGAGACGTCCCAGCCTGGATCGTCAGAGTCCTGGACGGCGGTGGAACTCGAGCTAAGGTAAGTTCTTTTTTATGTCTTCACTATGTTGGTATTAGGGAGGTCTTGTTTAGCTCTTGGTGGGTAGAGCCAGTCGCAGCTGCCATCTGCTGCTGAACTTTCCTCGCTGGGTTCCACTGCTGCTGGTGATTCTGGCCCGGTATCTGTCTCTGTTCTTTTGCCCAAGCCATCACCTGAGGTCACCAAGGGTCCTCCATCTCCACCTGAAGTCACCGTGGGTAATCCTTCTTTGCCTGAGGTCATCGAGGGTCCTCCACCTTTGTCTGATTCCCCACTGATCAATTGTCTCTTTTGCCTGGTTTTCTCGTGGGTCAGCTGTTTTTTTCACCTGGGTTCTTTGCTGGTCCTCCGCCTCTGACTGAGGTCACAGTGGGTCCCCCTTCTCCACCTGAAGTCACCATGGGTCCTCCTTCTCCGCCTGAGGTCACCGTGGGTCCCCCTTCTCCGCCTGAGGTCACTGCAGGTCCTCCTTCCCTGCTTGAGGTCACCGTGGGTTTCCCATCTCCATCTGAGGTCACTGTGGGTCCTCTTTCTTCACCGGAGGTTACCAAAAGTCATCAGCTGTCACCTGAGGTCCCTACTGGTCAGTCGTTCTCTTTGTTTGGTTTTCTCACTGGTCAGTCGCCATCGTCGTCTGGCTCTGTCATTGGTCAGCAATCACCATTGGGGGTCAACTCCACACAGCAATCATCCCATCTGATTCACGCTGCAGCTCCTGCAGTCCGTAGGGGGCATGGGTTCCAGCTACCGCCTCCAGGAGGGGGCATGTCGTGCCCCGCAGACCATTGGCTCCAGGATGCTGGGAGGCCACCCGATGGACTAAATCCTTTACCGTGGTGGCTTAGGAACTCTGGAAGGCCACCCGACCTATTCCACCGCATGAGCTGGTGGTCTTGGGATTCCAGTCGACCCACCTGAACTGCCTCACTTTTTCATCCGGTGGTCCTAAGCTGCTATTGTCACTTGAATTGTTCCATGTTGTGGGTCATAAGCGTACTTTTTTGTTCAGTCCTTCCTAACTTGGGTTACCCCACCGCCCTCCCGGGGTGGGTTATTTTTCTATCTTGTTGGGGTGGGTTATTTTGCTATTTCTGTTGGGGGGGGGGGGTCTTTTTGTGTTTTCTTTTTCTTTTTGATGTCACGTTGGGGTGTCTGGTCTCCACCCCTTGAGGGGGAGGCTCTGTCATGATGCTGAGCACAGGGAGAATCACCGTGCTCATGCGCTTTTGTCATTTTGATTATTTTCTGTTTTTTTCTTGTTTCAGTTTATTATTGTATCTCAGTGTGGTTTTGGTAGTATGATGTGATCTGAGTTGCTCTTTGTTTCTGTTTGTTTTGAGTTGTCTGGTTATCATATCTTAGTTTGATCATTATTATTGTGTTTGCTGTTATTATTCATTTTTAGATCTTGTAGTTTATATTATCTTCCTGTGTTTGTACTTGAGCCTTCTCCGTCCTTGTCCTCACCTCTCCTTTTGCATTTTGGTTTCTAGGTATATTATATTACTTATCTTTTGTTCATATGAAAGACAAAAAATAAAATAGAAAGATGTTTTTACCTTCTTTACATGTTTCAACTGCACTGCAGCCTTCGTCAGAACCTATTTGACGTATATTATATTATTTACATCTCTGGTTTGTATTTATCTTATACTCACCTTTATGAGTTATATGTTTCATTTTGTATTATTCGGTCTATTTCTCGTTTGGTATCATTTTAGTCACCTTTTGCCATACTCTCCTGTATTGCGCCCTGTGTTTACTTCTGTGTGGAGCTCAAGATCGTGAGTCAGCACACCTGTCATTATTTAGGTTAATTCTCCTCGCTCATGTCACCCACACCTGCTATCGTTTGCAATTATCTCTGTCTGCCTATTTAAGGACTGCTGCGTCATTTGCTCATCGCAGCATCCTTCTGAGTTTTCTTTGTGATTCTGTGGGTTTGGATGGGTGTGCTCCATCTTGGCTTTCTCTTTTCCCTAGAGTTTCTACAGCCTGCATCCTTCCAGGCTGTCCTCCCAGTTATTCTCCAGACGTGAGCCCCGTCATCCCGCACGCCAACTCCTTATTTGTAAGTCTGGTGTTTTTGTGTGTTTTTATATTTTTTATGTTTTTGTGCTTTTGTTATTAAATGTTGAAAATTCACAGCTAGCGTTTTGTGTCCTCAGTCTTGCCCTGGCAGTTCCGATCTGCTGGTTCATCTCCTTCGCTGGGTTCTGAGCTGGTCTCTCTCTCTCTCTTCCACGTAAGTGGTAAAATTTGGATTTCCAAATCCTCCTCCATTCCTCTTGCTAACCAGTTCTCATCTCTCCCTCTGCAGATTGCTGCTCCTCTGGTGAGTGACTGTTTTTACTCAAGTTTGCTCCTTTTGAAAATCAATAAACGGTCAAACGTACTTTGTGTGTGTTTCTCTTGGTGTTGCACCTTGCATTTAGGCTGATTGTCCGGTCAATAGGACGCTACTAGTTGTGAGCACCGCTCTCCTCCAGCGCCTACACCTTTTTATATGTAAGCTCTGTGTTTCATGTGGCGTTTGTCGTTATGTTAATAAATGTGCAAAACCATAGTGAGTGTTTGGTGTCCTTCCATAGCCCCATTAAAAGGCACGTTATGACAGTTTGAATGTTATCGGTTAATTCTGAACACAGCCACATCCACAGTTATAACAGGCTGCGCATATTTATGCAAACAGGTTATTGTAAGTTTTTTATTTTTCCCCTTCAAACATTCCGGTTTGTCTTTCAATTGGGTTGTACAGGTTATAGGTCATGTTAATGGTGAAAAAAGTTTTGAAATGACTTATCTCGGTCTCATTTTTTTACATCACAAAAACCTGGCATTTGAACAGGGGTGTTCAAAGGGTGACTTTTTATATCAGCTGTACATGTGATTTCTTAGTTTTTTATTTTTAATAAATTTGCAAAAATCTAAAAAAAAAAAACTTTTTTCACATTGTCATTATGGGGTATTGTGTGTAGAATTTTGAGGGAAAAAAATGAATTTAATCCATTATGGAATAAGGCTGTAACATAAAATGTGGAAAAAATGAAGCGCTGTGAATATTTTCCAGATGCACTGTACATAGGTATGGTAGTGGCTTCAAGGATGGAACTATATGTACATAAACAAATAGACAACTATATTACACTTAAGTATGTGAGAACTTGATGGGAACGTTAAAAAGAATATTTAGTTCATATGCTTTTTTATTGTGATGTTTATTCATTCAGCACAGTCATACAGCATAATACTGTAACAGTTCTGGTAAGGTTCAATCACAAATCAGTCCACTGCTTATCTGTGTAGCTTCACATACATTATTGAGCATGTACAACACAATATATTCTTATTGAAGAGTTTCCAACCACAATGAGGGAAGTTAATCATATCTGCATGTTATGCACTTAACACATATAATAATTACAAAGGCATTCTGATCAGGCAGCTTTCTGCAGCTGGACACAACAAAAAGAATAAAATCAACTTTAAATCGGGACATATTCTCGTTAAAACACAACAAAAAGAATAAAATCAACTTTAAATCGGGACATATTCTCGTTTTGGGTTCCACACGAGTTGGCTGCCTTTTGCAACAGCGGCTCAACTGTGAGTCTTTTTATCTTCCTTCTTCTTTCTGATCCGGTGATAACTTTCTGATCCGGCACACCTTTCACTCTATATATATCACGGACACACAGATCGCCCCAAAGGTCTCCCGAGTCGGCGGACGGAGCCTCTGTTTACAGCAGGAGACGATACAGCAGGGAAGAGCTAGCTAGCACTCAACCGCCACCCGGTGCTAACGGAGAAACTCGACATACCGGGAGAACTGAAGCGAAAACGACGCGGGTGCCGGGCTGGAGTTTAGGCGGCGTGCAAGAAATATAAGACAGAATAATAAAGAGTGATGGCAAGAACCAAGCAGACCGCCCGTAAATCTACTGGAGGAAAAGCCCCCCAGGAAGCAGCTGGCCACCAAGGCTGCTCAGAAAAGCGCTACGGCCACCGGCGGAGTGAAGAAGCCTCACCATTACAGGCCCGGTACCGTGGCTCTGAGAGAGATCCGTCGCTACCAGAAATCCACGGAGCTGCTCATCCGTAAGCTGCCATTCCAGCGCCTGGTGAGGGAGATCGCTCAGGACTTCAAGACCAACCTGCGCTTCCAGAGCTCCGCCGTCATGGCTCTGCAGGAGGCCAGCGAGGCCTACCTGGTGGGTCTCTTCGAGGACACCAACCTGTGCGCCATCCACGCCAAGAGGGTCACCATCATGCCCAAAGACATCCAGCTGGCCCGCCGCATCCACGGAGAGAGAGCTTAGACTTTCTGCTGCACATTCACCAACCACAATGCTCCGCACTCTGTGTGTCTATATATATATATATATATATATATATATATATATATACAGTATATATATATATATATATATATATAAAAAAAAATATATATATATATATATATCCATCCATCCATCCATCTTCTACCGCTTTTCCGGAGGTCCGGGTCGCGGAGGCAGCAGTTCAAGCAGAGAAGCCCAGACTTCCCTCTCCCCAGCCACCTGCTCCAGCTCTTCAGAGGGGATACCAAGGCGTTCCCAGACTAGCTGGGAGACATAGTCTCTCCACCGAGTCCTGGGTCTGCCCCGGGGTCTCCTCCCAGTGGGACGTGCCTGAAACACCTCAAGTGGGAGGCGTCCAGGAGGCATCCTAATCAGATGCCCATACCACCTCAACTGACTCCTTTCAATGTGGAGGAGCAGCGGTTCTACTCTGAGCCTCTCCCGGATGACTGAGCTCCTCACCCTATCTCTGAGGGTGAGTCCAGCAATCCTACGGAGAAAGCTCATTTCAGCCGCTTGTATCCGCGATCTCGTTCTTTCGGTCATTACCCAAAGCTCGTGACCATAGGTGAGAGTAGGAACGTAGATTGACTGGTAAATCGACAGCTTTGCCTTAGAACTAAGCTCCCTCTTCACCACAACAGACCGGTACAACGTCCGCATCACTGCAGATGCTGCTCCAATCCGTCTGTCGATCTCTCGCTCCATTTTCCCCTCACTCGTGAACAAGACCCCAAGATACTTAAACTCCTCCACTTGGGGCAGGAGCCTGTCCCCAACCCGGAGAGGACAATCCACCTTTTTCCGGCTGAGGACCATGGACTCGGACTTGGAGGTGCTGATTCTCATCCCAGCCGCTTCACACTCAGCGGCAAACCGTCCCAGCAAGAGCTGTAGGTCATTGCTGGATGAAGCCAACAGGACAACATCATCTGCAAACAACAGAGATGAGATCCTGTGGTCACCAAGCATGACACCCTCCATTCCCTGGCTGTGCCTAGAAATCCTGTCCATAAAAATTATGAACAGGACTGGTGACAAAGGGCAGCCCTGGCGGAGTCCAACTCTCACTGGGAATGACTCCGACCGAGTGTTGGCAATACGAACTAAACTCTCACAACGGTCGTACAGAGACCGAATAGCTCGTAACAACAAGCCCGATACCCCATACTCCCGAAGCACCCCCCACAAAAATCCACGAGGGACGCGGTCAAATGCCTTCTCCAAGTCCACAAAACACATGTAAACTGGTTGGGCAAACTCCCACGAACCCTCAAGAATTCTCGAGAGGGTAAAGAGCTGGTCCGATGTGCCACGGCCAGGACGAAAACCACATTGCTCCTCCTGAATCCGAGGTTCGACCAACGGCCGGACTCTCCTCTCCAGTACCTTGGCATAGACCTTCCCAGGGAGGCTGAGGAGTGTGATCCCTCTAAAGTTGGAGCACACCCTCCGGTCCCCTTTTTTGAAGAGAGGAACCACCACCCCGGTTTGCCATGCCAAAGGCACTGCCCCCGACCTCCACGCAATGTTGCAGAGGCGTGTCAACCATGACAACCCAACAACATCCAGGGCCTTGAGGTACTCGGGGCGAATCTCGTCCACCCCTGGGGCCCGGCCACCAAGGAGATTTTTAACCACCTTGGCGACCTCAGCCCCTGTGATAGGCGAGTCATCCCCCTTGTCCCCAAACCCTGCTTCCTCTGTGGAAGGCGTATCAGTGGGATTGAGGAGATCCTCGAAGTATTCCTTCCACCGCCCGACGATATCCCCAGTTGAAGTCAACAGTGTCCCATCCGCACCATACACAGTGTGGACGGGGAGCTGCTTTCCCCTCCTGAGCCGCCGAACAGTTTGCCAGAATCTCTTTGAAGCCGACCGAAAGTCTTGTTCCATGGCCTCACCGAACTCCTCCCATACCCGGGTTTTTGCTTCAGCAACCACCCGAGCTGCACTCCGCTTGGCCTGCCGGTACACCTCAGCTGCTTCGGGAGTCCCACAAGCCAACCAAGCTTGATAGGGCTCCTTCTTCAGCTTAATGGCCCCCCTCACCACTGGTGTCCACCACTTGGTTCGGGGGTTGCCACCACGAGATGCACCGACCACCTTGCGGCCGCAGCTCTGGGCCGCCGCTTCAACAACAGAGGTGGAGAACATGGCCCATTCAGACTCCATGTCTCCAGACCCCCTCGGAATGTGGTTGAAGTTCTTCCGAAGGTGGGAGTTGAAGACCTCCCGGACAGGGGCCTCAGCCAGACGCTCCCAGCACACCCTCACTATACGTTTGGGTCTACCAGGTCTGAATGGCTTCCTCCCCTGCCATCGGATCCAACTCACCACCAGGTGGTGATCAGTTGACAGCTCTGCACCTCTCTTTACTCGGGTGTCCAAGACATACGGTCGCAGGTCTGATGATACGATAACAAATCGATCATCGACCTGCGGCCTAGGGTGTCCTGGTGCCAGGTGCACATATGGACACCCTTATGCTTGAACATGGTGTTCGTTATGGACAGACTGTGGTTAGCACAGAAGTCCAATAACTGAACACCACTCGGGTTCAGATCGGGCAGGCCGTTCCTCCCAATCACCCCCCTCCAGGTTTCACTGTCGTTGCCCACGTGCGCATTGAAGTCCCCCAGTAGGACATCACATGGATATCATTCTGATTTTTACTGCTTTCATATGGTGTGGGCTTCTTCCCTGCGTGAGGGTCTGTTTTGATTATATATATATATATATATATATATATATATATATATATATATATATATATTTATATTAATATGTACATATGTATACTAGCTGCTCTTGTTTTTTCTTGCCTTCTGATTGTTGCTCTGAGTGTTGCTATCCCTGTGCTGTTGCAATCCTGGAATTTCCCCATTGTGGGACTAATAAAGGCTTATCTTATCTTATCTTAAAATTTGTGTTCATAATATTCTATATGTATAGCTTACTTACATGATAACAATAAATACAATGAACCATTATATGGATACCGTTATCACAATGTTGCAAGAGCTGTCAACAAGGACTATATCCAGTACCAATATGGCACCTAAATTTGCCATAGCCATGAGCACTTGAGCCTGTTATACTGTATCTCTGTGGGTGTCTCAGGCAAGATGATGGTGATCTGAAAGGCTGATCAGTACATGAATTATCAATTATCACAAAGCAAATCACATGGATATCATTCTGATTTTTACTGCTTTCATATGGTGTGGGCTTCTTCTCTGCGTGAGGGTCTGTTTTGATTAATGATTTTGAGAAAAGATGAGGTTGTATTTCATAAACTAACATTTACTGTAAAATGAACAAAAGTCAATTGTTAGTGTTTTTGGGCACATTTCAAGCCCCAGTTGTTGAAATGCTTCATCCAGCTCAGCACAGCAGGACATTTTCAGTATAGTGCGCACGGATGGAACACCTGACCAAAGTGCGTTGTGCTCAGCTGTCTTCATGTCAGTCACTTTTAACAGAACATCTGTAGAAAACAAGTATTGCTTATAATCTGATGGATTCTTTCATTTTTGTCAGTCCTATGATTCCGGTGAAGACGTTACTTAAATTATATTTTTTTATTTGTTGAATCTCAGACAGGAGAACTTCAGTTTCGCTTGAGTTTTTTTCCTCCATTAGACTTTGAAGCTGTATTTTGAATAAAACTTCTGATCAGACTATGGAAAACCTGACCTTATATTTTAGTTTCAGGGTATCAATTACGCAAATCTCATGAACACGCACACTTACACATCCATTTTACACATGATGTGAAAGATGGAAGCAGATGAGACAGAGAGCTAGACGACACACAAACTTTATTCCACTTCCAACAGAAACACAGAAACTCTCAGACCTGAGTTCCTGAGCGAACACCTTTATACACTTTAATTCCAGCCTCCGGCACTCAGGGTAAACACATTAACATTCAGACTGCAAGACATGCACACACATTAACATAACATTGACCCACACGTCACAGAGCAGGTCTTGCTACAATGCATTCACACCCCTGCGTCCTCAGGTGTCAGCCTGGCACAGCAGGGGGCGAAAGGCACATCTTTGTTTGGTTGGCTCCTCTCAGCTTTCCCCATTAGCATCCCTAACTATCTTCTCCCCCACCAACCCCCTTGTCCTGGGTGGAGTGCCATGTGTATTGTGTCCACCACAATACACCATTTTCCACATGCTGTTTACACACATTTGGAGGACATACAAGTGTTTGTTCAATCAGAAGTGGCTTGTTAGTGCTAATGCAGCTTACTAACAAAATATGCGTGATACTAAATGGCATTCACTTACATAGCACTTTTTCTCATCTCTAGATGACCAAAGTGCTTTACAGATCCTGCTATTCACCCATTCACCCACACATTCACAAACTGATGGCGGCGGAGCTGCCATACACAGGCGCTGGTCTGACCCATCAGAAGCAACTGAGGGTTCAGTGTCTTGCTCAAGGACACTTCCACATGCAAACTAACAGAGCAGGAATCAAACCCCTGACCCTCTGATCAGTAGTTGGCCACACTACACCTACGCTACAGCCACTCGCATTCTCTTGCATGAGGCCATGGACCGCGGAACCGGTAGGGCCAGTAGGGCTCAGGTCAACCTACTTTTTGACAATAAACTGGAGAGAGAGAGAGAGAGAGAGAGAGAGAGAGAGAGAGAGAGAGAGAGAGAGAGAGAGAGTAAGCTATTAATTCTGCATTCTCGTGCGTAGTGCTGGCTTGAGGCATAGGCCATACAGGCAGTTGCCTAAGGCGCCACATGCTGGAGGGAGTGCAGCTGCAAGCCCTCAATTTTTTTTTTAAATTTAAATCATCTTTTTCACATAACCTCAAAATAAATATTGTGCATTCTTCAACTGTGAAGTGGCTCGTCTGTCAATTTTTCATTCAGATCACCAAAACAGTAAGTTATATTCCTACCCGTTTCGCTGTTTTGTGTTTCTTCATCACTGCTGTTAGATTAATTTGTGATAGCAACTGCTACCAGTGTTGGTGGGACTGGGGAATATACTGTATGTGGCAGTGCTGATGCCTGTCCAAAATTATGCAAAGGTAAATAGAATATTTGACAAATGTTTGTGTTGTCATTACTTATGTTTGTTTTTCATCAGTTGTTTCTCGGGGAGATTTAAGAACACCCCCCCCACACACACACACACACACACACACACAAACACACAGACACACACCATGGTCTCACTGAATGGTAAATTTAATAAAAATCAAATGCTGCAGGTGTATTACTATCACAGGATAAACTGGTCTACAGAGATCACAGACCGCTAATGGAGAAGCTAATAACATTAATCGCATTTGTTTGTTTTTGTGTGTTTATGGGGGGGACAAACAATTTTTTAAATCTCCCCAAGTAACATCTGTATGAGAACAAGCATAAATGAGAACATGAGAATTTGTCAAAGACTTTATTTACCTTTGTATAACTTTGGAAAGGCATCACTACAGTCACCTATTTTCTTCAGCCCCAAACAACACTGCAGCTGCTGTCAGAAGTTAATCTAACAGCAGCTACAGAGAAGCACAAAGCAGTAAAACTGATATGAATATAATTTGCTGTTTTGGTGTTCTGGGTGAAAAATTGACAGACAAGCCACTTCAAAGTAGAAGAATGCACAACATTTATATTCGAGGTTACATGAAAAAGATGTTTTCATCAGTCCCTCCAGGATTTTGCAATGTTGCGATTGTACCAATTCCCGCAAATTCAGCAGGTCCCGCATAATTAGAATTTTGTCCAATCACCACAACTTTCCCGCAATTTTTGCCAATTGTCGTCAACTTCCTCCAATTTCACCAATCAAATTTGTCCCTGAGTAGCGTGCAAACATGTACATCAGTCTGACCAGTCTAATGCGGTGCTGCACCGTGCTCACTTCCGCATTTACAGTGAGTATATACAGAACACATCAGCAAAAAACAGAGTGTGTGATTTTTTTTTAAAAAAACACTCATCTGCGAGTTTTCCCACACCATTCCTTCCTCCGTCTCCCTCAGCCCATCGGTGAACATATCCTCAAGTCTCCATAATGACCATGTGTATGAAGTGCCGGGTTTGTGTTGAAAAACGTCCGCCTGCCTGAAAGCAACCCCCAGCTCGGGATTGCATGTGACGAGAGATGCTGTAAAACTACAAACAAATGAGTACATCTAATTCATAGTTTTTGATCATGTGACTTCCAGCAAGATTACTGACCATTATGGGGGGGTGGGTAATCATGTAGTAAAATGGAACAAAAAAAGTGAAAACGTCCAAAATTTATTATGAAACTCTTGATAGTGACAGACAGTGGTATGATGACAGATTAGTTTTAATTGAGAAACAGGCCCCTTATCCCATTCCAAAGCAAAACTGGCCAAAAGACATTGAGAAGTGGGCTAGCATCACCTATCCAGACACGTACAAAGCTAAATATATCTATTTATCTTCATAACACATCATGCATGTTTATCCACATCAGTCCATAAATTATTCACAAAGCCCTCAACTTAATTTCTCCTGTTTGTGTTTCTGTGTTTTTGCTCTCAGTTTTTTTTTATATATGTGATCTAATTTGATTTAGCATTAGCTAAAGGCTGGCTTCATTCAGCACGCTCACCTCACCAGGTGATTTCAGATGAGGTTAGACATCGTTGACTTGGTGTCTAATTGTTATCTCTCATTGCTAACAATAAGCAGTTGATTTGTAGACTCCCAGCTACTTGTAATAATTCTCAAAGCCACAGACTAATTAGCCGGTGTTCTGACATTTTGGTATCAGAACAGCAAACCTTGGGTTACTACTCCATCATTTTCTTCAGTTGTTGTTCAGAAGAATTAAGACTTCCCAAGTGAGTGACACTCTTAAATGTTGGTGAAGTCTGGATCTCAGCATTATTCTCGAAAAGCCTTAAACTCCATCTAAGGTTAGCTTTAGCAGCCAGCTTGTTTCAGCACGGAGTGCCCCAGCTTTGCTGGTTTCCTGCCAGCAGCCTCAAGGATAAAGTTGTATTGTTTTTCTCCTCTTTGGAGGCTTCTTTAATCGGAAAGGAAACAGGAGGTGAGCAGGATCCAGTTGTGGTCTGTACGGAGGTCTAATCGGCTGGAATGATTAGAAGCATCTGCGTAGCTGAGCATAAGGAGACATGTTCTGTCTCGCCTGTGTGGACACACCTGATGGTACAGACTGCAGTCAAAGGTAAGAACTTGACAAGAAGGGCTAAAAAAGTAATTTAGATCTTCATATTATTCTGTAGCTTGAAAGTGTGACACTTGAGTTGGCTCAGATCCCCGATAGGTCCCATTTGACAAACAGGTACATTTGTTTAGCTCTGTGTGTGTGTGTGTGTGTGTGTGTGTGTGTGTGTGTGTGTGTGTGTGTGTGTGTGTGTGTGCGGCTGGCAACAGCTGAGTTGATCAGAACAGGGAGCTTATGAATCTGTGAAAATGTCCACAGAGCATCACAGACTCTTCAACAATATTATTAGTCAATTATTTCTATCAACCTATTACAAAATGGTCAGAGCACCCGCAAGTTGGAATACAAGAAAGGCACCACATCAGCTCTACTAATACTAATAGGAGAAAGCCAAATTCTCCTCCGTTTCTCTGATAGTTCCCGAGTTAACTCGCCTTGGTTCAAAATAATTGCAGGTAATCTATAAAAAACACTTTCTCCTTCCGACCAGTGTTTGCACTGTTGGATAGTATATGATATATATATTATTATGGCGATGCCCTAGTGTAGAGAAGGGTGGTGCCCAGCCTCTGGGGGGTGGCGTCACCTGGGGTATATAAGCCAGCAGCGGGAGACATCTTGTCTCTTTGCTGTGGCTCTTAGACTAGCGTAGTGACTCCTGCGTTCTTGGTCCCGTGTTCTAATAAAACTATAAAACGTCACCTCGACGCCTTCTTAATTAGATACACAACATTTGGCAATGAGGATATACGGTATGGAGAGTGCAGCTACCGCATTTCGTTCATTTTTGGAGGCTCCGGGTGAGCCGCTGGTCCCATGTGCCAGATGGTATGCTGCCTTCGAGAGCTATCTCACAGCGCTGGACCTCGGCGACCTCGATAAATTATGCGCAAGGGCTATTTTGGTCGACAACGTCAGTATGGAGGGCCAGAGAATCCTGAGCACGCTTGGAGGAGGTGAGTCATTCGGAGACGTTGTGAGGCTCATGGCGGGCTACTTTCGTGCCCCTGAAAACATCATCGTGAGGTGTATCCAGTTCAGGCAGCAATGCTAGCGACCCAGAGAGACAGTGCAACAGTTTGTGGCAGACCTTTGGCAGCTGGCAGGTGAGTGCAGGTTTGGGGCCTTGGAGGAGATGATTCGCGACCAGCTAGTTGAGCACGTGGCATATTCCTCCGCGAGGGTTCGCCTGCTAACACATTGTGGTGAGCTGACGCTACTAGCAGCCATGAAACTAGCACAGCAACACGAGGTAGTGGAACAGATTACAAAAAATTTCGGTGACATGGAGGCCCTACCCAAGAACTACAAGTAGAGGAAAGCACTGGCTTTGGATCCGGAAGATGGCAGCAATGAGGATGAATACATAGCCATTGTGAGGATTATGTCCGCTCCGGGGATGCATAGATGCTACGGCTGTGGATCCAGCAGGCACTGCTATAGAGCAAGGGAGTGCACAGTGAGAGGAAAGAGTTGTGGACGGTGCGGGTTGTTCCACCACTTCGCCAGGGTTTGTCGGAATTTAGAGAAGGAAGAACAGAAACCAGGGAAGGAGACTCCAACTAAGAGGACACCCACAATGGTCCATACAGTCTCGCCCAACACAGACAGACGGATCCTCTGCAACATCGTGTTGGACAGAGTGCCAGTCCCGCTGATAGTGGACACGGGGTCGACGGTTTCCATTTTGAATCTGCAACGGTGACAAAGTTCTTTCCACATTACACCGTGAATAAAACAGACATTGCCTTTTATGGGTATGGTAACAACTTAATGGGCTGTGATTTGTTTTACGGGCAAGGCTTTTCCATCGCCTGCGGGGTCGTTGAGTAGTGATCAGGTGGTGGACTATGGGATCGGCCATTTTATGTGGAAAGCGGTGAAGAAGTGTGGGACTCTGGCTGGCCCACTCCGGGTGAAGAGGGCTGCTGCCAGCACCAGAGTACGCCGACACGATGAGAACTCCATGCCAGTGTTTGCGGTCTCATGGACAAGGGATCCGAATCGTATGGTTTAGCCCCCGTGGAGGCAGATGGTTCCAGAGAGCAGGCACAGTGAAGCTCCGGTGGCCGTCAAAGTATCACCATTGAGCTGGGCGCTGTCAGTGCCGCTCCGATGCAAGAAATAAAGGGATTGGGGTGAGACCGGATGGCACGAACCCTAGACGTGCCCAGAATGAAAACAAGGGACAAGGCTCCCGCAAGCTTGGCGGTATGCTGAGGAGCCATATGGGTACCGGTTCACAACACCGGAGAAGAAGGAAGCCAGTGAGTACTCCCCTGGGTGTGGGTGATGACGTACGCCCTAGGGTCGAGTCTCGGCTAGGACAGGTTCGCAGGTAAAGGTAGCAGAGAGATGGACAGGGTGGCCTGCGGGTGGCACGGACTGGCAACGACGGTTACCTGGAGCTGACAGATAGGTCAAGACGGCACCCGAACAAGCTGCAGCATTTGGGAGGGAAGAAACGTCAGTGTAGCTCGTCTCCCGTTAAGAAGAGGCGGAGACGCTCTGGGAGCAGACCACGGAACGGACACTCCAGAGGGGAGCCTATGGGAGACCCGGGTTAAGACTGTGTTTTTCTTGGGGCTTACGGTGTGTCTACTTATAGAATGTTCTGCTGTGTGTTTGCTCAGGTTAATAATTGAAAAAAAAAATAAGACGGACAATGTAAGATGTAAACCAAATCAGAATTGTGACCACCGTTGTAAGCTGGGAATGCCATGTAGATGTGGGGGTGTTCTGAGTATAATGTTTGGGTGTGGGGACGTGCAGTAACACCTGAGTGTGAAAGTTAGTTAAAGGTGTGTGTGAAATGGAAATACCCTATGTTGTGTGTTCTGTAGCCTTATTGTTGCCTTTAAGTCTTTGTGCCCATGTTGTGGGGTGGAAATGCCAGTCTGTAGAGCCGGGTACCACCATTGTTCATACTTGTATATAGTTTGTGATTATATTGAGCATAATTATTTATTTCAGGATTAATTTATTTTGGTGTGTGGCCCTTTTGTGTTCAGCGACTGTTATTTACATAGCAGAGTGCTCTGCTGGGCCAGTGTGGTGTGAATGGATAGGCCTAGATTCATCCCTGTATTAGTGTGTTAGTTGGGGGGGGGGGTGGAACTGTTGGATAGTATATTATATATATATTAATATGGTGATGCCCTAGTGTAGGGAGGGGTGGTGCCCAGCCTCTGGGGGGTGGCGTCACCTGGGGTATATAAGCCAGCAGTGGGAGACATCTTGTCTCTTTGCTGCGGCTCTTAGACTAGCATAGTGACTCCTGCGTTCTTGGTCCCCTGTTCTTATAAAACTATAAAACGTCACCTCGACTCCTTCTTAATTAGATACACAACATGTACAACCAATTATTCCACAGTAGTGCATTATATTTACATAATTTCAGCTTTAGTGAAATAGAATCATCCCCTGCAGCTTCACTCCCAATATGGCCACCCATATAGCTGTCACGATCTGAGCACGGGGGATTCCGCCGTGCTCAGTCATATTGCCGTTTTCCATATTTGTATAGTTGTTGTATTTTCTGAGTTCTAATTCCTGTTATTTTATCCTTGGTTGGTTTTCATATATCTTGTATTGTTTCTTAAGTGTGACTTATTTTCCTGTTTACGTTCATCAAACAGCATCAAACCTGTGACCATATGTCTTGGACACTCAGGTAAAGAGAGATGCAGAGCTAGCAACTGATCAGCACCTGGTGGTGAGTTGGATCCAATGGCTGGGGTTGACGCCACTAAGACCCAGTAAACCTAAACGTATAGTGAGGGTGTGCTGGGAACGTGTGGCTGAGGCCCCTGTCCGAGAGGTTTTCAACTCCCACCTCCGGAAAAACTTTGACCACATTCCAAGTGAGTCTGGAACAGTGTTGGGAGTAACATGTTACAAAGTAACACGTTACTGTAATGCCACTAATTTTGCAGTAATGTGCTGTGTAACGGAATTACTGTTTAAAAATTCAGTAATGCGTTACAGTTACTGAAATTTGATCAGATGCGTTACTCGCATTACTCGTTTTATTAATATGGTGGTGCAGTGGCCCAGTGGTTAGCACTGCGGCAGCACAGCAACCCTTGGCCATGGGATCCCTGGTTCGATCCCAGCCCCTGACCAACAGTGATCTGTGTGGAGTTTGCATGTTCTCCCCGTGTCTGCGTGGGTTTACTCCGGGAGTTCTCCGGTTTCCTCCCACAGGCCAAAAACATGCAGGTTAGGTTAAATGGAGACTCTAAATTGGTCCTAGGTGTGAATGTGTGTGTGAATGGTAAAGGGATAGCGCCGTAATGTGGCTGCTTCATCCATCCAGGTGGATGCCCTCAATTTCCCCTCTGGGGATCAATAAAGTATACAAAATCAAAAAAAAATAAAATGGATAGATATTTTTAGCGCAAATAAATATAAACTGATCCTACGTAGCTGGCGCAGCTACGTAGGATCAGTCTCCTCTGCGGGTCGGTTTCCTGTCCTGCTCACACTGCAACCGAGTGGGAAGAAATGCCGTGGCGGTGGTAACTTCTCATATCGAGCCCTGATCACCTGTTGTCCAAACAGTGAGTACCCCAACAGCTCCTACCTCTGTGATTAAACATGAGTATTTTTAGAACAAGAAGCTCACATTTAATGTCTGCAGTTGTGTAAATGTTTTAAAAGAGGTTAAACGTTTTCTTACCGCACAGAGAAAAAGTGACTGTGATTTGTTGCAGTAAAGAATAGCTTCTTTTAAGGTGAACTTTCATTTATCTGTGCTTTCTGTTTTATTTTATCTTATTCATTTACATGCTGTTGTGATATGCAACTATTTCATGGAGGTAAATCCTCTAAATATGCATTTTTAATGGGCTGGTCCAGGGGTGTCAAACATATGGCCCATGGACCAAAAGCAGCCCACCAGGGGGTCAAAAATTTTCTCTGTGAATTTACAGCTTTATTTCTAGTAAATTTCTGACTTTCTACTGAGTAGAATAGTTTGTGTAAATCTGAGACATTATTCTCTGTAAGATGAGACTTTTTTCTCATCAGTTTTCTTTTTCTTCTTTTATCTGATGAAAACAGGGGGCCCTTGATCTTGCTATGTGCACAAGATGATTTAAGCATGCACTTAAAAGTAACGTGAAAGTTACTTTTCCAAGTAACTAGTTACTTTAATCATGCAGTCATCATCATCGGCGGTCACTCGAAGCGAGTATGACAGTCATTCCTCGTGGGAGCGTCTACTTGTGGGTCTTCAGGTGAGCGTAGAGGCCGATCCGTGACCCGTATATTTTGGTGCAATGTTGGCATGGGAAAATGGTAGTGGGTTGTGGTCGTGCTGGAGCCTTTTTCTGTCTTTCCTTGCGGAGCTGTCGTTTTGTTTCTGCGACACGGTGGATTTCCTTCTCATAGTGTGCAGCACCTTCATGCACCGCTTCCTTCCATCGGTGCCTGTTTAGAGCCATGTGCTCCCAGTCAGGAGATATGATATTGAATTTTTTAAGGTTTTTTTTAATATTGTCCTTGAACCGTTTCTTTTGTCCTCCTGGAGCCCACGAACCTCTCTCCAGTTCAGAATAAAGAATTTGTTTTGGGAGACGGGTGTCAGACATGCGAATGAGATGGCCAGTCCATCGTAGTTGGTGTTTTATTATTGTGGTGGAAATGCTGGGCATTTTGGCATCTTCCAGAACGCTGACATTTGTGCGTCGGTCCTCCCATTTAATCCTCAGAATCTTTCTCAAAGTTCTTTGGTGGAGCTGCTCCAGAGCTCTCAAGTGCCTGCTGTAGATGATCCATGATTCTGCCCCATACAGCAAGGTGGGGAGAACCACAGCCTTGTAGACCAAGAGCTTGGTATCGATCTTGAGATCTTGATCTTCAAAGACCTTCATCCTGAGTCTGGCATATGCTCCATTGGCACAGCTCAGACGATGGTTGATCTCAGAGTCAATGTCCACTTTGGAGGAGAGAAGACTGCCGAGGTAGGGGAAGTGGTCAACATTTTCGAGAGGGGTGTTGTCCACTTTTATAATAGGAGAAATAAATGGCTGATTGGGTGGAGGTTGATGTAGCACCTGGGTCTTCTTGATGTTTAAGGTTAGACCCAGGGCTCTATATGCCTTGGCAAAGGCATTCAGGATACCCTGTAGGTCTTCTGCGGAGTGTGCTACTATGGCGTTGTCATCTGCATACTGGCGCTCCATAATGGTGGTGTTTCTAACCTTGCTTTTGGCTTTGAACCTAGCAAGGTTAAAGAGCCTACCGTCGGTTCTGTACCGGATCGGAATTCCCTGTGGTAGGCCTTTGCCAATGAGGTGAAGTATGGCAGCAATAAAGATAGAAAACAGGGTGGGTGCAATGATGCATCCCTGTTTGACCCCTGTCTCCACGGTGAAAGGCTCAGACATGGAGCCGCTGTTACTTAACACCGTGGCTGTCATTCCATCATGCAGTAGCCTCAGAATCCTGATGTATTTCTCTGGGCAGCCATACCTCAACAGTATGCTCCACAGAGCCTGGCGATCTACTGAGTCAAAGGCCTTTGTCAGGTCTATAAAAGCCATATACAAAGGCAACTTGTGCTCACGACATTTCTCCTGAAGTTGACGGGCAGTGAAGATCATATCTGCTGTGCCTCTAGATGGACGAAAGCTGCACTGTGATTCTGGGAGTATTTCCTCAGAAAGTGGCAGTAAACGGTTAGCGAGAACACGAGCAAGTACCTTGCCAGTTGTTGACAGGAGTGAGATGCCTCTGTAATTTCCACAATCTGCTTTGTCCCCCTTCTTAAATATGGTCATGATCAGAGCATCCCTGAGCTCTGAGGGGAGTTCTTCCTTTTCCCAGACCTTCAGAAGGACAGCATGGAGACGGCACAGGAGTTCTGGACCATCTTCCTTTAGGACCTCAGCTGGGATCCCATCTGGACTGGTGGCCTTGTTGTTCTTCAGGCTCCTGATGGCATCTTGGACCTCGGATAAGGTGGGAGGTGCCCCTATGTCTTCCCTGATGGGACTCTGAGGAATGTAACAGATGAAATTTGATTGGATTACAGTGTTACGGTTGAGGAGTTCCTGAAAGTGCTCTTTCTATCGCTTATTAATAGACTCATTGTCCTTCAGCGGCTCCTGTCCATCCTTTGAGCGTAACGGGTTCAAGCCACGATGGCTTGGGCCGTAGACAGCCTTAATGGCACTGAAAAAGCCTCTGGTGTCTCCAGAGTCTGCCAGACGCTGGATTTCCATTGCCCTTTCTGTCCACCAGGAGTTCTTAATCTGTCTCACCCGGCTCTGGACGTCAGCCTTGGCTCTAGAGTGAGCCAGTCTCTTGGCCTTGCAGGTAATGTTGTTTTGCCAGGCATGAAAGGCTTCCCTTTTTTTGGAGATGAGCAATTTTATCTCTGCATCATTTTCATCAAACCAGTCCTGATGTTTTCTGGACTTGTACCCAAGGGTGGTTTGGCAGGTGTTGAGGATAGTGGACTTAAGCAGGTTCCAGTGCTCTTTGATGTTCTCTGGATATTCCTGTTTGAGACTTTCTCCAACAGAAGCCTGAAGCTGCTGCTGGATGGTAGTTTCGTTAAGGCTTTCAAGGTTTAGTTTAGCCGGTTCTGCTTCTTCTGCAATCTCCTCTTCCTCTTAAGTTTGATGGACATCATGGATCGTATAAGGCGGTGGTCTGTCCAGCAATCGTCGGAGTTAATCATGGCGTTAGTGATGTTTACATCGCGCAGATCCCTGGTTCTGACAATGACATAATCAATAAGATGCCACTGTTTAGAACGAGGGTGTCTCCATGAAGCCTTAAATTTGTTCTTCTGGCGAAAGATGGTATTAGTGATGGTGAGATCATACTGAGCACATTTGCCGAGAAGCAGAACTCCATTGGAGTTGATGTTTCCAATGCCTTCCTTGCCAATGGTGCCCTTCCAGAGGTGTTGGTATCGGCCGACTCTGGCATTGAAATCTCCCAGAAGAATGATCTTATCCTCCTTGGGGATTTTTGACAGTGTCTCATCCAGACAGGCATAGAAGGTCTCTTTCACTTCCTCCTCGGAGACAAGGGTAGATGCGTAGGCACTCACGACTGTTGCCATCTGGTTGTTGTCAAGCACCAGACGGAGGGTCATCAGACGTTCACTGATTCCCACAGGGAGTTCAGAGAGATGACTGATCAGTTGGTTCCTGATGGCAAACCCAACCCCATGGATCCTGGGCTCATCTGCTGCTTTCCCTTTCCAGAAGAAAGTATAGCCACCCTTCTCCTCCTTCAGACGGCCTTCCTCTGCCCGTCGTGTTTCTGAGAGAGCAGCTATGTCAATCCGGCATCTCCTCAGTTCTCTGGCAATGATAGCGGTTCTCCTCTCTGGCCTGTCACTGGTTGCACTGTCCATCAGTGTGCGCACATTCCAGGCTCCAAAATTCATAGTTCTGTGTTTCTGACCACAAATTGGTGATCCCTCTGAACGCGGTAATCCAGACGGGAGGTTTGAGGCAGGCTATTTTTAGGGCACCTTTTCTAGCCCCTTCCCTATCAAGGGTGAGCAGAGTGGATCCTAAAAAGGACTGCTCAGTCGTGGATGTAGCTACCGAAGGGCTCTTTCTGCCTCGGTCCAAGAGCCCAGCAATCATCTGGCATCCACCGCCTGATGTGCCAGCTTGTGACTAGGGGCTTCCAGACTTCACAATCCTGCCCCCGTCGCCACTTACTGGTCGCCACAGGACTTAACCCGGGATGTTAGGTGGATTCCCATGAAGAAGACGCCTGTGCGTGAATTTGTTTAGTGTGGGGAGGCTGGTGCACACACAGCCACCACACAGACCTTGACAGATCGGGGTCAGGATCCAGTGGCATGGACTCCAAGACGACTGGTGATCCGTTTCTGCTGCAGCCTTCGGCCGCCTTCCCAGCCGTTGTGATGTTTCCCAAAGGTCAACCATCATCCTCCGCCTGGTCCACCGTTGAGGTATTTGCTATTTGCCCATAGCTGGGGCTGTTTACCCACAACCGGGGCAGTGGTTGACGGGCAGCAGGGCGTATCCACATACCAGTGGGCCTGCATGCCACGACTCTGGGGCCCACTGCTGCTCCGAGATCCCGTACAACTTGGCCTGGAAACCACAAGGTACCAGTTACCGTGTGTGGCCACGAGGAGGCGTGTACGAGTCTTGGCAGTGGAGAGGCTATGTACCAGCTGAGGAGACTTACGCACTCGGCTCCTCTTTTCACCCCTGAAAACAGAGGGCTAGCCGGCGGCGGTAGCTGAAAGCAGAAAGTAGCAAGCAGAGGCAGCATGCAGCATGCACTAACTACAAGCACTACTACTCCAACACTACTGCACTAACGCATTACACGACCTGTGCAAAACACACACACACTGAACTGAAAAGAAGTAACTCACTAGTAACTCACTAGTAACTGTAACTAGTTACTATTTTTTAGTAACTTGCCTAACACTGGTCTGGAGACATGGAGTCTGAAATGGCCATGTTCTCCACCTCCATTGTTGAAGCAGCTGCCCAGAGCTGTGGCCGCAAGGTTGTTGGTGCATCTCGTGGTGGCAACCCCCAAATGAAGTGGTGGACACCAGTGATGAGGGGGGCCATCAAGTTAAAGGAGGAGTCCTATCGAGCTTGGTTGGCTTGTAGGACTCTCGAAGCAGCTGAAGTGTACCGACAGGCCAAGTGTAGTGCAGCTCGGGCTGTTGCTGAAGCAAAAACTCGGGTGTTGTAGGAGTTTGGTGAGGCCATGAAACAAGACTTTTCGTCGGCATTGAAGAGATTCTGGCAAACTGTCCGGTGGCTCAGGAGGGGGCCCGAATCATACACTGAACAACTTGCTGCCACACTGTGTGATTTTCCATGGCTGTCACCAAGTCCTCGCTTGCTATCCCCAAATCCCTTGAGAGTACCTCTGGGAATGTAAGTTTCCAGGACTGGACTGGGCCAATAGGCTTCCAAAGGAGCAGGGAGTGTATAATCTCCGCGGTGGCCCGATGGCAATGGCCAGCAAATCTGAGTCTCTGTTTGGTGAGCTTCTGAGAGAGGGGCGGGATGTCACCATACAGTATATTCGCCAGAGAGTGGTATGCTCGGACCAATGGATGTTTTGTAAATGCCTCAGTAAGTTCGTATATGTCCTGTCCAGTCGTTTTTCTTGACATGCAGTTAGAGTCCACGTCTCCGAGCCATAGAGCAAAATTGGCTCTATCAGCATCCTGAATACGTGAATTTTCTTTTGGCTATTGAGAGTCAAATGCCATATCTTATTAAACTTATTACACGCTGCCCATGCTAGAGCTTTTCAAGACTTCATATCCTTCTGAGAGTCCATTATATATGAGCCAAGGTATTTGAAGTCTTCGACTTGGGTGATGTTCGCGCCAGCCAGCGAAAGCAGGCTACAGTTCGGTGTTGTAGAAATGAACTCTGTTTTGCTTTCATTGCAGTAAAGCCCTACCAGGTTTGTTGCTTTTTCTAGTGACCGAAGAAGCGATTCTGCATTCACGACAAGGTCTGATACTAAGGCAGTATCATCAGCAAAACCAAGATCTGTAACATGCTTAGCAGGATGCCTCTGGCTACGTCTTTGTTGGAGTTGTAGACCCTTGTCATTTATGGTGTCTAGGGAGAGGCGCAGAATATAATCTAGCACAATAATAAATAAGAATGGTGCTAGAGTGTTGCCTTGAAGAACACCTGCTTCAATGTCAAAGAATGCTGTTTCACCATCAGCTGTTATGACTGTAGCCTTGGTGTTGGTACTGACATAGTCCAATGACCCAGTGACGACACATAGACTCCGAATCGATACATTCAAGTTTATTAACAATCAGGTAATGTGGATGTGGTGTGAGTGTTGTCTGGAACTGCCGGGAACTGAACGAGACACCGTACAGCCTGGCGACCCTGAGGACACACAAGGGAAGAGGATTTCTGGGCGTCACTACTGGAGTTTAAAAGTTACACTGCACTTACTGTGGGAACAGATGGTAGCAAGCTCCGGTTCAGCATAACAGCTGTGGCCAGGAAGACAGTGCTCTTCAGGTGGTGGAGTGACTCCGGCAGGTGAGTAGACTTGCTGGTGGTGGTGAGTGGATATGATGAATGGTCCGCCGCCTGGGAGGAGGAGGCTGGGAATCCGCCGCCGAGGACGCCGCCTGTGCACAGGGGAACTGATTCACAAGATGAGTAGAAATGAACGCTTACGTGGCAGGCTGAATGGCTTCTTGGACGAAGCAGAAGACGAGCGTTGGCTGTAGCGTAGCAAGAAGGCAGGGAACAAATCTGTTTTTGTTTAGTTTGTAGTATGAATGTTCCATCATCCATGTTTTTGCTTCTCTGTAAGAGTATGTTCATATTGCAAGGTAATCTCAAACTCCTTATTGATCATAGATCAAAGCGTTAATCTTAATTTAACTTCATGGAATTGCAGAGGTCTGCAAAATCTAAAAAAACTTAAACAAGTCATGAATAAAATAAAAGACATGGATTCAAAAATTGTATTTTTACAAGAAACTCATCTATTAGAGGAGGATGTAAAAAGAATTAGGAGAAGATGGCAAGGTAATGCGTTCACCTCATCATTTTCATCCCGAGCTAGGGGAGTTATGATTCTCATACATAAAACAGTCCCATTTCATACGAAAAATGTAATTAGAGGCAAATTTGGAAGATATCTAATTATCCAAGGATCTTTGTTATTAGAAAATATAAATCTGGTGAACTTATATGGCCCCAATATTGATGATCAAAACTTCTTTGTTAATTTATTCCTCACTTTATCATCACTTACAGGGCAACATATAATAGCAGGGGATTTTAATTGTACATTGAATCCCAGTATAGATAGATCAACAGGACTGGACTGTACGCACAATGGATGTAGGATGACCATTAATCATTTTATGAAAGAATTGAGATAGCTAGATATATGGAGAGAAATGAAACCACAAGTCAAAGCCTATTCTTGTTATTCTAATACATATAAGACATTCTCACGTATAGACTACTTTTTGATCTCTACAGAATTAAGGTCCAAGATTCAAAACTGTTTCTATGATAACATTGTGATCTCTGATCATGCACCCTGCTGTCTAGTATATGTAGATAAGAAATTGACAAAGAGCCCAGTTAGGTGGCATTTTCAACATAAATGGCTTCAGGATGAGGAATTTGTTAAGTATATAGAAAAACAGATAGATGAGTTCTTTGATATCAATACTACACAAACAACGACATGTATAAAGTGGGAGGCTTTCAAAGCTTTTATTAGGGGGCATATTATTAGTTATACAGGTTCAAAATCTAAGAAGACCCGAGAGGAGAGAGTCCAATTGGAACGTAAAATATAAATTCGTCAAGAAAAGGTGTATGAAAGAAGTAACCCACAGTTAGAGAACGAATTACTGATTCTGAGAGCTGAATATGACAAAAAATCAGCTAATAGAGCTGCCTCGAGTCTTCTAAGATTGAAGCAAACTTTTTATGAACAAGGTGAAAAATCAGGAAAATTATTGGCATGGCAGATTAAACAATTAGAATCTAAAACACCAATTACCAGTATTATAAGTAACGGACAGGTAGTTATAGATCCTTTAGAAATTAATAGTGCCTTTAGAGATTATTATGAAAAAATATATGATACAAAAAATGAAACTGACTTAACAAAACTAAATGGGTTTTTGGGTGGATTATCCATACCAGGTATTCCAAATGAAAACAGGGAGATACTGGAGTCTAAAATTAGTCAAGAAGTTGGACAAGCCATTGATAATATGAAATCAGGAAAAAGAGCAGGACCAGATGGTCTTCCAGTCGACCTCTATAAAAAATTTAAGAATAAATTAATAAAACCACTTTTGGAAATGGTTTTAGAAGCATTTCAAAATGGTAATTTACCATCATACATGAATAATGCCTTAATTATACTGTTGCCAAAACCAGGTAAACCCTCTAATAAATGTGAAAATATGAGACCAATAAGCCTATTAAATGCTGATCTTAAAATAATCTGTAAAATTTTAGCAAAACGACTACAAGAAATATTACCAAATATTATTAACCGAGATCAGAATGGCTTTATAATGGGAAGACAAGGCTTCCATAATGTAAGAAGACTATTTAATATTATTTATTCCAATAAAGAAGCACTGGATACAGCTCTCCTATCATTGGACGCCGAAAAGGCCTTTGATAGGGTCGAATGGCCCTATCTTTTTGAAGTCCTACAAAGGTTTGGACTTGGAAATAATTTCATAAAATGGGTATCTCAATAATATCTCAAAATCAATAAAAATCAATAGAGGATGTTGACAAGGCTGTCCACTTTCACCTTTATTGTTTACTATGGCAATTGAACCTTTAGCGATGGCAGTACGTTTACATCCACAAATATATGGAATTAAAGTAGGACCAACAGAACATAAAATCTCCCTGTATGCCGATGATATAATTTTGTTTATGTCGAATTTTAAAAAATCAATTCCGACCTTGTTAAATTTAATAAAGAACTTTGGGGATATATCAGGATATAAAATAAACAACAAAATCTTCAATATTAATGTTAAATGAGACCCAGAGAAATCACCCAGCTCCTGAGGTAAACCAATTCAATGTTGTAAATCAGTTTAAATATTTAGGAATTCAAATTTTGCCTAAGCTAGAATCAGTCGCCAGTGCCAACTATGAAGCCTTAATGACAAATATTAATGAGTTACTTCAGAGATGGATGTCACTACCAATGTCGATGATCGGGAGAATTATTATACTTAAAAGTAATATCTTACCAAAAATACTTTATTTATTTCAAAACATCCCTTTACCACCACCTTCAGAGCTATTCTCAAGAATTAAAAAAAAGTTAGTGGAATTTATATGGAACAATAGGAAGGCTAGATTACGTTTGTCCTTACTATACTTACCATTTGATCGTGGAGGTCTGAAATGTCCAAACTTTATGTTGTATTACTGGTCAGCACAACTGAGGTCTATGACATATTATTTTTCATCAAATGATCCTCCTCACTGGACTGAAATGGAATCATACAATTTACCTTTACCTCTCCCCTTATTCATATACTCAGACTCGGCTAAAAAATTACAGAAACAAGTTAAAAATCCAATTGTAAAGCACATGATCAAAATATGGTGTGAAACCAAAAAATATTTAAAAGAACCACACTCACTGTCACAATTTAGCCCAATATGGGGTAATCAATATTTTGCACCAGGGAGAGCGGATACTGTATTTAAAGTATGGAATTTAAAAGGGATTCAAAAGATTCAAGACTTATATTTGTCACGCTCAGATAACATAATGTCTTTTGAAGAACTGAGGATTAAATTCAATCTTAATAGAACACACTTTTTTAAATATTTCAGCTTAGAAATTTTATTCGTTCAAATCAAAATAATGCTCTCACCCGACCTACTTATTCAACTTTGGAAAAAATTTTGATGGAAGATAGTAAGAGAAGGGGTATTATTTCAGAGTTTTACAACTCATTGACACTATACTCAAGTGAAAACTCACAGAAAAGACTGAATGACTGGAAAGAAGACCTGCAAACTGAAATTTCAGAGGAGCAATGGGAAATGGCTTGTGCAAGAGCTCAAACCAAATCAATAAATGCACGTCTTAAACTGATACATTTTAAATGGTTAATGCGGATGTATGTTACACCAGTGGAATTAAATAGATATAACAAAAACATACCAGATACATGCGCAAAATGTATGGAAAGTAAAGGAACCCTATTTCACTGTTTATGGGAATGTAGAAAAATCAGAATGTTTTGGGAAGAGGTGAGGGTAACAATTGAAAAAATAATTTCAAAACAAATCACATTGAACCCTAAACTGTTTTTGTTGGGTCTGTATCCAGAAAAACATAACTTTAATAAGAGTGAAAGAGCATTCATAGACCTCAGTTTGCTTAATGCAAAAAAATGTATTGCATTACTGTGGAAAAAGACTCATAGACCAGATGTGACTCAGTGGTTAAAACAGATGTTAACAAACCTTCCACTAGAAAGAATAACATATATACTGAAATCAAAGGAAAATGTGTTTGAGAATATATGGAGACCTTTCATTGATTATGTAAAGAAATTAAACATAACTTCTGAAGAAGAAGGTGAATGATATGTGTGGACCTTGCAAATTCCATGCTGGTGAATGTATATTATGTATTCTTATGTAATAGATTACCTAGACTAAACAGAGGAGCATTGATGTTGACTTGTTTTTGTTAATGACTGTTGTCGTTTTTATTACACTTTTTTTTGTTATTTTGTTATTGTTATTTTTAATTTTTAAATTACTTTTGTGTTAGTGTCTGACTGTGTGTGTTATGTTTGTAACAAACAAAAAAAAGGGTTCAATAAAAAATATTGTGGAAAAAAAAAAGAAGGCAGGGAACGGTGATGAAGCTCTCCTGGAGCGCAGTGAGACATCTCCGCACTGACCCAAAGGTCAGAGCGGCAGATATAGGCGTTGTCTGATGAGGACCAGGTGTGAGCACAGCTGACGGTGATGAGCGGAGCGGACCATGACAGGTATAGGGCGCTTGAATGGCTGCGATGATTGGTTGTGGGATACCACAGAGAGGTAAGATATTAAACATCAAGTCCCGATTGACGGAATCAAATGCCTTCTGAAAGTCTACAAAACAGAAAGTGAAATCGTTGTTAAGTCTCTTTATTTCTTCTATTATGTGATGCAGGGACAGTATTTGAGAGATTGTTGACCGCCCTCTCCTGAAACCATTTTGGTTATTGCACAGCAGGGGGTCCACAGCGGGTACTAGACGATTTAGAAGAAGCTTATTGTAGATTTTGGTGGAAATAGGCATTAGGGAGATGCCTCTATAATTTGAAGTCAGCGTCAAGTTGCTCTTTTTTGGGATAAGTACAATCCCAGCTTTCTTTCAAGCAGATGGTGGCAGCAAGTCGGAAAAGGTGTGATTGCAAATCTTTAGCAGGAGGTCATGGAACAGAGGATCTTTTCAGATAAGACTTGGGATGTTATCAAGGCCGGTTGATTTATTGGCCCTCAAAAACCTAACCGCATCACGCAGCTCTTGTATAGTGAACAGAGATGTACTTATGTCTAGAGTTTCGGCAGTCTGGATAAGGGGTAGATCTAAGCTTCCCTGAATAACTGGCTGACCGGCTAACAGGCTCTGAAAGAGAGATACCAATTCTCTTTCCACTTTTCAGCCGATCCTCCTTTAATGCGGACCAATGGTCTGCCTTTCCATCCAGCAAGGTTGTTGATAATAGGCCACGCAGCTGCATGTTGGTTTGAGGAATTGAGGTAATTGATTTGGTCGATTTCCTTTTCTACACAATCTGCTTCAGCTTGTGCATAGGCTTCATCAAGTTGTTGCTTTGGTCATGTTTCTGAGGGTGGTTCTTGTTGGCTTGTTTTCATGACGTTGCGTGGCTTCGCGAACAGCCTTGCGAGCATCATTAACTAGGACATGAGCACTGAGTGACTTGTCCTTCTTTTTAGGAAGCATTTCCAAAGCAACTTCCTCAGTGACAGAGATGAGGTTTATTACAGGACATTTCAATGTCGTCATCAGGTTGTGAGAGTGCGTCATAGCGATTTCAAACTTCCAGGGTGAACGCTGAGGAAACCTCTGGGGTGGTGCACACAAGCTTCCTGTCATCTTCCTTCATAGGATTTAGAGTGGGCTTCTTGGACTGCCTGAAGCTCAGCCTTATGGTACATGAGACAACTCGGTGGTCTGACCCAACACTTGAAAATGATGAATAGGCCTGACAGTTCATAGTACTGTTACTCCACTCTTTGCCTCTCACCGCACGCCAAGCAGAACCCAGTAGAACCAGAGCAGCCACAGGAGACCCAGTCTACAGCCACACGGGACCCAGAGCTGGTCCCCACGTAGCACAAGCATTCTCGAGCTGCTGCCTCATTGCAAGAGAGAGAGGATAATTCCCCAGACGTGGGTACAGCCACTCCAAGCTTGACACCGCAGAGAGAACACAACACAGAGAGAGGGCACAAACCGGACTCGCCTCCGATCCTCGCCTGGCATTAGCCTCAAGGAGCTGCCGTGGAGCAGCAGGAGAGGTAATTTGTGGCCAAAAGGGACCCCGGTGAATGACGACAACCCAGAGTGCATCCCATCACCGGCGACAGTGACACATCGCCGTGACCACAATCAGCACCAGGTAAAGGGGCAAGAGGCCAAACTCATCTTGTATCCTCGCACAGCATCAGCCTCAAAGAGCCACCACAGCACTGCAGGATAGACAGTTCGTTGTCCAGCAGGACCCAGCAGAGCAATGCCAATCAAGGACACATCCTGCCACCGTCATGAATGGCACGCTGCCACAACAGCAACCAGCATCAGGGACAAGAGAGCAGCAGTGCTGGGTGCAGCCAAACCGATCGCTGCTCGTGCTACTTGATTTGGTTCGGGTCCAACAATCCAACCGCCTGGACCCACAGATTGTCCCATCATCGCAGATGACAACTATTGCACAGTTGGGGCCAGACGCCTTCTAGGTGGTCAATGGTTCGAGATGGCACGCCAGCCATCTGCGAAAGGTAAGAGCAGCTACCCCAGATCGAGACACAATTCTAGAGCCGACCCAGCTGGTGTGGGACCCAGGCTGGGACTTTGCTGAGAAGCGAGCCATGATACCAGCGAGGTGGCACCCAGGTCTGCTGCAGCTGGTGCCTCCAGGGGTGCGCCCAATGCGGGCTTGCCTGAGGCCCCTGAAGTTGAACTATAACAATGACTCTGTTTTTCAATGTTTAGACAGAGTATGGTTGATTACAGTGGCAGAATAACCTACTCAAACGTGTAAGGTCTACCGGCAGTCTACCCGGTGGCCCAGGTTCTGTTTGCCTTTGTTTGTTAAAAAAATAAAGCTGCTGTGAGTTAAGAGTGTTCATAGTGTTTACTTGGCCTTCTCGGGGGGGGGGGGCACAGCTTACAACAGACTGCGCGGACGTGATGATGGATGCATGAGTGACGTCATCACGCCATGCCTGTTTAAGGGGACTGTTGGTGGGAGACAGCCTCTTTGGCGCTCCTCCTCTAGCCTGCTACTGGCCTGTATCACTTCTCTGTTAGCTTGTTGCTACTAGTTCATTGTTCAATAAAGTCACCATTGAGCACAGCCACCGTCTCCGCTGTCCCTGTTTTCCAGACATAACACCATGGTCTCCTGTGGGGGGGTGCTTCGGGAGTATGGGGTACCAGGATTGTTGCTACAAGCTATCCAGTCTCTATAAGACCATTGCAAGAATTTGGTTCATATTGCCAACACCCAGTCAAACTCGTTTCCGGTGAGAGTTGGAATCTGCTATGGCAGGCCTTTGTCACTGATCCTGTTCATAATTTTTATGGACAGGATTTCTAGGCATAGTCAAGAAACGGAGGATGTTTTGTTCGGTGACCACAGGATCTCATCTCTGCTGTTTGCAGATGATGTCGTCCTGCTGGCTTCATCAGGCAATGACCTACAGGTCTTACTGGGACAGTTTGCTACTGATTGTGAAGTGGCTGGAAGAATTGTCTGGTAAATGTAAAACTGGCAACTTTTTTCAAAAAGAGAAGTTTTTTCTTTTTTTCTTTTGCAAAACTTTTTCTTTGATATTTGCGATTTTTTTCTTTATTCTAACATATTTGCAGATTTTTGAAAAATTTACCACTTTTCTCATAAATTTGTGAGTCTTGTTCCTCTCACTGGTGCCACTGCTACAGAGTAGCAGGATTGCCTGTAATTTCCCAGTTTGGGATCAATAAAGTCCATCCATCCATCCATCTATCTATCTATCTATCTATCTCAGGGGTGTCCAATCATGTGCCATGGAGGGCCAAGGCCCTGCAGGTTTTCTCTTCTACCCAGTCTCTTCAGCAGGTGTTTTCACTGATGAATGAATGAATGAATCTTTATTTCAGATAGATTACATTAAAAGATTAAAAGAAAGGAACAGAATAATTTAACAAGGGGAAAAAATCCAACAAGGTCAAATTAAACAATAACTCCTCGGATTATACAATTCAACATAAGTTATCTGAAATGGGTGATGGCTGAAGCCACAGCTTATATTGCCCACCCATGTTCCATCTAAGAATTCAAAAATAAAATAAAATAAAAGTGATTATAAATCAGAACAAAGCTAAGACAAAACGTGACAAAACAAGTCTAAGCAACAGCACAACACAGACTGGATATAATAATCCTTATGTGATTTTACATGTTGTTTTGTATATATGTTTGGAGTATTTCTTCCTTTAGTTTTTGTTTAAATTGTCCAAGTGTTGTACATGATTTTAATTCAGGTCCAAAAGCGTTCCACAGTCTGACTCCTTGCACTGAGACACAGTGTTGCTTGGTGGTAGTTCTCACTGAAGGTTTTTGAAATATACATGTTCCTCTGAAATGATATTGTTTCTCCCTTTTTTGGAACAACTTTTGGATATTTGCGGGCAATGACAGATTCTTCACTTTAAACATCATTACTGCAGTTTTAAAATCAACCAGCTCTTTCAACTTGAGAGCTTTTAATTTAAGAAAAAGTGGGTTTGTTGGTTTCCTGCAAGCAGCTTTGTTTATTATTCTAATAGCTCTCTTCTGAAGCATAAAGACTGGATATATGTTTGTTTTATATGTATTTCCCTATACTTCAGTACAATATGTCATGTATGGGCGTATTAATGAATGATACAAGGTATATAGTGTGGGTTGATTCAGCAAATATTTCACTCTGTGCAGTATTGTGATTGATTTGGATATTTTACCTTTAATATAATTAATATGTGACTTCCAACACAGTTTATTATCAATTATTACTCCAAGGAATTTAATTTCAGATACCCTTTCAATCTCTACACCATTTACACTGAGTTTAGATACTGAGTTGTTGTGATGGTTGTTAACCATGGCTTGTCAACAAATTTCTGTTTAAGCTTTTTCTTTAATAATGGACATTTTTTTTCATAAAGAGCGGTTACAATGTTCATGAATGTATCATAGGCTTCATTTACATCTGATACATAGACTTTTGTCCAGTCTTGCTTTAGCAGGTCTTCTTTAAAAGAACTGATTGTATTTTGTGATTTGTATCTGAAAGATTTTAAAGTTTTTTCTGTATTGGCCCCCGTGTGGCCATGGATAAGTGCGAAGACTGGCAGATGGTCACATGTCATTTATCAATAATCCACTTTCTATTTTCTTATCAATAATATTAACAAACAGGCTGTCAATAAGTGTAGCAGTGTGGTCTGTGATTCTACTGGGATGTGTTATTGTGGGATATAGACTCATGCTGTACATAGAATTCATGAACTCTGTAATTACATTTTGTTGAAATGGATTTACCACAGATTACAACCATTTTCTTATTAGTTATATTATTGTACAGCTCGACTAACTTATCTCTGAATGTCTCAATGCAAGTTCCCGACATTCTATATATTCAACTTATAATTAAATTTTTTGTTTTATCTTGGTCAATCTCAACAGTAACACATTCCAGAATCCTTGGGAGTGCAAAGGACATTCCATTTACAAGTTTACACCTATACAGTTCATCAATATACAGTGCAACACCACCATCCTTTTTTTGAGATCTGTTAATATGAAACATCTGATATCCCTCTATTGCCATCAGGGGAGCCTGCTCTTCATTGAGCCAAGTTTCAGAGACTGCAATAGCTGTAAATTTTCTATCTAGCTGTTTTAAATAGTCCTGAATCTGTGGAAAGTTTTTCTTAAGACCTGCTGTTAAAGTGTATTATTGATAGCTTACCATCTACTTGCACTTGACTTTTGAATTGCTTTTCAGTGTAATATTCACAGTGATTATGAACATTATTGAAGAAGTGGTTATCAGGATCAATATCATTCTTCATCTCTTGTAGTTTATGTTCAGCATAATGAGATATTTTCAGAGTCTGAATTTCCTCTCTGTGTCAAATGACTTCCTCCAATTGGGGATGATTGATGTCTACTAAAGTCAGTCGTGAGTTGTTTTTCTTTTTGTTTTGTTTTGTTTTGTTTTTTAAAGTACATTATCATGTTATGTCACAAAAGGCCTGTTCTTGCCGTGTGTGTGTGTGGATATGGATTATCGTAGTCTCTTGATTTTCTTAATCAGTGTTTATCTATATTTATTTAAGTCAGTGAGCTCTCTTATTATTATGGCTTTTGCTTCCCCAGGTGTTCCATTTAGTTTAATCCATACTCTACAGTTTCTTGTCCATGTTGCCTGTATCTTGTTTTGTCTTTTAAGCATCCGTGCTTGCCGTGCTATTTCAGCATTAGTCTTTGTTAAATGTTCATTTAGGTAAACTTCTGTTCCCTGTAGCTTTCTGGCCTGCCTCAGTATGTCATTTTTTACTCTTCTGTTCACAAAAAAGCGCATCACAATTGATTTCTTTGTTTTATTATCCTTCCTGGGTAGTGTATGACAGGCTGAAATTGCATTTACATCAACCTTTACAGTATGTTTCTGCTTTCAAGAAACTGAAGCACCTGGTTTTCCAAGGAGACTGATTCACTTGGGGGAGCCTCCTCACCTTTCATTCCTGCTGTAGCATGAGCATATGATTGATATTTAATGTCTACTCCACTAATGATTAAATCATCCATACGAGTATATTGTTCAAGATCCTCGATGTGTTGCTCCAAGTCTGCAATTTTTTTGGCTCTTTCCTTAATTGTTAATTTCAGCTCTCAGACCTCCTCCATTAGCCCTAATAATTTGGACTGTTGACTGGCCACTTTGGTAAGTTCTTCTGACGAGAAGTTCAGAGATTTTTTAACCTCTTCCATTTCCTCTTCCTTTGGTGGCATTTTGTACTGACATGATGATAGCAGGATAATTTCAGCTGGTGTTGCCGGTATCTGGTCCTGCTGACCTCAGATCCAGCTGGGGCCTCAGCTAGCCCCTCCACTGCTAGCCCCGCCGCTGTAGTTGAGCTCCGATCCAGCTGGGGCCTTGGTTAGCTCCTCAGCTGATCTCCGCTGCCTACCGCCGCTGTAGTTGCACTCTGAACCGGCTCCTATCCAGCTGGGGCCTCGGTTAGCTCCTCCACCAAGCCCCGCCGCTTACCGCCGCTGCAGTTGAGCTCTGATCTGGCTGGGGCCTCAATTAGCTCCTCTGCTGAGCTCCGCCGCCTACCACCGTTGTAGTTGAGCTCCGATCTAGCTCCTATCCAGCTGGGGCCTCGGTTAGCTCCTCCGCCGAGCCCCAATCACAAGATTCTAAGAATCTGTGTGAGGGAGGCTCAGCCGTCATCATACCGGGCCGATGCCGGGTCAGTGAGAAGAACTGGGGACAGAGTTGCTCCTTTGTGTCAGTGTTAGCTATGACTAGCTGTAGCGTTAGCTCTGAGGCTAGTTAGTGGTTAGCTCCGGGTGAAGCAGACTACCACAGCCAGCACGTGTTTCCCGGTGCCGACTGATCAGCAATTAGTGGGAAGAAATTTAGTGAAATCACCTGTTGAAGACGCTGAATGGAAGTCAAACATGCAGGGTCTTGGCCCTCCATGGAATGAGTTTGACACCCATGGGCTAAACTAAGGGAATCAGTATATAGTATGTGTACATGGCCACAATAATACAATAACTGAATAATCAGAAAATAGTAATAATCAGACTTGACATGTTTACATGTACTACAGTAGTCAATTTTTGAAAAAAAAAAAAAACTTGCTTGCATAATTCTGTCAATAGTCGGATTTCTTCTCATAAGCAAATGGTGTAAAACCCCAATTTATTGTTTATTTCCAACATTGTTTCACGGGTCAGGTTGTACTACTACTAAAATGTAACTCCACCTTTTCTCACAGACACTCTTTAGAAGATCAGTGGTTTTGTATTTTCTTTTGTCCTGAAGGTGAAGAATATTCACATCGTTCATGTTACCAAGCAATATGTTTATTTTATTTAACCTTTATTTAGACAGGGGAGGTGTCATGCTCAGGGTGACAACCCTGAGCATGACTTGTGGCTGTTGGGTTTAATTATTGATTATTAATTCCAGCTGATGGATTGAGCCTTGCTCTCCATCAGTCCCACAGCCATGCCTCCTCCTCACCAGGCATCCACCAGCAGTATGGTTCACCACATACACACTCACACACTCATACACGCACACACATTCAAACTCACGCACGCACACACACATTGTTCAATCAGTCACGCACCGGGTGGCCATACAGCTGTGTTCATTTGCCCTCATTCTGGGTTTGTGTATTTATAGGGTAGAATGTGACCAGCTGTTGTGGCAACTTTGCAATGTCAACTCTGGATATCCAGGCTCGCATCGGTTGGTTTTCCCCTGGACTAAAAACGTGTTGTTCCCTCAGAGCCTTGCCCCTCCAACACCTTTGTAAGTCTTTCTTTTGTGCCTTTTCCCTCCGCTCCTGTTTGCTTGGAGCGTGTTAGGCATTCCCTTGACCAATCTAGCTTGTAGCCGGGTGTCTTCCCTTCAGCTGTGACTGTATTTGGACTTTCTCTACATTCACCCATTGTAAATAAACACGTTACTTACTCTGCATTTTGGGCTTGTTGCTATTCCCTATGTTCGCTGCGCAGTTTGCACAGTGAACATGACAGAAAGTTGCCACCAACAAGAGCCCAAGCAGTAAGTAACGTGTTACGCATTTTTTGTGTTTTTTTTTTCATTAACCTGTTCGGAACATGATGTTCTGGTCCAGCTGTTTCCACACAGGCAGAAGTGGACGGCCAACGGGACATCCCAGTGTGGAGGAGGAATGGGCAGCCGCGTCTATCCAGGGCTTCCTGTACTTCGCCAAGGACGCCTATGGCACCAGAGAACAATGGGACTGGCTCAGTGAGGTTCAGGATGTTCTGGCAGCTCACTCGGGCCTCTGGAATTATCCCAAGTATGCCAAATTACTGTCCTCCATCTGCGCGCTTGAACAGGCTTTCCTCGACCTGAAGAGGAGGGCCCTCCGGACAAAGTCCAAACCAAGACGCTCTCCTCCATCGGCAGCCATCTTCTCCACTCCTCTGCCCACCATTCCAAGATGGCAGCCAGCAGGTTGGCATCATCAATGTTACCCAGAATCCTGGAAGAATGATTTTTCCCCATGATCTGCTCCCGCTCCGACACCGAGCCCAGTTACCTCTGCAGCGGATCATCTGTCCCGAGCAGTCCCGTCTGCAGGATCTCCCTCCGTATCCTCTGTGAGGTCTTCTTCCTCGGTTTGTTTGTCGGCAGCAGTGGGGCGCCAGTTTTTTCCACCAGGATCTCCCATTCCTGTGGTGAGAGGGGCGGCTCCCATACCTTCTACAGAGGAGCCTAGCTCCGCCTTTCCCGGACGGATGGGTGAAGACGTCCAAACAGCAGCAGCTGCAATTCACACCACAAACCAGGAGAGCAGGCGAGTACATTTTCATTTGACTCACATTAATAATGAAATGCCTTGCCTGATTCCCAGTAGGGAGGCTCAGGGTAAGCAGTCCCCTGAGCTCTCCCCGCCTGCTGCTGTTAAAAACTGTTCACCAGCCCTCTCTCCTCTTCCCTTGGTGTGCCTGCTGGAACCGGAGCTGAGCAATCTGGATCAGGAGGAGTCAGAGGTCCAGGAGGGATGTCCTCTCACAGCCATGGTGAACCAGGTCCCAGCTGCCACGCCGGAGGAGTCACCAGCATGGATCGTGGCAGCTGGGAGAATTAAGACTGCAGAGACCATCATGCCTGCTGTGGAGGCCGCCACAGCAGAGTCAGCACCCGAGCAGAACCTTGTGGAGGCTGAACCTGAGGAGACATTGCCCAGCTCGCCAAAGTCCTGGATGGTGGTAGAGCTTGAGCTAAGTCAAGTGCTCTCTTTTGTCTTTCCCTTTTCCATAATTGAGCATTTTTGCCTAGCTTTAGGTGAGGAGAGCCAGCTGCAGCCAAACACTGCACCTGAGCTCACCTCGCTGGACTCTGCCGCTGCCGGCGACTCTGACCCTTCCCCCTCTCTTTCTGAGTCCATTTCCAGAGTCTGTGGTCCCAGGCTCACAACCAGAGGTCACCGAAGGTCCGGTTGAGGTGGTTGTTGGGGGCACCCAGTCCCAGTCCAGGGTGCCTGTGATCGATCACCTCCTCGCTTTGGTGCTCATACACGTCGGCTGGACCATGGCCAAGATGGCATTGGGGTCAGCAGTGGCCCAGCCGGGTCCCACCGCAGGTGCAGCAGGGGTCCAGCTGGACTCCATCATGGGTGCAACTATGGCTTGGTCGGGGTCCATCGAGGGTGCAGCAGAGTTCCAGTCCCATGCCGGGACCATCATGGGTGCAGCCGTGCTCCAGTCCCATGCCGGGACCATCATGGGTGCAGCCACGCTCCAGTCCCATGCCGGGACCATCGTGGGTGCAGCCACACTCCAGTCCTACGTCGGGACCACCGGGGGTGCCACAGGACAGTTTGGGGATGCCGGGGTCTTCCTTTCCCTTTTGGAGGCCCTGTGGGTGTTCCTCCTTCTTCTGCCGGGCACCGTCAGGGTCCTTCTCCCTTCGCTGCCAGTGACTGCAGGGTCTCTCTTACCCTGTCTGGCCACCCACCTCTCAGCCTTCCAGTGGGTAGGCCACTGCCTCATCTACCCCTCCAGTCCTGGTGGCACAATCGTGTGGGCAGGCCATCAGAAGGATTAGGGTCCCGGGTCAAGTGGCCCTTTTTCTCTGGCAGGCCGCCTGATACTGTTCTGCAGGCCACCTACTGGCCCTGGGATTTTAGCCAGCCCCCTGAACTTCCGGCAACCTGCTGAGCCTTGGACTCTGTCTGCCCCCCCGAACGGTGGGACCCTTGGGGGTGGGGTGGGTTAATTAGTTTTGGGGTTGAGGAGTGTGCTGCCATTGTGTTGTTTTGTGGCGTTCCCCATCTTTGATTGATCCCTCCTAACCTGTTTCCCCCCACCTCCCGCCCTGGTTTGGTGTGTTGGTCTTTTGGGTGGGGGGCTGGGGTTTCGTTCTTTGCTTTGATGGTATGGTGGGTGTCTGGTCTCGATCCCTTGAGCGGGGGGCACTGTCATGTTCGGGGTCATCACCCCGAGCATGACTTGTGGCTGTTGGGTTTAATTATTGATTATTAATTCCAGCTGATGGATTGAGCCTTGCTCTCCATCAGTCCCATAGCCATGCCTCCTCCTCACCAGGCATCCACCAGCGGTATGGTTCACCACATACACTCATGCACACACACACACATACACACACAATCACATTCACACTCACGCACGCATACACACATTGTTCAATCAGTTACGCACTGGGTGGTCACACAGCTGTGTCCATTTGCCCTCATTCTGGGTTTGTGTATTTATAGGGTAGAATGTGACCAGCTATTGTGGCAACTTTGCAAGGTCAACTCTGGATATCCAGGCTCGCATTGGCATTCCCTTGACCAATCTAGCTTGTAGCCGGGTGTTTTCCCTTCAGCTGTGACTGTATTTGGACTTTCTCTACATTCACCCATTGTAAATAAATACGTTACTTACTCTGCGTTTTGGGCTCGTTGCTATTCCCTATGTTTGCTGCGCAGTTTGCACAGTGAACATGACAGGAGGTCTACTGAGAGGCAACCTCTCTTTTTCAAGGACACCCTGTTCACATTCACACCTGGAAGCAGTCTATTACAGCCACAGACTGACCTGTTGCCACTGAGCAGCTCCACTGGAGTAAGTTAAGGGCCTTGCTCAAGGACACCACAGTGGGGTTGATGAGGGTGGGTCAAACACTACTATGTCATTTGTCCCACTCAGATCTGATCCTGCCTCCAGGGACTGAACCAGCGACCCTCCAGTCACCAGTCCACATCCCTAACCATTCAAGTCCTGGCCAGGTCATACCAAAGACCATATATAAATGGTACTTCCCACCTTCTAGCTTGGTGCTCAGCGTAAGAGAATGAGAGAAGAAGTTGTTTGTGGCAGGGCCTTGCATGGCAGCAACCCCTCTGATTAACATTGTAGATAGGAGAAATGTAATTTTGTTCTACTGTACATGATTGGCTGTATGGACTGAATGACAACAGAGATGGCTTCTTCTTCTATATCAGATTAAAAGATATATATAAATCTGAATGATCTGATTTCTCATAATCCAATAATTTATCTGATAGAAAGTATCAGATTTGCTTTTTACATGACAATCAGGTAACCCCAGAAATATGACTGTAATTAGATTATTACTGTGCATGTGGACACAACCACGGTGATGCGGCAAAAAGTCAATCTGAATAAGAAACTTCAAATCAAAACAATCAATTCAATCAAAACAAAACTTGTCAAGGTGGTCCCAGACCCTGTTGTAGAGGTTTTACTTGTAAGATTTTATGGGCTAAACAAAAACAAAAAAAAGTAAAGGCAGCTGTTGTGGGAAGGGTAATTTAATTTGGAGTTTTAATGGGGATCAGAATGGATGACGAAGACAAGCTGTGTAACGACAACCAGAGGTCTGCAGCATCTGTCTGACCATAACCCCATGTCAGCTGCTGCCCTTCACCTCAGCGTCTTCTTAAGTCTTTAGTATGCTTTTCGCTTTGTTTACGACTGTGTGTGTGCTGTCGGTCGCTCTCCTCCTAGGAGGGGGAGAGGTGAGGTGCCAACCCGGTCCTCAGTAGGCCCACCAGGAGTACAGGCTTTCATTAGCACTCTGTAATTAGGAACAGATGCAATTTGCAGCACTGCACTCGGCTCTCACACTGGCTCAGACACACATGGAGGCCCACTGACACACACTGTATTTCCTTTACTTACACAGGCCTTTGCCCGCTTTCACCTCCAGCAAACTCACAGCCCAACGAATGGGCCAATTAAAATTTACAGCATGTTTTTCCTCAGCGTTGTTGGTACATATAGGCTAACAATGTATGCAGGGAAAAACAGATTTGTCCTAATGCAATTTATATATTAAAGACTTTTTCAGGACACTAAAATCTATGAGAGAAACTGAAATATTTTATTAGTATGTTATTTCTTCAAGTTACATTACAGCAAACTAAAACTACAAACAATAAATGCTGAGCTTCAGTATGTGTGTGCAAGGTCAATGTGTGCGCAGTTCCTGCAATGTCCACTAGAGACTGACCCACTAAGTTACTCAACCCCCAGAGACTCCATGTTAAAATGTCCAAATTGAGCTATGAAAGTTAACATGTTTAAAGTAACATCTTTACAGACTTCCCTCTATAGTTTATTTTCTTTCAGTAACAACACCACATAGTGTGATTTTATAGTTTAAATGGACCAGCATATCATTCAACACAGCTGAGCAGAGTTCTGGATTTCTGGACTGTGTTTGCAAGAGTGGTGCTGTTTTGATATCTGGAAAAAAAAATTGCAACCCTGTATTTACATTTTCATAAGGTCTATTACTTAGCACTAATTTGCAGCTGCATGTGTCAGCATGCTGGACCCATACAGTCCATGGATGTGCAGTGGATCGGCAGTCTCCGCTAAAAAAAACCCGTACAATTGCACAGTTTTTTCACTCCGAGAAAACGTGCATAGACGCGGAAAAAAAGTTTATCATGTGCAGTGGATACATGGTGTTTACACCTTTTAAGAAATGTGTCTGCTGGCACCATAACGTTTGTCTGCCACTTTCTCTTTCACTTGCGAAGTGTTGGTTAGAGTTACAACTGACGATTATTTTAGTAGTCGACTAATCTAATGACTATTTTTTAATTAGTCAACTAATCGTGATTATTTCTCTCATGTCCGCCATCTCTGCTTCCTGTTGGCACAGCTCCTGTTCGGGGCTCTAGGTCATGTTTTACCTCACCTGTTTAAGCCTGCACCCCTGTGAAAATCACTTTGTTGTCAGTCTCTGCCTTAATATAATGTAGCCTATTATAAAAAGTTCCCATAGCTAAATAACATAATGACCCATCAAACATGAGTTGGAAACTTGAACTTGACAGCTTAATCAGAAGTATTTGGAGCAACACAATTAAATAATAGATGTTAAAGTGCAGTCTTTTAACCCCCATGATAAAGTGTAAAAACTCAAATAGCAGCCTCTGCTACTCTATAAAGGGCTGTTTGACTCTGCATGTTCAAAACAATCTTGAGTAATATCCAACTCCATTAAAGTAAAAAAAAAAAAGAAAACAAGCTAGTCCATCTTGTTTGAAACCTTGCTGGGTCTAGAAGGTTAAGAGTTTAATTAGGCTTCAGATGAAAATAAAAGAACTTCTTCCAGCCCAAAATAAGTTTACAAACACTTTAAATATCAGTGCAGGAATGTGAACCTTCACTACACATATAGTGAAATATTTAAGCTGTTTTTATTTATTTGTGATAATTATGGTTATCTTTTTAAATTAAATTACAACTCATGGCATTCTATTTTACCGAGATCCACTAATATTCAGAATGAAGGCTGATATTACCGTGACAAAAATGTAAGTTAAGTTAATCCCTTCCACAACATGTGGGACACCATATGGTGTATAGGGGCGGTGCCTATGTCCGTTTCACTGACCCTAGGCCACACACTGAGAAGTGAAAGCTACGGCGGGGGGGGGGGGGGGATCAGTCCTCTGGGTAGCTCTGTGCGTTAATTTTCCTTTCCCCATTCTATTATGCTGAGCACCAAGCTAGAAGGCGGAAAGTACCATTTTTATATGGTCTTTGGTATGACCCGGCTGTGATTTGAACCCACAACCTCCCAGTTATGGGGTGGATGCTCTACCAACTAGGCCACCACTCCGGTGTGACAATAACAGAGAAGATGAAAAGAGTAAGTTGCTCTGGTAATTTACTCCTTTACTACAGTTTTTATTTGTTTTGTATACTTTATTAATCCCAGAGGGAAATTCAGGGCATCCACGTGGATGGATGAGGCAGCCACTGTGTGGCGCCAATCCCTTCACACACACATTCACACCTAGGGCCACTTTAGAGTCTCTAATTAACCTAACCTGCATGTTTTTGGCCTGTAGGAGGAAACCCATGCAGACACGGGGAGAACATGCAAACTCCACACAGAAGGGTCACCAATTGTGAGGGGGTGGGATCAAACCCACGGCCTTCTTACTGTGCTGCCACAGTGCTAACCACTGCTCCACCGAGCTTCCCGAGTTAACACATTATCCAGCATATCTGAAGCAGCTGAGCAGTCAGCAATGATCATCCAAGAGAGCTCAGTGTCCAACAGCAGGTAAACTGTTTAAATAGCACGTACTGATAGTGTGGTCAGAGAGTTTCTCATTGAAAATAAGAAGTGCTAACTTTACTTGCTAACCTTACCGGCACAGTGTTTAGAAGTGGCCCAGAGTACTACAGAGGTCCACTGACAGGTGGCCGGAGATGGGGGAACGGAGAGGAGGAGGAGGGAATGGTCGCATCGCTGAAGTGCAGCTGACATCCGGCACCACACGAGTCGGCTGCCTTTTTGCAACAGCGCCTCAATTCTAAGTTTTTCTTCTTGTTTTCTAATTACTATCTGTCTTTTTCAGGTCAAACTTTCTGATCCGGTGACACCTTATCCATCACGGCACACAGCTCGCCGCACTGGTGCTGATATCAGTCTGATACTCGTCTCATATCCCAAATGTCTCCCGAGCCGGCGACCAAAGCCATTGTTTACAACAGGAGAGGGTACAGCAGGAATCAGCTGTTAGCACTTAACCGCCCCACGGTGCTAATGCAAAAACTCGACATACCAAGAGAAATCAGACGGAAATGGCACGGATGTCAGGCTGGAGTAAGACGACGAGCGAGGAATACAAGGTACAGACCCGTCCTTCCATCCGTTATCATGGGGAATGTACAGTCACTACTTAATAAGACAGACGAGCTAGCGGCCATGTCCCGTTACAAGAGCGCCTTCAGAGAGATTAGTATGATGTTGTATACTAAGACATGGCTAACAGAACTAGCAACAGATGCTAACATCGAACTGGAGTGTTGCAATACGGGCAGACCGGACACCAGACAGTGGGAAGACAAGGGGTGGAGGGGTGATAATGTATGTGAACAACAGATGGTGTAATCCTGGGCACATCATGGTTAAAGAGCAACACTGCAGCAAAGACACTGAGTTGCTAGCTGTTAGCATGCGGCCTGTATACCTCCCTAAGGAATACTCACACGTGATCTGCATTGTTATTTATGCAAATCAGTCTGCGAACGCTGGGGCAGCGCATGATATCATCCACTCAGTCACTTGCAGACTTCTGACAGAACACCCAGATGCTCTCCTCCTCATCTCGGGTGATCTTAACCAGACTTCATTGTCCTCCATTCTGCCCACGTTCACCCAGTATGTCACGTGCCACACCAGAGACAATAAAACACTGGACTTATTCTGTGCAAATACTAAGGAGGCGTACACCTCATCGCCGCTCCCCCCGCTCGGGAGATTGGATCACAACTTGGTTCACCTCCTGCCTGTGTACAAACCCCTAGTACACAGACAACCTCCTGTTACCCGCACATTGAAAGTATGGTCTGTGGAGGCAATGGACGCGCTAAAGGACTGTTTTGAAATCACTGCATGGGAGCAGCTCTGTGATCCACATGGTGAGGACATCGACAGCCTCACACACACCATCACAGACTACATCAACTTCTGTGTGGACAACACCGTACCCACCAAGACCATACGGTGTTGCTCAAACAACAAACCCTGGATCAACCCAGGGATAAAGTCCCTACTGAAAGAAAAGAAAAGGATCTTCAGGTCGGGAAACAGGGAGAAGCTGAAGTTCGTACAGAGGGAGCTAAGAAGGAAGATCAGGGAAGGCAAGGACAGCTACAGGAAGAAAATGGAGGACAAGCTGCAACAGAGTGACATCAGCGGGGTCTGGAGAAACCTCAAAACCATCTCTGGGCTCCAGAATACCTCCTCTGAGGCCATGGGAGGCAGGGAGTGGGTGGACAACCTGAACCTGTTTATTAACAGGTTTGACCAACCGCCCTCCCCTCCGTCTGCGCACCAACCACCGCTGCCTCTACTGTCATCTAGTACTGCTGTCCACCCCCCCCAACACCCCCCCCCACTCCCAGCATACAGCCCCCCTGCCCCAACCTGACCCTCACTAAGCCCCAGGTGAGGGCGGAGCTGAGGAAGATCAAGGCGAGGAAGGCCTCGGGTCCGGACTGCATCAGTGCAAAGCTCCTCAAGTCCTGTGCAGACCAGCTGTGTGGGATTGTGGAGCACATCTTCAACCTGAACCTGAAGCTGGGGAGGGTACCACAGCTGTGGAAAACATCCTGTGTGGTACCCGTACCAAAGACTTCCCACCTCAGAGACTTGAACAGCTACAGACCAGTGACCCTCACATCTCACCTGATGAAGACCCTGGAAAGGCTGTTCCTTGCCCACCTCCACCCCCTGGTGAGACCAGCGATGGATCCACTCCAGTTCACCTACCAGCATGGCATCGGGGTGGAGGATGCAGTGATCTTCCTTCTACACCGTTCCCTGTCTCACCTGGAGAAGTCTGGCAACACGGTGAGGATCATGTTCTTTGACTTCTCCAGTGCTTTCAACACCATCCAACTGGTGATCCTGAAGGACAAGCTAGGGGGAGACCAGCATCTGTCATCGTGGATCCTGGACTACCTCACTAACTGGCCACAGTTTGTGAGAACCCAGGATTGTGTGTCCGATACTATCATCTGCAGTACGGAGGCCCCCCAGGGAACAGTTCTGGCTCCCTTCCTGTTCACTCTTTATACTGCGGACTTTTCACACAACACACCACACTGCCATCTACAGAAGTTCTCTGATGACTCTTCGATCGTCAGCCTCATCTCCGATGGAGATGATGCAGAGTACAGAGGACTTATCCAGGACTTTATGGACTGGTGCCATCGGAACTGCCTCCAGATCAATGCGAGGAAAACTAAGGAACTGGTGGTGGACTGCCACAGGCGAGGACAACCCCTCACAGCACCAGTAAACATCCAGGGAGCAGACATTGAGATGGTGACATCCTACAAGTACCTGGGTGTTCATTTGAACAATAAACTGGACTGGTCACACAATACCGACGTGCTCTACAAGAAGGGACAGCGCAGGCTGTTCCTCGTGAGGAGGCTCAGGTCTTTTGGTGTACAAAGGGTGCTCCTGAAGACCTTCTACGACTCGGTGGTAGCATCAGCCATCACATTTGGAGTGGTCTGCTGGGGCAACGGCATCACGGCAGCCGACAGGAAGAGACTGAAAAGACTGATCAAGAAAGCTAGCTCTGTCCTGGAGCAGCACCTCGACCCAGTGGAGGAGATAGGAGAGAGGAGGATGTGGCTAAGCTGTCATCTCTGCTGGAGTCCAAGTCCCACCCCATGCAGGACACACTGAACGCCCTGAGGAGCTCATTTAGCAATAGGCTGCACCATCCTAGGTGTGCGACCAAGAGGTTTCGCAGGTCCTTCCTACCTATGGCTGTCAGACTTTATAACCTAAGCAGGGCTGCTCGAAGAGGCTGTACAAAAAACTTTACGACCTAATAAGTACTGAATGCACAAAACGTAACAAACTTGCACAATAATGGTCCCCTAGGCTGACTCAAATGCGAAATATGCTGTATGGGTACATATTCATACTATGTGAGGTAACTGATTAGACCGTTATGCTGTTTATTCCATCTAGCTACAATGCTCCGCGCTGTGTATACTTCTGTGTACATATGTTTATTCACTGCTCTTATTATCTTATCTTCTAAATTATTGCTCTGAGTGTTACTATCCCTGTGCTGTTGCAATCCTGGAATTTCCCCATTGTGGGACTAATAAAGGCTTATCTTATCTTATCTTATCTTATCTTATCTTATCTTACCTTACCTTATATGACAACTCTGCTTTACAGTTTACATTTAACTTGTTTCACTTATTTATTTTTGGTAAAATCCTCCAATACTTTGGCCTTCTCCGTGATTTTTCTCCATGTCGCCATGATGCATTCTTCTTTTTCTTCACTGGAATACTCACTTAAACTGAACATTTCCACAGCATGCATATAAACTTGAAAAGTAAACAATTCGTCGACAATAAAAATCTGCATCAACAAATTTTTATGAGCAACGTTACTGACAACGTCAACTAATCCTTGAAGCCCTAGAGTTGGTTGAAACCACAAGTTACTAACCGCCCACCATGCCCACCCATGAAGCCTTTATAAAACAGGTATTGTTTTGCTGTTGTCTTGACTCTGTAACATTTCTAACATTCTCACACGATTTCAGACCTTCTGTGCTTAAACGGGTCATTTTTTTCCCTGGTGATTTTTGCGCCATTTTCATGTAACTTTTTTGTTAGTTTGCAGCCCTTTGCATAAGCAGTACGATCTGTGTTTTTCCACTTTTCCTCTGGTGCACTCCTGGTGCACAATTTGGGCTTCTCGTGTCTCGTCCTTTCATTCCTCCACAATATATACATACAGACGTGGACAAAATTGTTGATACCCCTCTGTTAATGAAAGAAAAACCCACAATGGTCACAGAAATAACTTGAATCTGACAAAAGTGGTAATAAATAAAAATTCTAGGAAAATTAACCAATGAAAATCAGACAGTGCTTTTGAATTGTAGTTCAACTGAATTATTTTAAAAAACAAACTCATGAAACAGGCCTGGACAAAAATGATGGTACCCCTAGAAAAGATTGAAAATAATGTGACCATAGGGACATGTTCAACCAAGATGTGTCCTCTAATTAACATCACAGGTGTGTCTACACACTTGTAATCAGTCATTCGGCCTATTTAAAGGGTGACAAGTAGTCACTGTGCTGTTTGTTGACATGGTGTGTACCACACTAAACATGGACCAGAGGAAGCAAAGGAGATAGTTGTCTCAGGAGATTAGAAAGAAAATTATAGACAAGCATGTTAAAGGTAAAGGCTATAAGACCATCTCCAAGCAGCTTGATGTTCCTATGACTACAGTTGCACATATTATTCAGAAATTTAAGATCCACAGGACTGTAGCCAACCTCCCTGGACGTGGCCGCAGGAGGAGACGGATAATACGAACGGTAACAAAAGAGCCCAGAACAACCTCTAAACACATTCATGGTGAACTCCAAGGTCAAGGGACATCGGTGTCAAATCGCATCATCCGTCGTTGTTTGAGCCAAAGTGGACTTCATGGGAGACGAACAAGGAGGACAGCACTGTTGAAAACAAATCATAAAAAAGTCAGACTGGAATTTGCCAAACTACATGTTGACAAGCCACAAAGCTTCTGGGAGAATGTCCTATGGACAGACGAGACAAAACTGGAACTTTTTGACAAGGCACATCAGCTCTATGTTAACAGACGCAAAAATGAAGCATACCAAGAAAAGAACACTGTCCCTACTGTGAAACATGGAGGAGGTTCTGTTATGTTCTGGGGCTGCTTTGCTGCATCTGGCACATGATCTCTTGAATCTGTGCAGGGTACAATGAAATCTCAAGACTATCAAGGTATTCTAGAGAGAAATGTGCTGCCCAGTGTCAGACAGCTTGGTCTCAGTCGCAGGTCATGGGTCTTGCAACAGGATAATAAGATAAGATAAGATAAGCCTTTATTAGTCCCACAATGGGGAAATTCCAGGATTGCAACAGCACAGGGATAGCAAAACTCAGAGCAACAATCAGAAGGCAAGAAAAAAAACAAGAGCAGCGAGTATACATATGTACATATAAACATAAATATATAGACACACAGTGCGGAGCATTGTAGCTATTTGGAATAAATATATAAATATATAAACACACAGTGCGGAGCATTGTAGCTGGATGGAATAAATATATGAATATATAAACACACACAGTGCAGAGCATTGTAGCTAGATGGAATAAATATGTAAATATATAAACACACACAGTGACCCAAAACACAGCTAAAAACACCCAAGAATGGCTAAGAGCCAAACATTGGACTATTCTAAAGTGGCCTTCTATGAGCCCTGAGCTAAATCCTATTGAACATCTGTGGAAGGAGCTGAAACATGCCGTCTGGAGAAGGCACCCTTCAAACTTGAGACAACTGGGGCAGTTTGCTCATGAGGAGTGGGCCAAAATACCTGCTGAGAGGTGCAGAAGTCTCATTGACAGTTACAGAAATCGTTTGATTGCAGTGATTGCCTCAAAAGGTTGTGCAACACAATATTAAGCTAAGGGTACCATCATTTTTGTCCAGGCCTGTTTCATGAGTTTGTTTTTTAAAATAATTCTGTTGAACCACAATTCAAAAGCACTGTCTGATTTTCATTGGTTAATTTTCCTAGAATTTTTATTTATTACCACTTTTGTCAGATTCAAGTTATTTCTGTGACCATTGTGGGTTTTTCTTTCATTAACAGAGGGGTACCAACAATTTTGTCCACGTCTGTATATATTGTAACATCTCTGTGGAATCTACTGGATATTTTGGACAGTTTTTACATTTTTCCTCCGTTCTTCAGTTTGAATATCTTCATTTGTAAAGGACATTTCAAGGTAAGACAGCTGTGTTTTATATTAAACTATTTTCCTTCTTGAAATACTCTTAACTTTAATGTTATGTGTGTTTTAAAGTTGCTCGTTTGCAATAAGTCGCTGCCATCCGTTTCAAAGTGAAACGCCGTTTCCACATTGTTGAAGCCATGCACAGTTTAAATGACACCAACAGCCGGTTTAACCTTTGGATTATTTTAGCGACTTTGAGCCTTTCGTGGTATACTGACTTGGCCGTTTTATACAAAGGTGGACTCTTCAACACTTGAGACTTTTAATTGGAACAGCAACCTCTTAAAGACAAAGCCAAAGCAAAATTTTAACATTTTTGTATGGAATCTGGTCCATCCCATGAATAGTACTTGGAATGTTTGAGTGCAGGTGATCTTGCAGGCTGAACTTCACTAAGGAATCCAAAGATATTTGTTCTTAAATGCCAAAAACATGCAAGTTAGGTTAATTGGTATCAAACTGGGGATTCTAAATTGTCCTTAGGTATGAATGTGAGCGTGAATGGTGGTCTGTCTCTCTGTGTTGGCCCTGCGATGAGACTGGCGATCTGTCCAGGGTGTACCCTGCCCCCGCCCAAAGATGCTGGGATAGGCTCCAGCTCCCCTGTGACCCGAAAAGGATTAAGCGGAAGAAGATGAATGAATGAATGAATGCTCCCAGTTGTATTCAGATTGACTGTTTTTAGTTCAAGTTTTAATTAAGTTGGTTGCAAACACTCTGCTTGTTTGAACTAAGATCTAAATGTGATCAAATGAAATCGTATGTTAAACAGTATATTGTATGATATAGTGTAGTTAGAAATGTACTTTAAGTCAGTTAACATTATTCTTAAAATGATGTTTTAAAAACTCCAAGCAATCAGAAAGTGGCCATAAGGACTGGAAGAGAAGCGAAAAAAAAAAGCAAAATTTAAAACAACGTGTCATGGGTTTAAGTGTCCCCTGAAGTTTGCTTCCTGAAATTGTGATTTAGATTAACCATTATAGACTTCAGTAAAGCCTTCGATACTGTTTCGTGACAAGGACTTTGGCAGGTACTCAAGAAATATGGTTGTACAGAGAAGTTTGTCAGCCTGATCGAGGCACTCCATACAGGTATGCAAGCAAACGTGGCAATGAGTGGTTCAGTATCTAAAGACTTTTCAGTAAGCAACGGGGTGAAACAAGGGTGTGTGCTGGCGCCTACACTCTTCTCGCTATAGCTGGCAGCCATGATTGAGGTGGCCTTCAAAGATACTTCAGAAGGAGTATACATTCAAACAAGGAAAGAAGCAGACTTGTTCAGTGTGGCTCTAGTTGCACACAGTGTGGAAGATATGCTATCTTTAGTGGAGAAATTTGCAAGAGCAGCTAGCCAATTCAGCCTCCAAATCAACATCAAGAAGACAGAGTGCCTTTATCAACCACCAAAGTTCCAGTTATCAACACCACTACCAGAAGAAATCAGCATTGGTACAGAGCCACTAGTCAAGTGCAAGACTTTCAAGTATCTAGGGAGTACTGTTTCAGAGAATGCTAGGCTGGAGGATAAATTACCTCTCAGAATTGGAAGAGCGAGCGCTGTGTTTGGAAACTTGAGGGAGAGACTGTGGAACAATCGACATGTGTCTATCCGTATGAAATGCAAAGTGTACAGAGCAACAGTACTGGCTACTCTATTGTACGGCACTGAAACTTGGACTATCTACAGAGTGCAGGTAAAGAAATTCCACGCGTACATGATGAGACACCTTCGAGCCATAATGAACATCTCATGGAAAGACAAGATAACCAACACAGAAGTGTTGAAATGAGCTGGTCTACCATCAATGGAGGACATGCTAATACAGATGAACCTGAGATGGCTCGGACATGTTGAGAAGATGGACCACCAGAGTCTCCTTCGGTAGTTACTCTACTCACAGTTATGCAAGGGCAAATGTAATCAGGGTAGACCAAGGCTCAGATTTAAAGAAACTGTAAAAAGAAACTTGAAGAAGTTGGATATAGACAGGAGTTCTTGGCATCGGAAGGCTAAGGACAGAGCTGCATAGAGGAATCTGATCAGACCTAAATGAAAGAGTCATTGTCGCCCACGACAGACTGCTATGATGATGATGAGATGATGTTTGTTTTGCTCATGCGCAGTGACTGTGGTACATTCTTTTTGAGCATGCACAGAAGGACAGTGGGCAGTTGAATTTGTGCATGCGCAGTGAGTGAAGGCGTTACTCCATATGTTTTTTTGTGTGTGTTTTACATACAGTACAAATGCATGTTTTTTGAGGAAATGGAAAATGTTCATTTGGTGCATTTTTTAGTGAGATCGGGTTGAGTGGATACACTTTTATTATGTATTTATCCCCAAGATAATGTATTTTCATCAGTTTAATTAAAAAAGAATAAATTTTACCATATTTACCAGTTTCAGACTGAACTAAAAAGAACTGACAGCTTCTCAAAATAAACTATATGTGATTTGTTTGTTCATCTAGGAAATATGCTCTTCCTTCTTGAGCTGATCTTTTCATCTTTATCAGATCAACTTGATAGAGAAACAAGCATTACTGGATATGTATTGCCATAATGAGTATTTATTACATTGCTTAAAAATGTTAACTGAAATTATTTTGAACTGTAGATGTTTCCTTGACAGTAGAAATACTTAGAGAAGCTCTAATGAGACAGCTGAACCGGTGGGATTCTGACTTTCCTGGATCAAGCCCAAGCACTGGTCAATCAGTCAACCAAAACTTTAATAGGAGTACCTGCTAGTATGGACCTGTATCCCTATAGAAGTGTCTACAGATATGGAAGAGCTGACAATCCAAGAAAATCTTTTCAGATTAACTCACGTTTGCTGCAGTCATGGTGTAGGGGAAGAGTGTGGTCTCCCCCTGATCAGAGGGTCGCTTGTTCACTTCCTGCTCTCGCCACCATGAGTGTGTGTGAATCTGTAAAGTGCTTCAGTCGTCCAGAGTTGACAAAGAAGCACTATATAAGTGAATGCCACCTTACTTGACATGAGATGGAGTTTCCCCTCTGTGGATTGCCAGAGAATCCTAATTAGAATTAGAATTAATTTAGAATCCTAAATTAATATTAAGAGGTTAGCCTTTATGATTTTGGGAAGGGTAAGGTTAAAAGGTAATAAATAAATATTAATTAAATACTGAAACAAATTATGAGCTAATAAGAAAAATATTGTCATGAATTGCCCTTTGGGGCAGAAAGGTGAGACCCACACGCTGAACTATGAGTTTGGGAGATTTATTGAAAAAACAACAAACATAAAGTCTAACATTGTGCTTCAACGGAAAATACAAATAAACGGGTAACTTACAAACAGTGCACCAGAGCAGGAACAGGACTCTGGTGGAGACAAAGAGAAACTTCTTCAACAAGACAGCAGCCACCAGAAAAGAACATAACTGCCCTAAAATAGGGTAAAAAACAATTTACATAATCAATGACAGGTGTGGGTCACATGAGTGGGCAGGAGGAAACAATGATACATAATCAGGACCAGCTAGAAGCAGTGAGAGGGGAGCGAAGCCAAAGCTGACAGCTGACAGGGCAACGCCCACATGGAGCACGATGCCACTGACAGCTGTCAACCAGCAAAAGAACAACAGTAAAGATATAAAGAATAAAATATCAACCAAAGCAGACTAAAATATAAATGTAAATTAATACAAAATAAAAGTGTAACAAAACTAAAACATAAACAGGAAAACAGCAAACAGTACACGAATGACAGAAACCCAAAAAGCACAAAATACAACAAATATATAAAGAAAAAGCCATGAGACCGAGCCTGACGGAACCTCCAGTGCTCGGCTCATGACAAGTATCCTTTCTTCAATTGTTGATAAATACTTATACTTTCCGGTTCCGGTTCCGCCGGACCGGTGGCGCCACACGAGTCGGCTGCCCGTTGCAACAGCCTTTTTTTTATCTTCCTTCTTCTTTCTACACCTTTCACTCTGTATATATATCACGGACGCACGGATCGCCCCAGGGGTCTCCCGGGTCGGCGGACGGAGCCACTGTTTGCAGCAGGAGACGTTACAGCGGGGAGGAGCTGGTGCTAGCTAGCACTTGGCCGCCGCCCGGTGCTAATGGGAAACTCGACATACCGGGAGCTGTAGCGAAAATGACGCGGGTGCCGGGCTGGAGTTTAGGCGGCGTGCAAGAAATATAAGACAGAATAATAAAGAGCGATGGCAAGAACCAAGCAGACCGCCCGTAAAATCTACTGGAGGAAGAAGCCCCCCAGGAGACAGCTAGCCACCAGGGCTGCTCGGAGAGGTGCTCCGGCCACCAGCAGAGTGAAGAGGCCTCGCTGTCACAGGCCCGTGGCTCTGAGAGAGATCCGTCGCTACCAGAAATCCACGGAGCTGCTCATCCGTAAGCTGCCTGTCCAGCGCCTGGTGAGGGAGATCGCTCAGGACTTCAAGACCGTCCTGCGCTTCCTGAGCTTCGCCGTCATGGCTCTGCAGGAGACCAGCGAGGCCCACCTGGTGGGTCGCTTCTTTGCCAAGAGGGTCACCATCATGCCCAAAGACTTCCAGCTGGCCCGCCGCATCCGCGGAGAGAGAGCTTAGACTTTCTGCTGCACATTCACCAACCAACCATAATGCTCCGCACTGTGTGTCTATATATATTTACATTTATAGTAATATGTACATATGTCTACTAGATGTTCTTGTTTTTTCTTGCCTTCTGATTGTTGCTCTGAGTGTTGCTATCCCTGTGCTGTTGCAATCCTGGAATTTCCCCATTGTGGGACTAATAAAGGCTTATCTTATCTTATCTTATACTTACTTATACTTATCTGTTTCTGTTATAAAACAATAACAATAGGCTGAACGCCTGTTAACAGATTGGGTCGTTCTTCATATGACCTGTCATAGCTGTAATAGTCATGCTGCAAAGTCTGACTATATTGATATTTATACCATGTCTCATATATTTTTAAAAGCAGTTACTGGAAGCGCAGTAACAATATGCTCAAGCCCCAGCCAGGTCCTACCAAAAACCACAAAAATGGTACTTTTCACCTTCAAGCATAAACAGAATGGGGAAAGTTGGTTACCCACAGTGGGAAGCAGAAAACCAGTGTACTCTTTGTGCCAAGCCCAGGTAAATGGAGAGGGTTGTGTCAGGAAGGGCATCTGGCATAAAAATCCTTGCCAAATCAAATCTGCCAACCCATGATCCAGTGTGGCAACCCTGAATAGGGAGTGGCTGAAATTGTGCGTGTGTGTGTGTGTGTGTGTGTGTGTGTGTGTGTGTGTGTGCGTGCGTGCACAGGCAAGTGGTGGAGCCTTTTTAAACGGGTTCTACCAGGAACTAAATAGTTGTACTTAGTGCTTTTTTTCTAAGAGCACAGACTCAAGACTCTATCTCTGGTACATACCCCCATACCTGACATGTTTCAGGACTTCTTGAAGTTTATTCCACTATATCAGACTTTAGGTGTGTGACAAAAGCTCTTAAAAGGGTTGGAGAACACAACAGAGACCTGATCATCACTGTCATAGAGAAATGCTAGATGGGAAAAACTATACTGGTGATGTTTGTGTATAAAAGCTGCAAATTAAATCAAAGTTATTGCAGTAAAACATTATAGTTTGAGGCTTTTCTCTTGCACGATATAGATAGTGCTGGTCAGATTGAGAACAGTTTTCTATAAAACTGCTTTTCAACAGTTGTGAATTCTCTCTACTGGCATCATTAACAAAGATGATAAAGATCGTTGTTGGCAAAACTAATCTAAGGTGTGATATGCCAAAGGAACAGGATCATGGTTGAGAGAAAATTAAAGCAAAGGGTTTTGAGAGATCCCACTGACTTCATAATTCAAAATGTTCTACCTTTTTAAGGGAAAAGTTCAACATAAATCATCTATAATAATTCGTACAGAGAAGATGAATCCTCCATGTGTCTGGCAGACATAAAGCTCTGTAGTTTCTGTCCAACTTGTTTCCTTTTTCTTTAATTAACTTCACTTTTTTTTTCAACCCTGCAGGTCATTCCTGAAACCTGCACCAACACGCCTGCAACCCTACACCTCTGTCCTCTCACTGCCCCCACGGTCTCCACTACACTTCCCAGTTCCCTTCGAATCTCTGGTCCAGATACAATATCTCTGATATCCCTAATTGCCTCATTAAAGTGACACACAAGCCAGGGCCAAGGCTGAGGCAAGGACCCTAATTAGACACCTAAACATGAAGCCAAGGGCATTTTAACGGAGGGGCACTTTGGGGAATGTTTTAATGAGGACACGGTGCTGAGAATAGCTTTAGAGTCATTTGTTGACGCAGGAGCTGCACCCGGTGGCCAGCACTCCCTAACCTTGTTCTTTGCCCAGTCTAAAGCCCTGCTAGTGCCCCCTAGAGGCTGATATGCTCCTTATGTTTTTACCTCCAAGAAGAAGGTGATGTTTTTGGTTCCATTTGTCTCTGTTGGCAGGATTACTCAGAAACTAATGCTGCATTTTCATCGAAATTTGATGGCAGGGTGGTCCTTGGTCCAGAGCACAAACTGTACGATTTTGGAGCAGATCCCAAGGAATGGGTGGATCCAGGAAATTTTTTAGCATTTCACTTACCGTTGCCAGACAGGGCTTTCTTTTTGTGACATTCTCACTAATTACATAAAGAGCCATGCATGGAAAAAAGTCTGACATATCTCAGAGACGAGTGCCTATGAGGGTGTAGAGTATGACGCGGAAATGTTGGCTGAGGTATGAGCTCTCTGTGTACTTTCTAGATTAATAAGGGGTAGCGTACAAGTGGAACACACTCCTTTTTTGTTAATTTATTTGGAGTCAAGCTGTTTCACTTAGACATAGCACAAGAAGAAAACATCACTGGGACAGTGGAATCATACAAGATTATTCTGCAAGAAACCTGAAGCTCACTAATTTTTGATGGACCAGTGCCAACTTGATTTCATGCTCAAACTTTTCTTCAGTCAAACATAATAAATCTTAAGCAGGGAAAAATCTTCAGTGCAACAGAACTTGACTCTAAATGGCCAAAAGTATCTAACATTACACAGAAAAAAACAACAGCAAGAGCCTGTTTTGTTTTGTTATGTTTTATCTTATGAACAGCATTCCTATGGAGGAAGAACATAAAATATCATCTCCTGAATGTTTTTCACAGTTAGGATGACTTCCCGATTAGTGGCTCATTAGCAAGGAATCATACTTTTATCTCCCCAGACACCAGTATGGCGTGAGGATAGATGGTTTCTTCTTGGACTGTAAAAAGCAGCAGGCCCTCTGATGAAAAAAGTTCTTCATGCTGCCACCGTCTCATAAAATGCACTGTTTATTTATGTGAGCCGAGCTACTGCAGCATATAGCATAAGAATCAGGTTGAATGGCCATTTTTTGGAAGGGGGGATTTCATATGCTGCACCCACATCTGCTTCCTCTCTTGGAGCTGCTGTAGCTTCAATGTCAGACTTTAGGGGAGACTGTTTACAAATTAATTTTAGTTTCCTCGGTGTTATTTGGGAAACAAACCACGCGTAGTTGTGGCGGCTTTGCCCTAGCTGGCCTTATGTGTGGCTTCATGCACCTAACGCTCCTCTGTCTTCCACAGGGAACATGGGTAGGGTGAAACTGCCACACCCACCCTTAGGTTGAGGATTTTGTGAACAAACTTGGGGAAGCTGTCTAGAGACCAGATGAGACACCCTCACCAACCAGCACTCCGCCCTCGCTCCGTCAGCCCTTAGAAAAGGCTGCTGATGTGGACCTGCCTTGGTGCAGAGGCAAGAAAGAGGATGCTGGATTGTTCCTCAGTCAGTGGGGTATGAGACAATGCCCCTCCACCCCTTCAGGTGGAGGTCTTGACTACAACACTAATCCTCTGTCTGCAACAAACTGTTTCAGCTCCAGCAGAAAGATGCCAACAGAACGTTCGTGTTCAGTGGTTAGATGATTCCTGGTTTGAATCCTCAGGTGCCTATGTCTTCCCTGTGCCTGCATGTAATTATTCTGGGTTCTTCAATTCAATCCCACGGCCCAAAGACATGCTTGTTAGGTTAAACTGTAATTGTTTTGGCTCATAGAGATATACATAACCTCATAATTTCAAACTTACATTTAATAACAAAATCACAAAAATATACTGTATGTACTTGTCTTCTTTTTTGTAACCTAAATCGCAAGAGCAAGTCTACATAATGTGTCTGTCTAAACCACTACGTTAAAATCTGCCTTTAGCTTCAACTAATTTAAGAAAAAACTGTTGCTTTATGAAAAAAACTGAAGTTACTGTGGCACTTTCTGTCCTGCACAACTGTTCCATAGAACTGTGATGTGCCTAACGAAGGAGTATGTGGGTAAAGAGCAGATACTAACAAGATAATAAGAGGGTCATTATTTCCATTTCCCTCTTTGGCACCATCCACGGCTGTCTTTATCTGCTTCTGCAGCCTCTCAGACAGAATCCAGGTCTGATACCTCAGAGACACGTCCAGTGTGACTGAAGCCCGCAGTGAAGGGGAACAAAGGGCCCATTCATGGGAGCAAAACAGGAAACAGCCATGCATCATGCTTCCTCACAGAGTATGCCTGGAACACACATCTTGAACACAGTGAAAGAATCCAAAAATAGTGACTTGTTTTTCTCACATGGATCATTTTCAGGATGTCTATGTAATGATATTAATTTAGTGATAAGGTGCAAATAGTGCCATTCTAAAAAACAAAACAAAAAAACTCTAAATCCTACAGGCTGATCCAAAAAGGAAATAACTTCACAGCTATTTTTCATAAATTTCTTTGTTTAGCCACCACTTTTACTAATGCTAAAAATCCAGCCTTAAATCTGAACCTCTATCCCTATGAGCTGGCCCATCTTTTAATTTATAAATAAAGCCATTAAAAATGAGCAAACCTGCAGGATCCAAGTCGGCACGTTTCATATTTCCCCAGGATAAGGCCGCCATCTGTTGAGTAAATAAACCTCTTTGCTGGGTGTGAGGTAATGCAATTTAATTTGATGTAATGTGATAGTCATCTGTAGGAAATTGCTTGTGAGCATCAAAAGCTGCCGAGGCATTATGAGAGAAAGCAGCTGGGTGACCAGATGAGTCTGCAGCTCAGGAAAAGGGTTCAGTTTCTGTAACATTTCCTGTCCTAGTCTTCACCCGTCAGCAGGGTGTGAAATAATCAAGGCTATAAAATATTCACATGAAGCTTTGCGCACATATTAGACACCCTTCTGTTCACTTTAGCCAGTGTTTCAGGAGTCACCGCTTTTCAAAAGTAATGACTTAAAGATTGCCACAGTCCTGAAGGGTAAAAAAAACAAGGCAAACACACCCAGAATGAGCACATATACTGTACATGTTCTTTTGGTTAGCAAGTCAAATACTGTTGTTCTCTCATTGTCTAAAAGATGCACACACTGGCTGTCAGAAGATATTGCAGCAGACATCCCCTCTTGACTGAGGGCCCTCATCTGTGTGCTAATGCCTGGGTCTTTCAACAGGACAACACTGCAGTTCACAACGCCCACCTACGAAGGACTTCTTCCAGGAGAATAACATCGCTCTTTTGAACCATCCTGCAGCTTCCCCTGATCTAAATCCCACTGAGAATGTTTGGGAACGGATAACAAGGGAAGCTTACAAAAACAGATGTCAGTTCCAGACTGTGGATGCCCTTCATGAAGCCATCTTCACCACATGGAACAACGTTACCACCAGCCTCCTGGAAGCACTCACATCAAGAATGCCTAAACAAATTTTTGAAGCTATCAACAAAAACGGTGGGGCTACTCACTACTGAATCCTTTTTTGGACACTTTTAATTGTGTTTTGGTGGGTTTTTTGCACTATGGTCTTAAACTTTTGATCAGCTGATAAACAGCTTGTTTGAGTTTAAATGCAAGTTTCAATAAATTGCCTACTCTCTATTTTTTGTCTCTTGCTCCGGTTTCTTCTTTTTGCATTTCGAAGCTCAGCTTAAAACCTGGTTATCATCCACCAGCATGCATGCTTGTAATTTTTCCCCCAGTCTTAAGATTTTGTTCAGGAGTGTATTAGATTATTGACCAGTGCAACTTTTCAAGTAGTATGTGTTATGTCTGTCACCCCAGAATGACCAACGGAGAGTTGAGCTGTGCTGGAACACGAACTTTATTATAACAGGTGGTTATCAATACACTACAGGTAAATCACTGTGACTATGCTCTGTATTGCTGAGAACCAAGAGAGGCCTAAGATGGCCGACTCTCTCCATTTATCGGCTCGGCGAGATGACGTCACCATACGGCTTGCGTCATCACACCAGTGCCCATTAACCCTTTCATAACATTCACCCCCGCCCCTTGGAAAAACACAGAACACACTCTAATTAACCCTCCCCAGTTTGGTATCACATCAAACACAGGGCTAACTAGGGCTAGCGGGTGGACCACCGCATAGCCCAGCGCGGCTGAGTGGGCTATTCTGCCACTCTCAGCTGGCAGCTGTGCCTCTAGCTAAACAGTCCCTTCTTTCTTATTCTCTTTCATGGGGAAGGCAGTTCTGTTGGAGGGGCCTTGTAGCGAGCCTGTGGTGCACGCACCCCTGGAAGTGCTGGGTCCCCCGGACCACGACCATCTCCCACAAAACTCCAGTCCAGGTCCCACACTGTGTGAGCTGACTCCCGCGAAGGCTCGTCCTCTGGAGCTGTCACTCGAACTCGACAGAGACGATTGGCATGCCACACCGAATCATCTGTCAGCTGGAAGGTCACTGGTCCCAGCCACACAGTAATCCTCATGGGTGTCAGTGGTGCTGGAGGCCGTGATATAGTTGACTGTAGGCCCGGTCGCTCGATTCTGCAGACCCAAACCCAATCCAGTACCGCAAGTGGCATGCTGTTCGGCTGCACATGTCACTGCCTTTGCGGTGATGTAGTATCCACGTCCATCGCGGGGCGTCCATCAGGTTGCAATGGTTTTGCTGTTGCTTGGTGGGTCACGGACTCTTCATCCAGCTCTACTGCAGCGGTCCCTGAAGGCTGATACTGGTCGTGGATCCGGAAGAGGTCTGGTGACTCTGCTGTGTCCGTACGATCACGGATTCTTCATCCAGCAGCTCAGCTGTGGCTCCTGTAGACTGGCGCTGTGCGAGGATACTGAAGCAGTCTGGTGTCCCTTCTCTCCTTTACCTGGGAAGTCTGGTTGTCATGATGTGTCACTATCATTGTTGTTAGGATCCACACCGGGTTGCTGTGTCCCGGGATCCTCAGTGGGCATGGGCTCCTTCTCCTGCAACTCCACAGCGGCTCCCGCGGGCTCATGCTTCACTTCCGCCCTCCGAAGAGAGCAGCCGCTTTTTCTTCTGCTCCCGCTCCCTGTCTCTCCCTTCCTAACTGACTGGATCCCAGCTTGCTATTGTCTGTGTCTGCGTGCCTCTCTACTGGTGATTCATCTTAACGAAATTATGGATTTAATAAGCTGGGCTTTGAACGCAATCGACACTGTTTTTTCAACGAGGAAATCAGGTCCGGGGGAGCATATTTGTCCCGCAGGGACTGCTGCTGCGGGTTATATTAAGGATACAAGCAATTGGAAACTCTTGTGTCTGTGCGATCTTTCAATCGAAGATATAGAAGATCTATATCTATTTGGAGCAATGGTCACAGGACTTCTACTGATCGGCTTTGGGATTGTCCTGGTGTATCGCAAATTAAAGAAGATGGACAGAGCTTATCAAAAAGCGGACCCGGCGAAGCTCTCTCATCAATTTGACCAGCTAGGCAGGACTCTGACTGCAGCCAATGGAGAACTGTATAGGAAGAAGGAAAACATCACGATCACGCTAAGAGCTGTCCAGGAATTGATTTCAAAGCCTGGCAACGATGGATCTGGATTTGGAGCACTGAATCCGTAAGAGAATAGAAGTTTTTTCTCTGAAGTCAGTGCTATTCGACCTGTTTTTCGGCGCCCTCAGCCCTCAGTCCTCCTGATGAATGATATCAGTATAAATGTTGACTTTCCTCTTCACAAACATTGGCGAACAGTATCTGATCTCCCAAGGACAGCCTTATGTCTGACTCACAGAGAAATCCCATCTGCCGTGCCAAGGACATGTTGCCTCTGACTTTCAGACACTAGTCATAACATCTGCTGAGAGAGAGACCTCTACTGTTTCACCAGCAACTGATAACCACCACCTTTGCATCCAACACACACACATGACTGACTCATTATACTGACGAAAACAATCATTCACTGCTCTCTACTGCTCTGTATGTTAAGTGTGATATATTGTCTGCTAATTGTGCATTGAGGGTTTTTTTCTGGTGATCATAATTCGGCTCACTTAAGAGCATTATTCTGATTAACTACGTTTTTTCTCTCTACCTACCTATTGTTTTGTTCCTGACCTTTGCCCTCTATTCTCCTCTTTTGACAGGCGCCTTCATGGCTTGCCGCGTCATTGGGATCCGCCTATCAGGCGCTTTCCAATGTCAAGTCAAATTCCTCGTATGTTTACCTGTTGTTTACTTGTAAATGTACTTGGCAATAAACTTTATTCTGATTCTGATTCTGATTCTGATGCTAGGTGAGGATCTGAGGCGAGTCTGGCTGCTGTTCTCTCCCTGGGCAGCGTTCCTCTTGTGTGCACGGGATGGCTGTCTTCTCATCATTGTCAACCTGCTGAGTCTCGTCCCACTTATCATCATTGTCATTGGGGTATGTTGCATCCCAACCATCGTAATCAGTCAAGCGGAGTCTGTTACTGTCGCGGATGGAGAAACCCAGTTGGTAGAAAAGGTCACATCTTAATATGTTGTCTCCATGTGTGGTCACTTGAAACACAAAGTCAGTAACTACTTCTGACGCGTAGCAGACCATTAGCGTGATGGTCCCTACGTTGCTAACTCTGTAGCCACCATAGTCATACAGCCCCGTTGGGTTATTTCCAATCACGTGGTTGGGGAAAAACTTCTTCACTGTGGCCCAGTTTAACATCGACCTCACTGCAGTGGTGTCGAGCAGGAGTAAGTAACGCTGTCCATCTCCACCATGCAGAATGCATGTCGTGCTTCCGGACCTTACCGTGTGGATGGTCATTGCGGGTGGGTGGCTTTGTTTGGCCAGTGGCTTCGGCATTGTTGCTGACCGGCAAACTTTAGTGAAGTGGTTAAATTTTCTGCACTTTTTGCATCATTGCCCCCTTGCTGGACAAAAACATGCCCTCTTTCAGTGCATCAGGGAACCACAGCTGCCGTACGTGGAGCCTTTCGTAGCGGTCCTTCGATCCACGGTGTTTGATTTGACCTCTTCTGCCATATCACCAGGTTCCTCCAAGTTCACTGCGTATGTCAGCTGTGTCTGGTTTGGCTGCTGCTGCTGTTGCTGCACACCTAGCTCTGATGCTAACCTGTTGGTGGACTCTAGCTGGAATGCTAGCTCAATGGTGTTAGCTAGAGTCATGTCGTTTGGCACTGTTAGCATCTTCATCTGCAGCTGTGGGTTGCTAGTGTGCTCGGCCAACTGGTCCCGCACCATTTCGTCCTCCAACAAACTAAACCTGCATATGCCTGCTAGCTAGGTGGCAAAGGTTTGCGATGAATTGTGTTGTTTCTCCAATTCTTTGTCACTGTTAGTGGGACTTAATGCGCCGTGCCAACACGTTGTCTGGTATGGTGAAGTAAGTAGCTAGCAGTTGTACAGCATCATTGAACGAATCCATTGGTCTTAGCGTGTGTAAAATATGTTGTCCTTCCATGCCCAGGTTGTGAATTAACAGAGTGGGCTTCCATACCTTGTCGAATTTGCCCAGGTCCAACGCTGATACATACATCTCAAAGGCATTGAGCCAGCGTGGCCAAGGAATGGGTGCTTCACCGGGGTACTCCAGAAACAGTATTGGTGGCTTCAAGCACACTTCCATGGTTTTACTCTCAAATGTTATATCTGTAAAACCAGAATTGTCATGGTCTGAGCGCTGATTCTGTCCGCGCTTGGGCTGTTCAGTATTCTGCCCGTGTCATCCCATTTCGGGCCATGTTTATGGCCTCTAGGGCTTTTATTGTGACAGCGTCACGGCAGGACTTCCAGCTGTCAGAGCCAGCTGCACCGTGACAGCTGATTCACATTCTATTGATTACTCTCTCATTATGGTTGTGCCTTATTTAAGGGAGCAGCTGAGGTTACTCCTCATTGTGACCTCGCATAACGTTGGTTCCCCACAATGTTTGGCTGGAGTCCCTAACCCCGGCTCCAGTCACCCCTTTGATTCCTCAGTCTCAGTAAGTGTTTTTGCTCAGAGTCTGTTATCTTGTGTCTTAGCCTTCACCTTAATCAAAGTTTGTGTTTTTGCCCCACATGGCTGATTATTTTGTCATTCTCATCCTTTGTTAATAAATATGCAAACTCATCAACTTTATTATAACAGGTGGTTTTCAATACATCCATCCATCCATCCATCCATCTTCTACCGCTTTTCTGGAGGTCCGGGTCGTGGAGGCAGCAGTTCAAGCAGAGAAGCCCAGACTTCCCTCTCCCCCGCCACCTGCTCCAACTCTTCAGAGAGGATACCAAGGCGTTCCCAGACCAGTTGGGAGACATAGTCTTTCCACCGAGTCCTGGGTCTGCCCCGGGGTCTCCTCCCAGTGGGACGTGCCTGAAACACCTCAAGTGGGAGGCGTCCAGGAGGCATCCTAATCAGATGCCCATACCACCTCAACTGACTCCTTTCAATGTGGAGGAGCAGCGGTTCTACTCTGAGCCTCTCCCGGATGACTGTGCTCCTCACCCTATCTCTGAGGGTGAGTCCAGTAATCCTACGGAGAAAGCTCATTTCAGCCGCTTGTATCCGCGATCTCGTTCTTTCGGTCATTACCCAAAGCTCGTGACCATAGGTGAGAGTAGGAACGTAGATTGACTGGTAAATCAACAGCTTTGCCTTAGAACTAAGCTCCCTCTTCGCCACAACAGACCGGTATGTAACCCCTGCCTTATGTTAATTAGATAAGGGAAATTATTAAGTGTAGACCAGTTGCTAGGTTCGTAAGGGTTACAATAGGGAATTAAAGTGAAGTGGAATGAAATAGCTGGGGACAGGAAATGAGCAATTCATATCCGTTGTTATTAAAGATAAAAGGGACAAAATATACAAACAACTTACAAATATACAAATATAACAATGGCCGGCATGAAATAAAACCGCAAAAATGTCCTACTGAGTTCAGTGTTTGTTTGTCCATTTGGTTTAGCCGTTTGACCAGTCAAGATATCTTGTATCTCCCGGCTCAGGTTTCTTTTCCTCTTTTAAAGCGGCAGCTTGAGTTGTTACCACTTCAATGTTGTGCACTGGAGAGAGGAAGGATGTTGTTCAATCGAGATCTTGGTTAGATCTCGGTTCAATCTCGGGTCAGCTGCTTGTATCCACAATCTTGTTCTTTCGGTCATTACCCAAAGCTCGTGACCATAGGTGAGAGTAGGAACGTAGATTGACTGGTAAATTGACAGCTTTGCCTTAGAACTAAGCTCCCTCTTCATCACAACAGACCGGTACAATGTCCACATCACTGCAGATGCTGCTCCAATCTGTCTGTCAATCTCTCGCTCCATTTTCCCCTCACTCGTGAACAAGACCCCAAGATACTTAAACTCCTCCACTTGGGGCAGGAGCCTGTCCCCAACCCAGAGAGGACAATCCACCTTTTTCCGGCTGAGGACCATGGACTCGGACTTGGAGGTGCTGATTCTCATCCCAGCCGCTTCACACTCAGCGGCAAACCGTCCCAGCAAGAGCTGTAGGTTATTGCTGGATGAAGCCAACAGGACAACATCATCTGCAAACATCATCTGCAAACAACAGAGATGAGATCCTGTGGTCACCAAGCATGACACCCTCATTCCCTGGCTGCGCCTAGAAATTCTGTCCATAAAAATTATGAACAGGATCGGTAACAAAGGTCAGCCCTGGTGGAGTCCAACTCTCACTGGGAATGACTCCGACCGAGTGTTGGCAATACAAACCAAACTCTCACAACGGTCGTACAGAGACTGAATAGCTCGTAACAACAAGCCCAATACCCCATACTCCCGAAGCACCCCCCACAAAAACCACGAGGGACGCGGTCAAATGCTTTCTCCAAGTCCACAAAACACATGTAAATTGGTTGGGCAAACTCCCACGAACCCTCAAGAATTCTCGAGAGGGTAAAGAGCTGGTCCGATGTGCCACGGCCAGGACGAAAACCACATTGCTCCTCCTGAATCCGAGGTTCGGCCAACGGCCGGATTCTCCTCTCCAGTACCTTGGCATAGACCTTCCCAGGAAGGCTGAGGAGTGTGATCCCTCTAAAGTTGGAGCACACCCTCCGGTCCCCTTTTTTGAAGAGAGGAACCACCACCCCGGTTTGCCATGCCAAAGGCACTGCCCCCGACCTCCACGCAATGTTGCAGAGGCGTGTCAACCATGACAGCCCTACAACATCCAAGGCCTTGAGGTACTCCGGGCGAATCTCGTCCACCCCTGGGGCCCAGCCGCCAAGGAGATTTTTAACCACCTTGGCGACCTCAGCCCCTATGATAGGCGAGTCATCCCCCTCGTCCACAAACCCTGCTTCCTCTGTGGAAGGTGTATCAGTGGGAATGAGGAGATCCTCGAAGTATTCCTTCCACCGCCCAACAATATCCCCAGTCAAAGTCAACAGTGTCCCATCCGCACCATACACAGTGTGGACAGGGAGCTGCTTTCCCCTCCTGAGCCGCCGGACAGTTTGCCAGAATCTCTTCAAGGCCAACCGAAAGTCTTGTTCCATGGCCTCACCGAACTCCTCCCATACCCGGGTTTTTGCTTCAGCAACCACCCAAGCTGCACTCCGCTTGGCCTGCCGGTACACCTCAGCTACTTCGGGAGTCCCACAAGCCAACCAAGCTTGATGGGACTCCTTCTTCAGCTTAGTAAATCACTGTGACTCTGCTCTGTATTGCTGAAAGCTGAGAGAGGCCTAAGATGGACGATTCTCCCCATTTATCAGTTTGGCACGATGACATCACCATAGGGCTTGCGTTATCACGCCAGTGCCCATTAACCCTTTCATAACAGTATGTTTGCCTTGTACTGTATTTAGATGAGTGTTTTAACAATTTACTTTAAAGACTAAAGAGGCTGTTTTTAGTAACTACAACTATTCTTGATGCATTTACCTGTATGTCACTGCAGCAAATATCAAATCAATCAAATTTTAAAAACTATAATTATTTGATGGAATGGAGAAAACTGAATCAAACTTTTAGCTTCTGAAATATGTTTTACTATTGTCACTGAGCTCAGGGTTTTTCATTGCCGTTGTGATTTTATTAATTTATTAATTTCATCTCTTTGTCGCCAACCAAAAGGCTTGCTCCATGGCCTTACCGAACTCCTCCCACACCCGAGTTTTTGCTTCAGGAACCACCCAAGCCGCACTCCGCTTGGCCTGCCGGTACACCTCAGCTGCTTCGGGAGTCCCACAAACCAGCCAAGCTTGATAGGACTCCTTCTTCAGTTTAATGGCCCCTCTCAACACTGGTGTCCACCACTTGGTTCCGGGGTTGCCACCACGAGATGCACCAACGACCTTGTGGCTGCAGCTCTGGGCAGCCGCTTCAACAATGGAGGTGGAGAACATGGCCCATTCAGACTCCATGTCTCCAGACCCCCTTGGAATGTGGTCAAAATTCTTCCAGATGTGGGAGTTGAAAACCTCTCGAACGGGGCCTCAGCCAGACATTCCCAGCACACCCTCACTATACATTTGGGTCTACCAGGTCTGAATGGTGTCTTCCTCTGCTATTGGATCCAACTCACCACTAGGTGGTGATCAGTTGACAGCTCTGCACCTCTCTTTACCCGAGTGTCCAAGACATACGGTCACAGGTCTGTTGACACGATAACAAAATCGATCATTGACCTGTGACCTAAGGTGTCCTGGTTCCAGGTTCACATATGGACACCCTGATGCTTGAACATGGTGTTTGTTATGGACAAACTGTGGTTAGCACAGAAGTCCAATAGCTGAACACCACTCGGGTTCAAATCGGGAAGACCGTTCCTCCCAATCACCCCCCTCCAGGTTTCACTGTCGCATTGAAATCCACCAGTAGGACAATGGAGTCTCCAAGAGGAGCACCCTCCAGCATCCCAGTCAGAGACTCCAAAAAGGGTGTGTACTCTGAACCATCATTTGGTGCATAGGCACAAATGATAGTCAGGACCCGTTTCCCAACCCGAAGGCACAGGGAAACAACCCTTTTGTCCACCGGGGAAAACAATATAGAAGCCACAAGGTGTGTGCGTGTGTGTGTGTGGGGGGAATACCAGAATACTCACCCCTGCTCGCTGCCAGAGTAGGCCAAGCTCCAGCCCCTCTCCAGGAGACTGGTTTCGGAACCGGAGCTGTGTGATGAGGTGAGGCTGACTATATCTAGCCGGTATCTCTCAACCTCATGCACCAGCTTAGGCTCCTTCCCCACCAGAGAGGTGACATTCCATGTCCCAAAAGCCAGATTAGGAATCTCTTTGGTGGCCGGGCCTCAGGGGTTGACGAGATCCACCCTGAGTACCTCAAGGCCCTGGATATTGTAGGGCTGTCATGGTTGACATGCCTCTGCAACATTGCGTGGAGGTTGGGGACAGTGCCTTCGGCACGGCAAACAAGGGTGGTGGTTCCTGTCTTTAAAAAGGGGGACCAGAGGGTGTGCTCCAACTTTAGAGGGATCACACTCTTCAGCCTCCCTGGGAAGGTCTATGCCAAAGTATTGGAGAGGAGAGTCTGGTTGTTGGTCGAACCTCGGATTCAGGAGGAGCAATGTGGTTTTCGTCCTGGCAGTGGCACATCGGACCCAACTCTACCCTCTCGAGAATCCTCGAGGGTTCGTGGGAGTTTGCCCAACCAATTTACATGTGTTTTGTGGACTTGGAGAAGGTATTCGACCATGTCCCTCGTGTTTTTTTTGTGGAGGCTACTTTGGGAGTATGGGGGTATCAGGCTTGTTATTACAAGCTATCCGGTCTCTATATGACTGTTGTGAGAGTTTGGTTCATATTGCCAACACTCTGTCGGACCCATTCCCAGTGAGAGTTGGACTCCGCCAGGGCTGCCCTTTGTCACCAATCCTGTTCATAATTTTTATGGACAGGATTTGTAGGTGCAGCCAGGGAATAGTGGGTGTCATGCTTGGTGACCACAGGATCTCATCTCTGTTGTTTGCAGATGATGTTGTCCTGCTGCCTTCATCCAGCAATGACCTACAGGTCTTACTGGGATGGTTTGCCGCTGAGTGTGTAGCAGCTGGGATGAGAATCAGCACCTCCAAGTCTGAGTCCATGGTCCTCAGCCGGAAAAAGAAATCAGTATTCAAAAGGCATTTCCTTGACTAAGTTTTGTGTTCTGTAGTATTTGATAATGGTTATCCCTTGCAGATTTTCTGTTTACTCCATTGGGTAAACCACAAAAGAGCTTTGCACACAGAAGAGCACGGGCCGAGATGTGGTGCATCAGGGTAAAAAAAATGCTCGGGACACTGCTGTATACACCAGAGAATATGCTCCGGTTCCCTATTCATCATATATCCCAAAAGTGGAATTACTCTTGCATATCACATTAACTCTTTGAGTGTGAGAATTTTCGTGGCCCTAGTGGCAGAGCGCGGCACTGCACCTGTCTTCTCACTCTGACATGATTGCCTGCCTTGGGGATTTGTACTGATTGTGCTGATTTGCTAGTTTCAAAAGGTGGCAGACATCCATTGGAGGACTCAGTGGATGACACGTAATACATCAAAGAAGAAGAACTCCTCATTTCCTTTTCCTGTTTTAGCATTTAGCCTAGAAAGCTAATATGCCCGCGATCGCCACGTCATTTTTTCAGCTTTGTACGCTGAAAATAGCCATGGGATACAAGCAAAATTTATGTGGGATATCATAACACTTTGTAGATGTGGTAGAGATTTTATATTACTGACAGAACGCAAAATAAGGACCATAATGGGTGAAAACGCAGCGACCGTGCCAGCCCCCCTTTGTCAACAGACTGTACAACAGTAGGTGACTTATTTCTGGGTTTTTTTGAATGTATTGATTTCTTGTTCATATACTTTGAAGATAAGATGATCAGGTACCTCTGTAAAAAAAAAAAAAAAAAACGGTATCAAAAGACTGAACCATTCTTTGTGTAAATACGTCCAAAGCCCAGTTTTGACTGAGTTATGGAATTTAAAGAGGTGCCACAATATTATGCAAATTAGATGCATAAATTTATTCCTATCTGAAACTTTGGATCATATTTTACATCTTTGTAATTGACAGTAAGCCATTATCTCTTGCAACTTTCAAGTTATATCCTTGGAAATCTGAACTATTTTATTGACAACAAATATTTACCACTCTTGACCACTAGGGGTTATGTTGCAGTTCGGCAACATACACACTCAGAGGGTTAAGATGTTCTTAAAATCATACTTTGCATAACATAGGACATGTCTATCACATGTTTCCCTAATGTTTTTTTTTCACATGAAAAAGATGTTTGGGGGTTTTTGTAAGGACAAGATGTCCTTTTGTCCCTGGCTAATATGATGATGTAGCAACCATTATACTCTATGTGTGGGAAAACACTGGGTACTGATTTAGGTAGATTATATTTCTTTATATTATAATAATGCATCAGATTTATATAGCGCTTTATCATAGACACACAAAGACGCTTTATAAGTAGATACATTATTCATTCACTCCAGACAGACAATGGTAGTGGCAAGCTACTACTGTAGCCACAGCTGCCCTGGGGCAGGCTGACGGAAACGTGGCTGCCAATCCGTGCCAACGACCTCTCTGGCCACCACCGAACATTTATACACATTCATACCCAGTGTTATGGACACTGGAGGCAAGGTGGGTAAAGTGTCTTGCCCAGGGACACAATGGCAGGATATTTGGGGAGAGCGAGATTCGAACCGCCAACCATCCGGTTATTGGACGACCTGCTCTACCTCCTGAGCCACTGCCGTCCCTATTATGCAGTATTTAAAGTGACCCACCGGTGAAAATCAAGGTTTTTTTTTCTTCGCAACATGTCTGTAACATGTTTTTTATGACTGAGCAAAACCACTCACATGTGTCCTGTCTGTGTTTTTTTGCTGTGAAATTTTAAAGACACACTCTGGCGGCTCTAAACCACTTCAGAAACAAATATGTATTGCCTGAAATAGTGTATTGTGGCTTTTTGGAAGGAGTTTTTAAATCTTTCACCTACTTAAGTATGCGTGGATCTATGAATGCGTGGATCTATGAATATTCTAATTAGCGGCCTGCAGGGCTTGCACGTGATTGACTACCGTGCTCCCCAGCCTGCAGGGCTTGCACATGATTGGTCGCCACTACTCCTGGTGGATAGGCTGCTAGTCTGTTCACGGTGCTTTCAGACATTAAAGTTTTGGCTATATCTTCAAAAGAAAAAAGTAAAACATTTTTCTGAAGATGGTGGAGGTGAGAGATAAATGTGTAGTTGCCAAATATGTGTTTACTTTTTACTAACAACCAGTCTCCCATCTGCTGGTGACTGAGCAGGGAAGGGTGGGGGGGCACCCGATTTGAATGTGGCTGTTCTCAGATCACAGCGCAGCACCCCATTTGCCGAAGAAGTGAGCTGAAAGCTGCTCGATTTGAATGTGGGTCTCGCCAATCCATATTCAAATCGGGTCCTCCCTTTCTCACCTCTCTGCCTCTCTCCGCCCTCTCTCTCTCTCTGCTGCTACCCCAACCTGCTCTGTCTCAATCCTGGTGCTCCTCAGCTCCTCCCTCTTCCCCCAAGGTAGCTAAGGGTATCCGTCAGATTGGTTAATGTCATAACCAACCAGGTTAAGCAGGAATGCTTACGTAGCTAGTAACGGTCTGTCCAAACTCACCCGTTTCAGGAGGTGTTACCATACTGGAAATTCACAGCATAAAAAAAAACACAAACTTGGGACTGTGGTGAGATTTTGCACTTGATATGTCTTGTAAGTCACAAACAACGTGTTACAGACATGTTAACAACAGAAAAAAATTGATTTTTGCCAGTGTCACTTTAAGCTTCTGCCCCTCTGAACAGGTGAGTTTAGATGAACTGTTTTAGTTATAATTTCGTTGTATATTTGCATACAATGACAATAAAGGAATTCAAAATTCAAATTCAAAATTCAAATCACTATAACAGGTGAACCAATCAGGATTATGCACTGGCTATGTGGCCTTGGAGGAAGAGGGTGGATTTAAAGAGTGAACTTAGCCTCCAGGGCCAGTTAGCATTTTTTGACAGCTGCTTTGAAAACTTGACCCAAATTAAGATGAGTTTTACTATTAAACTGCTTTAAAGGATCGATGCAATTCCAACCATTATCCTGGGCCACCATGCATACAAGTGGGCATGTCGTTCAACTGGTAAGTCTGTATTTTATCAAAGGATTTATTCTGTTTAATATAGTGCTAGCCACTATTAACCTTTAATGTGCCTGATGTAGTAGCCTACAAACGGCATGATTTTACATACAGTAAATGTCCAAGCCTTGTGTCAAATAGGTAATGTGCTAGACAGCAAATGATCCACAAATATCCAGATAGGCCTGGATGTATTTAGATGCTGAACCTTGTTGATTTGTTTGTTCAGACTTTTTTGGAGAGACACTGCTGCATGAGGAGAAAGGAGACATGATGTCTGATAGTTTTGCCCCAATGCAGCACAGCAAAGTAAAATACATTTGGAGTGTGTGGAGATGGTACAGAGATGATTGTGCATGGAATTAATATATAGTGTTGATTGGTAATTGCTGACAGGCAGTTCTGCCTGCCTCTCCACTATGTTCTGTGCTGCCCATATATGGTTGCCAATCCTCTAAACAGGTGGAATTCATTTTAGGGGCCGTATTCCAAGGACACAGTCCATAATCAGTTATCATTGGTGCAGGGTAAGCTTATGAGCATTTCCAAGTTCACTTCCTTACTACAGCAACACAAAAATTAATTTTCTGCCGAGCACAAGGTGCAAAGGGGGTGGTCTGATTATTCAGAGGTGTGTTTTGGATAATACAATGCAAATCACTCCTGCCCCTCCCTTTAATACACACAGACACATTATCTAAAGTGAACTCTGTGTTATGATTGAGTGAGCACAGTTGTTATTTATTAAATCATTAATCATTCCAGGGGCAGTTTTTGTCTTCCTCTCACCCCTTTTTCTCTCAGGAGCCAAGGATGGGAGCTGATTGGTGTCAGCTGGAAAATTATCTCCACCTGTGGATGTCTAGTCTCCAAGCTATTTAAGAACCAGCATTGGACTAGAACCCCGTGGAATTGTTACACTGGTAACTACCAGAGTGGTGGCTCAGTTGGTAGAGCATCCGCCCCACACCCGGGAGGCAGGGGTTCAAATCCCGACTGGGTCATGCCGAAGAGCATATAAAAAGTGGAACTTCCTGCCGTCCAGCTTGGTGCTCAGCAATAATGGAATGGAGGAGGGAAATTTGTGGCGGCGCCTTGCATGGCAGCGGCCCTCCGATTCTACACTTGGGGTGTGTGTGATTAACACAGTAGACAGGTAAAACACAATCTCGTTCTACCGTACATGATTGGTTGTACAGTTGAATGACAATAAGGGTGATTTAATTTGTGTCTAGCCATACGATCGCTGCTGTTTAAAAAAGCACTCTAGTCCCTTGAAATCTCTAGTGACTGAATTGATTCTAACCCCCATGCTCCCTGTCCTTAAGAAGTGTTATAATAATAATAATAATAATGCATCAGATTTATATAGCACTTTTTCATAGACACTCAAAGACGCTTTACAATGGATACATTATTCATTGCACATCATTCATGGCACATTGAGTAGCCTAGCCCACAATGTGGTGCTGCACGTGTGCTCCGCAAGCTGGTCATGTACCATTTCATCTTCCAATGGCTCAAAGTGACACTCGCTAGCTATCTGCCGCAAGTCGCCAACAAACTGGTGAATAGGCTCACCTACCCGTTGATGTCGCTGACGAAAATGAATCCACTGGACAGTCACGCTGTCCGGGGTCTGGAAATGGTTGGCTAGCAACTCCACAACATCCTCAAAGGAGTCTGATGCTCCGAGTGTCCACAGGACTCGCTGGCCCTCGATACCCAGGTAATGGACAAGAAGCGCACATGCCCTTAGTTTGTCGAGCTGTCCAAGGTCCAGCGCAGTGATGTAGGTTTGGAAAACCTCAAACCACCTGGGCCAAGGTACCGGCAGTTCACCCGGAAGCTTGAGAAAGGGACGAAGTAGTGTTAGACACGCCTCCACAAGTTAATCCTTGATCGCCAAATGTTATATATGGAAAATACCTGGATGAAGGATGAGGCAAGATGGAGCTGGCAAATACAGCTTTATTGATGGAGCTCAAGAAGCGGTTACACGGCAAGCACCTGGCGATGGGCACCGGTCAAAGAGACCACAAGATGGTTGCCCATCCCTTATAAAGGGCAATGCGGTGACGTGACGGGGAGTGCACGTCACCACACTACACTTCACAATAAAGTGCCATTTCCTATATACCATAGCACGTACTGTATTTCTCTCAGCGCCTAAACCCTGCTGAGAAAAACTACGATGTCGGAGACCGAGAGCTGCTAGCTGTTAAGTTGGCCTTGGAAGAATGTTGACAATGGTTAGAGGGAACCCCCCAGCCATTTATCATTTAGCAGACCACAAAAATTTGGAATATCTCAGGCACGCTGGGCTCTATTCTTTGGCCACTTCAATTTCATCATAATTTTTAGACCAGGTTCCAGAAACATTCAGCCTGATGCACTGTCCCATCAGTTCTGCTCCCAACTCTAACCATTCAACCTCCAAAAACATTCTGCCCACCTCCTGTGTTGTGGGCACCTTGACCTTTGAGATTGAGGAGAGGGTGCGCCAGGTGCAACAACTTGATCCTGACCCAGGTGGGGGCCCCCAGGGCTGGCTCTATGTTCTTTCTTCTGTCTGCACCAATGTCATACACTGGGCCCATACAGCCAGGTTCACTTGTCATCCAGGCATTGCTCATACCATTGACCTAGTCAATCGAGCCTTTTAATAGCCCACTCTCCATGCCGATGTACAGTCATGTGAAAAAATTAGGGCACCCTGTATAAGCCTGTGTGTTTTTTAAACATATTTTGACATATAGATATTTAATATCAAGGTTAAAAATACTGGGAGATTCATGTAATACAATTAAACAATTAAAAATGAATTAAAGACTTTTGTCAAATTTTCTGTAAAATGTAATTCTAAACAAATAGTGAGGAATAAATTAGGACACCCCCAACTTTTTTAGGACACCCCCACATTCAATCCCACTTACAATGGCTAAAATACTTTTTAAAAATGCAAATAAAAACAAAAACAAGGTTAGACATAGATTTGTGAACATTTCTTAATAAAGAACTGAATATTTAAAGGGCTGTCCAAATTTTTTCAAATGACTGTAAAGGAATATGTCAAAACCTGTTCAGTTTGTGCTGCTAACAAGCCCTCTCATTCTACATCAGCAGGTCTCCTCCAGTTGTTACCAGTCCCTGGCCACCGATCGTCCCATATCACCGTAGATTTTGTAACCAAACTCCCCTCCCCTAAAGTAATTCAGCTATACTCACCATAATTGACCATTTTTCCAAGGCTGTGCATTTAATTGCACTTCTGAAGCTCCCCACAGCTGCCGAGACAGCTGACCTGCTCACCAATCATGTGTTTTGGCTCCACAATATGTCAGTGAACATTGTCTCAGATCATTGCCCCCAATTTATATCCCAGGTATGGAAAGCTTTCTGTAAAGCTTTGAACATCAAGGTCACTCTAACATCTGGTTATCACCCTGAAAGTAATGGGCAGTGTGAGTGGGCAAACCAGGAGCTGGAGGCGGCACTCCATTGTATGACTGCACTAAATCCCACCACCTGGAGTTCCCACCTCTCCTGGGTAGAATAAGCCCATAACATCTCCACCTTAACTGCAACAGGTCTTACACCTTTTGAAGTATCTTTGGGCTACACTTCCCCACTTCTACCCATCATGGAGGCTGACATCACTGTACCCTCAGTACAGCATCACCTTTGATGCTGCCGTCGTCTCTGGCAGGACACCCGAGTAGCCTTCCCCTGGACGGCTGAATGGAATGCCACATTAACTAAACACTGGAGGTAACCCAGGTCAGACAGCCTGGTTGTCTACCAATCACATTCATCTTAAAACAGAGTATAGGAAGCTTTCTCCACATTTAAAATAACGTTGAACATGTACATATCAAGATAAATGGCAGAGCTTTTGAGAGGATAGAATTCATTATATTTTGGGGGAT